>CM053773.1:55588840-55604934 GCA_028658325.1 Potorous gilbertii
CTTGGCTAATTCTGCTTTTGAAAGCCTTCTTCTCCTCATTGGCTTTTTGAACCTCTTTTGCCAATTGAGTTAGCCTATTTTTCAAGGTGTTATTTTCCTCGACACTTTTTTGGGTCTCCTTTATCAAGGTATTGACCAGTTTTTCATGCTTTTCTTGCATCTCATTTTTCTTCCCAGTTTTTCCTCCAGCTGTCTAACTTGATTTTCAAAATCCTTTTTGAGTTCTTCCATGGCCTGAGGCCATTGGATATCTATTTCTGATGTTTGGGATACAGAGGCCTTGACTCCTATGTCTTTACCTGATGGTAAGCATTCGTCTTCCTTGTCAGAGAGGAATGGCGGAATCATCTGCTCACCAAGAAAGTAACCTTCTATGGTCTCATTTTTTTCCCTTTTCTGGGCATTTTCCCAGCCAGTTACTTGACTTCTGAGAGTCCTCTCCACCCCAGGCCTAGGTCCGCCCAGCTAGTGCTTGTGGTCTGAGATTCAAACACTGCTCCCCAACCTCAGGGCTTTTGGTGGCAGGCCTGGCTGCTATTCAATGGAAGCGTAAGTTCTTGTGCTCAGGTGGGGGCAGGGCTGCCTCTCAGGCTCGGTTCCCTCAGGGGGTTTATGGGGAGACCTTGCATAATGGAACTCCTGCCAAGCTCCTGCCTGCTGTGGGAGCCTCTGGCCGCCCACTGCCTCTGACGCTGCCTCCTGAGGGGGCCTGAGACATGGAGACACCCCGCTCCCCTCTCAGCCAGTCCAGACGTCTCTCTCACTGACCTGTATCTCCTGTGGGTGGAGGGACCTTTGCGGCTGCTGGAGATTCCATCCCTGAAGCCTGCTCGGATCTGCTCACTCCTCTCAGTGCTGCATGGCCAGGGCAGGGCAGGGCTGGGCTCCACTTCCGTTTGGTGCATGATTGACTTTTGGGATCGGTTTTTTAGGGCTCTCTGGAATGGGAATCTCCTTTCCCCCATTGCTGTGTGGGTTCTACTGTTCCAGAATTTGTTGGGAGTTCTTTTCATAGATAATTATGGGCTGTAGGTTCGGAGCTAGCATATGTGAGTCTTTCTACTCCACCATCTTGGCTCCGCCCCCCCCAATAAATACTTTAAAAGAAAGATTGTGATGGGAATCAAGGATTCAAGGAATAAAGCAACATTACATGTAGCATCTTTGATTTTGATTTGGAAAGGAGAGGGAAGGGAATAAGCATTTTAAAGCATCTATTGTGTCAGGCACTGTATTAAACACTTTACAAATATTATCTCATTTGATCTGGAGATATGATGTTATTAATATCACCTTTAATCTGACACATTGCAAACTCTGTCCATCCTATAATTTCCCAGACCAAGACATCCTTTCTTGGACACCATCATCCTAGCATAATTTTTATTCCTCATTTAAAAATGTAAGTTTTATGAGCATAGAGAATATCATTTTTGAACTCATATCTGTATTGTTTAGCAGGACAGTTGACAATAATTACATTAATTCATTCAATGCACTGTGCTAGGCATTGGGTACAAAACAAAAGTTAAATTGTTTCTACTCTCAAAAATCTAACTATTTATCACAGGAGACAACCCATACCTTGTTTAATAAGCAATGCAATATATGTATAATATAAAATGTCTTTATCCCAACAATTTCTTCAAGGCTTTATTGAGAAGTTGACAGAGAAATCCGTTTGATTATCTGATGGAATGTTATCATTGTTTATACTATATCATTAAAATAGAAATGGTATGAGGCTTATTCTTGCTATAATTTCTAGTAATTGTCTAGTATTCTTTCATATCACTTTGCTTTATCTATAGTCAGAATTCAACTTTGTTTGCAGTAAATTGATTCTTCCTCTTGTTTGAATGATTGTCTTGTCATATTAGGAGTAACAATGTGAGGATAAGTTCAGCTCATGGACAAGCTTTTTACTCTCTTGGTGACTCAGCTATGTCCCATTTCCCACACTCCCTGAGATGCAGCAACTGCTGTTTACCAATTTTCAGGTCTTCCACTGAAAACAGATTTCTTTCGCATTTCAGCATTTCTGATACCAAAAGAGATGGCAATAAGGAAAAGATAAATGTATCCCTTTATTTGGCAGAAAGCTTTTATGTCCTGAAGAAGTAGGAGATACTTTCCTCATGTTATTCCTGTCAAAGTGAGAAGATTCAGAGATTGAGCCAAGATAGAGGAACAGAGGGAGTACTAGTGTCAAGCTCTCCCAACATTCTCCTCCAAAAAATTTTAAAACAACACTTCAGATCTAATTCTGAGAAAGCATTGGCAAGAAAAGGCATGCTGAAGCACTTTTTCTAGCCAAAGACAGCTTAAATATTCAGAGAGAGAGAGAGAGTGAGATCTGTGACACTGAGATGAGCAACATCAGTGATGGGTCTTAGAGGTGGCTGCAACTGCAGCAGTTGTTTTAGATTTTCTCAGCCCAGATACAGTAACAGGTTTGGAAAAGTGATCAGCTGTGGGTCAAAGAAAAAAAACATAGGAACAATCAATAATTCCATTAAAAACAATGAAAATGAGAATATATAAAAAAATTCTTGGAATTCAGCCAAAGCTTTACTTAGGGGGAAAAATTATGTCTTTAAATACTTATATCAATAAGAATAAAAAAGAGTTGATCAAGGAATTGGATATTCAAATCAAAAAATCTAGAAAAAGAACAAATTAAAAATCCTCAATTAAACAGCAAAATAGAAATTCTGAAAATCAAAGGAGACATGAATAAATTAAAAGTAAAAAAATTTGAACTAAAATAAAACTAAGAGCTGGTTTTATGTGGGGTTTTCCAATAAAATAGATAAACAATTGTTTAACTTGATTAAAAAGAAAGAAAAATAAAGCCAAATTAAAAGTATCAAAAATGAAATGGGTGAATACACTACCAATAAAGATGAAATTAAAGCAATTATTAGGAGCTACTTTTCTTAATTATATGTCAATAAAACTGATAATCTAAGTGAAATGGATAAATGTTTACAAAAATATAAATGAACTGATTAACAGAAGGTTATCAGAAGAAATAAATACTCAAATAAACCTACCTTAAAAAAAGAGATTGAAGAAGCCATCAATAAACTTCCCTAAGAAAAATCCCAAGAATTTTATGGCTTTACAAATTAATTCTACTAAGTATTTGAAGAAAAATTTTTTTCCAATACTATATGAACTATTTGGGGAAAAAATAGGTAAAGAGGAGTCCTAACAAATTTCTAACCCAGGGAGAGTCAAAATAGAGAACACAAACTATAGAGCAATTTCCAATTGAATATTGATGTAAACATTTTAAATAAATATCAGCAAGGTGATCATGGCAATTATCAATCTTCAGCTTTCACAGGGGTAACAGTCCTAGGAAATGGTAAAAATGTCAGGGTGTTGATATATTGAAGCTATGAGAAAAGCGTGTGTTAGGTTCCCCTAAGCACCAAAAGTTTTATTCTTTTGCTAGAGATTGCTGAAAATCACATTTTTCTGTATACAATTCTTTATAAAATATTAATCCTAATAAGATGCTCTTTTCCTAATGCAATAATTATGAAATAAGCCATAAAATGTAGTACACAAAATAAAATTGGTGACATACAAATAATTTTTCTCACTAGTAATTTCCTAGAATTCTGTGACCTTTAGTGCTAATATCTCAATAAAAAACACTGATTTCATACAATATCACTTTTCATAAAATGTGAAATCTACCTTACCATAAATATTATGCAGTAAATAAAATTTCTCAAACAAAAACCTTTTCAATCTGAATCCTACCTTTCATTGTGTAAGACGGTGGTATGAGGGCATTGTATCATATAGTATATTGTTGTAAATTCTGTAACTTGGCCAATACCTGAAATGCAAGGGAGATTTTGCTAGGATTTTAGACACTGTTGTCAGAAGATGCTGAGGCTAGTACAATCTTGGTATCATCTCTGACACTGTCCTTCACAGTAAATATATATGGCTCAGTGGAATAGATTAAGTACACAGTAGTAAATAACATTAGTAATCTAGTGCTTGTTAAAGCAAAAGATTCAAAATTTTAGAAAAAAAGAACTCACTATATGACAAAATTGCTGGGAAAACAATTTGGCAGAAACTAGGTATAGATCAACTGCTCATACCATAAACAAGATGAGATCAAAATGGATAAATGATTTAGACATATAGGGTGATATCATAATTAGGGTAGTATGGAATATTTTACCTATAAGATCCATAGATGAGGGAAGAATTTATGACTAACCAAGAAATAGAAAGCATTATATTATATAAAATGGAATGTATATAAATGTAATGAATGTAAAAGAAGATTAAAATGGCCACCTCACATCTATCATATTGGCTAATGTAACAAAAAAGGAAAATGATAAATATTGGAGAGGATGTGGGAAAATTGCACCAATGCTCTGTTGGTGAAGTTGTGAACTTATCTAACCATTTTTAGAATTATGCCCAAAAGGATATACAATACCACTGCTAAATTTGTGTATCTCAACACAAAGAGATACACAAAGATTAAAAAAAAAAAGAGGGGGAGGAAAAACCTATTTGGACAAAAATATACATAGTGGCTCTCTTTAACTGACTAAGAATTGGAAATTGAGAAGATGCCCATCAATTAGAGAATAACTAAACATGCTGTGCTATCTGATTGTGATCGAATATTATTGCGCTATCAGAAATGACATGTAGAATGATTTCAGAAAAACCTGGAAAGACTTATGTTATCTGGTGCAAAGTGAGATGAACCAGAACATCATACACAGTAAGAGCAATAACATACGATGATCACTTGTGATGAGTTCACTATTATCAACAATACAATGATTCAAGACAGTTCTTTAAAAGTTATGATGAAAAAGTGCCATCTACCTCTAGAGAAAGAATCAATAGAATCTGAATGTAAATCAAAGCATGCTTTTAAAACTTTCTTTTTCTTCTTTTTTTTTTGGTTTGTATTTTCTTTCACAACATGGCTAACTTGGAAATGCTTTGCATGACTGCACATGTATAATTCATATCAAATTCCTTGCCTTATCAAGGAAGGGCAAAAGATGGTAAAGACAGAAGGAGAGAAATTTGAAGTCAGAATTTTTTTTAAAATAAATGCTAAAAATTGATTTTGCATGTAATATATATATATATATTGCCTATATATATTACATGCAAAATCAATTTTTAGCATTTATGCATATATATATATATATATATAGGCAGCTAGGTGGTACAGTGGATAGAGCACCAGTGCAAGAATCAAGAGAACCTTGGAGGAATCACCTCAGACACTTGACACTCACTAGCTGTGTGACCTTGGACAAGTCATTTAACCCCAATTGCCTCATCCTGGGTCTCCAGTCATCCTGATGAATATTTGGTCACTGGATTCAGATGTAGAGGAGAAGTGAGGCTGGTGACCTGCACAGCCCTCCCTCACTCAAAACAAAGTCAAGTGCAAGTCATGTTGTCATTTCTCTGATGGCATGGTCTTCTTTGGCAACAAAAGACAAACACACAATATATATGTATATAACAACTGTTCATAAATCATGATAAATGAAAGAAAAGTATGAAAAATAAAATTCCAAAAAGAGCAAAGAAAAGTTGTTTGCACACTGAGAATACTCTTTTCTAAAAAGTAAAAGATGACTCTTAAACAAGATCAGTAACATTTTCTTCATTTCTCTTAAAATAATTCCCAGATAATGGAGTTGATAGACAAGCTCAACTAACAAAAGAAACTTAACAAAAATACTTATATTCATACTTAATGAAAAGGCAATGTGATGACTTGAAATAATCTATTAAACATCACATTTTGTTTGAGAGTTATTAGGTAACAAATAGAGATCGTCTACGGATTAATCCAACATAGAAGTATCAACAGATGTTTCCAAAAGGAGAGAAAAAAGTGGAGGAAGAAAAAAGTGAATTAATATTTCTTTGAATGAAGACTCTATTGGTGAAGGTCATTCAAACAGAAAAGTAGAGAGGGAAGAAAAAAGAGAGTTCTTGTTTTATGTGTACTTGACAAATTCCATGTTAAATTATATAATCAAACTGAAAATTAAAGGATCTGGGTCTAAAGTGGGTATGAGTAGAGGACATTTGACTACATTTGATGGTGAAGATAAACTATATATCCTCATTGTTCCCATTTCCTCGTCTGCAAATCACTTATTTACCATTACAATCTGTCTTCTAACTCCACCAACCAAATGAAACTGCTCTATGCTAGATGACCAACTATTTCTTGGCCTTTATACATTTTTTTTTTTTTGCTGCTGTTGACCTCCTTTGGAAACTCTATCTTCTCTTGATATTGTGATAATATTCTCTGCTTTTGCTTTTCCTAACTGACTCCTTATGCTTGGTCTTTTTTGCTAGACCTTCATAAAACTCCCATTCCACTATTGTAGATGTCCTCCAAGGCTTTTGCAGTGGTCCTAATTGTACTTGAGATACTGAAATGAGTCTTGGATGCATTGTGTTTGTAAAGTATTTAACTGAGGTGACTTATTAAGCTTCTGATGTTACGAGGATTTGCCTGATATTTAGGAGGTGAAAGGAAAAAGGAATATCCTTGTTTTCTATCTCCTGACCTCATGTTTCCAGTTGATTTGACTTTCAATCTGATGTAGTTCACTATAATCTTCAAATTAATCCATGAAGAGATTTTTGAGAAATATTAAATACCTCTAAGACTCATTCTAGATCATATCACATACCATTTAATTTTCTGGAGATCCCAGCTATCAGGAATTTTCATTTTGAGAAGTATACATATACCCATGCTGTGTTTATATGCCAGAGCAGTCTCTCCTGAAGACCTTATATTAAAAAAAAATTTTCTTTTCTTCAGAATATTGGGAGAAAAACATTTTCACCATTACAGAAGATTGTTGGGTTGAAAAGAAAAAAAAAACATCTGAAGAAATAATTTTTAATTTGAATATAATGAGAAATAGTTTAGCAATAATAACTGCTAGTATTTATATAACACTTTAAACTTTGCATGGTACCATGCTTAAGTTAGCTCACAATCCTGCTAGGAACATACTATTTTATATCTCCATTTTACAGAAGATTCAAATCAATTCAACCAGCATTTATTATTTATTCTTTATTTATTATTATTTATTCTAGCTCCTGCAATGTGGTAGGCATTGTGCTGAGTGTTAAAAGAGGAAACTGAGTATGAGAGAGGTTAAGCAATGGCTCAGAATCATAAAGCATTCGTTTTATGTCTCATGTCTAAGACAGCTAAACTCAGATCTTTCTGGCTCCAAGTTCAAAGTTATCTAGAATTGGAATCTAGAATCTAGTTATTTAGAATTTGAATAGCGAAAACAGAAGTTATTGTTGAGTAGTAGTATAGTTGAAAAAGAGAAAAGGTATTAATTGAGTTTTCAAAACACGAAAGAGGCTAATGAATGCCACCTCCGTAATATAATAGTTTTGCATTAAAAATTATGAGATAAAATTTACCTCTGGATTATTACATTAAGACATTCCTGCCCCAGTTCTTAAGGGAGGCATGGAAATGATATTGGTGCCAGTAGGTTTTCTAAATGCATTAACAGACTCATTAAACCAATGAACTTGCAGAGGTGCCTTATTAGCCTTGTTTATTTTTGAGTCACAACGAATGTACCTAGTAAGCAAGTTTCTGGATTGTCAAAAGCCAAGAAGTTCTGCCTACTATCAATATGTGGCCAAATGAAGAAAGGAACAAAAAAAATGAGGAAGTGAGGTATAAATGGAAATCTCCAACCCTAAGAAGAATGGTTAATGCTGATAGATTGAAAAATTGATAGTAGCATTTCAGGAGTAGCTGTATATGGCTTTTGTCATTTCCATTATGTGAAAGTGAGAAGTGAAGAAGAAAATTGGCAGGATGCTCATTTATCACAGTCTGTCTTTTGTTTGTTACTGCCCTCTGACCTCTCACTATAATTGGCTACTATTGTGTAATCCTGATACTAGATAGCATACCCTATTAGGAGAATTTGTGCGAGTGTGTGTGTGTGTGTGTGTGTGTGTGTGTGTGTGTGTGTGTGTGTGTGATAATATCACACTGGAGCAAAATCAACATTTTGCGGCCATTATAAAGATAATACAGGTATTTCTGAGCAATATCCATTTTTTTTCTTTTCTCTCAAGGGGCAATTTTATCTTCCTTCTCATTATAAACAGTGGAGAATTTACTATTTTGCAGTCCACTATTTCACTCTGAAAGCAACCAAGAGTTATATTATGTGCTACAAGATGTGAAAGTATAGATTGGGAAGAAATTAATAAAAGATGTGGTAGAAATAAAGTTCCTTTCTACATAAATATTTTGACATTCACAATTTTATGCTTTTAGTAGACAGGAGAGAAAATTAAATGCAAACATCTGTAATGGGTCTGTCCACAATTTCCCAAATAGCTCAATAACTTCTTATCTCTGTATTTCCATCATTTTAATATTCATTGTTCTTCCTAATCTAAGAAAAAAACCAAAACTTCTGATACCTCCTGAATCTTCATGTAAAAAGGATAGCACATAGGATTTAGAGATGTTATTTTATAATGAAGAAGATGGACTGCAGTAATGATGTGGACAATATAGTAATGGTCGTGATGACAGTTACTGCTACTGTCCTAACTCTGCTTATGACAGGGAAGGGAATCAATTAGAACTGGGAATCAATTCAAGAATTAGGGAATCAATTCAAGAGAACTGGGTTTGATACTTACTCTCTATCACTTGTTTGCTAAGACCAACTAATCCCTAGCTTATGGGTTCTGTTCTACCACGGACTCTTCAACTAATCTATCATCCTACTTTGAGATCTGTAAGGACCACTGGGTCAGTGATTCACTAGTTGTCCAGCAGGTCACTCCACTGTCCTTCTCCAGTGAGATTTATTTTCAGCTCCATGAAACAAGACCCTTCATGCCTGATACACTCTGATATTTATTCCCTCTCCCAGTTTCCAACTGTTTTTATTGGTTGCCTTCCCCCATTAGATTACAAGCGCCTTAGGGGCAGCTAGGTGGTGCAGTGGATAGAGCACCAATGCAGGAGTCAGGAGGACCTGAGTTCAAATCTCACCTCAGACACTTGACACTCACTAGCTATGTGACCTTGTACAAATCACTTAACCCCAATTGCCTCATCCTGGGTCATCTCCACTCTTCCTGATCAATATCTGGTCACTGGAATCAGATGGTTCTGGAGGAGAAGTGAGGCTGGTGACCTGCACAGCCCTCCCTCACTCAAAACGAAGTCAAGTGCAAACCATGTCATTATTTCTCTTATGGCATTTTCTTCTTCGGCAACGAAGGACAAACATACACACACACACACACACACACACACACACACACACACACATATATATACAAGCTCCTTGATCACAAGGACTCTTTCATTTTCTAATTTGTATCCTTTCCGTCCAGCACAAAATCTGGCATGTAGTAGGTACTTAATAAATGTTTATTGAATTGAATAGGTCAACCTGTCAGCTAATCTTATGAACATTTTTCCTGCTTCCAAGAATCTGATGCTTCCCTTGTTCCCTCTGACTTGACCTCCATCTAGCATGCCATCTCCAGAAAGTAGTTTCTTGGCATATCCTTTATCTGTATCAATTACTGATTTAGACTCCTTGATTGTCCTCACTATGTCCTTTCTTCCCCAATCATGATTGACTTGAGGATTCACCTAAATTGTCTTTAAGCTTTACTTTGGTATAACTTATTTTTATCCTCTATAAGGTGCCAACACAGTCCAGTCAAGTGAAACCACTACCATCACCTTGACTTACCAGGTACCCTTAGACTTTAATGTAGATTGCTCAGGATTCCGAGCCCAACAGTAGTGGGAAAAAGGGGTATTCCCAGACCACTAATCATGCTTCCAACCTTGTCTTCACAGTTAGCGTTGAGGGGAGTAACTCCTATGGAGAAAGGGTCTGCCATCTTTGCCTACCACCAGTTTTAACTAATAAGCAACTTCTCCCAATAAGCAGGCAAACACAAAGGTCCTGAAAGTTGTAGCAGCCCCAGGCCCCCAACTTCCAGCTTAGGGCGTTTACCTGCATTAAAGGAAACAATTTCTCTCAAGGAGGGGCCAAGCTTTCCCAATAACTCCCAATCAATTGCTACCTGTGGAGTAGGCAAGACAGCTTAGTTAAAACATCAAGAAACTCTGAGGAAGATTGAGGAGGTAGAGTGTAGCAGACAAGTTAAGTCACTGCTACTACCTCCATTTATTGACCAAAGATTACAAACAGTCTAAGATTTCAACCCCTGATTCCTCATCAGCCACAGCTGCTTCAGATATACAAAATAAAGTTCTCACCATCAAATTATTTTCATCAAATGGTGCAGTAATAGAAATGGTTAAAGTTTTAACAATGGAAATGACTTTTTACATTCATTTTTAAATTTTCCGTTCCATATCCTCTCTCCTTCCTGCTTATCTCTTATGCATTGAAAAGGCAAACAATATGACTCCCATTATATAGGTGCAATCATGCAAAACATAATGAAAATAACTTTAAAGAAGATATATGACTACCTGCTTTACTGCTACACCCTAAGGACTTGAGTCTTCTCAAACCCTTTGACAATGTGCATTCCTCCAGAGAAAAGGCTCTTTGTGTTTTTTTATTTAGCACTTAACATCATAATGGATAGAGTGCAGAACTTGAAGACAGGGGTCTTATTCTTACTTACACTGTTACTAGTTAAGTGCATATACTCAATCTCAGTTGGCTTCAGTTTCCTCTTCTATGAAATGGATATAATAATATACAGGGTTGTTGCAAGGATCAATTGAACTAATACATGTAAAGCAGTTGGCAAAGCTTAAAAATTCTATATAAATGCTAGCTAGCTACTATTTGTATCCCCATGACAATGCTCCATACATAGTAAGCACTTTAATACTTTTTATCTGTTCACTGCAAAATGAGGTAGTTATGCTAGGTAATCTTTTTATATAACATTTTTTGAGTTACTATCACTTGTTAATTATACTGTCAACAGTAATTGCAATTTTGTAGCTTCCCTTTTGAATATCATCTCTGTCTCTTAGTTATTTAAATGCAACCACTTCGTTGCTCATCTAGCCCTTACCCACAGGATCAGTATCCAGATTTAAGTTGCAGGGTCAATTTTTCTCTACATACAGTCTCTCACAGGTTTTATTTTCTGGTTCACTCCTCTTAACTAGACCAGCAGTATCATTTAATTTTTATATGCAGGCAAAACATCTTCAGTTGTAGGAGAAAAGTTAGGCTAATGGATTCTACTGTAATGTCCATATATTTGAAGCTGTAACGCTCTATCCAAGAGATATTAAATGCTCGTGGTCACTCATGTTTCCAAACCTCATTAAAGTGCACGACAGGCTCTGAGCTCACTTTCCCAACCCTACTTGAACTGTCAGGTTGTGCCCCTAGAGTGTCAATCAGACAAAAAGCATTTATTAAGCTTCATAGTGTAAGACATTGTGGTAAGTACTGGGGATACAAATAAAGATCAAAGATAGCCTCCACTCACAGTGAGCTTATAGTCTACCACTTCTCTCTTCATGGAGCTAGGGGTAAATATTAAGGGATTGACATGTATTTTTAATGCTATCATTCACAAGTCCCCATTCATGGATTTCATCCATTAATGTTGGTTGACATCAATTAGCCAACCAGAAATTATTTAACTTTTAAATATTTAATATTTACTAATGTGGTATAACAGGAACACTTGGTGCAAACATTCATCCTCCCAAAAAAATCTGTTATAAATTCTCCTGAAAGTACAGAGAGAGTCAAAGAGAAATGGGTTTAAATTTACTAATTAAATATTAAAATATTTAACATTTACTAATGTGGTATAATAGGAACACAGTACAAACATTCATCCTCCCCAGAAAAGTCTGTTATAAATTCTCCTAAAAATATAGAGAGAGCCCACAGGAAGTGGGTTCAAGCTTAAAGTACATTAGCCAAGAGAACAATTCCCAGCTTTCTCGATGTGCCTTGGCTAAAAGTCCTTTCTTTCTCCTTTGTGGGACTTTCATGAAGTTCCCATAAGAAACGAAAAAAACTTTTGCCTAAGACAACGTGCTAAGCAATGTAAAATGTTATCTCAACTGATCCTAAGACTTCTTTTGGGAGGCAGGTGCTGTTATTATCCGTATTGAACTGATGATGAAATTGAGAAAAAGAGGTTAAATGACTTACCCACCATCACACTTAGTACGTCTGAGGTTGGATCTGAACTCTGGTTGACACCAGATCCAGTACTCTATCCACTAAGTTACTTAGCAACCTAAATTTGTGATTGTTGATTGATTAATTTATGAAAAGTAAGATAAAAATTTTAGCTTTTTAATTTTTGTATCTAATTTGCCTTGCTGGCAAAATGTGGATATGGGTTCAATTGGATGAAAATCTTTCCATTGCCATTACAGCCTTTACACTGAAGCAAAGTTGGCTAGAAATAATATGATCCTTACTAGACAGACTACTTCAGTAAAACATGATACTAGTAAGGAAATAGAGAACTTCAACTAAAATCAGATCACTTTATACTGGGATAAAGAGAAGATAGTCATTTGCCTTTGTGTCATCTGTATTCATCCAAATGTCACTCAAGTTGGACTCTGACACTCTCTTGGCGTTTATATTGGCCAATCAAAATTTTTCCAAGACATCTTGAGCTCTTTTTCACAGCTTTCTTATAACTCATTAAAAATAATTTATTATGTAGTATTCCATTTTCTTTACATTGTGCTAGTCATTAAGAGTAAAATGGGGCGGGGGGGGTAGCCAGATAGCTCAGTGGATAGATCACTGGACCGAGAGTCAAGAAATCTGAGTTTGAATCTGGCCTTAGGCACTTACTAGCTATGTGACTCCAGAGAAGTCACTTATCCTCTGTTTGCCTTGATCCACTGGAGAAGAAAATGGCAAACTACACCAGTAACTTTGCCAAGAAAATCTCATAGACAGTATGGTTACAACAAATCAGACATGACTGATAAGCCTAAACAAGAACTGTGATAAGATCCAATGGTTATTTTTTTTCCTTTTTTCATGCCAGTGGTCTTAATAATGTTTCTATAGTCTTAGATGATGGGCTTCTAGTGACCTTCTTCCTTTCAACATCAAGTAATTAAATAGCCCCCTTGAAGGGTACTTCATAGTTAAAAGTGCAATTCTTACTTTGCAGCTTACCCATATTTTACTGGGAGGAAGAAAGTTTAATACACATCACTTACATCCATGGGGACTACATAGAGTTCATACTGAATGCATAGAAGATTTTTCTCCCTCACATGCAAGCTCACTTTTGAGTCAATCAGGCACATATATTTCCAGTAGACACAGTGGAAGAAGATTTAAGACAAATATTTTAATGTTATTTTCATTTAGTGGCGTCACTAGCATTTCTCTATGTTACTATGTTGAAATATAATTTCTCTCCTAATTTCCTTTGATGAGAGTGGGAATATTAGCATCATTGTGTTGGGACAGAATCATAAATAATCTTCACAATAGCAGAGCCAAGAAGGCACAGTAGAAAGACACACATACACTAGCTCTTACTCCATGCACAGCCCATAAAAGACCTGTAAAGAAGAACTCTCAACAAATTCTCAAGCAGCAGAAGCCACAGAACAACAGAGTGGAGGAGATGTTTAGCCCAGCGTGACCTGAAAGACCAATGGGAAAGGTCTGTCCCACTGGAACCAGAGTAGATCCCAGACCAGCCTTGGCCACATGGCACAAAAATGAGCAGATCTGAGCAGGCTTCAAGAATAGAAGTGTCAGTGGCAGTGCAGATCAGATCCCTCAACCCACAGGCACCAAAGGTCAGTGAGAGGGTCTTTTCTGCTGTCTGAGAAGTGAGTAGAGTATCCCCATAACTTAGGCCTCCTCAGATGGCAGCAGTGGAGACAGCAGCAGACAGGGGCTCCCAAAGGAGGCAGTAGCCTGCATCCATTGTTGAAGGTCTCATTATAAACCCCCTGAGGGAACTGAGCCCTGTGTGGCAGCCCTGCCAAACCGAAGCCCTGCCCCTGGCTAACTCCCCTGAGGGATTGGAGCAGCTCATCTAAATCTCAGCCCCCACCCCAACCCTCCACCCCATGCTGGCTTGATGGAACTGCAGGTGAGGTGGTTGAGGAGAGGAAACTCAGAAGTCAAGTAACTGGCTGGGAAAATGCCCCAAAAAGGGGAAAAAAAAATAAGATCATTAGAAGGTTGCTTTCTTGGAGAACAGGTGTCTCCTCCCATCCTTTCAGATGAGGAAGAACAGGGCTTACTGTCAGAGGAAGTCAAGACCCCTGCCTCCAGAGCCTCCAAAGGGAACTTAAATTGGGCTCAGGCAATAGAAGACCTTAAAAAACCAGTTAGCAGCTTACTAAAGGATAACCAAAAAAATGCTGAGGAAAATAATAGCTTTAAAAAGAGGCTAACTCAATTGGAAAAAGAGGTCCAAAAAGCCAATGAGGAGAAGGAGGTTTTAAAAAGCAGAATTAGCCAAATGGAGAAGGTTCAAAAGCTCACTGAACAAAATAATTCATTGAAAGAGAGAATTGAATGGGGGAGGAGCCCAAGATGGCAGAGTAGAAAGATTCACATATGCTAGCTCCAAACCCACAGCCCATAAAATACCTGTAAAGAAGAACTCCCAACAAATTCTGGAGCAGTGGAAGCCACACAATGGAGTGGAGGAGATGTCAGTTCCAGAGAGACCTGAAAAACCAATACAAAAGGTCCATCACGCACAGTACCTGGAGCAGAGCCTAGCCCTGACTTGGCTGCATGGCACCAAGAGGAGCAGATCTGAGCACCCTTCAGGGACAGAATCTCCAGCAGCTGTGCAGGTCCCTCTGCCCATGGGGAAAGGTCAATGAAAGAGTCTTTATGGCTGGCCAAGAGGGGAGCGGGGTGTCTCGATAACTCAGGCCACCTCGGGAGGCAGCAGGGAGGGCAGCAGCAGACAGGGGCTCCCAAAGCAGGAGCTCAGTTCATTGTTGAAGGTCTCCACATAAACCCCCTGAGGGAACTGAGCCCTGTGCAGTTGACATGCCTCCACCCAAGTAGCTGAACTTGATCTCACATTGAATAGCAACCCTACCCCTGCCGAAAGCCCTGAGGCTGGGAAGCAGCATTTGAATCTTAGACCCCAAACACTAGCTGGGCAGATCTGGAGGCGAGGTGGGTGTGGAAAGGAATCTCAGAAATCAAGAAACTGGCTGGGAAAACACCCAGAAAAGGGAAAAAATATGACCATAGAGGGTTACTTTCTTGGTGAACAGGTATCTCCTTCCTTCCTTTCAGAAGAGGAAGAACAATGCTAACCATCAGAGAAAGACATAGAAGTCAAGGCTTCTGTATTCCAAACATCCAAAATAAATATTCAAGGGGATCAGGCCATGGAAGAGCTCAAAAAGGATTCTGAAAATCAAGTTAGAGAGGTGGAGGAAAAACTGGGCAGAGGAATGAGAAAATCATGAAAAACAGGTCAACACCTTGCTAAAGGAGACCCAAAAAAATACTGAAGATAATAACACCTTGAAAAATAGGCTAACTCAATTGGCAAAAGACATTTAAAAAGCCAATGAGGAGAAGAATGCTTTAAAAAGCAGAATTAGCCAAATGGAAAAGGAGGTTCAAAAGCTTACTGAAGAAAATAGTTCTTTCCAAATTAGAATGGAACTGATGGAGGCTAATGACTTTATGAGAAACCAAGAAATCACAAAACAAAACCAAAAGAATGAAAAAATGGAAGATAATGTGAAATATCTCATTGGTAAAATTTGACATTGATGGGAAAGTTAAGATTTTAATGGTAAATTTGATTTTATGATTGCTATTTAATCAGGAACTAGAACATGTATAGAAAGACATGTAAGTCACTTAAGACTTGCTTCAAAAGATGTTCCTTAGCCAAAGTGAAATTATAATCTTATTTGAAACCTGGTTATTGGAACTTGCTATTTTTAGATGCCATGGGACTATTAAGTGACTGTTCTTCTGAGTCTAACTCCAGGTATGGATAGAAAGAAAGGTGGTCTGAGCCTC
>CM053773.1:55605434-55625044 GCA_028658325.1 Potorous gilbertii
GAGATTCAAATGCTGCTCCCCAGCCTCAGGGCTTTTGGTGGCAGGCCTGGCTGCTATTCAATGGGAGCTTAATTTCTGGTGCTCAGGTGGGGGCAGGGCCGCCTCCCAGGCTCAGTTCCCTCAGGGGGTTTATGCAGAGACCTTCTGTAATGGAGCTCCTGCCAAGCTCCTGCCTGCTGTGGGAGCCTCTGGCCACCTGCTGCCTCTACCGCTGCCTCTGCCACTGCCTCCTGAGGGGGCCTGAGTCCCAGAGACATCCCTCTCCCCTCTCAGCCCATCTCTCTCACTGACCTGTGAGTCTGTGGATGGAGGGACCTTCATGGCCTCTGGAGATTCCATTCCTGAAGCCTGCTTGGATCTGCTCACTCCTCTCAGTGACACGTGGCAAGGGCAGGGGAGGGCTCCGCTCCCGTCTGGTGTGAGATGGACCTTTGGGATCGGTTTTTCAGGGCTCTGTGGAGGGGAAATCTCCTTCATTGTGTTGCTGTGTGGCTTCCACTGTTCCAGAATTTGTTGGGAGTTCTTTTTAGAGGAAATCCATGAGCTGTGGGTTCGGAGCTAGCATATGTGAGTCTTTCTACTCTGCCATCTTGGCTCTGCCCCAGCCAATTCTGTTTTTTAAGGTATTATTTTCTTTGTTAATTTTGTACCCCTTTTACCAAGATATTAATTTTGTTGTCATAATTTTCTTCCTTTCCTTTCGTATTTTTTTCTTTCTCACTCTCATTAATTTTGAAATCAATTATTTTGCTATTCTAGGAATTCTTGTTTGGCTTGTGTATAATTCACTTTTTTCTTTAAGGTTTTACTTATAGCTATTTTGACTTCTTTGTCCTCTTCTTAGTTTATGTATTGATCTTTTCTATCATGTCACCATAGTAGATTTTTATAATCAGGCTCTTTTTTATTGTTTTCTCTTTTCCACCATATTTCCTGATTTGTAACTTTATTTTATTGTTAAGTCCTGTTCCTTGCATGGATTTTGGGATTGGTGTCTCTGTCTTAAGCTTCATAGTTTTTTATGCTGCTATTTTCAGAACTACTTCTAGGGGTATGGAAGTTTTCACTACTTTTGGGTGATATGATCTGGGAAGAAGTGTGGTCACTGCTCTCTTGATCTGAAAACTGGTCCTTACCCACAAAGGGTCCCTGAACCCTTAGGATTGCAATTGATACTGCTCCTCAAGGCCCCTCCTCCTGTGGGACCAAAAGTGACACTGTTCTTCAGGGTCCAAGATCCTTTGAGGCCAGAACCAATACTTCCTCTCAGGGCTTCTACATTCTCTTGATTGAAAGTATTCTTTTCCATCACTGAACTGTGCCCCAAAAGTGGGCACAGGAAATGAAGTTGCCAAACACTTGACCCTTAAGGCTAACACTGACTTTTGAACAAAAGTACTCCTCTTCACACTTGAATCTAGAAATAGGTCTAGGCAATGGAACTGCAAAACAGTATCTGGTCCTATGTGCAGAGCTAGCATGTAGGTACCTTATAAACTCTTCTTGACCAGTTGCTAGATCCTGTTCCCATCTCTGACCTGAGAGCTCCTGAAACTGCTGCTGCTTCTGTCATTACCACCTAGTCCCAGCACAAGTGCACCATCCATATGGGCCCTGTCCTCTCTCCTATGTCACAGATTTCTTTTCCTGACCACCTAAGTTTCCTTGGAATGGAAGAATTTCTCATTCTGACCATTTGTTGGTTTTATTATTCCAGTATTTTATTTGAGGTGTTATTTTAAATTCATTTATAGGAGAATGTTGGCAGAGATCAGTTAAGAATTTTCTCAACTCTGATATCTTTTCACCTTGAAGTCCTTAGAAGGCTTATTTTATATTATCTTTATTTTCATTTTTTTCTTGATGGCAAAATAATATTCCATTAAATTCATGTAATTACAATTTATTCTGGGGTCTTCTACATGTTAAGTATTCTATTAATTTCTAGATCCTTACCACTCCAAAAATACTACTATAAATTTTTTGTTTGTGTTATTCCTCTCCTCCTTTTTAAATCTCTTTTCCTATTACTTATAGTGATTATGAATATCTTTTTATATGGTTATTGATGTGGTTCATTTTTCCTTTGTAATTCATGTATTGATATCATTTGATCATTTATACATTGGAGTATGACTTCTGTTCTTACATAATTTTATAAATTTCCTATGTATTTTCAATATCAAACTTTTTTAAAGATAATTGTCATTTTTCTTAGTTAACTGTTTCTCTCTTAATTTTCATTCAGTATTGTTTGCTTGTGCCAAGACTTTTCAAATTTTTATAATTGAAAATATCAATTTTATCTTTTATCATCATTCTCCCAGTTGTTTTTTCAGTATTAGTTAATTCAGATTTTTTCTATCCTTGTTGTCTTTCTTCCTTTTTCTCATATCTTGTATTTCAGACACCCTCACAATTTTCTCTTTTTTCACTGTAGATGTCTTTTCTATATATTTCTGCAAAGTAAAATAGTATAATAATAAACAACAATGAGAAAAAGAGATGGCAGATGCAATGCAGTTTTTACTGCTTCATCAAGAAAATAATAATGAAAAAGATAACACAACAAATTACAATGACGTTGATTGTAACAATCTCATAGAAGAATTAATAATTTTAAAGCTTTTGCCATAACAAAAAAACAACAGGAATACCTTAGTCAATACATACTTGACTTGTCAAGTGGATAGAGAAGTCTGCCAGAGGCAACAATGGTTTATAATAAAAATTCTTTTTTAAAATATCATGAGGATTGAGAATGTATTATTATGAAGAGGATAGAGGATAAAGAGCAGTTTAAAGAAAACTTGGCAAAAGACTCGAGAAAATTTATCCTGTGGTCATATAAGTATAAGCATGTAAGAAGAACAAACAAAAAAATGCAAAATATCTGTAAACCTTTTTATTTAAAACCACAACAAAACAAAACTGTAATTTTGACCTTTAATGATAGTAGAGTCACCATACTTTGGCTTTGTGATATCTGTTAACGACGTGGTCCTGGATTTGTTTGTAGAAGTAAAATAGATTCAAATAGAACTAAACAATAAAAACAGTTGGATTAGAATAAATATACATAATAATATATAATTAGTTATTAAATATCTCCAATATAGATCATGTCCCCTAAATTATAGGTTTTATAATGTTACATCTCTGCTCAAAAACTGAGTGGCTTCCTATTGTTTCTAAGATAAAATATAAACTCATCATTCCACAATATGTCTCTAACCATTCTGAGATTAAAAAAAATTATCTCCTGCAGTCAATCTATAACCTAATCAAAGAGAACAACCAGCTTCACCCCAAACATATTATGTCATCTCGAAATTTCCTGCATTCATATAAGCTGGCACACATGCCTAGACTATTCCCAATGTTTAGGACATGTAACTTGGTTCACAGGACAATTCAGTAGTTTTCAACAGACTGTAGCCTCTACCGACCCCTTCATAACTTATTAGTGCTCTTGCCCTTCTCAAATCACTTTGTTTCTGTGGAAAATGTACTGCCCCACATCCAGCTCTTTGATAAGCTAGGGCTAGTTATATCTGTATCCTCAGCACCAACACAGTATTTTTAACCTTGAAGGTACTTAATGAATACTGATTTAATTAATGAATAAAATATTAGTTTTAGACGATAATATATGGCTTATTTTGTTGTGACAACGTGCATATTCTCATGACTCCCATGTATCTCTCATGTAAATTATTTATAAATGAAAATTCCCTCATATTTATTATTTCCACACATATTTATGTTCTAAAACTCTGATGTATGTTAAGAAAATTTCATGTTGGATCCAAATCTCTCTTTTTATAACTTCTACCTATTTGTCTTACACGGGCCAGCTCAAGAGAAAGTAGCTTCTTATGATTCAGTTAAAGAAGATGGGTATTCTTAATTAGATCAAGAGAGTTCATCCAGGATTCTTCAGAGTAAGAAGAGCTGAATTACAGGACTTGGGGACTCTGTATTGCAGAATACTGAGACTATTTGTGACAGGAAATTAACAATAGAGTATGTAATCTTCACAGTCCAATTTTCTGCTAAATTACAGTCCCCAGATACTTGTGAAATCTGATAACCACTACTTACTCCTGATCATCACTACTTCATGTAATGGAATTGAGGACACATGATCCATATAAAGGCAATTAGGAAAATATTATTAAGATTTTCTAATCTGAAGTCAAATAGAGGCTTAGGATAAAGAGAGAAAGAGACATTTCATTTGATTAGCAGAATGCTGAAGTTAAATACCAGATCTGGTGCCTATGTGTACTACTTAGTTGACTGATTGTTCCATGTTTTATAAGAGATTAGCCCCTAGAGTGAATACAAAAGAAGAAAATTAGGATAGATGGAGGACTTAAAGAACAACCCAGAAGACAATGGTTCTCAAGGCTTGTGATGCCCTCTGACTCTAAAAAATGTATAAATACTCTGAGTTGAGGTTTCACTTTGGGGTTTACTGACTGGAAGTGGTTGTTTTGGCCAGTCAAGACTCTGGGAAGCCACTAAGGAGACTCTAGACTTTGAAAACCCAGATGTTGGTGCTTGCCTCTCTGGTAACTATGGTCAGACAGTTGGACCTATTTGTTGATTTGTGATATATGAATGATTATGGTGGGACAGTTGGAAGTGATATATATTGATCTTTGATTTCTCTGTATTTCCTCTGAAGTTCAAGGTGCTGACTTTTCCCCCTAAGCTAGGTGAATGATATATGTGCTTGATTAAAGGAGATTGTTAACCTCTCAAAAATTGCCTTTCCATTTATAAATGCAGATCTAAGAACCTATGAAAGCAGGTCCTCTTGTGTATGTTAGGGTGCTTACTGATACAACCTGTAATAGAGAATTAATTATATTTGTATCACTTAGTTCATAGAGTTTTGAGGCTTAAGTGCAATATCACATGGAATACCAAACATACAAATTGTTAAGCAAATTTCATCAATTATTCAAATTCTTAAATCACTTTTGTCCAGATCAGTGACTTAATCAATATTTGAAGCAGACTGCTGAAAAAACTACCTTTACAAATGCAGAATACCAATGGTTCTACAACTAATAGTCTTAGAGAGTCTTCAAGATATAAGTGATTACTCATTTCTAATTTTTGGATAGTATTCTATTTCATGTCTCTTTCACAAAAAGGTAAAAAGTTAGAATTAAAAAGAAAGGCCTATTATCATATGAAGCCTGGGGTCCATAAAAGGAAGTGCCTTTATAATTTCATGAAGGCAATCAGCTTGCTTTCCTCTTCCTGTTTAACTCATTGTCCTGTACCATCTGGGGTACAGGACAATAGATGGATAGAGAGAGAGAGAGAGAGAGAGAGAGAGAGATAGGTAGATAGATAGATAGGTAGGTAGGTAGGTAGATAGATAGATAATCAATATTAACTCTTCTAGTCAGCAACATCAGAGTAATGGTAAGAAAATGTATGGATGATGAAATATAGAGACAGCAAGGAACAGGAGATAAGAATGAGTAAGGCCAAAGCCTTATAGAATACAAAGAAACTTCACATCTTTATCTCATGAACATTTCCTTTGAGAAAAGAATTGATAAGTGCTAAATATAGTAAACACCAAATAACATTGGGAAAATAGCATTCCAACCTAAATTAAGTCAATTATTGCTGGTAAGTGAGAAATAAAATAACCAAACACTTAACAGACAAATATTTTAAACTATAAATCTAGAGAAGGTAAGTAAAATAAGTGAACTATAGCCCAATATCATTAATAGATATTATAAAAAATATCCACTATAACGATATGAGATTTATACCAGTGAAGAAAGCATATTTTAACATTAAGAAAAGTTTAATTAATTATATTGATCACAAAAATATCCAAAACCACATGATTTCATTACTAGGTTAGTAAAAAACTTTTAGCAAACAATGCACACTAAAAAACAAACAAAAAAACCCAAAACATTCAGTTAATTTTTTAATAGAAAACAAAACATATCTAGAATAAAAGAGAACATTTTTTTGGAAAAAGAAAATACTAGAAACATTTAGGAGCAAAGCCAGGATTTCTCTTTCTCTACTGCCTTTTTACATAACTCTAAAAATGGAAGAGAGAAATAAATCAAAAACATAGATACTGGAAAAGGGGAGACAGTACTATTCATATTTGCTAGTTACATCATACTTTACCTAGAAAAACTCAGAGAATAAACAGAGAGTTTGGGAAAATAAATAGCTTCATTGAAGTATCAGAAATACTTCAATACAGAAATGCAAAATGATCACACAAAAATCAATTAATATTTCTATATGTCAATTACAGAATCTAGCAGATTTAATCAGTAAGTAAAGGTGGTGAAGTCTAGAGAATGAGGGATGATTGATTTGATCCTTCCTCAAAATGAAGATTCTAGGAAATACCCACAGTGGGAGAAGGGGACTCCAAGAGGAGAGGGAGGAAGCAGCTGAGGGTAAGTGACAGAGTTTGGAGACTAAGGGACAACTGGTTTAAGTCTTTCCTCAAGATAAAGCCTCCAGGAAGAATATGCCAAATGAGAAAGGTCCCGTAGGGGCAGAAGGAAGAAGCAACTGAAGCATGGTGAATGCTTCCATTCCAGAGAATGACTTCACCAGATATAGTGTAGGCAGGATAAAGAAATGACTAGGGTGGTGGCTATATGAATTGAGAGGATAGGGCCATAGGAGACTCTGTGGGAGCAAAACTACGGCTAAAGTAATATAAACAAATTTTGGTGGAACTATTAAGTAAGGAAATATAAAAACCAATAAAATTCCATAATCCAGTCTTTGTTTAATAAACTCTAAAACATAAATTACTTGGGAAAGCACTCTATATTGAGACAATGGGAAAGCAAATCCCTTCTCAAGTCTTTCCTCACTACAATCCATTTTCCACTCAGCTAACCAAGTGATCTTAGTAAATTTCACACCTGATCATGGCATATCCTTGCTAAATAAACTCTAGTGTCTCTATCAAAGAACAAAGACAAAATCCTCTGGTACTTAAAGCCCTTCACAATCTTCCCCTTTCTCATCTTATTAGTCTGTCATTTTCAGTCATGTCCAACTCTTCTTTACCCCATTTGGGGTTTTCTTGGCAAAGATACTGAAGTGGTTTGCCATCTTACAACTTCTCTAGCTCATTTTACAGATGAGGAACTGAGGTAAAAAAGGTTAAGTGACTTACCCAGGCTCCCACAGTTAGTGATGTCTGAGGCCTTATTTGAATTCAGGTCTTCCTGATTGCAAATCTGGCACTCTATCTATTGCACCACTTTGCTGCCCTTCTTACACTTTACTCCTTCCCAAGTACTCTCTGATACAATAATACTGGCATTGCTATTTCTCACACAGTTCCACAAGGCATTCTTTCCCTTCTCACCCATTTTTCTACCCAGTGAGGAAATACTTATTAATGAAAAAAAGATAATTAAAATCAAAAGGCAATTTAACTCTCATCTTTCTCAGGACATCTCTCCTCTGAGACTACTTTTTATCTATCCTATGTCATTCTAGTATAGTTTTTTGTATGTTGTCTGTTCCCCTCCCAAATTAAAATTTGCCCATTTTGAGAATAAGAACTATATTTTTTGCCCTTTTTTCCATTCCTAGGGTTTAGTATGTTGCCTGGAATATAGTATGCATTTCATAAATGCTTGATGACTGACAAACATTAATAAATTACTTTTCAACTGGTGATGTAATAGCCACATTTCTCATACTGCTTGGGACTGCCAGTCTAATGGCCCACACTCTGAAATGAGGTTGGGTATAAAGGGTCATGAGCTAGTTTGGATCATAGTGCATCCTAAGGACCAGCTCAGATCTCTGGTCACTCTTGGCAAAACTTGTAGGACAAGAATGTGAAGGATTGTCCCCTTCTTAAATGATACTTGTATTTCAATTTTGCTCAAATGTTCTTTTAAAAATAGATCTTCCCTTCTAGATTTATATCAGCTGCTTACTTTTTGAAAGCCCTTTCCCCTGTGTCTGTGACATTGTGTTGAAGCTGCTGGCATCATTAAGCAACATGACCCTCAAGATAAGTGCCTCCTGAGTTTTTTTTTTTAATTTAAATTCGGATACTTTAAGTATGTGCTATGTCTATTCTAGGCTCTAGGCTACAGATCACTAAATACTTAAAGTATTTTGCTTTAAGTGAAATAACCTTGTGAAACTCTTCTTTCCAGGGTCATGCTGCTCACAGATGCCAGATGCATCATCCTGCCCTCACAGGTATTGTGCATAGCAGATATACAGACCAATGCCTTCAAAACAAATTATCTGTTCCAGCTGACTCAACTGACTCTCACCACTAGATCTGCTGCAAAAAAATCCAAAAAATAAAAACAAAAAAGCACGCTTTTAAGGGACACATAAGCCTCTACCCCACCCCTAAAATATCATTACAACGGGCAGGGTTTTGTTAGTATGCTACCCCTGTTGCTATTTTGAGTCTATTGTTAAAAGAGAGCTTTCAAAAAAGTATCTTGGACAGATGATGCAAAGATAGCACTCTATTTCCTTGTAAAATCAAACACCTGTTTCATATTCGAGTCTCTTTTCTTATCTCAAACGCTATAGTTAGAGCAAAATTCTTAAGACTGTCACATTTTGTGACACACCAACCTCGTAATATAATTCTATTTGTTCTTTTGCCTTTTCCCTGTTCCTTGGCTACAGAGCATGGGAAAGAAAATCCAATTTAGTGCTGCTGAACCAGGCACTCACATTTTCACATTTCCTATTTCTCTAAAATCACACATCACTATAAATTTCATTTTCTTTTCAAAAAATCTGAAAGGACTGATTCCACCCCCCAACACACAGACACACACACACACACACACACACATTATTGAATCTTGAGGCTGGGGTAGTTGGCAGAGAAATATGGATTTGGAGACACACAAAAAAAGAGAAGATAACAAGGGAAAAATAAGTGGTTCATAACAAGTTTACACATCTACAACTGCATGTCTGTTAATGCAATTCAGGTTTCTTAACGCTAAATTGTTCACCTGTTATTAGAAAATATGTAGTTGCACAAGTGATCTACAATTCTAATTCCCTTTTGTTGTCAATGTAAATCCAAGCACTTTCTAGCCTTTTTAGTAAGTCATTTTTGTTTTCTTAAAGCCAATTTGGAATGAAAGATTTTGCTTTTACTTATGAAAATAAGATATTAAGGCACAACAACATAAGGTATCAATTCCATTTAAAGAGGTCTGGGATTAAAAATGTTAAAAATAGGTCCTGGGAATGCCAAAGCTTGGAATATGATGAAAAGACCAATGAAAAACAGGCCACTTTAGGTGCCATATCTAGTACCATGAAAAGACTGCAGATCCATTCAATGCAATCCATTCAAATAATATTTATGTACAAGGCACTATGCTAGGCATTTGGCATAGCAAACCAAATGAAACAATAGTGCTTGCCCTCAAGGACTTTACAAGGATCCTTACAAGGATCTTTATCAAGAGATACACCAAGTTAACAGTTAAGTATATACTTGACTACTTGAGGTAGATGACAGCATGAACACTAGAGGGAAAACATGAATATACTTCACTTATCCTAGCAGATTGTGAAAAATTTTTCTTTAAAGCAACTTTAAAACATTAAAGAATTTAGGAAATCCCAAATCCATATAATTTGGGTTATTTTACAAAAGTAATTATGGTTTACAACTTTGGAATCTACAGCAAATTATTACAAAGAAATAATATTTTAAATAGTGATTATGTTCCCAGACTAGCCTACAAAATCTTATTTAATCAACAATGCAGGCAAAATAATACAAATAGTAGCCCTGATTGTTTCCATGAACACTGATGCCAGGAATCCTCTGAGTCCTAAGATCCTGAACTCTTCTAAAACTTCTCTTGAGTCTTGCAGTAATTGATCCCCAAGGGAATATTAGGTTTAAATTAGAAATCAAGCACAAACAGCATGGCAACCTAAGAAGAAGCAAATATTAAGTCATAAGATATCAGGGAGGACATAACTCTCAGTAATAGGAAGGGAAGACTCAATACCAGAAGGGAAACAAGGTCCCACAGAGGAACTTAAGAAGAAAAGACATTGATGACAAAGGAGGAGAATCGTGATGGTGGTAAGCGGACAGATCTGGTGATGGGGAGAGGTTCAACTATCAATTGGCACAGGAGCCATTCATTCATATTAGGTGGGTCAGTTGTTAGAGTGCCAGCCATGGGGTCAAGAGGACTTGAATTCAAATCTGGCCATAGATACTTACTGTCAGTTAACCCTGTTTGTCATGGGCAAATGAGCCATTTGTTTGAGAGAGCTGTTTAGAATTTTAGTGTTCCTAGGTTAAGGACTGCCTGTATATACTATTCCATTTAATTCAAATTAATCAGTCTTCATTTAGCACTCATTATGTACAAGTCATTGTGCTAGGAATTGTGGTGGATGCAAATAAGAGTAAAATATAGTCTATGTCATCAAGAAGCCATAAGTTCATTATAGGAAAAATTAAGTACACACACACATACACTCACACAAATGTAAACACACAAAACCAAAAGTTAGGATATAATGAGTAGGAGAAACAGTGCTACAGAAGAAGCAAAGTACATACCTACCTGATAGTAATGAGAAATGAAGGAATAGGAGGAGGTAACAATGGGAATAGACCCTTGAAGGATGGTGATAATTTCTACTACAAGGAGAAAGAAATGAAGAGAGCATTACAGGGGAAGCAGAGGTGGAAATCAGTGAGTAAGGGAAATAATGAGCAATCCAATTTATCTGGAGCTAGAACACTTTTTTCATCTATCTATTTATTTATTTATTCACTTATCTATTCATTTATTCATTCATTCATTCATTCGTTTATCTATTTGCTTGTTTCTTTTCAGTGTTTCTCAATCACTACCATAAAACATAGAATTTTTCTTTGTAACAGACACTAGTTGCAAAATTCTTTCCCAGTTTTCTGCCTCCCTCCTAATCTTGATTGGATTGGATTTGGTTGTGCAAAAACTTTTCTGTTTAATGTAATGAAAATTATCCATTTTGCACTTCATAATACTTCCTATCTCTTCTTTAGTCAAAAATTCTTCCTTCTCCATAAATCTGATTAATACACTATTCCTTGCTCCACTAATTTGTTTATAGTATCAATCTTTATACTTAGATAATGTACTCATTTGGATTTTATTCTTGTGTACGGTGTCAGGCATAGGTCTATGCCTAGTTTCCATGGAACTTTTGTCCAGTTTTCCCAGCAATTTTTGTCAAACAGTGAGTTTTTATACCAGAAGCTGAGGTCCTTGGGTTTACCAAACAGGACATTGTTATATTCATTGCCTATTGCGTACCTGGTGTATTCTACTTGTCTACCCTTTTGTTTCTTAGCCAGTACCAAGTGGTTTTGATAATTGCCACTTTATAATAGTTTGAAATCTGGTAGAGCTAGGCTACCTTCCCTAGGATTTCTTTTCATTAGTTCCCTTGATATTCTGGACCTTTTCTTCTTCCAGATAAATTTTGATATTTTTTCTAGTTCTAGAAAATAATTATCTGATAGTTTGATTGCTATGGCACTGAATAAGTGAATTAATTTAGGTAGAATTGTAATTTTACTATATTGGCTCAGTCTACCCTTGAGCAATTGATGCTTTTCCACTTACTTAGATCTGATTTTATTTGTGCCAAGTGTCTTGTAATTGTGTTCATTATTGTCCCTGGAATTGTTTTGGCAGATAGACTCCCCAATATTTTATAGTGTCTACCCAAGGTTTAAATGGGATTTCTCTTTCTATCTCTTGCTGATGGGCTTTGTTAGTAATATCTAGAAATGCAGATTTGTGTGGGGTTATTTTGTAACCTGCAAATTTGCCAAAGTTGTTTATTATTTCAAGTACTTTTTACTTGACTCTCTGGGATTCTGTAAATATACAATCATATCATCTGCAAAGAGTGATAACTTAATTTCCTCTTTCCCTATTCTTATTCCTTCAATTTCTTTATCTTGTCTAGTTGCTACAGTTAACATTTTTAGTACCATATTGAATAATAGTGGTGATAATGGACATCCTTGTTTCATCCCTGATCTTATTGGAAATGCATCTAGCTTATCTCCACTGCATACAGTACTTGCTGAAGGTTTTTAGGAAGATACTGCTTATAATTTTATGGAAAGTTCCCTTTATTCCTATGCTCTCTAGTGTTTTTAATAGGAATGGGTGTTGTATTTTGTCAAAAACTTTTTCTGCATCTATTGATATAATCATGTGGTTTCTGTTAGGTTTGTTGTTGATATGATCATTAATGCTAATAGTTTTCCTAATATTGAACCAGCCCTGCATTTCTGGTATGAATCTTACCTGATCATAATGTGTTATTTTCATGATAAGTTGCTGTACTCTTTTTCCTAAAATCTTATTTAAAATTTTTCCATCTATGTTCATTAAAGAAATTGTTCTATAATTTTTATTCTCTGTTTTGTCTCACCCTGGTTCAGGTACCAAAACCATATTTGTATCATAAAAAATTTGAGAGAATTCCTTATTTCCCAATTTTCCCAAATATTCTATGTAGTATTGGAGTTAACTATTCTTTAAATGTTTGATAGAGTTCACTTGTAAATCCATCTGGCCCTGGAGATTTTTTCCTAGGGAGTTCATTGATGTCTTTTTCAATTTCTTTTGCTGAGATGAGATTGTTTAAGTATTCAACTTCTGTTAATCTGGGAAAATCATATTTTTAAAAATCATCATCTTATTTAGATTGTTGAATTTATGGGCATAAAGTTGGGTAAAGTAATTTCTAATTATTCTTTTAATTTTATCTTCACTGCATGTGAGTTCACCCCTTTCATTTTTGATATTGGTAATTTGGTTTTCCGCTTTCTTTTTTTAATCAGATTGACCAAAAGTTTATCAATTTTATTGATTTTTTATAAAACCAACTCTTGTTTTATTTATTAGTTTGATAGTTTTCTTACTTGCAATTTGATTAATTTTCTCCTTTGATTTTCAGTATTTCCAATTTGGTATTTTCAATTTGTTCTTTTTCAGGCTTTTTCAGCTGCATAACCAATTTATTGATCTTCTCTTTCTCTATTTTATTCATGTAGGCATTCAAAGATATAAAGTTTCCCCTAAGAACTGCTTTTGCAGTATCCCATAAGATTTGTTAGATTTTCTCAGTATTATCATTCTCTTGAATGAAGTTGTTGATTGCTTCTGTGATTTGTTGTTTAACCCACTCCTTCTTTAAGATTACATTATTTAGCTTCCAATTAATATTTGGTCTATCTTTTCATAGTCTTTTATTACATATGATTTTGATTGCATTATGTTCTGAGAAGGATCCATTGACAATCTCTGCCTTTCTGTCCTGGATTATGAGGTTTTTTGCCCTAGTACATGGTCAGTTTTTGTATATATGTCATGTACCACTGAGAAAAAAGATATATTCCTTTCTATTCCCCTTCAATTTTCTCCAGAGAGATATCATATCTACTTTATCCAGAATTTTATTCACCTCCTTAACTTGTTTCTGATTTCTTTTATAGTTAGTTATCAAGTTCAGAGAGGGGGAGGTTGAGGTCCCCCACTAGCATAGTTTTGCTTTCTATTTCTTCCTTTAGCTCTTTTAACTTGTCCTCTAAAAATTTGGATGCTATATCACTTGGAGCATGTATGTTCAGTAATGATATTGCTTCATTTTCTATGGTGCCTTTTAGGAGGATACAGTTTCCTTCCTTGTCTCTTTTGATTAGATCTGTTTCTGCTTTTGCTTTGTCTGAGATTAGGATTGCTACTCCTGCTTTTCTTACATCGACTGAAGCATAATATATTCTGCTCCAATCTTTTACCTTTACCCTGTGTGTATCCCCCTGTTTCAAATATGTTTCTTTTAAACAACATGTTGTTGGATTACGGCTTTTAATCCATTCTGCTATCCATATCCATTTTATGGCAGAATTCATCCCATTTACATTCACAGTTATGATTACCATCTGTGTCTTTCCCTCCATCCTCTTTCCGACCATTTGTGCTTTTAATGAAAAGCACTCCCTTTTCCCTTTCCCTCCATAATGGAGTTTTAATTTTTAACCACAACCTCCTGCAGTCTTGGCTTCCTTTTTTCAGCCCCTCTCCCTTTTACTGCCCTTTACCCTTACTACTTCTTCCCTCCCTTTTAGCCTCCCCTCTCCTTTCTTTCCCCCTTTCCCTCCTACTGTCTATAGAGCTAGTTAGATTTATATACTTAATTTACTTTTTTGTTCCCTCCTTGAACCAAAACAGAGGAGAGTACCTCTCAAACAATGCTCATCTCCCTCCCCTCTTTGCCTCTATTGTAATATAATTTTGTACTTCTTCCTGTAATGTCATTTACCATTTTCTGCTCCCTCCTTTTCACTTCTCCTATTACAATCTCTTCACATGCTTAAATCACATTTTTATCATCATATAATTTACATTATACTGTTCTCGCTATCTCTGTATATCCCTTTTATATTTCATAATAGATTTATAATGCTCGAGATTAACAAGAATCATCTTCCCTTATAGAAGAGGTAAACAGTTTGCCCAAATTGAGTAACAAGTTTTCTTTTCCTCTCTTGAGATCTGCATTTTAAGACTGAATTTTCTATTGAACTCTGGTCTTTTTATCAGGAACGTCTGGAAATCCCTTATTTGATAGAATGGCCATCTCCTTGCCTGCAATGTTATGCTGAACTCTGCTGGGTAATTGAACCTTGGTTGTAGGCCCAGATCCTTTGCCTTGTAGAATATCATATTCTAATTCCTTCGATCTTTTAATGTAGAAACTGCAAGATCCTGTGTGATACTGACTGTAGTTCCTCAATATTTGAATGGATTTTTCTAGCTTCCTGTAGTATTTTTTCCTTCAATTGATAGTTCTGGAATTTGGCCACAATATTTCTTGGGGCTTTTAGTTTGGGATCCCTTTAAGGAGGTGATTGGTGGATCCTTTTGATGACTATTTTGCCCTCTGGATCTAGGATGTCTGGGCAATTTTCCTTGATAATTTCTTGGAAGATATTGTCCAGACTCTTTCTTTCATCATGACTTTCTGGCAGGCCAATAATTCTTAAATTTTCTCTCCTGGATCTATTTTCCAGGTCAGTTGTTTTTCCAGTTAGATATTTTACATTTTCTTTTATCTTTTCATTCTTTAGATTTTGTTTGACTGACTCTTGATGTCTCATAAATTCATTAGCTTCTACTTGTCCAATTCTAATTTTCATCAAATGGTTTTCTTCAGTTCACTTTTGTATCTCCTTTTCCATCTGTTCAATTATTCCTTTTAAGGAATTATTTTCTCCAGTTAGTTTTTGTACTTCTGTTTCCATTTTTCCTAGTTAGGTTTTGTGCTTCTTTTTTCCATTTGTTCAATTTTCCTTTTTAAAGAGCTGTTTTCTTCAGTGAATTCTTTTTTTATACTTTTAAAGTCATTGGCCACTTTTTCTTCTTTTTCCTTCTTCAATTGTTCCAGGAGTGCTCTTTGTGCATGGGAATAGTTAATAGTCTCTTCTGAAGTCTCAGATGGGAGTACAGTCTCAATACTGACCTCTTTTGTATTCTTGTTTTGGTCCTTATCCCCACAGAAAGATTCTATGGCCCTTCCCTTCCTCTTTTGCTTCTTGTTTGTGATAGTGAGGCTTTATGTGTTGTGGCCTCTGATTCTCTCAGCTAGATGCTAAAGAACCTGGTGCTGAGCTGGCTGTTGCGAGAAAGAAGAGTCCAGGTGAAGTCTTTTTGTGTTTTTTTGGATTTGCCCTGGAACTAGATTGTTAAGTGTGGGGGAGGTGTGGACTGTCCATGGGAGGTCTCCTCTGCTGAACCAGAGCAAAGGCAAGCTCAGAGTTTTGTGATCCTGGGCTGCTCTAGTGTCTTTCCATTTTTCCCTGGAGAATCGAGGCATCTGGGTCCAGATGTTGGTTGCAAGGCTCCACCTACCTGGGCCTCTGGTCCTCCACCACACTAAGAGAAATATTCCTTATCGATTTTCCTAGTCTCAGGTGCTATGAGACTGGTTGCTCCTTTTGCTGATTCCACTGATCCAAGATTTTTCTGGGGAAATATTTTATGGTTCTTTCAAGGTCAACAAGGGAAGGGGAAGAGAGCATTTATTGATCACTCTGTCATTTTACCTCCCCGAAGTTCAAGTAGGTGAATTACAGGCATTTAATCTGCAGGCTGTAGGCTCCATCTACCTGGGCCTCCTTCCACAGCTCTCACTTTCTTAGCTCCACTTAACTCTTGCTCTGAGCTGCTGCTTCCTCAGACCACCCTGGGGCTTTCCTGCTCAGCCCTGCTGCAGCCAGGATGCACTGCACTGTGTGCTGTGTTCTCCTCCAGCATTGTGGAACAGCTCCTTCCCAATGACCTTCCAGTCTGTCCTGGGCTATGAATCTGCCAAAGTCTGTCTCCTATTGGATTCTGTACCTCCAAAATTTGGTCAGATTCTCTTTTTTGAAGTATCTGGGGGAGTTTGTTTAAGAGCTTAGGTGAGTAGCTGCTCTCATTCCACCACCTTGGCTCCTCAAACTAGAATACTTCTTAAAGAGTACAGTGAAATAAACCTAGAAAAATAGGTTGCCAATATGTCCTAGATGACTTTGAATGCCAAGCGAAGAAGTTTAGGTTTTCTTTTGTTGGTGGTAGGGTAAGATAATTACATGAGCGAGGTCAAATTTATATAAGGTATACTCTTCTGAAAACCATTTTGTGTGAGGGACTTAGGAGGACTTCCAGGTGATCAGAAGCCCTGAGTGGAATTTGAGAGCTTTTTTCAAATATCATAAGGGCTATTGGATGGAGAGAGATTTGACTTATCCTGTGTAATTTCAAAAAATACAACTTAATGTTACTGTTAATAATTATCATTAATAACATAAATGATAATAATATTATTTCTATAGCATTTTAATATTTGTAAAAGACTTTACATAGTTAATCTCATTTAAATTTTGGGTGAAATGAGATAGCTTAGACCAATAAGTGAAAGTTTCAAGGAAACAAATTTCAGGAAGAAATTTAGAACAAGACTGGATATCCAATAATGAAATAATTTTTCTTCTGAAATAATGAGTTCTCTGTCATCAAAATTATTTAGGAGGTATGTGTCTACCTGATAAGGCATTATAGAGGATAGTGCTACATAAGGTAGAGGTAGAACTCAATGACCCTTCTTTCACCTCTAAGACTATGATTCTCTGATTCAAACACACTGATAAAAATACATGGGAAATCTAATGTGAATCTAATAATACAAACCCAAATATTCAAGGAGGTTACATGGACACATCTTTAATTTAGTGACTATATCCTTAGTTATCAGTCTGATAAATGGCACTGTTTAACTTCAAAGGTAAAGAAAGGAAAGCATAAAGGATTATTTCTTTGTTTTAGTTCATATTGGAAATTAGGATAATGCCCAGTGCCAAGCTATTTTGAGGCTTCAGCTCTTGGATATGTCTTAGGTTTCTCAGATGTGGCCATAATGTAGTATTTTTTAAAAGTCAGAAATAACTGTTGTTTCATGAAAACTTGGATCTGTTACACTTATTTCAATGCAGGTGATTCTCTTTAAACATTTCCTTAGATTTACTCTCTACAGTAGCCTTATGGATGCATTTACAAGTCATGATAGAAAAGTGGTTTTTACTATTTATAGTCAATCATAGCACAAACCAACCTATATTTTAGCATTAAAGAGTGCCCAGTTTTATTAGTGTAGGCTGTCACAGGAAATGGCAATGGTCCTTGATTTTCAGAATCCAATTCTGAAATTGTATCTTTTTTATTAAAAAGATTATGATGAAGAATGATGAGAAAATTATATTTTTATTTGCATTGAATAATTTAATTTCAATTCTCATTTCCTGACAGATTCTAAAATGTTGGGGTGTATAAACATTTTTCTTATCCTTCTAGAGGAAACTGGATTAATGTCTGCTCCCAAATGTTGTGTGACCATACTAGGTTGGTTGTGGTTAAGTTAGAATTGGTGTGACCCAGATGAAGCTACTGCTTTGCTCTCTCAGAAATACTGAGAAGCTTTTGGAGGCACAATTCTTAAATAAAATTTTGACTAAAGGAAAGGACATCAGTGGGAAACAGTAGAAGGAACTTGTTTGGGGTTTTCTTAAGGAAAACCTAGACATGTCAATTAGGAGGGGTTTTTTTTTATTTTTGTTATAACCACAGATTTTTTCCCCCCAAAACATACATTTTCATGAAATTGCCTAAAGTATCATAATTTTACAGAAAACAGACACAATCATTTTCTTTTCTAGTTCAACTTTAGTTCTGGTGATGAAAAGGAGAATTAGAAATTAGAAGAACTGGATAGAAGTTGCAAAGAAATAAATATAGAATTGATAATCAAAGAAAAAATAAAATAATTTTCTAAGAAGTAGAGTTATCCCAAAGCTGAATGGGTAGCCTTGGGAATATTGTAATTTTCCTCATTAGAAACATTCAAATAAAAGTGACTTTTTCGATTATTGTAGAGATAATTGGTTTATTCAGATATGGCTTAAACTACTTGGTTCTTGAGGTCCCTTTGAACTTTGAAATTCTTTGACTATGGATCTTACTTTGAAGACACAAGTTTTCAAGGCATAAGGCACAAGTCTGATAATTTCACTGGCCTTTTCACGTATCTTCAATCACTCCTTATTCCTTTTTACAATAAAATGCAAACTGTTCAGTCATGTATTTAATTAAAAAACTGGTTCTAATTTATCTTTCTAAGGTAAATTTTTACCTTTCTAAGGTTAGCTTTGCTGAACATTTATTCTCCCTGATCCTTGGTAAACCTCTTCTTCATCCTCCACTTTCAATCTCTCCTCCCTCCATCCCTCTATGTTCTCCTCATCCATAACTCCTGCTGTGACCTCATGTCCTTCAATTATTGCCCTTGACCTCTTGTTCTCCCTCTAGTCACTCTCTGCTAATCCTCAATCCTCTCACCTTCAAAACAGAGAAATCTCTTGTCTTACTCCCACCCTGCCCCACTGCTAAATGTTACTGAATACACTCATACAACTGTGTGCACTGGATCCACTAAATTCATTCCAATCTCAACATCTCTCTCAACTATTTAAATGGTAAATTGACTTCATCATTCTTTCCACAGTGGATTTTCCAAACCGTCTGCTCTCTCTCCAAGTCACCATTTTTTCATTCAGAGACTTTTTGTGAAGCACTTAGAACTTATGAGGGAAGGCTCAGGCATCTTTGCTTACTCAAAATATCTACATGTTGTAATATGTAGGTTTCAAAGTTTCTATCCTTTTTGTTATCTGATATGCTTGTAGACATTTCATTTCACAATAATATGCCAATAGTTTTTTTCTTTGTCCTGTTGTTGCTAGTTCCAAACAACAGTATCCACGGTTTGAACCTAGCCTTGCTAAACTGGATCATTTCAGATCCAAAGATTGATGAAAAGAACTTTCTTAGAGTTTTATATCTCAAGGAACCCATGTGTCTTATCTGAAAGCTGGTTCCTTACTGATCAATTAGCTATTGTTTACAGATACTTGGAGAGTGGGATGCCTTTTTCGAATTCAGAGAATT
>CM053773.1:55625544-55641275 GCA_028658325.1 Potorous gilbertii
TGACTGTTCACTTATCCCTTGCAAACTGGAAAGTCCCTTTTGAATTGATTGGCTTAATTCAATCTAAAGTCCTTTATCAGGAACTTTTCTCTACTTCCATATTTGTCTGCTGGCCAATAAAAAAAGAAAAAAGGGTGAAATACAGCACCTTGCAGCTGTTTCCAATTAGATAAAAGGGATGGGTGAATGTTTTTGAAGTCTCAGCATCCACAGGACATGTGTGGCTAGTCACTATCTTGTGATATACAATAGGATGATATGTATAGCATATGTGTGTTTATGTTTGATGGAGCACATCAACATTTGAATCCAATGCTTTGGATAATCAAGTTACATACTTAGGGGAATACAATTTATTTTTATTAAAACAAACAAATAAAGAAGAGACTATGAAATTTGAGAGAGCTGACTCTTGGATCATCTGAAAAAGGCCCCAGTTTGACCACCAAAACCAGTGAGGGCCTCAAGATCCACTTCAAGTGAGCCCAAAATAGAGGAAATCTTGAGGAGACTGCTCCCCCAAGATTCCGGGTATGGGCTGAGTACATAGCAATCCTGACCCCACCAAACAAGCACATTATTTTTGTTGTTATGACTTTTATTTGTTTGCCTTGTACTTTGTCATTTCACTATTGCTCATTGCTGCATCTGTTTTTGTGGATACTGTTAACTCCATTATGACTCCTTCTTTTCTCTTTCTTTCTGCCCTTCCTATTGCTAAGAAAGGGGAACCTTCTTTGTAACATAGCAACCAGGACCTTGTTGTTTGTCCTTGTTCTTGAAGAGGACCATGACATGAGGAAGATGATGCCATGACTTGTAAATTAATTGGATTTAAGTGAGGGGGGCCTGTGCAAAGTCACTAGACTCACTTTCTCCTCTGAAGCCATCTGGGTCCAGTGGAAAGATATAGATCAGAATGACTGGAAATGGCTCTGAATGCAATGGAATTTCTTGTACTTTATAAGCTAAGGTCTTTCCCAGGTCTCAGTTTGACTGAGGCAATACTCATTCAGTGATTAATGCTAGGTAAGAAATGAGTCAAAGAGTAGCCTCTACTACCTACTAAAAAAAAATCAGTCTGGTTGGGGAAGGCCCCCAGGGTTTCAGGTGAAAACAGAAACGACTGCTATTTACACTCACTCTGAGCCATCAGAACTCAAAAAGTGATTAAAAGAGGTTTGGGCTGGAATCCATTGTTGGTCAATCAATGAGAACTAGAGTGATTTGGTTTTAAGGGCATAGCTCTTACCAAAGAAATCTAGCCAAGATATCTTACGAGGTTTCAGTGATCAAAATTTATATTCCTTTGGGCAGATCACCTTTAGGTAAGGGTATGATGCCCTATGTGGATAGAGTGAAAAGAGGGAGGGAGAAAAAGAGAAAGGGAGGAAAGGAAAAAAGAAGGAAGGAAGTAATGAAGGAAGGAAGGAACTATATTGTCTTACTGGCCCATTGCCTACCCAGTTAAAGTAGAGGCCTGATATGCACTAGAAGACTGAGGCCTTCCTACCTCTGAGATCAGCTTTCTGTCTTCTATGTTATACTTCCACTTAATAAAGAAATTAAGTATAGAATAGATTCAATTTCTCATTTTAATCAAGTCTCCCATTTTTGATTCTCCATTTTCTTCTGGTTTTTAATTTCCGTTGTAGTTTATTTCACTTTGTATCCTGAATCTCTTTCCTCGTTCTTTTTTCATCTGTGGATGAAATGATTATTTTCTTTGACCTATGCCTGTACTGCATCTCTGTGTAGTATCCTAAAATAATCATTTTATAGATGAGAAGCTTAAGTAGAGAAAGTTTAAATTGCTTTGGACTCAGGAAAAAACCTCAGATGAGAATTTATTTCCTGCCCCTTGGTTCTGTGTTTTCATTATATTTAATTCCCTCTTTAAGAAATATCTTAAAATGTTTTACAGTTGTATTTTTTTTTCAGAGAAATGTGGGCTGAGGTAATTTTCATCCAAATAGAAATAAAATCATATTTCAGTTGAACTCCCAATCCTTGATTTTAGTTTTCAAATAATGGAATAAACAAGAAAGGAAATACTGAGCTTGTTTTGTTGTGGTGTGATACACCATAACATTTTATCTAGTCATAATAAACCTATAAAGCAAGAGAAACTAGCACTGGGACAGCTGGTGCAAGGAGGATTTATAAGCAAAATATTTTAAAGGAAAGGGAACGAAACGGTATCATCTGTGAAGATTTAATAAAAAACTACAGGTTCTCAGCTGAGCCATTAAGGTATCTTCAGAATACTAGTCCCACATGATACCTATCTCCTTGGTGCGGAAATGTGTAAAATTCAGCAAACTATACCTCCCTGACCCGCAAACAAGCCTACTCATAGGGTATGAAGTGAAAACCCACACTAGGACAGTGAAAGACCTAAACACTGGGCTCATTGTCAAGAGGAGATATTAAGTAACCAAATCTCTCAAGCCTCCTTCTACTATGATTCTAAAACTGACCAAAAAATCTAATAGCTTGCCTCAAGTTAGAAGGTTCTTTGAAATGAAGAATTGACAAAATGTCCAGGAGTTGCCCAATTCATCTTTCACTGAGGAGATCATCTTTATGGTGAATGTTGTATAGCTGATATAACTGATATTTACTTATAGTGTTCCTTACAACAGTGTGACCAGTGTAGGACAGATATCATCATCTTCCTTTTATAGAAGATGACCCAAGGATTACAGAGCTGAAATGACTTCTCTAACTTGAGAGGAATTAACTAACATGTTTGTAATAGTAAGTAGTAGAGTCAGGTCTCAAGCCCAAGTGGTAAAGGGAAGGGAATAAGCATTTATTAGGTGCCTACTTATCCCAGAAATCCAAAGTCTCTGTGAGAGGATCCTTTTTAAGACGCTGTTGCCCAAGTAGACCCTGCCATTAGAGAAATAATGATATGACTTGCACTTGACTTTGTTTTGAGTGAATGTCAGTTAATAATCAGTTAAAGAACAACATAAACAGCAATAGTTAACATTTATATGGGGCAGCTAGGTGGTGCAGTGGATAGAGCACCAGTGCATGAGACAGGAGGACCTGAATTCAAATCTCACCTCAGACACTTGACATTCACTTCCTGTATGACCTTGGGCAAGTCACTTAACCCCAATTGCCTCATCCTGGGTCATCTCCAGTCATCCTGATGAGTATCTGGTCACTGGATTCAGATGACTGGAGGAGAAGTGAGGTTGGTGAATTGCATAGCCCTCTTCCACTCAAAACAAAATCAAGTGCAAGTCATGTCATCATTTCTCTGATGGCATGGTCTTCTTTAGCAACTAAGGATGAACACATTTATCCCAGGGTCTATACCAAGGGCTTTTAAAATGTTATGTCATTAGTGCAGACTCAAGTATCCTGAATTCAAGCACAGAACTCCCAAGTTCAAGATGTCCATCAGCTTCACCCTCCCCAGTAAGAGAGATTTCAGGTATGCACATCCCTATCTTGCTATCTATGCTGTTGAAATTCACCTAAATGAACATTTCAGTATAGAAGCAGTTAGAATAATGGCCAGAGGGCTACACTTGAAGGCAGAAAGACCTATGTTCAAATCCTACTCCTGACAATTATTTGTTCCATGATGGTAGGCAAGCATTTAAGCTTTTCTGTGCCTCAGGCTACTCCTAGGACTTATCCACTAAGTCACAAATAGGTTGCAATCTGCTTCAGTGGAGGGAGTTCCCACAATGTCAGTTCACTGCACTCATGATTCACAGATCCTTCTCTATTTGATTTTAAGTATCAGAGAAAGGGGTACTTTCAAGTCTTAAAGTGAAATATCCACTTAGTATTCATAGATCCTTCTCTATTTGATTTTAAATATCAGGGAAAAGGGTACTTTCAAGTCTTAAAGTGAAACGTCCACAGTTGGAGGGTATCAGGGAATAGTTAGTTCCTATAGAGTTTGCTTTTAGGAATGAGTTACCTTGGAAGTCAAAGAAACAAATGTAGAGCTGGCTGAGATCAGGAGCAGACCACTCTCTGTGAAATCTGTCTCTTATCTAATTAAAGTCTGTGAACAGAAGTTTTCTTTTCTAGCCTTGTTTATCTTTTGCAGTGGGATGAAAAGAATGTGAGATGGTAGTTGGAGAAATGGGGAGATCTGATAGTTATCAGCTGTGCTGTTAATAGAGCATAACAGTTCAAAGACTTGTAGTTTCCTCACATCAGTTCTCAGCAAACATAACTTCAAACATATCATAGAAAACAGTTGCTAAAAGTCATAATATATTTTAGAATAATTTTTTTCTACTATACTAGACTTCTCTCCTGCCAAAAAACTTTTGACTTGAGGCATTCATGTATGCTCAGGTGGTAGACTAACACAGCATATACTTAAAGAGAGTCTGACAGTGTATCACTTTCACATGACAGGAATAATATTACCTTTTTATGCTTGTCATCATTGCTGCTGCTGTCTAGGTGGTGCAGTGAATAAAGTGCTGAGTCTGGAGTCAAGAAGACTCATCTTCCTTGAGTTCAAATCTGTACTCAGACACTAGCTGTGTGACAGTGGTCAAGTCTCTTAACCCATTAACTTCAGTTTCCTCATCTGTAAAATGAGCTGGTGAAGAAAATTGCAAAACACTACAGTATCTTTGCCAAGAAAATTTTAAATGGGGTCACAAAGAGTTGGACACCAATGAACAACAACAGTAAAAACTAACTCTCTATTTTACCCAGACTGGATGTATAGTGGTTACTCATGGACTCCCCTACTCTACTACTCAGCCATCGAAGCTTTGGCTTGCTTTGTTTCCCACTTGAGCTGGCAAGAACTCACACCTTATTGAACACCCATACACCCCACTGCACCTATATTTGCACTTACACACACCTATATTTGCTATATAGTGTACTGGACAATAGGGATGAAAATACGAATATGAAACAATTTCTGAAGGACATTGCATTCAATCTGAGAATATGACATATACTTCTTTAAGTATAGGAAAATGGACTGGACTTTAAATTTCATTAGTAAAGAAGACTCCTAAATGAGCAAATAATGCTCTACTAGTGCAATGACTTGCCCAGGGCCACACAGCCAGTATGTGTCAGAAGCAGCATTTGAACTCAGGTCTTTCTGATTCAATAATCATTTGTTAAACAGCTTCAATGTCCCAGACATGGTGCAAGAAGCTTGAGATAAAAACACAAATAATTTTTTAAAACTCCTTACTCTTAACGTGTTTACATTCTCAAGAAGAGATATTGGGGAAAAATATTTATTGGGGAGTTCTCTATGCAGGGAGGGTAATTGAAGCTATGGGAATAGATAGAAAGGAAGAGAAGGGGAAATCTGGGGAAAGTAAGGCAAGGTAGAAGAAAACCTTAGTGCATATCCCTTTTTAAGGATCAAAATTATGGGAGAACTAATAGAATAAAATATATCGGGAGAGAGAAAAGGAGAATCTGTCACAAAGGAGGGTGTGGCACATATTTTTAAATATCACAGAGATGTCAAGGTTTATAAAGACAACAAAAACCATTTAACTTAGACATAGATATTGGATTTTCCAAGATCAGTAAAAAGAAAATAACAAACTGGGTTGAGTAACCTGGATTCATTTTACATTTTTGACCTTCACTTACTGTGTGACTTTGGACAAGCCATTTACACTGTTTGAACACAGTTTCAGGAGTGATACCAGAAGATTTTTCAAGGTCCCATTTGAGTTCTAAAACCTTACAATTCTATGATATTTCAAGTCTATGAATGAGCTTTTATCTAATAAATAAAACCTACAGCATAAAATAATACGAATGTCAATAAAACAATAAAATAATTCACCCTTTGGCTAGAGATAATGATTTTGACATCCTCATTTTATGTCATTGGTCTTGAATGCTGAAAACTTACAAAAAGGAAAGAAAATGTCACAAAATCAGTTTTTTTTTAAAATGAGCAGAATGTACCAGGTTAGGTAATATGTATACAAACACACACACACACACACACACACACACACACACAATAGTCCCTGCCCTCATTATACTGGGAACTGCATGATCACAGCCAAAAAACTACTGTATGTCTATAAAGAGATATCAGAAGAGATTCCAACTAGTGGAGGAACCACGAAAGAATTCTTGCAGATGGTGATAGTTGTGCTGAACTCTCAAGACAACTGAGAGCTCCAAAAGCTGGAGATGAGAAAGGAGACTTTACACACTTTAGAAACATTCTGTGAAAAAGCATGAAGGAAGAAAATTGAATGGCACATGAAGAAAACCACAAGAAGGTTAGTCTGGATGTGGAGCAGATCGTGTGAGAGAGAACAGTGTCTGTGACTGTATATCTCTTGTTCAAGGACCAGTCTATAGATGCTTAGGAGACATAAACAGGTTGGCTAAAGGGTGATGATATCTTTTTTTGCCTCAATTGCTCACAAAGATTATCTACTAAATTGTAAACATCCTACATTCTTCATTACTGGAAGGCATACCTATGTTATGAATCATAGAGCCCTGAAATTTTGAAGCCTCTTAAAATGAATATATTCTAAGGGGTTAATTTAATAAAAAGACCATTACTAAATAGATAAATGAATCTGTGAAGAAAGGGTATGGGAACTACCATAATAATTACTGCTTGATTTTTAAAAAATTTCAAATTAGAAATGAAAAAAATAACAAGAAAATACTCATGTTTTATCATAAACTAGACAAAACTCCCAAATTAAATGTCACTGGTTTTGTTCTAAAGATAGGATCCGCATATTCTGAGTGGGCCACAATACTCGCAAAAGGTGTTTCCACTCCTCTGAAACGTATCTTGCCAAGGCTACTGATGTCTGAAAAAAAAAGGAAATCTTCTTGATGTAATCTAAATGCCACATCAAGTTTCAAAATCCACAGAGCAGAGTCCTTTATGAGATTGCTTTCATAAATGTGTCTTTGTTAGAGTACCAAGGGAATTAAGCAATTGTGAATTCTTTCATTGAAACAAGCAGCTGAGCTTCTGGAGTTGCTTTCCTAGTTCGTGAATGAAGAGGATTTTGCAAAGTACATCAACACAGATGACAACGACCCAAGAGAGAAAAAAATGAAATCTCACAGAAGAGACCTTGAAAGTGGATAAAAAAGGAGGATGTGAGAATGACAGTAAGGATCATCAGAAAGTACAAAGACAAGTCCATGAAGCCTAGTGGGAAGAGGAGGTGGACAGGCTACATAGTTCATGACCTCTGGGTCATGATAACACACAGTTGTGAAACTGGGCAATGCACAGGTAAAAAGGTAGGCCTTCTAGAAAAACACTAAATTACCCTAGATTAGGGAGCCTTAACCTTTTTTAAGTCATGGAAGTTTGGGGAAGATAATATTTTTAAAAATATTAAATAAAATGTAACAGAAAAATTTTATTGCCATAAAATTAAAATAACAAATTAAAACAACCCCTTAAATCGATGCACATTTTACTTTGGAGACCATAGACACAAGGTTAAGAACATCTGTCTCATGCCATAATTACCCATAACATCAATGCCTATTTTGATTATAATGTTTGTTTGTTTTCTCAAGTGGAATGGTTCCTGAAATAATTCAAATGACCATACTTAATGTGGTTATGATAGACTTAGCTGTTCTGAAGAGTCAGAATCAACATCTGATCCACAGTTCAATTATTGGTCTATAAATAAATAAGTTCATATTATCTAGGCATGGATTAGTGTCTATCCATGTACTTTTGCTCATAAGGATACTTCCTGGAGCTGTTATTTAGAGTGAAACCTTTTGGACAAACCTATTTTCTAAGAAATTTTATGCTGTGCCATATTTTTATATTGCATAAGGCAATATGACACAATATCAAATTGGAAATATTTGTAGATAGAAATTTGGGATTTGAATTCTTTCTCTATCATTTACAAGCCAAGAAACTTGGGAGAATTCACTTTGCCTCTTGGATCTTCAGTTTCCTCAGCACTAAAATGGAAATATTATTTATAATAGAGAGCTCTTGTGAGCCTTGTTCCTGTAGTTGTGTTCATCCTTCATTGCCAAAGAAGACCACGCCATCAGAGAAATAATGACATGACTTGCACTTGACTTTGTTTTGAGTAAGGGAGGGCTGTGCAAGGTCGCCAGCCTCACTTCTGCTCTGGAGCCCTCTGAATCCAGTGACCCAATATGCATCAAGATGACTAAAGATGGCCCAGGATACACTGGGAGAGCTTGGTCCCTTTAGGCCAAAGTCTATTCAGGTACTCAGGGTAATGTAGTGCCCATTCATAGACCTGTTTAAGAAGGGGATGGCCCCTTTAATGAGGCAAAGAAAAATAAAGACATCAGGCTGGGAGGGAAACATCAACAGTTACTATTGATAATTGCTCTGAATCCAGGAGGATCCAGAAGAGAACCCTTAGGCAGGGGCCTATTGTTGTCCAATGTATAAGCTTTAGAGTGCTGAAGGTTTAAGGTTTTGGGAAAGGAAGAGAAGGGAAGGGAAAGGAAAGGAAAGGAAAAAAAAGGCAAGGCAAGGCATCTAGCCAGTAAAACCCAAGTTAAATGAGCATCTTCTGACTATCCAAAATATGAATGTGTTTTGTAATAGTAGTGTCATAGAGTGTAAAATTAGAATAAACATTACAAATCATCTACTTCAATTGTTTGAATTTTATTGATGAGGCAGTAGTAGAATGACCTTAAAGTGCTACCTAAATGTTTATTATAAATATAATGAAATTGTCTTGGGATTCTTCTTACTCCAATATTCCCCTGTATTGCTGTCCAGTATCTAGAGTAATGACTGTATGCAGTGGTCATCCAACAAATATTTGTTGACAGCTTCATTGGATTTTAGAAAATCTAGTGCTTGATTGCCTCTTGTAGCATTTTTTTGAGTTTCTGGTATAATATATATTTCACTAATTAGTTAACTAATTAGTGAGGTTATTCTATCCAAATAGTCGTATTTTACATTATATTGATGATCAACATGCTCTATGTATGTGTGTTTTTTCATCTGCATTAGCGTTTAAATTTTTTTGTTTCTAGACTGTGATCTATCCTGATCCTGCCTTCTATAGGAAGCCTTTCTCAATTCCTCTTAATTTTTATGCTATCTCTCTGTTGATTACTTTCTATATATTCTATATATCTTGTTTTTACAGTTGTTTGCATGTTGTCTGCCTCATTACGTTGTAAACTCTTCAAGGGTAGGGACTTTATTAGGCTCCTCTCATATCCCTAGAGCTTAGCACAGTACCTGGAACATGGTAGTTGCTTAATAGATATTTATTTATTGATAGATATAGTAGTTATTTAATAAATATTTCCTGACTGATCAGATTGCAATTAGAGTACTGTGTTGAGTTTTTGGAACACAATTTTGGGAAAGGCAATAAAAAACTAGAGAAAAAAAGAGATAACCAGGATGGTGAAGGTATCAACATTTTGCTGGATGAAGAATGATATTTAGCTTGAAGGAAAAAAAGAATTGAGGGCAGGATTGGGGAGGGAGGACAGATTTTGTTGTCTTCAAATATTTGGAGCGTTATCACATGAAAGGATAAAATTGTTTTTAATACAAAAGTCAGAAATAGAAGCAATATGCAAACACTGAAAAGATGCAGATTTAAGCTCTATGTAAGTATATTTCATGAATAGGGTGGCTTCTGGCATGGACTTTCATATTCTGCAAGTTAATTATCATTCCAATTTTACCTTCACTGGTAGACCTAGATTTCCCCAGAAAGACGACTACCATATAGTTACACTCAGGAGTCCTTGGGGTAGATTTGTTTGCAGGAATTTTGTGGTCATTTTTATCACTATAGGTATTGAGCTCCAAGTGTACTTCCCATTTACAAAATTCCAGTCACTCACAATTCTATCACCATTAGATTGAAACATAATCATTCACTTAATAATAAGGCAAAAAACAATAACGAACAATATATTACAGGTGTTAGATATAAAACAAATGTGGAAATAATCAATACATCTCAGTAAACACATAAAGTTGTATCATATTCTCATCAGTGGAATCAGTATCTGTGTATAAGAGTTGGAACACATAGAAAGCTATCAGACAGGCACACAGATGAGGAAAATTCATTTAAATTAAAATTTAAAGGTAACTCCTAACTCTGAACTGTAAGCCTCTATGCCATTAGTTCTTTAAGAATTATTTGCAACATACAAAGCCAGGTTGTTTGTTCCAGTCAGGTTCTTGACCTCTTGCTAGATATTTTCCAAATTTTAAAGGCTCAAATAACAACCTCTTGGTATTTAAATGACTCATCTTTCCCTTATGTAGCAAAAACTCATGAGTTGCTTATTCTTTTTTTATTAGTTAAAAAAAGTCTTTATTCAATCATCTCATGATCACAAAAAATTGCCAACTGTTCTCCAGAATATCAGTGATCTTACTAACATCTGGCGTTCAGAAACTATCCTCACATCTAGTACCTATTTATAGATGGTATGGTGATGTGAATGAGCTACAGCGTTTTGTAACTGCACAAGTTGTACGATGGAATGATGATAAATCTGACCATACGTGCATGTTTTTCACAGCAGTGGTTAAATTAGAAAAAAAAAAGAATGAACACAAATTTTACAAAAAAAAATAACTCATGTCTATTGCAATCTTTTGCTGAAATAGTAATTCGGATTAAACTCCAGAAAATATTAAGATGAAAGGGATGATCTTCACCCAAGAAAAATGCATTGACCTTCATCCCTGTGTTAGTGTTTCTGTTCAATGTAGCTAACCATACGTCATGAATTTATTTCAAAGAATTGAACAGAGAATAAAATCAAAGAAACAAAAGCTTTTGGCAGAGGCATAGTTTTTCTTATAGATCCAAATAAAAAATTACAGACTCCTTTCCCCCATACCTCTTGCTACATTATTGTTCTTTACTCTTCCAAACTTTTAGTTATCACTGAACGCTTTTGATGCTTCAGTAATTGGTTTTAGCACTGTAGAAGAGGTGCTGAAATCAGTAAGCAAAAAATTTTCAGCAGGAGGTAGAAAAGGGATAAATCTGAGCCTCACCATATGCTTTGAGAAATTAAGTCATTACAACATAAAGCCCCCAAAAAGAAGACAGAACTTGTTGCTTTTTCAATGATTATTTTTAAAACACAGACTCATTATGAATGCTTGCAAGCTGCCTAAAATATACTTGCTAATTCTAAAATTTCAAAGCCTCAACTTCACAGTTTTTATTTTTGTAGACACAACTCCCATCCTGACTGCCTGTTATGTGCAATATACCCTGACACCTAATGTGCAGTGAAAAATGTAGTAACAGGGAAAATGGCTTAGTGATAGAAGATGTATGGTGCCAGCTCTTTAATTCACTTCTGACAGTGTCTATATCCTCCAGAACAAAACTTTGACTATGGAGTCAGGAAGACTGTGATACTTATCTATCATAAACCACCAACTATATTTAACTGAAAAGCAAATTTATTTCGCACATCTGTACATTGATTTTCTTGGGTAGTACAAAGTTAAGTGATCTCTGCCAGCCACTGAAAAATAAAATGACTAGTTCATCACTGGTAACTGGATCTATTTTTTGCAGGTTAGCTGAGTTAAGCACTTCTGCTGCAGGTTGAGATACTGCCCCTGATGCAGTTAGTTCTGAGCAAGTGTCTGTAACCATGCACTCTAGACCCACCTAGACTATTTCAACTAGTCTCTCCGATATCAGTGATGTGAATATGACAGAATGGGAATAAAATCTTTTATCTATGGTGGTAAAATGGTGTCTTCCATTGACCGCCACAGGGCTTAATTGGCCTTTATAGGTAGCAAACCTGCTAGCACTGTGGTCTTCTTAATATCATTTTCCAAAATAGCAGTGGTAACTACTAGCCTGAATAGTATCCAAAAGCTGGCTATCCTTTCTAACAAAGAGTACCCCCATACACAAACACTTTTTCAAAGAAAATGGACCTTGGATTTGCTTCTGCCCTTTTTTCAATTCCTATCAATACTCATTTCTAGTTAAACCTCAGTATCAGATTTATTTTTTTTTGCTTTTGCTTCAGTGATCTGGGTATGGATAGTTGGTCAGGAAGTGGTATGTTGGATCCACCTAGAACATTTCCAACAGGCCTCAGGAAAGGTTGAGTATGGTTAAGTATGTCCAAGGAAGAGTTCAGGTAGAGAACCCTGGGCCCACCAGAAGGCTTCACGGTCTGGGCTTTCTCCCTTGTGCTTACCTCTCAATTTTCCCAGCATCTTGTCTATCCCATGATCTGGAGGAGGAAGGGGAAGGAATCCCTCTCTGAAATCCTGCACTGAGTGGAGTAGTATAGAGATGATTCCATCTGGGACCTCCTAGAGTGGGGTATCTCTAAACTCAGATGGAGCGCTAGCAGGAATGTAATATCCAAATATTTGGCTACCATCTTCCAGCAATTGTCGCTCCAAATTATTTTTCCTAAATTAACTTAAATCTCATGGGTTTTTGTTTCCTTATCTCTAAAATGACTTATCTGGACTAGATGACCTCTGAAGTTCATTCCATCTGTAATTCTTTAATCCTATGACCATGTAATCTTACCGGATATTCTCTTTCCTTGATTTTTGTAACCAAATACTTTGTTTTTCCCCCCATTTCTATGTGTTCCTGCCTTCTTCACTACCTTTCACCTTTCTCCTGACCCCTTAATGGATATAGTCTGTCCATGGAGCTATTTTCTTTCTGTGCTCCTTTTTCCAGTGGTAATCTCATTCAGTCTTCCTGCAATAACTGATGACTCTATGTAAATGGTTTTCTCATCAGCGTTGCCAGAATATGAAATTTCAAAGGTAGAAGGGATCTCAGAGATCATGAATTCATCATTTCAATAGGATCTCTTAATAGGCATTCCCAACAAGGGGTTATTTATCCAATGCATGAAGATCTCTAGTGAGAGAGAACTTACTACCTGTGGAAAAGCATTTTCTGTTCTGATTTCTCTTTTGAGTTTCAAATTACCATCTATTGTTATTGCCTGTGAAGTGCCAGTTGTTAGCCTGAAAACATACTGAATAGATTCAATATTCAAGGACTCGAGGCAAGATCTGCAGATGTTAAGAGAGCTGCAAAGTAAATGGAAAGAAAAGTATAAGAGGTACCCAAAAGACAATGACTTGGTTGCTCAAAACCAGGGATTTTTAAACTCATAGAACTTCAGAATTGGAAAGGACCTAAGAAATCATCTAATTCAAACCATATATACCTAAGCAGGAATTGTCTAACAAGCTCTTTGGCTGGTAGTCACTTTACAACCACTTGAAGACTACCTGCGAAGGGAAAATCATTGTGATTGAGGCAGTCCATTAAAATTATTAAACCACCTAATATAAAGAAATCTTTCCTTTTATTCAGCTCATGTCTACTTTGTAATTTCTACACACTATTTTTAGCAATGCTTAAGATTCTAGTTTCAGCTGGACATTTACCACCTTTGGGTAATTCATTGACCCCTTTCCTCATTTTTCCCAATTTTCTCATTCAATCTTTGGATTAGATGATCTATCCTAATTCTAAAACTTGCTATCTGAATATTAACAGGTAATGTAACTTTCATGATTTTCATGGGAAAAAAAATAACTTCTAAAGATATAGATAGAGGCTTATGAATTGAATGGCAGCTTGAACTGGTTGTAAGTCTTGCTACTTTCTGGTCTTCAGCAATCTAAGACTGACAACATGGAACAGTTTGTCCTACAAGAGAAAGTAAGTCTAAAAGTAACAAAGTCTTAATGTGAAAAACCAGAAATCTGGGCTATCTCCTTACCCTGGGGATCCTCAGCATTCAAGGATCTTTGTGGGGAAGGATGATTTGACAGTAGAATGCATAGAATGAAAAGCCTCCACGCCCTAAAAATAATGAGGGACTTGAAAAGTATCACTATTGCCTTTATTTCTGTTATTTTCTCCTACTACAAATTGTTGGATATGTGTGATCCTGTTGAAAATTGAGTTGTCACGTAAGTGTCCAGAAAAAGAATGAAGTCATCAGTCAAGCCTGGTAGACTGTCTCTGGCTCCAAATAATAAAGGTGCTTATGGACTGGTGGCATCATCTAACAACTTGAAATCTTCCTGGACTTGGAAATAATGTCAACCTACTGGATTTAATGTTTAAATGTCTGTGTTTAGCAATCAGACAAACTCAGAAGCCTGTTACATCAATAGGAGTTACTGTTTGTTTCTCCATTCATTTGCTAAGCAATCATAATTGTACATTTATGTCTTTGTTTTACTTATCTTGTTTTCTTAGCAAAACTTTGGTTAATCCTTAATAAGTCTATAAGAAGTTAGCGTTTTCCTCTAGAATACACTAGATTTGGAAGCAAAAGACCAGAGTTCAAGTTTCAGCTTGGCCAGATTTTCACTATATACAAATTTGGGTAAATCCCTTCACTTTTCTGAATCTCAGGTTCCTCATGTGTAAAATTAGAAGGCTACATAATATAGACTAAAGTCAATTCTAGTTTTAGTAGACTATAATTTTGACTACAATAGTGTCCTAACTGTTCTTCCTGTTCCCATCTCCTACCCCGCTTGAATGTGCCTAAGGTAGTGCTGACAATATTTGTTGATTAATTCTCATGACTAACACTTCTATTAAATGAACTTTCCCATAATTTACGAATATAGCTTTCTTTACCCTCTCAAACTTTTGTCTTTATTTACCATTCATATTTCCATATATAAAAAGCAGGTCAATTTGTCATGAATTATATTACTGATTTTGGGGAAAAAATGGAAAATTAGACATCTGTTTCTGAGCTTTATACATTTAAATTATTTCTTTCTGATCATGATAAAAGGAAGTATCAATTAGTCACTAATACGCAGCAATTCCTTATTATGTGCCAGTCACTGTGCTGAACACTTCAGATACAAAGAAAGTCAAAAACATGCCTGCCTTTAAGGAGATATAAAGAGGAATATGTAGTCTCAGATCCTTCAAACCTAGTTTAGTTTCTTGCATGTGTAATTCAGCTTATAAGAGTAGGAGAAAAGGATCACACTCAACTGGAAGATAGAAGCAATGAAATCTAGCCCTGCTTTTCCCATTAACTAGGTTTGTAGTCTCAGGAAAATTTCTCTGGACCTCAGTTTTCTGTTCTTTAAGGAAAGGGAAGGGAGGTTGGCTTAGATTATGTTTAACATTTCCTGCAGGTCTAAGAATTCATGATTTCAAATATCATGAGGACAGGAAAAAATCATGCAGATATGAGAGCAAATGTCTTACTGTTTCTTTACTAGGGGAACAGATTTTGCAAACTTTACTTTGCTTCCTGGAGAGATTCCAGAAGCAATCACTAAAGAGATGGGTTAGTCAGCATCCAGAAAAGGAAATGATGATTACAAAGGGCCAGTAATTCTTCAACAATGACAAGTCTTTAAGGACTAAATTTATTTCCTTTTTATAGTCGGGTTTCTATACTACTAGATCAAGGAATTATTGATATAATTTGTCTCCATTTTTAATAAAATACTGGGTAAAGTATCCCATACCATTCTTATTGAAAAATGGAAAAATTTGGAGTAGCAATATAATTAGATGGCTTCAAAATTCCTTCAGTGTCCAGAAACAAAGAATAATCAGTCCTCAGTGGTTCACTGTCAGGTTGGCCAGATATCTCCATTGGAGTATTTCAGAAGACCATGTTTGGTCATAGGAACTTGATTTTTTTTTGGGGGGGGGGTTATTTTTTTTAATTTTTTTTATGTTCTA
>CM053773.1:55641775-55659879 GCA_028658325.1 Potorous gilbertii
TACTTGTTTTCATTATTATTTTATCACTTTTTCCTTCAAGCAGATTTTCTCCAAGAAAGCAATATAGTGAAGAAGACTAATGCATGCCTTGTAGTTTATCTTTTGGAATTTCAGTTTTTGTGATACTCATAAGAGTGATTTATTACTCTTACATATGGATTAAAAGTAAGCATATGATTTAAATGTATGCTTCTAATAAACTCATGACTCTTTAGGGACATTATCTTTTAGGAATACTCTAATATGAAGACTTTTCTATACAGAAGACTGATAGAATATTCTTTTCCTGATTCTAAGTGTTAGTAATAAAATAGAGAAAGATCTATGATGGAAATTTTAATGGAAATCTACCATTATTAGATGGTAACAAGTTGGGCTTGTAGTTAGGATGATGGCACATAAAAATACTACTCCTGGTGCTTATTATCTGTGTGATCCTGGGCAAGTCAATTACTCTCTAGGTACTTGAGGCTCTTCACCAGGGTTTGTTCACTAAGTCCCTGGTAGGTTACAATCTGCATTGGTTAAGGCACTGAGTTTCCTAATCATAAATCCTTTGTGTATCATGTATGTCTTCTATAGCTATTAAAATAAAGAGGAAGACATTGTAATGTTTTGTGTATTGGGGCTAATATTGCTCAAAGGTGTTGTAGTAAATGTATATTTTTATGCTTCTTGGTGGCACATTAACTCCTTCAGCTTATAAGAATGTTAGTTGGTTTGTCAGTACTTTACTAGCAATTTTCTAAAGTACTTCTTGTGGCCCCAAAGTGGCTATACATTGTACTTTCCCACATCCTCTTGGGATATTTTTTCATACATTTGGGGGTACTGTCACTTGGCAGAATAACACCAAACATTCACAAAATGCCCAAACTGGTCACACATGCTTCCCATTTCTATTTCCACCATAACCAGTATCAATTTAACCGACTATCTCCTGCAATCAGATTATTGCTTTATTCATTAGCTCTTGATTATTAAATTCTTATTCACATTTAAAGCCATATTAAATATCACTTTCTGAATGAAGACTTCCCTAATTCTTTCTTTTCCATCCTCCATTAGTATCATTGATGGCATCCTTTCTCCCAGACTTCACACACTTCTTTTTCCTTCTCCTGAATGTATTGGCAGTATATTATTATTTCTACTAATTATTTGTGTTTTTCCTATACTTAGCTCTGTGATAGCAGAGATTCTTTCTCATCCAAACTTTGTATCTTTTTTTTGACAACGTAGTGGTATTCTCTCTACAAAGAAGGCACTTAAATATATATTGAATTTTTCAACTTAATTTTGTTCTTCTTTAGCTTTGGCCACTCATGTAACAATGATTGAAATACATATAGATTATTATTCAGATGGTCTATTCATTTTCTATTACTCTTGCTACATGACTAACTTCTGTTTTTTCACATGACAAATGTCCTTTGGACAACATCTAGGGGTGTTATATTTGTTGGAATTTCTTAAATGCATGTAAAATCATAAAAATAACTAAATCTCAAAATTGTAAGGGACCTCAGAGTTTATCTAGTTCAACTTGTGCCTGTACAGAATCCTCTCAGCAATATTCCCAACATATCATTATCAAGCCTCTATTTGAAGACATTCCTCAATGGGGGACTGCTACCACTCAAGGCAGGAAGATGAATATAATTGAAAATAAAAATATGAAAATGTTAAGTAAAACAGAGAATATGTTTTTGACAAGGTTGACAAAAGCTATAAATCATTATCTAACCTCATTTTAAAAAGTGAGGAAAATCAAATTAATAAGCTTGAAAGGAGAATGGTTATTCAAAAGAATTTATAATAAAAAAGGAAAATAAGTGCCAGAAGCTAATAAAGCTAATTTATGCCAATAAAATTAAAAACTTAGATGAATTGGATGACTATTCATGAAAATTCAACAAAGTTTGCCACTTTCCCTAGCATTTCTTTTCATTAATTTCCTAGATATTTTGAACATTTTGTTCTTCCTGATGAATTTTGATATTATTTTTTCAAGGTCTAGAAAATAGTTTTTTGGTAATTTGATTGGTAAGGCACTGAATAAGTAAACTAATTTAGATAGCATTGTCATTTTTACTGTATTAGCTCAGCCTACTCACCAGCAACTATAATTTTTCTAATTATTTAGGTCTGACTTTATTTGTGAGAAAAGTGTTTTTTAATTGTGTTCTTATAGTTCCTGAGTTTGTATTGGCAGGTAGACTCCCAAATATTTTGTAGTGCCTACAGTACCTTTAAATGGGATTTCTGTTTCTATCTCTTGCTGTTGGGGGTCTGCTAGTAATATAAAGAAATACTGATGACTTATGTGGATTTATTTTGAATTCTGCAACTTTGTCAAAGTTGTTTATTATTTCAAGAAGTTTATTACTTGATTCTCTAGGATTTTCTAAGTATATCATCTACAAAGAATGATAACTTAGTTTCTTCTTTGCCTATTCTAATTCCTTCTATTTCTTTTTCTTCTCTTATTTGGTTTTGATTTTAAAATATTTTTTTGTTTATTTAATTAAATTGTTTTCAGTTTTCAACAATCACTTCCACGAGTTTTAAATTTTCTTCCCCTTGCTCTCCCTTCCCTCCCTGAGATGGCATGAAAATCTTATATGATTTCTACATATACATTTTTATTAAACACATTTTCACATTAGTTATGTTGCATAGAAGGATTAAAATGAATGAGAGAAACCATGAGAAAAACAAAACCAAAACCAAAACATAACACAAGAGAAAAGAGTCTGCTTCACTCTATATTCTGAATCCACAGTTTTTTCTGTGAATGCGGATGGCATTTTGCCTCAAAAGTTCTTTGGGAATGTTTTATGTCCTTGCATTGCTGTGAAGGGCTAAGTCTATCAGAAACAGTTCTTACATACTGTGCTTGTTTCATTCTCTGAAAACCACCTGTTCATATCCTGTGACCATTTATCAATTGGGAAATGACTTGTCTTCTTGGACATTTGACTCAGTCCTCTATATATTTTAGAAATGAGGCCTTTATCACAGATACTAGTTGTAAAAATTCTTTCCCAGTTTTCTGCTTCCCTTCTAATCTTGTTTGCATTGGGTTTGTTCATGCAAAAACTTTTCCATTTAATGCAATCAAAATTAAACATTTTGCACTTCACAATATTCTCTCTCTTTTGTTTGGTCATAAATTTCTCCACTCTCCATAAATCTGACAAATACACTATTCCTTGTTCAAATACTTTGTTTATAGAATCAACCCTTATACCTAGATTGTGTACCAATGTGAACTTTATTCTTGTGTACAGTGTCAGTTATTGGTCTATGCCCATTTTCCACCACATTGTTATCCAATTTTCTCAGTAGTTTTTGTCAGTGAGTTCTTATCCTTAGGCCCCTGGGTTTGCCAAACGGTAAACTGCTATATTCATTGACTGCTGTGTCTTGAGTACCTAACCTATTCCACTGATCTATGTCCTCTATTTCTTAGCCAATATCAAGTGGTTTTGATGATTGCTGCATTGTAATACAATTTAAGATCTAGTATGGCTAGGTTACCTTCCCTAGTATTTCTTCTCGTTGAATTCTCTTGATATTCTAGATGTTTTGCTCTTCCAGATGAATTTTGATATTATTTTCTAGCTCCAGAAAATAATTTTCTGGTAGTTTGGTATGGCACTGAATAAGTAAATTAATTTAGGTAAAATTGTCATTTTTATTATATTACCTTGGCCTACTCATGAACAACTGTTGCTTTTTTCCAGTTACTTAGATCTGACTTTATTTGTGAGAAAAGTGTTTTGTAACTGTGTTCACGTAGTTCCTGGGCTTCTTTGGCAGGTAGACTCCAAAATATTTCATAATGTCTAGTGTAACTTTAAAAGGGATTTCTTTTTTTACGTCTTGATGTTGGATTTTGTTAGTAATACATAAAAATGAAGATGATTTATACGTGCGTTTATTTTGTAACCTGCAACTTTGCCAAAGTTGTTCATGATTTCAAGTGGTTTTTCACTTGATTCTCTAGGATTCTCTAAATATATCACCATATCCTCTGCAAAGTATGATAACTTAGTTAGTTCTTTGACTATTCTGATTCCTTCAATTGCTTTTTCTTCTCTTATTGCTAAAGTTAACTTTTCTAGTACCATATTGGATAACAGCAGTAAAAATGAACATCCTTGTTTCACTCCTGATTTTATTGGAAATGCATCTAGCTTAGCCTCATTATATATATTGCTTGCTGGTGGTTTTAGGTAGATGCTACTTATTTTAAGAAAGGCTCCATTTATTCCTATTCTCCCTAGTGTTTTCAATAGAAATGGGTGTATTTTGTCAAAAGCTTTTTCTGTCTCTGTTGAGATAATAATATATTTTCTGTTACTTTTGTTGTTGACCTGATCAGTTAAGCCAATAGCTTTCCTAATATTGAACCAGCCCTGCATTCCTGATATAAATGTTTCCTGATCAAAGTGTATTATTGTCATGATAGTTGGCTGTAATCTTTTTGCTAATATCTTATTTAAATTTTTTTCATTTATATTCACTTGGGGAATTGGTCTATAATTTTCTTTCTCTGTTTTGGCTTTTCCTGGTTTAGTTATCAGTACCATATTTGTATCATAAAAAAATTGATAGGACTCCTTCTTTGCCAATTTTCCCAAATAGTCTATATAGTATTTAAATTAACTGTTTTTTGAATGTTTGACAGAATTACTTGTAAATCCATCTGGCCCTGGAGATTCTTTTCCTAGGGAGTACATTGATGACTTGTTCAATTTCTTTTGCTGAGATGGGGTTATTTAAGTATTTTACTTCCTCTACTGTTACTCTGGGAAATTTATATTTTTGTAAATATTCATCTATTTCACTGATTGCCAAATTTATGGGCATACAGTTGGACAAAATAATTTTCTCCTGATTGGAGTGATTTCATCTTTTTTGATACTGGTAATATGATTTTCTTCTTTTCTAAAAATCAGATTGACCAAAGATTCATCAATTTTTTAATTCTTTTCATAAAACCAGTTCTTAGTTTTATTTATTAGTTCAATAGTTTTCTTAATTTCAATTTTATTAATCCATCCATCAGTTTTAAATATTTCTAATTTGGTATTGAATGGGGATTTTAAATTTATTCCTTTTTCTTGGTTTTTCAGTTGTATGCCCAATTCATTGATCTCTTTTTCTATTTTATTCATGTAAACATTCAGACATAAAGAACTTGCCTTAAAAACTGCCTTTGTTGCATCCCATAAGTTTTGGAAAGTTGGTTCATTACTGTCATTCTCTTGAATCTAGTTATTGATTGTTTCTATAATTTGCTGTTTGACCTACTCATTTTTAGGATTAGATTATTTAATTTCCAATTAATTTTTGGTTTATCTTTCCATGGTACTTTATAACATACAATTTTTATTGCATCATGCTTTGAAAAGGATTTATTGACTATTAATTGCCTTTCTGCACTGGACTGTGTGGTTTTTATGCCCTAGTATATGGTTAATTTTTGTGTATGTGCCATGTGCCAGTGAGAAAAAATACATATTCCTTTCTATCCCTGTACAGTTTTCTCCAGAGGTCTATCATATCTATCTTTTCCAGAATTCTATTCTCCTCCTTAATATCTTACTTGTTTATTTTGAGGTTACATTTGTCAAATTCAGAGATGGGAGGTTGAGGTATAGTTTTGTTTTGTTTTGCTGTAGATTTCTTCCTGTAATTCCCTTAACTTCTCCTCTAAGAGTTTGGTTGCTTTATCACTTGGTTGATATAAGTTTAGATCTATTTTTGCTTTTATTTTGTCTGAGAATAGGATTGCTACTCCTTTTTCTTTACTTCAGCAGAGGCATAATATATTCTACTTCAACCTTTTACCTTTACCCACTGTGTATCCCTTTCTTTCAAATATGTTTCTTGTAAACGTATGTATTGTTGGATTATGATTTTTAATCCATTCTACTATCCACCTTTTTTATGAGTTTATCCCATTCACATTCATACTTATGATTACTATCTGTGTCTTTCTCTCCATCATATCCCCCCATTTATGGTTTTATTTCTTCTTTCCCCTCATCAAAAAGTTTTACTTTTGACCTCTGCCTCCCTCAGTCTTCCCTCCCTTCTATCAGCTTTCCTCCATTTTCTTTCCCTTTTCTCTTACTACTTCTTCCCTCTCTTTTAATCACTCCATACCTTTCTTTCCCTTTTCCCTTCCTACTACATGTAGTGCAAGTTTGATTTCTTTACTTAACGAGAATGGTATTCCCTCCTTGAACCAAATCCAATAAGAGTAAAGCTCAAGCAAAGTTTATCTCTCTCCCTTCTTTCCTTCTATTGTAATATGTTGTTGTGCCTTTTCATGTCATGTAATTTACCCTTTTTTGCCTCCTCCTTTTCTCTTCTTTCTCCAAACTCCTTAATTTATTTTTTATCCCATAAGTAAATATATACCCACACCCTTTAGCTATGTATATCCCTTCTAAATGTGGTAGCAAATATACAAATCTCAAGCTTAACAGGCATTATTCTACCATTTAGTGTTGTAAAGAGTTTGCCCATATTTAATAACAAACAAGTGTTTTTTCTTCTTTTTTTCCCCTGTTAACTTTTTCATGCTTCTTTTGAGTCTTGTATTTGAAGATCAAATTTTCTATTGAGTTGTGGTCTTTTCATCAGGAAGGACTGAATATCCCTTATTTCATTGAATGTTCATCTCCTTGCCTGAAAGATTATGCTAACTTTTGCTGGGTGACTGATCCTTGGTTGTAGTCCAAGCTCCTTTATCTTATGGAATATCCTGTTCCAATCCTGCCAATCTTTTAATGTAGAATCTGCAAGGTCCTATGTGATCCTGATTCTACTTCCTCAATATTTGAATTGTTTCTTTTTATCTGCTTGCAGGATTTTCTCCTAGACCTGATAATTCTAGAATTTGGCAACAATATTCCTTGGCATTTTCAATTTGGGATCTCTTTTAGGAGGCAATCAGTGGATTCTTTGAGAGACTATTTTGCCCTCTGGATCTAGGACCTCAGGGCAGTTTTCCTGGATGATTTTTTGGAAAATACTGTCTAGGTTCTTTTTGCATCATGGCTTTCTGGTATATCAATAATTTTTAAATTTTTGTTCTCCTGGATCTGTTTTCCAGGTCATTTGTTTTTCCAGTGAGTTATTTTACATTTTTTTCTATTTTTTCATTCTTTAGATTTTGTTTGACTGATTCTTGATGCCTCATAGAGTCATTAGTTTCTACTTGTCCAATTCTAATTTCAATGAATTGCTTTCTTCAGTTAGCGTTGGTGCTTCATTTTTTTAAAGAGTTATTTTCTTGTTATGTTTTATTTCTTCCTATTCATTTGGCCAATGTTAGTTTTTAAGAAGGTAAGTGTATTGTTAAAATCATTGGTCAATTTTCCTTCTACATCTTTAATTTGGCTATTAAAATCCTTCCTGTGTTCTTCCAAGAATGCTATTTATGGTTGAGACTGGTTCATATTACCTTTTGAGGGAATTGATACCCCCTTTGAGATGTGAATACAGTGTCAATGCTGTCCTCTTCTGAATTTGTTTTATTTTCCCTGACCCTGTAATAATATTCTATGGTCTTTGGTTTTCTAATTTGCTTCTTGCTCATGGTGATTGCCTTTTTCCTGGATTTTAAAGTGAATCTCTGCTTTTGGGTCATAGAGGTCTCTGTCCCATGTTTCTAATACTGGGAGTTAAGTCCTAGTTACTGGTTTTCTTTTTTGTGGCCTTTAGTTCTTTCAACTAGAAGCTACATAATACCATACCTCACTGAGCTGGCTAGTGTGTGCCAAGACTGAGGCCAAGTGAAGTCTAAGTTTCCCCAGGGTTATACTTAAGCTCATGGCGTAAAATGTGGGGGAGGGGTGTCCTGGTTGTTAGAGGTTTCCTCCTCCCCTAGGGCTGCACTAATCCTGTCTGTACTGGTGTCTGCCCAATTTCCCTGGCTGTGGTAAGGCATGCCTGGGGTTCTGGTGTTGGTGCTTACTGGTTCCACCTCCCTTGGGCTCAGGATCTCCTGCTGGTTCTTTCTTGTGGGGTTTGCTGGGATGCTTCAATTCCCGTATCGGTTCCCTTCAGTCACAGCAAGAGGGCCCTTCCAGGTTGTCTCCTTAGCCTCCTTTTACCCCTTCTACTGACTCCATAATTCCAGGATTTTTCCTGGGGTAATATTCTTTGGGATTTTCAAGGTTAATCAAGAGAGCACTTACAGTTTACTCCACTATCTTGGCTCCCAGAAATTCAACTAGGTGACTTTCAAACATTTAGTATTTGGGCTGATATTCCCAGGAGTAGCTACTGTAACTGCTGTGGACCCTGTGCTTCTCTCTTACCCAGTTCTGCTGGACTCCCATCCTGAGTCAAGCAGTTTGGGAAATAGGAATTGTTGCTGGTGATTCAGTCAGCCCAGGGCCATTCCTACTTCACTATGGTTGCATCTGGGCTAGTGCCTCCCAAGCACTCTACACTCCCCCAGTCAGATGTAACAGATCCTCCCTGTTGATCTTTCAGGTTGTCCTGGGCTGGATATCTGCCACATTCTGTTTCCCAGTGGATTCTGTCATTCTGCAATTCATTCAGATTCCCTTCTTAGAGATATCTGAAGGAATTTGTGGAAGAGCACAGGTGAGTTTTTCCCTTTACTCTGCCATCTTCTTGATAGTTTTAATTATATAAAATAACTAGACAATATAAAAAATGACTATCCCTGCCAAATAACTATATAAATATAAACACAAAAGATCTTTTATACAAATAAAGTTGGATCTAAATAATTGAAGTAATATTTATTGTGCAGGGGGAGATAAAGATACTATAATTTTTAAAAGTTACAATTTTACTTAACTATCTATTTAATACCATCCCAATTAAATTACTAAAAATTATCTTACCAAGTCAGAAAATAAATAATAACATTGTTCATTTGGAAGAGCAGAAGATCAGGAATTTCAAGGACACCATAAGGAAAAAGACTTGAAAAAACTGGATATCAAAGGTACTATACCTTGAAATATATTATAGGATGAAATCAGTGCTGAAGTGCAAAATAAATGATTTTGATTATTTTAAATGAAACTTTTCCTATATGAACAAATTCTCTGTAACTGAGGGTAGAAGAAATGAAGAAAATTGGAGAAAAACTCTCATAGACAATCTTCTAGATGGAATGTCACTTGGTCAGAACATTGCTGTGGTTTACGAAATGATGAGCTGGTGGATTTAGAAAAATATTAAAAGACTTGGACTTATGAAGGATGATACTATCCACCTACAGAGAAGCAGATGACAAGTAGAAAGAAGCATAATACTGTCTTATGTATATGTATTCGAGAATATATGTGTGCATACATATACAGACATACATTTGTGATACATATACATATAGTGTGATTGTAAAAATAATGGAGTGAAAAATAATTTCATATATTGCAGACAGTATTTTTATGGTCATATAAGCAACTGAATGAAAGATGCAGAAAGTCTAAGACCCCATTGTTCTTCTTTATAGGCTGCAAAAAAACGCATTTGATTCTGTAAAGAAATAGATTTCCTAAAAAACTCTTCTTCAACAAGGTTTCTTTAATTAATAGGTAAAAATCCTACTCTATAACTCTTCCTACCACATTTTCTCTTTGGATAATGTATGCCATTAATCTTTTGGAATTTATTACATGACTCTCAGCCATCAAGGAAAAATATTAATATTGAAAATATGTGCCTTTGTTTCAAAGAGAACATTACTCATAGGTAACTTTTTAACTATTGAAGTAAACCATTCAACTGTTTAATTGCCAAATGTTTTTCACTATCATGGAGGATATCTAGCATGCAGTCTAAGTAGAAAAGGGATCCCCTATAGAAAGCAAGAGCCTTTCAATATTTCCATTTACACGTTATATTGTACTTATTGTATCATACTCCAGATTGTTATAGAGCCTCCTGGATGATATCATTTATCAACAAATTATTTTAACAAAATTATCCAAGAGGAAAAGCCAAAGTGGAAGAATTCTTATTGTCTAGAGTATGATATACAGTTGGATTGACAGCCCATATTGCTGATCTACCAGTACTATAGAGGATACTCTTAATGTTTTACTGCAGTTTTAAGGCTCTAATTGCTTATTTTAAACAGACAATTAAGATTAAAATGAACTAAACCTAGAAATGAAGAGAAGGAAGAGGAGAGTTATCTCTGGGAAATTATGCAGTATTTTTTATGAACATAAGTTTCGCTCTGAAACAAAGGCCTGTATATTTTTTTTAGCATTAATAGTCTTTCACTGATACTTCACAGTAATAGAATATTTCAAAATCAATTTCCAAAGGATTAAAATTTCATTATCTCCTAAAGAGCAATGAAGTGGCTTCTGCTGGTCATGGATAACTGATATGATATATTATCAAAGAATAGTTGTATACAAGTTTCCTAAATAGCATTAGAAGGTTGTTCATCCTTCATTTTCAAAGAGGAGCAATGACACCAGAGTTTTGACTTCTATGTGAATCGGATTTGCATGAGGCAGAATTGCACAAAGTCATCTGCCTCATTGTCTTTCCAGGAGTCATTGAAGTCCATTGGAAAGATAAAAGGCAGAATGACTGATGATGACCTGGGATGTAGTGGATGACCTTGACATCTTCAATATCTGATCAAGCTATAAGCACCCCAAAATGCCCGATTCATCTACCTTCATTACCAGGAATGGAGGTATGATGGTTATGTAATGAATGAAAAGTATAAATGATAGATAGGTCCTTGTAGTCATTCAGTACTAAAAGATTTAGAAGAAGCCCCCAAAGATGGTAGGGAAAATCACAGTGGAGGATTTATAGGAAGACATGCACATGTGTCACACAGAAAGAAAAGCATTGATAGGCTGCAATTTATAACACTGAAAGAAGTGCCCACATCACAGACAATTAGGTAGTATACAGGTACACCTTGTTGCATTTGGACTGAGGAAGGCCTGAGTTAAAATTATGCTTCAGTCACCTGCTGACTGTGTGAGCCAAGAAAAATTATTTGAACTTTCTTCGTCTCAGTTTCTTTATCTGTAAAATGGGACTAATAATAGCACCTTCCTAATAGGGCTGTTGTGAGAATCAGTTGAGTTGACAAGTTTAAAATGATTTGTAAATCTTATAGCCAATAAATTCTAGCTGCTATCGTCATCATCATCACCAAGAGTATTGATGAAATTAAAGTACTGCTAGCTGTAAGATGAGGTGATTGCTTCCTCCCTAATTTCACATTACTTCCCAACAATAATCTCTACAAAAGAATGATGGTTCATAACAAAGTTCAGAGTAAGAACTTAGTTATTTTTCCTGCTCAGTGTGCAAAGAAAAGAATACTGTGTCTCTTATAAGGATGACATATTAAGTAATAGATAGAAGTTATATTGACTGTGATTTCTTTTGTGGAAAGATACCATTTAGGTTACATAACAAAGGCAATATGTAGATCATCTGAGTGACAGATTGGGTAACAATGACCCGAAAAAGACTGACCATGAGATAAAAATCTCCATAGGATGAATCAATGGCCCACTGTTGAGCAAAAGAGGAAACAATGAGTATGATATCATGTGTTTAATGTTCAGTGAATCTGTAATTATTTATTCTATGTGAAAACTGAGTCAAATATGAATTACATCATGAGAGGCAAGGTAATATAATGGTGAAGAGGAAAGTCTCATGATTTGAAACCAGAAGACATGAACTTGGTCTCTGCCTCACTATTTCTTAAAGTAGAACATTGACTAAGTTTCTTAACTTTTCTAGATTTTAATTTATTCACAAAATGTAAATAATACCATGTCTTAGAGATTTTAGAAGAAGGAATTGAGATAATATACAAATATATATATGTATATATATATGCATATATATATATATATATGAAAGCACTTTGCAAACTGTAAAGCTCTATACAGTCCATGGGTGTCTATTTTTGTGAACTGATAAATAAGAGTGATTTCATGTGTTGTTAGGTTTTTTCCCCCTAGATCTGAGTATAGTGCCTTGAACATATTAGGCACTTAATAACTGCTTGTTCACTTGACTTGTGGGAAAAAAAACCCCAGATATTTCTATGGGAGAAAACTGTCTTTGCTTATAGAAGAAAAAAATATTCATTCCCCAAGTGACACCTCCATTCCAGATACAAATTTGAATTAGTATCATTTGTCTAGCATCAAAAAAGTCTTTTCTTTAAATGAACAGAACATTTTAATTTTTAAGTTTGATAACAAATGCTACATCAAAGAGTGATCCTGTGGTAAATCAAAGTCCACACTAGAGAGAGGAAAAAAGAAAAGGTCCATGAATAAAACTTAAATAGGCAAGTGAGATTTGTTGAAGTAGATATATAAATAGATGAATATGTCTATATTTATATCTATAATCTGTGTCATCTCTATTTCATTTCTAACCATATCTCTCTATCTCTCTACTTATCTACCTACTTATCTTTATGATTGACAACTCAGAAAATCTGGAAATATCAGTGTTATAAAATTCTAAGTCCCTCTCTAATACAGTTTAGGCATAAAAGGACGGAGAATGGGACTGGCGGGCATTAGTAGCTCACCACAACCGACTTTCTAGTTTTCCCTTTTTGCATAATTGAAGTATTGTCTGTGTCATCTTCTGGTTAATGTTCTTCAGTACATAGGGTTTTAACACAGACAATGAAGGCTAGATGAATTCTGAACACAAAACCAATAATCCTCTTTCTTTTCATTGGCTTGCCCATGGAACCATCACCATAATTCAAACAGAGACCTCGATTCCTAAAATCTGAACAATTTAGTGGCTGATAAGTTGACACGGAAGTTGGTATAAGCCATTACGCGTCATAATGATAATTATGTACTTTCCCACCCCAATTCTTTGCTTATGATTTTCTTTCCTCTTCTAATTAACTGAAAATTCCCTCTTCTAGCTATTGAAATTCTTCCTATACTTCACAGTCTAACTCAGATACCATAATGGCAACTTCACGAAGCTTTCTCTGATCTTGCCCTTTAGATAATATCTCTTTTTTCTTTGAAATCTCAAAGCATTTTGATTAAAATCAACTAAAATTAGCAACAATTTATTAAGAATCTATTCATTGCAAGACATCGTGCTAAGGGCTAAGGATAGAAAGAAAGGCAAAATTAATCTTTTACCTCAAGGATTTCATGTTTTAAAGAGGGCAACAACACAACAATGTAAAATGCAAGATACAGGGTAAATTTGAGGAAGTCTCAGAGGGCAGACACTAGAATTTTTGGGGGGGCCTCTTAAAGGCCTCTTGCAAGAGGAATTTAAACTGAGTCTTAAAGGAAAAAATGCAAAGTCAAGAGGGAGATAAGAGCAGGAAGAGGGTTTCAGGCATTGGAAAGTTAGTGAAAAAGAACAGTTAGGAGATGAAATATCAAATGAGAGAAATATAAGAATGCTATTGCTGGATCACCCAATATGGAGGAGTAGAAGCAAGGGCCTGCTAGAATCCTTCCCCCCAAACCCTTAAAAAACTGTAAAAAATGACTCTAAACAAATTCTGGAGCCGCAGAAGCCACAAAATGGCAGACTGAAGCAAATTTCCAGCCCAAGACGGCCTGGAGGGTTGATAGGAAGGGTCTATCACACCAAACTGGGAGCAGAGCACAGTTTGACATTGGTTTGTCAGTAGAGACAGAGCAACAACAGGTCTCAGGGAACTGAATCACTAGCGCAGTTGTGGTTTCCAGGCTTCTCAACCCACAAATGTCAAAGATAGCTTCAAAGGTCAGTGAGAAGGGTTTCTCACCTGTCTGAGAGGGGAGTGTATTACAGCCTCAATCTCAGCTCTGGTCCCAGCCTCAAAGCAGAGGAAGCCACTGCTGAAGCAGAGGCTGATTCTTGGAGCCCTTCACTCAACAAAAACGTTCAAAAGTCAATTAATTGTCTGGGAAGCTGCATCCACATAAAAAAAGAACTCCAAAGTCAAGTAATTGGCTGGGAAAATGACCAAATAGGAGGAAAAGAAACAGACTATAGATTCTTATTCTCTCAATGAAAAGCTATTTTCTTACATCACTGGTGACAAGGAAGATCAAAACATATAACCTGAAGAAGACAACAAAGACAAAACTCCCTCATTGAAAGCCTCCAAGAAAAATACTAATTAGTCTCAGGCCACAGAAGACTCAAAAAGGATTTTGAAAATCAAGTAAGAGAAGTGGAGGAAAAATTGGGGAGAGAAATGGGAGTGGTGCAGGAAAAATCAAGAAAATGAGTCAACAGTTTGCTAAAGAAAACCTCCCAAAATGCTGAAGAAAATAACACCTTTAAAATTAGACTAATCCAAATGGGAAAAGAAGTTCAAAAAGTCAATAAGTAGAGGAATGTCTTAAAAAAGAAATTAAACTAATCCAAATGGAAAAAGAGGTCCAGAAGCTCACTGAAGAATTTAACTCCTTCAAAATTAGAATCAAGCAAATGAAAACTAATGACCTTATGAGAAATTAAGAAATTATAAAACAATACCAAAGGAATGAAAAAAGTAGAAGACAATGTGGAGTATCTCGTTGGAAAACCACTGACATGGAAAATGGATCTAGGAGAGATAACTCAAAAATTATTGCACTACCTGGAAGTCATGATCAAAAAAAGAACCTAGGCATCATCTTTCAAGAAATTATCAAGGAAAACTGCCCTGATCTTCTAGAACCAGAGGATAAAATAGAAATGGAAAGAATCCACTGATCACCTCCTTAAAGTGATCCCAAAAGGAAAACTTATAGGAATATTGTAGTCAAATTTCAGAGTTTAGATCAAGGAGAAAATATTACATGGAACCTGAAAGAAACAGTTCACATAATGTAGAAATACAATCAGGATAACACAAAATTTAACATCTTCTGCACTAAAGGATCAGAGAGCTTGGAATATGAAATGCCAGAGGTCAAAGTAGATAGGATTAAAACAAAGAATCACCTACCCAGCAAAACTGAGTATAATACTTCAGGAAAAAAATGGGACTTCAATGAAATAGAGGACTTCCAACCATTCTTATCGAAAAGGCCAGAGTTGAATAAAAAATTTGACTTTTACTTACAGGAATCAAGGTAAGCATGAAAAGGGAAACAGAAAAGAGAAACTTTAAGGGACTTAAGGTTGAACTTTTTATATTCCTACATGGAAAGATGATATTTGGAGCTCATGAGACCATTCTCAGTATTAGGATAGTTGGAGAAAATATCTATCTATCTATAATATAAATTAATATTATATATATATAAGAAAATTAAATATTTAGAGGAATGTACTAGAATGTACTAGAAGAAAGAGAAAGGGAGAGAGAAATAGGTGGAATGTAGTAAATAATCTCACATAAAGGAAGCAAGAAAGAGCTTTTACAATGGAGAGGAAGAAAGAGAAGATGAGAAGGAATAAGCGATCCTTCCTTTCATCAGATTTGGCTTCAGCGGGGAATAACATACACACTCAGTTGCATATGGAAGTTTATCTTCCCCTTTAGGAAAGCAGGGGGAAAGGGATATGAGAAGTGGGGATAATAGAAGGGATGGCAGATTGATGGAAGCAGTAATCAGAAGCAAACACTTTGGTAGAGGGATGGGTCAAAGGAGAAAATAGAATAAATGGAGGGCATGACAGGATAGAAGGAAATGTTGTCTTTCACAACATGACTATTATGGAAATGTTTCTCATGATTATACCTGCATAACCTATATTGAATTACTTGCCTTCTCAATGAATGTGGAAATCAAGGCTTTAAAAATGAATGTTAAAAACTGTTTTTACATGCAAATAGAAAATAAGACATCTAGGCAATGGGGTACAGAAATCTATCTTATTCTACAGGAAAATAAAAGTGAAGAGGATAAGGAGGGGGGGAGCTGATAGAAGGGAGAGCAGATTGGAGGAAAAGGTACTCAGAATACATGCTGTCCTAGGATGGGGGGAGGGGGAGATGGGGAGAAAATTTGAGATTCAAAATTATGTGGAAGTTTATGTTGAAAACTGAAAATAAATAATTTTTTAAAAAAGAATATAAGGAAGAGATTAAGGTACCTTAATAATGTATTTTTGAAATTAATGACAATTTTAATAAAGACTAGAAAAGTAGAAAATGACAAAGTTTTAAAAAGCTTTAAAAACTAGAGTATTTTATGTTTGTTCCTGTAGATAATGGGGAGCCTCTGGAGTTCACTGAATGGGGTGGGAGATGACATGGTTAGCTTGGTGCTTTTGGAAGACAATTTTGGCAAGTGATAGGCTGGTTAATCCATTTTTCACATTCAAGTTTTCTGTATTTATTTATATAGATTTCTATCTAAACAGCAGTGTGTTATAAAGCAAAGAGGATTGGTTTCGGAATCAGATGATTCAGTTCAAATTCTGCTTCAGTCTCTTACTGAATCCATGTGACTTTGAACAAATCACCTAAGTTCCTTTGGTCTTAGTTTTCCCATCTGTAAAATGAATGTGTTAGACTAGAGAATATTTGAGGTCTTTCTTTTAAGCTCAAAATATATAATTTTATGATTTCCAACTAGATTGTAATCTTGCATGCAGAGACCATGTCTTAATCATCTTTGTATCACCTAGAGTACCAACTATCAATATATGTTTATTGAAGAATAAATGATGTTCACAGAAGGGCTATCTAATAGACTTTTATATGACTGTGGTTCAATTCAGTAAGCCCTCACAGCATATGTTGTCATGTCCCTTCTGATTACTTTCCTTTGCCAGTTTCAGCCTATTGATTGCCCTTCTTACTCTTTGTTTTCATATTTCTACTTTGGCATAAGTATGTTATCCAAAGCTCAGAGAGTTTGACTGCTGGCCCACTCATCTAGCAAAGATTTGTATTGATAGTTGAAGCAACTGCCGACTGATAAATGGATGAAGGGACGGGCAGACATAGCTTGAATCCCCTGAATGAATACAGAGGGAAATGTATTCCTTTTACAGCCAAACTGTTGGAAACGAAGTATGATGAGGGTAGTTGGGCAAGATAACAAGAGCCTCTGTTTCAGTCAAATCATCCTGACTCTTCTTGTTTGAGTCTCTTATATGTGAGCAATTTCATCTGAATCATATAAGTGGATAATATAAAGTCTCTAAGAACGTAGTTGTAGTGTAAAGAAGGACAATCATTTGACCCTGAGCTTGTAAGGAGAAAGCTCTCCAGGCCCTTTTCCAGTTCAGTGAACAATTTTCCAACGAAGTTCCAGAATTGAGCCATGTTCTGCTGCACCCGCTTCCTTTCACAGTAGGAGACCATCAGGATGTTCAGCTCAGTAACAATGCCGTATGCTGCACATTAGTCTCCTACTCCTGGTGTTTGGCATGTCTCTCTTCTCTTATACTTGCTAATGATAATTGTTGGCCTCACTTGGAGGGACAGCTGCCCAGCTTGGACACTCCACATATTATTTTTCTTTGCCAGTGTATTAAGTTGCAAAAAACTCTCAGAGAATAAATAATATATTGCATTACACTGAAAGAAGAATAAAAAGAAAAGTGAGTATGATGGCAGAAAGGTCACACAGATGGAAAGATCAATGAAACTAGAATCAAGATAATTGAAAAGTTCTAATATATCTTAACTCCATTAGTAAGATCATGGGAAAGTCACTTAATCTCCCAGAGGTATAGTTTGTTTCCCATCAAATGGAGATAAGGTGTGTTCCATCACATAGTCAAGGCTGCCATAAGAAAGAAAAACTTTGAAAAGCTTCATATGATATTATTATAGTTGTAAAACTGACAAATACCTTCCATTCCATGTTACTTTATACCATGGTGATAGTTGCCACCTGTCTCTCCTCCTATTAGAGTCCTAGAATGGGACCTGTTCTTATCAGCCTTTCTTAACATTTGATTTCAAACAGCAAGCTAAAGAGAAAATTCTGAACTCATAAAGAAACCAGCTGGCTGAAGAGAATCAGTCGTGGAGGCTCTTGGAGTTTGATAGGTGAGTATCAATCTATTGCTTAGCAGTGATGGTCAAGGTGCCCCTGACCTAGCAAATTGCATTACCATTTTGGGTAGTTTGTTGATGATAGGCTGAAGTAAGATATTATTAA
>CM053773.1:55660379-55679047 GCA_028658325.1 Potorous gilbertii
GGAAATTAGAAGGCTCGGTGTACTGGGGTGGGGGGAGGGGACAAATGGGGAGAAAAATTTGGAACCCAAAATTTTGTGAAAATGAATGTAAAAAGTTAAATAAATAAATTTATATTAAAAATGTTTTTATTTATTTTATTCTGAACAAGAAATAAAAAAAACATTTCTGTAACATATAATAGGAAAAGTGATGACTAAACATGAAACTACAAATCTGTTATGCATAGCTTACCATTAGTTTTTAAATATATAATAAAGTTATCATTTAACTTCTCCTTTTTTCTTCCTTTCTCCCCAGCCTAGAGATAGTTACCATTAGACACAAATATGTATACATGTGTAAAATCATTCCATACATACTTCTTTATATCCCTTCTTTCTCTGTAAGCAGATAACCTCTTCCTTCATAGGTCCTTTTACTCTATCATAATTTTTTATAATATTCAATATATTTTATAAATACTTTTTAATATTCAAAATTAGTCATTCAAAGTTGTTCTTAAAACAATATTATTTGTTACTGTGTGCAATAGACTCTTGATTCTGCTCATTTTACACATAATTATGTCATGCAATTGTATCCCTCTTTTTCTAAGATGATAGAACCCGTTATATCTTATGACATGGTAGTATTCCATTATGATCACATTCCACAACTTGTTCAGCCATTCCCCAATCCTTGTGTGATGGCAAGCAAAGTGGGATTTTTTGCTGTTTTTGTTTTACTATAATCAAATGCCTCCCATTGAATCTTGCATTTATCAACCAAAAGTCTTTACTAGGAGTAAAGTGTAGAAACAAGAGTTTCTTTAACTAGAAGGAGTAAAAGAGCTTGTATTGTTAATGTGATTAAAGATCTTTCCCATCCATTAAAGGGCCTGCCCATTAAGGGGCGTTTCATTGGATTGGGATGCCCTCTGTCTTTAAAAAAAGTGTAAATACTCTGAGAGTGAGGTTTTATTTTGGGCTTACTGATTGGAAGTGTTAGGCCAGAAGGGACTCAGGGAAGCCCCTAAGGAGCCCCTGGCTTGGAAAACTCAGATGTTGGTGCTTCCCTCTCTGGTAACTGTGGTCAGATGGTTGGACCTGTCTGTTGATGGTCAGGCAGAGAAAGTCATGTGTGTTGACTTTTTATTTCTCTGTATTTTCTTTGAAGTGCTGGGAGTGCTGACTCCCATAAACTAAGTGAGTGATACATGTCCTTTGGCAAAGGAATGATACATATGCTTGATTAAAGTGATTGTTAACCCCTCAAATGCTGCCTTTCCTTTTATAAATGGAAATCTAAGAACCTGTGATAGCAGTCCCCCTACCCCCCACCATGGATGTTTGGTTGCTTAATGTCACACCTAGCAATTTCCAGTTCCTTGCCACCACAGAGAAGCTATAAATATTTCAGAATGTATGGCTTCCTTTCCTCTAATCATCTTTAAATATAGATTTGGTAATCGTATTCCTTAGTCAAAGCATATAGGCAATTTCAAAACTCTTTGGGCATGTTTTCAGATTGCTCTTCCAAATGGTTGGATCAGTTCACAGTTCTACCAACAATAATTTAGTGTCCCAAGTTTTCCAAATCCCCTGCAACATTTATCTCTTTACTCTTGAATTATGTTAGCCGATGATAGGTGTAAAATGATATGTCAAGGTTGTTTTAATTTACATTTCCCCTAGTCAGTAATGACTTGGAATACTTTTTCACATGCCTGTTCACGGTTTTGATTTTTCCATCAGAAAGCTGCCTATTCATCTTTTGCCCATTAATCAAATAAGGAATGACTCATATTCTTATAAATTTGACAGAATTCTTTATATATTTAAGATTTGAGACCTTATCTGAAAAGCTATAAAATTTTCCCACAACTTTCTGCTTTCCTTCTGAACTTGGCTATATTTGTTTTTTTAGCAGAATTTTTAAAAATTTTAAAATAATCAAAATGATCCATTTTACACTTTACACTGCTCTTTGTTTTGTTTCCTCATAAATCGTTAGCCAACCGTAAGTATAACTGGTAATATGTTCCATGGTCTTCAAATTTTCTTGTAATATCTCTATATCTAAATCAGGCATCCATTTTGACCTTAAATATAAATGGTATAAGATATCTTTCTATACTCAATTTCTTCCAGACAGCTTTTCAGTTTTCCCAATTTTTTTTTTATCAAATAATGAATTCCAGCATCCTGGTCAAGAAAACCTCATAAACAGTGGTCCTCCATGGAGTCAGACATTATTGAACAGCAACACCATGTTATGAGCCTACTATGTGTCAGGTGTGTATTGGTGATTCAGAGTCAAAAAGGAATTCCCTCTTGAAAGAACCTTACCTTATAATAGGAAACAGATAATCCCCACAGAGCATTCCTCTCCATAGATATATGCAAACTCACACAAAACATAAATGATGTAACTTTTGAGGGTAAAGTATGAAGAGAAGCTTAATGAAGAAAGTGTCACTTAAGTTGCAGAGATTCCAAAAGGAAATGGTGAGAAGGGAACGCCTTCCAGGGATAGCAGAGTTAGTTCAAAGGCAAGGAAAAGTAAGTGTGTGTGTGTGTGTGTGTGTGTGTGTGTGTGTGTGTGTGTCTTTACACTTGTCAGACACAAGATTACTAGATTAATTTGAAACTACAAAATGTATGTCTATTCTGCTTCACTCATTGACCCTTTTATTTCTTACTGCTTTATTAAATAGTTTAAGATATGGTACTGGCAAACCTCCTTCCTTTACATTTTTCATTCATTCCTTTGATATTCTTGACCTTTTGTTCTCCCAAATTTTGTTATTTTTTTTTCTAACTCAGTAAAATAATTATTTTTGTCAATTTAATTGCAATAGCATTGAATATATAAATTAGTTTAGGTAAAATTTTCATTTTATTATATTGGTCCTGCCTACACATGAACAATTAACATTTCTCCAATTATTAAATCTGATTTTCTTTTATACAAAAATTTACCAAACACAGGTTCACAACCTTAGTATCATTCTTGACTTCTCAGTCTCCTTCACCCCACATATTTAGCCAGTTGTGAAGACTTGTTATTTCTACCTCTATAAAACCTCATGCTTCTTTCTCCTTCATTTTACTCCGTGCTAGTTACATCATCCTACTTCAGTCTCTCCTCGCGTTTCATCTAGCTTTTGTAAAATGTAAAAGCATTTTAATTGATCTTCTTGTGCCAAGTTTCTCTACTCCAGTCCATCTTCTACTCAGCCATCAAAGTGATTTTCTCAAAGGAGTGGCTCTCTATTACCTTGAAGATTAAATATAAACCTCTTTGTTTCACATTTAAAGATTGGCCTCCTTCTACCTTTTCCAGCTTTATTGTATATTATTCCCTGCAACACAGACCATGGAGCAGTGTAATTAATTTCAGCATTACACAAGTGCACACACACATACACATACACTGACTTCTCTTTGCCTTTGAATTAACTCTGCTGTCCCTGGTTGGCATTCCCTTCTCGCCATTTCCTTTTGGAATCTCTGGTTTTCTTCCAGATTCAGCTCAAGTGCCTCTTTCTTCATTAAGCTTCTCTTCATACCTAATCTAGCCCCAAAAGTTACATCATTTATATTTTGTGTGTGTATATATCTATACAGGGGAATGCTCTGTAGGGGAATATCTGTTTCCCATTAAAAGATAAGGTTCTTTCAGGAAGGAATTCACTTTTGACTCTGACTCACCAATACACAGCAGATTACCTGACACACAGTAGGCTCTTAATATGGTTGTTGTTCAATCATGTCTAACCCCATGGAGGACCACTGTTTATGAGGTTTTTTTGACCAAGATACTGGAATGGTTTGCCATTTTCTTCTCCAGTAGATTAAGGCAAACAGAGATTAAATAACTTGCCTAGGGTTGCACAGTCAGTGTTTGAAGCTGGATTTGAACTCAAGTCTTTCTGAATCCAGGCCCTTTACTCTTTCCACTAAGTCACCTACCCGTCTCCTAGGTAAACAAATGTTAAGTGACTTGCCCAAGATCACACAGGGAGCAAGTGTCTGAGGCTAGATTTGAACTCAGGTCTCCATGACTCCAGGCTCACTGAGCCATATAGCTGCCTAGTAGGTTCTTAATAGTAATTCTTGTTGAATGTATGGCTGTGTGATTGGTAGACTGGGAGAAAATAGCTCCCCCAATGACTACATCAGCTATGAATAATATATTTCATAAAAGTTAAAGAGTGTGTGAGCGCTTGGTGAACTGGTGACAATAATATTTGAAAATTTTCAAAGAGAAGAGGTGATACAGGGCTGGAGACCGACAAAGTCCCAGGATTAAAAAAAAATGAAAGCTCTGCAAATTTCAAATGAGAATGAACTTGAACTTTTAGTTCCTGACAACACTTAACATTTCATAGGATACGGAGTAGTGAAATGTTTTAGAAGTCACTTAGTCTAACTAGAATATTATAGAGAAAGAAATGAGGACATAGAGGTGCTAAGTGACTTGCCTGAGGTCATGTAAAAAGTAAATGAAGAAGATTGGGTAAAGGAATGGTTTGTGAACATTTAGGAAGGAAACATAGAGATCATCACATGCAAAAAAAATGAATTCATCAAGGACATATAATATTAGACTAGCTTCATTTCCTTCTCTGAAAGGATTAATATATTGAAATCATACCATAGACAAAATTTATTTTCATTTTAGTGAAGAATTTGATGGAAATTCCTAAGAAGTCAAAGGAGACAAAATGATCTGAATCATGACATAATTGGGCAAGATGGCATAGTGTAGTGGAGAGAATATTGGACTTAGCTTCTGGGTGCCCAGAATTCAAATTTCATCTTTGATGATCATATGAGTCTTGTGACCATGAGTAGCTCATGTAAATCTCAGTTTCCTTAACTACAAAATGGGTATAGTAATCCGTATATTGCCTAGCTCAAAATGTAATTATGAAAATAAAATGACTATGTCATAATTTGCATGAAACTCAAATGATTGGAAAGTTATTTGAAATCATTGAAGTACTATATCAATATCAGTTGTTATTATTTGATGGATTTAGAAATTATTGAATGAGTAGACCTAAAGACCTAAAAGTAAGACCTATATATCAAGTCAACCTAGAAAGGAGTTTGTTACTGGAGTGCCACTGCCCCAGTGTCACCCTGATAGTTAAAACTTATCATTTCAAAGTATTAAACAAGCATTCTAATTGATAAATTATTCTACCAAAAGTCTCCTTTCAGCAAAGCCAAGATGACAGAGTACAGACAAAGTTCCAGTCAAACTCTTCCAACATTCCTTTTCAAACAACTTTGAAATAACCCATCAAATTTAATTCTGCAGCAACATAGACAAGAAGAGATTAGGGTGATGTAATTTTCCAGCCCGACAATTTAGAAGGTCAGACAGCCTGAAGCTCCTATAGCAACACCAACACTAGTAGTGGACTTTGGAAGTCATTGTGACTGAGCATCAGTGGCTTTGGGAGCTCTCAGCCCAGAGACTATAAGAAGATTGGGCAACTGGTCAGAAAGATATTACAGGAGATCCTGAGCTAACAGTGACTGCAGAACCAAACATCATTTGCCAACTCCATTGCCTACACTAAACTGTGGGTCACAATTCCAGGGCAGAAAAGAATATTTGCAGTCAATTTCAAGAGAGCAGGAGTTGTGGTCACAGTTTCAGAGCAGAGCAGAAAAATAGGACTTGTGACTTCAAGGAAGCAAGGGATCCTGTCACAGTTCAAGGGCAGAAAGGAATGAAACCAGGGCTCATCCTGAGAAAAGACCAGAGCACAATCCAGTAAAGTAATAATCGCACCTCACTTGGGATAACACAACCTTGGAAATATTGAAAACTTACAGATCTCCAGAGACAGCTCTGAAAAGAGCAGTTAATTTGAATGTGACTCTCGAAGTTTGACAGTGTGACTGTTCACCCTGAGATGAACATAGCCCAACTTTGACCTAAAGTTGGAAGTCAAGAAATAGGCTAGGAAAAGAAGAAGAAATAACCTGACCATAAACATAGAGGATCAAGACACAAACTCAGAAGAATATGGCAATGTGAAAATAGCTACAAGCAAAGCCTCAAAGAAAAATAAAAAATTACCAGAAGTTCAACAAATATTCTTGAACAGTTAAAGAAAGTAATGAGAGGAAGAGAAAAAACTGGGGGAAAATGAAAGTGAAACAAGAAAATTATGAAAAGACAATTAACAACTTGGTAAAAGAAGTTCAAAAAGTAGTGAAGAAAATAATATCTTAATAAACAAAATTGACCAAATGATAAAAGAGGCATAAAACTTCACTGTGGAAAAGAACTACTAATATTTTTCCTTTCTTTTTATTTTTCAATATTTGCTTTTATAAGATTTTGAGTTCTAACATTTTCCCCTTCACTCCTGACCCCTACCCCATGCAAGATGGCATGAAATACGATACAGACTACATATGTACATCATATTAAACATATTTCCACATTCTGTAAAGAAGAATTAGAATCAAAGGGAATAACCATGAGAAAGAAAAAAAAACAAAAAAGGAGAAAAAAAGTATACTTTGATCTGCATTCAGACTCCATAGTTCTTTCTCAGGATTTGTATAGCATTTTCCATCACATGTCTTTTGGAACTGTCTTATATCATTGCAGTGTTGAAAGGAGCTAGGTCTATCAAAGTTGGCAATCACACTATGTTGGTGTTACCATGTACAATTTTCTCTTGGTTCTGTTTACATCATTCAGCATCAGTTCATGTAAGTCTTTCCAGATTCTTCTAAAATATACGTGCTCATCATTTCTTATAGAACAACACTATTCCCTCGCATTATATACCATAACTGGTTCAGTCATTCCCATGTTGATGGGCATCCCCTAAATTTTCAATTCTTTCCTACAACCAAAAAAGCTGATCTAAATATTTTTGTATGTCTAGATTGTTTTCCCATTTTTATGTTCTATAGTTTCAAATTGCTCTCAAGAATGGTTGGATCAATTCTCAACCCCACCAATAATGCATTAGTGTTTCAATTTTTTCCACATCTTTTCCAACATTTATAATTTTCTTATTTTGTCATATTAGCCAATCTGATCAGTGTGTTGTGGTACCTCAGAGTTGTTTTAATTTGCATTTCTCTAGTCAGTAGTGATTTAGAGCATATAAACAAACTTCTTAAAAAGCAGAATTGTTCAAATGGAAAAAGAGGTGCAGAAACTCACAGAAGAACATAATTCCTTATTAACTAGAATTGGGCAAGTGGAAACTAATGATATTTAGGGCTATATAAAAGCCTCACCTTAAGCATTATACAAGACAATAATCACATTGCAATGCTTATAATCTAAGCCATTTTGAAAAAATTAAAGACAAGATCAACCACTTTTTATCTGATCCACTATGTAAAGCATTTGGACTGCTTTGACTAAGGGAAAATGGATGAAGGAGCCAAGCTGAAGACACCCCCACCTACCCAAAACAGTGTACTTATTGTTATACCTTTTCTTAGAGTCCTAAAAGAGATTGCAAACTAGGTCAGGGAGATCAAAAGACAAAAATGGAACTTCATAAGGATCACCAGTTCTTCATGTTATCAGAACCAAACCTGTCTAACAGATGGGTAGGTTTAAGTTTATTTTCTACAGTGTGCAAGTATTGGTTAATTATTGAGTTCTGTGTCCTCCTTGCCCCTTAACTTGGTCTCCAGAAGTTATCATATAGTACAACCTTGGGAATTTTCCACAAACCTGAGCTCTAGAAGTTCTATTAAGTTACCCAGCATCAGGAGAATCTACTGAGCTTATGTCAATATTATCTAGCACCATATCCTATAGGTTAGAATATAGTAAGTGAACTACTATCCTGGTAGTTAGGAAGTTCTGAGTTCAATTCTCACATCTGACATTAGCCACTAGGTTTTTTTTGACCATGTGCAAGTTATTGAGTTTCCCTTGCCTCATCTATAAAAGAAGGCTAACAATCCATATCATATATTCCTCATAGGTCATTCAAGTCTGAAATGATGATGTATTTGTGTAGTTTTGAAACTTTTAAAGCATCATATAAATGTTATTTATTATCTTAAATATTACTCACCCCAGTTTGCTATTACCGTTAGTACCAGTGTCATTGCCGTCATTGTCATCGTCATTTTAACCACTACTCACCTCAGTTCGCTGTGAATTAGCATCATAGTAAAACCATAACATTGAATGTGTCCAATTACCATGAACCATTTTACCACTCTTCAGACAGCTGGTCACACAGTTATTTTCTACAGAACAAAGGATTCTCTAAAAACAGAATCAAATAGAATATAAAAAGTTTTTTAAAATATTTATCAAGAGACAAGTCTGCATCCCTTGCAACTTTGTGGTAATTCTTCTATGTGCAGTCAAAAAAGTTGGGAATTAGGCCCAGAAACTGTAAGACCTTGTTTGCTTTAGCTTTGTGGTATGTGTGTGTGTGTGTGTGTGTTTTCCCTCATCTAATATTGACAATGTGCCACCTGCTTCACAGTGAGAGCAGACTAAAGTCAGCCTGTGCAGTTATCAAAACAGGATGGAGTGAGAAAGATTCAGAAAGCTGGGGCTCATGAGCCTTGGAGCATGCTCTTAGCATTCCCTTTTCGTTGCTTCCTTAGGTGAGATTATGGTGAATTACTTTGCCAGCTAATACCTACAGCTAATGAGTAGGTGGGAAAAAATAAGCATGATATTCAAGCTGAGAAGTTTACCAAATATTGAGAAATGCCTATACTGTAGTGGGTCAGAACAGACACTAAACAATTCTTAATCACTGTTATTGGTGAAATGCCTTTTATTACAGGTCCTTGGGCACTCTGATATTACTATAGTATAATACTCTACAAGTACTAATCTGTTTATCTCCTAACAACAAAGTTGGTGAGATAATATTACAACATCAATGAGTCTATTGCAAAGAAGTACTAACACTCTCAGATTCCAAATAGAAATTTATTAGGAAAACTATATAGATAGGAAAGGAGATAGAGACATAAGTTCCTGTTAAGCAATAGGATACATATAAAAGTAAGCAAAACAGTCCCTGCTCATATTATAATAGAGGAAAACAACAAGGAAATAAGTATTGAAAAGTATTGGGGCAAAGGCAGAGGAATAGTGGAATAATGGATTGAGGAAATGTCAGTGATACTGCTGGAAATTACATGGTAGCCTGGTTCCTGGCTTGGTAAGGCAAAAAGCTCACCCACCAAAGCCAGGAGAAGCTTAAATGGTATCTTTAACTTCTTTCTAGAATCAGCTTGTGTTAGCACCCAAAATTTTTTTAGGATGAGTCAGGAAGTCTTAATACTACAGGTCTGGAAAACAAGGAAAGAATGCTAGTGTCTCTCCATGAAGTGTTAGGGCAGTTTTCTGTGACTTTCCTTACTGTAGGATCAGCCGGTACAAGGAGCAGTTTGCCATTCCAGGATTTCAATCAGGGTGCCACATGTCTGGTGTGTGAGTTATTTGGTGATAGATAGAAACCACGCTTGCTAGCTATAGAGCTGTTAAACATTGCAGTGAATGCTAAGGAAGAGATGAGTAGGGTCTAGGAATTGTGGTACACTGAAATGACCTCACCCCTACTTAGTGTTTAAAATTAGATATTCTCCCCTAGTGGCTATCATGCTGTATTTACTAGTGTTTGTGCCACTCTGCACTCACACTTCATTGTGTATCAGTGCCTATATGCAGTATGTAAAAGTATAGAGACCAAAGAATAGAAAGGCTAGTGAAATGAAATCCAATTTCACACTGTCCGTATGAATTAAACCAGTTGATCTTGTAACTACTTTTCTACAGAATGACTCTAGGCAACATAATACAGTGCATAATATAGAGAGTACCTATCTTAAGGAAAAGCTTGAACAAAAGTCAGTCACCACTTAAAAGACTTGCATTCATGAGCACACATACATACCCACAAAATCATGAATCCCATATAGGCATCAAATTCTTCATTCTATCTCACTATATTCTTTTTATCATTAGGACAAGAGAAGAATAGAGGGGAGGGCAGGGGAGTGGAGGAAAAGAAAGGAGAAGTGAGGGAGGAAAATACCTTATGCACCTTTACTGTGTTCTGGATCTTTCTGTACCAATTTATATTTACTTTCCCAATGACAGATTTTTATTTTATCTAATTTCTGTCCTTTCAAAAACTTCCAAGGTAAAATTAAAAATCAGAATTCTTAAATTCTGGTGTTGTAGGAATGGCACCTCAGTTTGAGAGGGTAAATACATCACTAAAATTTGCTAGATGAAAATTGTTTGGAGTCATCTAAAATAATCTTTAAAGCATAGAGAGACATGAATCAACAATTATAAACATGACTGTTACCAATCTGTTAAGTGAAATAAAGAAAAAAAAAAGGAAGAGACAGAGAAAATGGGTCTACCAAGGATTAAATAGGCAATAATAGACTTTTGACAGGGCACACTGAAAGGGAATGGAAATCCAACATTGCCTTGTCTTGTCAAAGACATATCTGTCAATCTCCTTTTCTAAGAAATTACTTTCATCAGTGAGAATCTGTATGTCTTTTACCAAGCTGTTATTTTTTTTTTACAATTTCTTTGCATTGCTCCCATTTCTTAAATCAGTTTTTCTTCTACCACTCTTAAATGCTTTTCAAAACATTTTTTTTTTTGCTTTTTTAAAAATTCCTTTATTTAGTTATTTTGGGATTTATTGTTGTGCTTGCGTCCAATCTGTGCTTTTTTTTGAGACTTTGACTGTAGATATTTTTAAGTTGTTGTCTTCTTCTGAATTTGTGTCTTGAGTTTCCCTGTCACAAAGAAGATTTTTATGGTCAGGTTCCTTTTTATCGTTTGCTTATTTTTCAAACATATTTCTTAACTTTAGACTTAAGGGTAGAAATTGGGCTACACTCACTTCAGGAGGGGCAGGAAAATGACCTACTTGAGCTTGTAGGTTTGAACCAGGGGCCTATTGGTTTTGGTGCTTCAAAGGTGGTGTGATCCAGGGAGAGATCTGATCACTGTCTTCCTTTTCTGATCCTTACCCATGAAGGGTCTTTGGTCTGTCATAACTGACTTCTCCTCTCTGCCCTGGAACTATGACCTAGAACTTGAGATATAGGATATGGAACTGCCAAATGGTACCAAATAATGCACCTAGTGCTAGCACAAGTGTCCTCTGAAATCTTTTTCTGACCAGATATTAGGTCACCTTATGGCCTCTATGCATTGGATATGCTTGGTGGCTCCCTTTGCTGAAACTGCTGCAGCAATTGCCAACACCAATGCCCACAGCTAGTGCTACTTTCTGTAACCCATGCACTATGGTTCTCCTTTCCCCGCTCAGTGTCCATAGAATTCTCTAAGCTTCTCTGGACTGGAATGATGACTCACTGACTTTATTAACTTTAATACTAAGAATTAGATTTGATATTTTCTATGATCATTTTGTAAAGGAAGTTTCTGGGGAAGTTTGACAATGATGACCTTTCACTACACCATCTTGCATCCTGAATTTACCCATCTTTAACAAATAAAAGTTTGAGTTTGGATTGTTTACATAGGTCAATTATAAGGTCATTTTGTGTTTCTTATTTTTGTTCTGGCTCATTTATTTGTTGTTTCCAGATCATTCGTTTTCTGAAATTCATGATCCTATTATATGAAACATTCTCTTCAATGTTCCCATACTATCTTTGATATTTTATCAATTTAGCATCATAGCATTTGACTTTATATTTTCAGTGTATGTCTGATGGTTTCAGTTCAATGAAAGAAATGATTGTTTCTCTTATGTATTAATAACTAATTATCGAATTAGGACCAGAGTTTTTCCCCTTTTCAACTTCCTCATTTAGAAATCAGTTTCTGTGGGTTGCTCAGGCAGCCTTTCAAGTGCAGGGATGATATTGAGAGGAAGAATTCAGATCTGTTCAAAAGGTAAAGTTAGGTGAACGGATGAATTCTGGTCCATTGTGTTTTAACTCACACATCAGGGAAAATGTGGATTCTCCATTTTTGTCCAACAGGCGATACCATCACAGGGACACAGATAATTCTCCTTGACCAAGAGTCACTCCTTGATCATTCACAAGCCCCAGTGCCTCATTAGAATAAGTCCACCTTTCATTATAATATTTATTGTTGTCGTTACTTGTTAACCAATAAAAGTTGATTTCTACTCACAGGTGCACCCCCTTTCCCAAAGGGCTTAAAAGTATTGATGGTTTTACAGGTTAGTCCTCTCTGGTCATTGAGAGGAAAAATAAGCCCCTTTTTATTAACCTACTTGCTAGCAGTGATTGATAAAATTGATTATAATTTACTTAGAAATTTTATCTCTCAAAATGTTTCATTCATAACACCAATAACTTTTAGGGAAAAAACACATACAGAATATTTAGTCCTTGTGTGTTGTGCAGTTATGGACTACAGAGAGGAATTTGACTTGGTGGAAATATTGGGCTGTTAAGTGTGTTGCATAAGAGCAGTAAATCAACAATATACATTGAGGAGGTTAACTGCCTATACAGGACTTATAGCAAAGGTTTTATGAATGTCTTCAAATCAAAAGGTTATCTTATTCCTAAAATCAGTGCCAGACACCCTAAAGATGATTGCTTCACTTTTACTTAAATAGTAAATTTCATATTTCATAGCCATTGCTTCATTTACTTACTCCTTACCAATAATTGTGTCTTACTTGTAGATACCTCACTCAACCCCCCCAAAAAATTCAGAAAAGTGGCCACAGCTACAAAGGACATTTTAGAGCTGTATTTTGATAAAAGCAAATAAGATGCAAATGCACACAGCCCTCAAGGCCTAAGATTCAATATATATTGAAGTCTGATGGGATAGTAAGACAATTTAAACCAGCAGGTCACAAACATTTTTGTAAGTTGGAAGCATGTTTTCCCAGAGAAAGTGGAAATTTTTATCCAGGCAGAATAGAAAAATTTGTTCCAAGGTCCATAAAGGTGACTGTTTCAGTCTCTGTGGAGTGCTTAGAGGTTGTTCAGGCATCAAAGAAACCAAGGTCATACACTGCATCCTAAGTTATCACCAGTCACCCTGACTTTTGTTCTACCATTGAACTTTGATGACTCTGGAAGGGAGATTAAAGTTGATGACTTTGTGCAACTCTGCCTCATTTATATCCCATTCATGCACAAGTCAAGACATTACCCGAGATATGATTGGTCCTCTTTGAAAATGGACAAACAACAAGAATATGTTTAACTTGTTCACCAACTTCTACAAAAGAACCACAGAGTCTGACAAAAGTCATATGGCCCAGAATTTAATCCACATCTATGAAAAATGCCCACGAATATAAAGTTAAGCATAGTTCACAGTAACTTGCTACTGAGAATACTGATTCACCATAAATAAATAAAGAGACAGCAACAGCTTATAGCATTGAATAGTATGAAAGCTTTGAGAGAAAAATCCCACATATTTGTTTCCTTTGATGGTAGTTCACACAAATATTTACATAGTCACTCCATTAAAAGGTGTTGAGGTCCCACTATATGATAAAATTATACTAATTGCTATAAAAGCAGATCTTATCTTTAAGTTACTTATAATCTATTTGAGAAGACAACTTATAAACTAAGAAAAAAATTCACAATGATATGTGATTAAACAGCAAAGAGTAAAAAAGAAATTAAGAGAAAGGAGAAATACATATGAGCCAGCATGTGTGAGAAAATATTGATGGAGAGAGTAGAATTTTATCTGGGTTTGAAGGATGTGTAGAATTTGGGTGAAGGGAAACAAAACTGTATCATGTGCTTTGTGAGAAGCACAGTGATTGATTCTGGGAATCAAAGTATTTTATAAAGGGGCTCTAGTTTCCATATTTAAGGAATTCATAACAGTAACTATTAATGATATAGTGTTTTAAATCTTAGAAGGTATTTTAACTAGATCATCTCTTTTTATCCTTATAAGAGGCCTATAAGGAAAATGCTATGGTTATCTGCTCCATTACTTCCCTTTTATTCAGAAATGAGGCTTAGAGAGATACAACATCTTGACCATGATCATAGAACTAACATGTGTCTGAGTTAGCATTTAGCCCAGTTGTTCCTAGTTTCTAAATGAAGACCATATCCACTAATCTACAATGTCTCCCCTAATACTATTGATCTTTCTACACCCTCCACAAATACAAATATCTATCCTTTTATGACTTAGTAAATAGATGCAATCCTGTGACCCACACAGTGATGAGTGTCTCAGAAATTCATGTACTGATTCTTGGAAAATAGACACATTGTCATCAAGTTACAAGCACACAATATGGGTTGCCCCAAAAATCTTAGTATAGTTTCAAGCTTTTAAAAAGTTACAAAGTTCACTAAGACTTTGGGACAAGCCATATTTAAAAACTGGGGAGAGAGAAAACCATGTTTTCAATTACAAATTTTATGCCAACAGAGAAAGAGCCTTTTTCCTCAGCATTTAGAAGAGATAGAGTCCTAAAGTTCCCTATGAAGAAATAGAGAACTGTGAGAAAGTTTTTGGTAGTACTCAAAAGCTCAACTGAGTAGAAAGTTTGTGTTCATCCTTCATGACTGAAGAAGACCATGCCATCAGAGAAATGAGGACATGACTTGTCCTTCACTTTGCTTTAAGTGAGGGAGGGCTGTGCAGGTCACCAGCCTCACTTCTCCTCCAGAGTCATCTGAATCCAGTGACCAGGTATTCGTAAGGATGACTGGAGATGACCCAGGAAGCACTGGGAGACCTTGGGCCCTTTAGGCCAAAGTTTTTGCAGGTACTCACTTAGGGTGAAGCAATGCCCATTCACTGAATAGGCCTGTTTAAGAAGTAGCCATGGCATGGCCCCTTTAAGGAGGCCATTAAAACAAGAAAAAGAAAGACATCAGGCTGGGTGAGAAACTTAGTTGGATCACGTGCACACTGCCCAAGCCTAGGTAGGCATGAAGATTATTTTGTCCTGAAGCCCCGCTGCCTTTAATTAGAAACTCATTGCCTCTTGTAATCTGCATAGAAATGGTGATGAATTGTTAAGCCCCAACTAAAATTAGATTCCAATGTTAATGCTCAGGTAAATCTATCTTTATTCAAGTGCAAATTAGATGTGAAATAGAGGATGCAATTGGTTCCTAGGTCTGTTTTGGTTTCCAGAGCAGCTCTCTCTTACAGATTTTGATAACAATTCTTAAAATTTCCTCATTTGGAGAAATACTAGGCACAGTATTAGAATATGATTCCATATTGTAAAAATATTAGATTTAATAGAAATGGGTGATTATGACAGTTTGAATTTTAGCTCGTGGACATCATGAACAAAATTACTTGTTTGTCAAATATAAGATAAATGTTGAAAACAAAAAAAAACTATATCTAAATTCTCATAAACCACAAGATCTCTTCCTTACTCCTGTCTTTTTATTCTGGAAAACCATACAAAATGTTAATTCATAGACTAAGTAATTTCCAAGGAAGATGATGTAACTTGTTTTAGTGTAGAAGTTATTTCTGTTCAGGGAATAAGTAATAGCAGTATGAACAACTTGAACAATACAGAATCTGGGCTCACTGCACACCTGAGATGGTCAGGGATATTAATGCTTTGTAATAACATGGTATCTTTTATACAAATAACAAAACTCCATACCCCAGATAATCTTCACACCTCTTATGGGAAATGCCTTGTTGGGAAATATTCATTTTCCCATCTCTGAAATTAAAATTGGAAAGTCCAAAGACTTTAATTGACTTTGCAAAGATAATGCATTAGAAATTTTCTTTCCTGTTTTTATGGGCCAAGTAAAATGACTCTCTTCCCAAGACCTTACAGAGACCATAGAAGTTTCACTCAGTATAGAATTAGATCCAGAACTGAATTACAACAGGACTGTGACTTTTGGAAAAATTTTGAGTCGGTCTAAAGCAGAACTCAAACCCCGAATCATCTCCAGAAGTGGACATTATTTGACAAAAGGCACCAAATACAAAAATAACAAAAACAAACCAAATAAAAAACAAAGAACATATAGGACATATTTTGCACAGAAAAACCCTAAGACTGGAATTAAATACATTCACAGCATTCTAGTAGCTACAATGAATATCATATCTAATAAGCCTACAGGTAAGAATTAGTTTTAAGCTTGACCTAATGTTAGAAGTCTCTTCTGAAAGATTATTATTAAGAATATACCCTTTGCACTTCAAGGAAATATTCCATCCAATCCACCTCCATCCTTACTTTGTAATCTGGCTTTCAACATCATTATTCAATGGAAATGACTTTCACTGAAGTTATTGATTACTTCAATTGCCAAATACGATGATCTTTTCACAATTCTCATTTTACCTAACTCCTCTGCTGCTTACATTTGTATAGTTGCTCTTCCCCTACTCCTGGATTCTCCCTCACATTTTTCTCTCCCAGTTCTCCTCCTTCTATTCTAATAGCTTTCTTAATGTCCTTTACTGTCTTAACATGTTTATCACACTCCTTCACTGGAAGTGTTTTCAAGGGTTCTCTACTAGGCTTTCTTGTCTCCTTTCTCTATCATTCCTCTCCTCAGTTCTCATAGGATTACTATCTTTATGAAGATGACTCATAGATCTTTCAGTCTAGCTCTTATCTTTCCTGTGAGCTCTAGTCTCATTACAGACTACCTATTAGACATTTCAAACTGAATTTCTTGTAGGTACTAACTCTTAAAATGTCTGAAATAGAACTCATCTTTCTACTCAATCTCTCAATTTTCCTATTTATATAGAAAGTACTATTATCCTTCCAGTCTCTCAAGCTTACAGGTTTCACATTATGCTCAATTTCTCTTTCACACTCACCTAACATTCCCAGTTAATTGACAATTACTGTTGTTCCTACCTCCAGAAAATCTCTCAATTATAAGTCTCTACTCATCCGGTGACCACCTTAGTTCAAACCTTATCACCTTTCCCCTGGACTATTGCATTGGATTCCTATTTGACCTGTTGCAAATCTTAGCCTCCACAGGAACTGAATATATCACTATCCTGCTAAATAAACTCCATTGATATCATGTTGCCTCTTCAGTAAAATATAGACTTCTCTTTATAGCTATCAAAATTCTTCATAGCCTGGCATCAATTTATGTCACCAACCTGATTGCATAGTACCCTCCTTCCATCCTTTGTAATCCAGACAAACTGGTCTTCTCCTTGTTTCTCATCCATCATCCATCTCTGTGGCTTTTCACTGTTTGTCTCTCATAGCTGAAATGTATTTCCTTCTCACATCTGCTTCTTAAAAGCCCCCTCTACTTTCAAGACACATTTCAAGAACCACCTTTTACCTAAATACTTTCCAAATCTCCATGACTCTAGTATACACCCTCACTAACCATCTTATATATTTATTCAGTATAGATAGTCAGATAGATGAATAGGTAGATATAGATATGTATTGGTTATCTCTTCTGCTACATTGCAAACTTCTTTGGAGAAGAGATTGTCTCATTTTATAATACATATATATATATATATATATATATATAAGTGTATGTATTTAATATATATATAAATATATTATATAGTTATATGTATAAATATATATATGTATGTATTTTGTATTTTTATTCTCTGTACCAAACACAACACTTGAGTAGGGACTTAATAAATGCTTGTTCATTGATTCATTGATTGAGTGGGCTCAAAAAAATAACCAAGAAGTAAATTTAGATGACAATTAGGAATTTATGCAGATTTTCACAAGCATTTTTTCTCATTTTAATTTAGCCCAAACTATCTTTTGCCCAGTTGAAGTAAAAGAATAACCCATCTAATTATGACTCAGAAAAGAAACTTCTATTTGAAGAATTAGAAATGATCTGGTAAACCTTGATCATGAAAGAAAATCTGGATTATAAGAAAGTTGGACTAACTATAAGTTAGTTGGACTTGTATTAAGTATTATCTGGGGTGATTACCATATTGAAAAAAACAAGCCAACCGCAGTATTTTGTCCCATACAACTATGAAACTAGGTAGGGACATGTGGTTGAAATGGGGACAGGGAAAAGGAGAATAAGGATTTATTAAGTGCCTACTATGTGCCAGATTTTGTGCTAACCACATTATAAATATTAATTCATTTTATCCTCATAGCAACCCTGGAAGGTAGGTGCAATTATCGTTCACATTTTATTGTTGAGGGAACTGAGTCAGAAACAGATTAAATAACTTGTCCAGGGTCACACAGCTACTAAGTACTTGAGGTTGGATTTGAATTCAGACTATAGATCTTTAGCCACTAATTGACGATTTGTATAGACACACAGAAATTATTTTTACACAGCTGTGCTGAATCTTGCCTTAGCTACGTATCGTCCAGCTCTCTTGTTTTAAAAAAGAGAAAATTATTGCCCAGAAAGCTTCCTAACTTGACCAGGTTTAAAGAGATGGCACACCCAGGAACTGACTCAAGATCCTGAGATTCCCAAGTAATGCTGCATCATATTTTTCCCTTGAGCTCAAATCTTGTCTTTGATACTTCCTATGTGAGTGATCTTGGGTAAGTCATTTAATTGCTCTAGTACTTGGTTTCTTCATCTGTAAAATGAGTTGATGATGATCCTTTGGGCTCTAAATCCTAGATGTCTGGGGCATATATAAGTAATTACACATGACTCTTTATCCTTGATGAGGTCACAATTAG
>CM053773.1:55679547-55711313 GCA_028658325.1 Potorous gilbertii
ATAGATTCAGTTACAAGGAACTCCTTTAAAAAAATGACAGTATAAGCAGGTGGAAGAATATTCAGTGCACATGTCAAGGCCAAGCCAATATACTAAAAAAAGACAATACTAACAAAATTAATTTATACTTTTAATGTGATACAAATTAAATTGCCAAGAGATAATTCCAGAACTTGAAAACGTAATAGCAAAATTCATTTGGAAACACAAAAGTTCTAGAATACCAAAAGAAATGATGAAAAGAAGTAAAGCCAAAGTGGGGACTAGTACTTCCAAACTTCAGACTATATTATAAAGCAGCTCATCAAAACCATTGATATTAATTAAAGAATAGAGAGAAAGATCAGTCAAACAGACCAGATAAAAGATATTCATAAACAATAGAAATCAATAAACCAGCATTCAATTAAAAGAAAAACACAAGTTACTTAGAGAAAAATTCCCTAATTGTTAATTAATGCTGGGGCATAAAAACTGGAAAGTAGTCTGGTAGAAATTAGGCTTAGATCAAAAAGCTCTTAATCATTAATAGTAAGAAATCTAAACAATCAAGGTTTTACTTCATATGCTGAAAATTGGCAAAAAGGGACAAGAGTCACAGCCATCAAGGTCAAAGTGGCTTGGGAAAAATAGATACACTCATACATTGTTGGCACAGATATGGAGCAGTAAAACCATTTTATATTTTCCTCTGTTCTTTTTTTCTCCAGATTCTTATCCCAGAAGCTGTGATCTTTGGGCTTGTCAAACAGCAGATTGCTATAGTTATTACCTGTTGTGTCATGTGTACCCAACCAAATCCATTGATCTATCCTTCTGTTTCTTAGACAGTACCAGGTGGTTTTGATGATTGCTGCTTTGTAAAACAATTTCAAATCTCGTAAGTCTAGGTCAACTTCCCTACAATTTCATTTCATTAATTCCCTTGAAATTCTGGACTTTTTGTTCTTACAGATGAATTTTGATGTTCTTTTGTCTAGATCTATAAAATAATTTTTGGTATGGCACTGAATAAGTAAATTAATTTAGGTAGAATTGTCATTTTTATTATATTAGCTTCATCTACCCATGAGTAACTGATGTTTTTCCAATTATTTAAATCTGACATTTTTTGGATGAAAAGCATTTTATAATTCTGTTCATGTAGTCCCTTGGTTTGGTTTGCAGGTAGACTCCCAAATACCTTATACTGTCTACAGTAAGTTTCAATGAGACTTGCTGTTCATTTTTGTTAATAATATATAGAAATACAGATGATTTATGTGGGTTTGTTTTGTATCTTGCTACTTTGCCAAAGTTGTTTATTATTTCAAGTAGTTTTTTTACGTGATTGTCTAGGATTCTCTAAGTATATCACCATATCATGTGCAAAGAGTTGTAACTTTGATTCTTCTTTGCTCATTCTAATTCCTTCAATTTCTTTTTCTTCTTTTATTGCTAAAGCCACCATTTCTAATACCATATTGAATAACAGTGGGTTAATAATGGACATTCTTTTTTCACACTTGACATTATTGGAAATGCATCTAGCTTATCCCCACTACATATAATGCTTGCTGACAGTTTTAGGTGAATGCTACTTATTATTTTTACTGCGTTTATTCCTATACTCTCCAGTGTTTTCAATAGACATGGGTTCTGTATTTTACTAAAAGCTTTTTCTGCATACATTGAGATAATAATACAACTTCTGTTAGTTTTATTGTTGATATAATCAATTATACTGATAGTTTTGCTAATATTGAACCATCCTTGCATTTCTAGTGTAATTCCTAGCTCTTCAAAGTGCTTTGTCATGATAAGTAGCTATAATCTTTTTGCTAATATCTTATTACATTTTTTTCTTCTATATTCCTGAAGAAAGTTAGTCTATAATTTTCTTTCTCTGTTTTGGCTCTTCCCAGTTTAGGTATCAGAACCATATTTGTATTTTAAAAAGAATTTGGTAGGACTCCTTCTTCATCAATTTTCCCAAATAGTCTATATAGTGTTCAAATTAACTGTCCTTTAAATGTTTGATAGAATTCAGTTGTAAACACATTTGACCCTGGAGATTTTTTTGTAGGGAGTTCATTGATGGCTTATTCAATTTCTATTTCTGAAGTGAGGTTATTTAAATGTTTTAATTCCTTTTCTCCTAGTCTGGGTAATTTTATTTTTGTAAATATTCATCCATTCCACTATTTGTCAGATTTACAGGCATACAATTGGGCAAAATAATTTTAATTGTTGTTTTAATTTTTTCTTCATTGGAGGTGAATTGATGCTTTTAATTTTTGATACTGGCAATTTGGTTTTCCTCTCTCTTTTTAAAATTTACTTAACCAAAGGTTTATCAATTTAATTTTTTTTCATTAAACCAGCTCTTAGTTTTATTTATTAGTTCAATAACTTTCTTAAATTCAATTTTGTTAATCTCTTCTTTGGTTTTCAGTATTTGTAATTTGGTATTTAATTGGAGATTTTCAATTTTTCTTTTTCTAGCTTTTTCAGTTGCATGCCCAATTCATCAATCTCCTCTTTTCTATTTTCTTCATCTAAACATTCATAAATATAAAACATCCCCTAAGAATGGCCTTTGCTGCATCCCATAAGTTTTGCCAGGTTGTTTCATTATTGTCATTCTCTTGAATGAAGTTATTGATTATTTTTATGATTTACCGTTTGACTCACTCATTCTTTTAGATTAGATATTTAATTTCCAATTAATTTTTAGTCTATCTTTCTATGGACCTTTATTACATATAATCATTTCGTCATGATATGAAAAGGATGCATTGACTATTTATCCCTTTCTGCAAAGTATTTTGAGACATTTATGCCCTACTATAAAGTTAATTTTTGTGTATGTGTCATGTACCATTGAGAAAAATGTATGTTCCTTTCTATCTCTGTTCAGTTTTCTCCATAGGTCTATCATATCTACCTTTCGCAGAATTCTATTTACCTCCTTAACTTCTTTCTTGTTTACTTTGAGGTTAGATTTATCAAGTTTAGAGAGGAAGGAGTTGAGGTCCCCCATTAGTTTAATTTTGCTGTCTCTGTCTTCCTGTAACTCCCTTAACTTCTCCTCTAACAATTTCAATGCTATACCACTTGGTACATATATGTTTAGTAATGATATTAATTCATTATCTTTAGTGGCTTTTAGCAGGTTAGAGTTTTCTTCTTTATCTCTTTTGATTAGACCGATTTTTGCTTTTGCTTTGTCTGAGATCAGAATTGGTATCACTGCTTTGTTTCCTTTGGCTGGAGCATAATATATTCTACTCCAGTCTTTTACTTTTACCCTGTGTGTATCCGTATGTTTCAAATCTGTTTCTTGCAAACAACATATTATAGGATTATGATTTTTAATCCATTCTGCTATCCATCTCTGCTTTATGGGGGAGTTAATCCCATTCACATTCATAGTTATTATTACTGTCTGTATCTCTCTCCATCCTATTCCCCCCTCCCTACCTGCTTATGCTTTTATTTCTCCCCTCTGCTCTTCAAAAGATTTTACTTTTGATAACTGCCTCCCTCAATTTTCCCTCACTTCTATCAGTCCCTTTCTTTCTTTTCCTTTTCCCTTACTACTTCTTCCCTCTCTTATCACCACTCTCTCCCATTCCTTTCCCTTTTCCCCTCCTAACTTGTAGGGCAAGTTTGATTTCTGTACTTCATTCCCTCCTTTAACCAAATTTGTGACAGTAAAGTTCAAACAATGCTCATCTCCCTTCCTTCTTTCCCTCTACTATAATATGTTTTTGTACCTCTTCAGGTGATGTAGTTTACCCTTTTCTGCTTCCTCCTTTCCTTTTCTCCCATTCCAATCCCTTCACACCCCTTAATGAAATGTTTTATCATCCTATCAGCTATGTACACTCACACCCTCTACGTATATCTCTTTTAAATGTCATACTAAACATACAGTTCTCAAGATTAACAAATATGATCCTCCCATATATTGATGAAAATAATTTTCCCTTATTGAATAACAAGCTTTTATTTTTCTTTTCCCCCTCCGTTTACTTTTCTATACCTCTCTTTTGTCTTGTATTTGACAATCAAATTTCCTGTTTAGCTCTGGCTTTTTTCCTTGAGAAAGTCTGGAAATATCTTATTTCATTGAATGTCTGCCTCCTTGCCTGAAAGATTATGCTCAATTTTGCTGAGCAGTTGATCCTTGGTTATAATTGAAGCTCCTTTGCTTTATGGAATATTATATTCCAATCCTTCTGATATCTTATTGAAGAAGTTCCATGGTCCTGTGTGATCCTGACTATGGTTCCTTTGTATTTGAATTGTTTCTTTCTGGCTCTTTGTGCTATTTGTCCTTGACTTGATAATTCTAGAATTTCACAACAATATTCCTTGGAGTTTTGATTTTGGGATCTCTTTCAGGAAGTGATTGGTGAATTATTTTGATGACCATTTTGCCTTCTGGTTTTATGACCTCAGAGCAGTATTCTTTGGTGGTTTATTGGGAGATACTGTCCAGGCTCATTTTTTCATCACAGCTTCTCAGGAGAAGAATAAATCTTAAATTTTCTCTTCTGGATCTATTTTCCAGGTCAGTTGTTTCCTCAGTGAGATATTTTGCATTTTCTTCTATTTTTTTTTGTATTCTTTAGATACAGTTTGATTCTTAATGCCTCACAGAGTCATTAACTTCCATTGAGAATGTTAGAAATAAAATCTGAAAATAATTTAGTCCAATTTATAGCTATAATAAGAATTTCTTCAGCAACAACCAAAACAAGAGGTCATCTACCCTCCATCTAAGGATCTCCTGAGATAGGAAATTCTCCCAGAGACATCGCATTCCACTTTTAGAAAACTCTTATTGTTAGGAAATGTATTTCTATACCAAGTTGAAATCTTTAACTCCTTTCAATTCATTCTAGTTTTACTGTTTTAGATCAAGGAAAATAAATCTAATCCATCATTCACCTGGAACAATTATAGAGAGAATCTGTGATTCAGTGAGGGATTTGACTACATGACCTCTAAGTCCTTTTTCAACTAAAAGATTTTAATTATCTAACAAAAGGATGATGGATTACAGTAAGGATTAAAGGAAAATTTTAAAATCATATTACAATCATCTGTCTTCATATCACTAATCTTTAACATTTGTCAATCATGAAGTTTAGGGTAAGAGTTAGGTGACTATATGGCTAATATGGAAGTATATTTTTCATGATTTCATATGCGTAATATGTATCATATTGTTACCTATCTCAGTGGGTGAGGAAAGGATGGGAGGAAGGGAGAGAATTCAAAATTTAATGTTATTTTTAAAAGAATGCTAAAAATAAATGTATATTTTTAAATTAGATGCTAGACGAAAAAATGTAGTATATAGAATGCCAGACAGATTTAATAGGATCTTAATTAAAGGTCCTAAAGAGCTTTATTATCTGTGTGGCTCTGGGCAAGTCACTTTATCTCTCACTTTATCTCAGTTTACCTATTTTTAAATTGCTAATAATAGTAGTACTTAGTTCATAATGGTTGTAGCACTTTGGGATAAGTAGGGAAGTTTGATGGAGCAAGTGAATTCTAAGTTTAATATTGAAGAAAGGAAAAGATGTTGTCAAAAATAGAATGGAAATGTTATACATTCAGGATACCACATGAGTAAAGACAAAAGCAAGGAAAAGGACAGGATGAGAAGGGAGAATTGAGAGTACCCCAGTTTTCTGGGGTGAAAAACTACTATCAGAGACTAAGTGAAAGATATATGAAAAGTAGATTGTAACAAGCCTTGAATACCAGGATAAAAAGTTTAAATTTATCTGGAAGTGGAGAGTTACTGAAGTTACTTGAGAGGAAAAGTGAAATGATAATGGCAATATATTAGGAAAATAACTCAGTGATGATACAAATGATGAATTGGAGAAGAACAAATAAAAACAATAAGATGGGATAGAAACACATTACAGTAATCTGGTTCATAATTAATGTGAATCTATATCAGGATGTTTTAAGGCAATGTTGGAAAGATTTTAAATAATAGCCATATACTGTGAAAGAAAACTTTTCATAACTTTGCAACTGGTATATGCAAGGGAAGAAGGAAGAGTCAAAGATATTCTATCAGTATTTATGATTTGAAATCATTGGAAAGTTGCTGATGCCTTCAATAGAAAGGGAGAAGTTGGAAGGGAGAAGCAGATTTAATAGACAAAATTATGTGTTCATTTTAGGATCCATTGAGTTGAGGTAGAGTATATACATCACAGTGAACATGTTCATCAAGTAGTTAAAAATACAAGACTAGAATCCTCTGGATAAATGGAGAGTAGATATAAATTTTGGAATTGTTTTCATAAAAGTGATAATCAAAGATATGGAATTCAATTCAATTTAATGAACATTTATTAAACATCTACTATATGCTGGTCACCATGCTAAACATTGATTATAAAAATTAGAAAAAGATAGTAACTGTCCTCAAGGATCTTATAATGCAATGGAGGAAGACAATTCACAAAACAAAATGGGGAGGCATTTTATTTCCTTGAAGTTGAAAGTGGAGGCAAAGTGGAGTAACCTGGAGAGTGGAGTGATTTGGAAGTCTAATGTTCAGCCTCTAAAATGGAAAGCTTTGGGAGAAGTTTAATACTTCATTCTCTATCCTTCCAATCAGAGGGAAGAGGAGGTTAAGGGAGATGGTATCTAAGGCTTGACTTAACAACATGGTGATGAGATTAGAAGTGATCAATGTATACTGTGAGAGACATCTTATTTCGTGAAGCTGACACATGGATAGGTCTTTAATATTTCCAAAGCACATACATAAGAGACAGCATAGTGCAGTGAAAAGAATGTTAGATTTGGCATCAGAGCACCTGGCATTGAGTTAAATCATCTTAGTATTTGTGTGACCTTGGGCAAGTTACTTAACTGCATTGGGTTTCTTTTTTTCCTACTGGTAAAATAAAGAAGATTTATGAGATAAGAAGTCTTTTTTTCAACTCTAAATCTATGAATCTCTTTCATTTGAAACTCATATTAAACCTTTCTACTGCTACCAGCTCTAATCACTGCTGCAAAACAATCTCACTGTTACTATTTTCCTGCTTAGCTCAGGTATGAACTTTGGTTTTCATTACATGTAGGCCAGTCAAGTCCTTACTCCTTTTTCCTTTACAAATTGAAGAACTACAGCCCTATAAGTGCTACATTTCCCTGTGTCCCTTGTCTTTTTCCAATTTGGAGAAATATTTCTTTCACCTAACCCACTGTTCTTTAACTTCTTGGCCTTTGAGTCAGGAAATGGTGTAAGGTCATAATTTGCAATGAATATCTGATTTAAAAAAAGTAAGTACTTCCCTTATCAGTGTCTGAAGTAGCATTTCTTCCAATATGTAAGAGTCCTCTATAATATCTAGTCTTTGAAAGTCATTGCCAGTGTTTTCTTTAGATGATACTGAATCATAGCAACTGTAAGAGAATATAAGTTGTTAAAATGGATGCCACCATTGCCAATATTGTTAGCTTGAGTGAAAAGAAAAAGCATACTATAGAACTTTGAATCATCTTTTTCTTTGCTGCCACTTCAAATAAGGACCAGTATTCAACTCCTTACTGGAAATACTAATCTTTATATTTAAAGGTAAAGCTCATACTTGTCAATATGCAACTGGCACTCTAGTTTTGTTAGACGTGGTATGTAACTATTGAGTATAGGTTTACTAAATAGAGATGTGAAATATAAGGTTTGAAGAGGTATTATAAATAATTCATATTTAAGGGAAAGAATGGGGCATATTCCCCTAATATATGTTTAGTACAAAAATGAATCAATACTTTTTTCCCTACACAATATCAGAAGGGGAAAACCTTTTACCTTAGGATTATAGCTTGAATGAAATCCTAGGAGGATGTTATTGAGATTACAATATTGTGATGAGGAATAGCTGCAGCATAAACTTGTATATTCAAAGAATTTGGTTTCCTTGGATACAGCTATAGAATCTTTTGTAAGTCAAATGGCCCATGTTAAAATGGAGTGCCTGTGACATTTGGGGTAACAAGGGAAAGGGCATGGTGACAAACTTTAATGAGGTATGCATTCCTTGAAGCACTTTCTTTTGCCTTTTTTGGAATATCTGTATACCTCTATGTGAACAAGTTAAACAGGAAACAGTCAGTACTTATTGGGAAACATCAGGCCTTGGAAATGGTTTTAACGATGGTTGCCATGAATTCTCTACTAATTTTTAAGGAATAAAGAGGGATTCTTATCATGGAAATATGTGTAAATAACTAGGGAAAGCTTGGATAGTCAGCATAGATTCATCAAGTGCATATTATATTCAAAACCCTATGCACGCTAGAGAGTATCTTCACTCACTGATTTTCTCAAAATAAAAATAACCACAGAATTAGCAGCTCATATTTATGCAATACCTGAAGGTTTGTGACGTGCTTTCCAAAGTTTGTTGTATCATTTGATCTCAGCACAGCCCTGTGTTGTAAACACTATAGATATTATTCTCCCCTGTTCAGAGATGAAGAAACAAGTTCTGAGTGTCTAAGTGACTTTTCCACAATGAGCAAGGAATAATTTACATTTAGGTTGGATTAACAGTTGAAACCAAGACTTTTTATCTTAATCTTGAATGGGCTAGTTTGAGTACTAAACAGAGCAATGTTACACAGCGAAGAGACAATTTATAACTCCCCTAGTTCACTTGATGGGTTACTCTTCAGAGTTGCCTTTCTGTTGCTATAATTCATTTACTTTAACATAGCTGTGCGATTGTTTCTTTACACTTTCAGATTTATTACTAAATCTATGATTAAGCACAAATTTTATAACTTCTCAAACTCATCATTATCGGTAATTTAAGTTACACATACAATAGGTTCTTTTCAGTATACAATAATATATTCCATATTTATTAAAGGTCATGATGTAAATCTGTGGCTAATCTTATTACCAGAGGTTTTAGAGTTAGAAGAAATTTTATTTCTTGTAGTCTTATGCCATGGGGCATGCTTGTCTATTTTGAGCCAAATCCAAAATGTTGAGATCCCAAAAGTGACCTTCTCATTTTCCTGTTTACTGACCATTCTTTAATTTAGTTTTCTTAGAAATCTCCTGGAAATTATGAGCTGCCTTACTATATAGTATACAAATGAAGGTTAATTTTCTCAATAGCCTAGACTTTAATTACTCTATATCAGTAATTTGCAATGTTGACATTTCTTACAAATTCCTCTTGTTAGAAAATGCTTTAAGTTTCTTCTAAGTTGATGAGACTACAGAAGTGGATTGATAGATTCAATTTTCTCCTTTTGTCCAGAACTGGCTGGAGAAGCACAAATGTTTGAGAAAAGTAGCATTTCAGTGTTAGCAGACACAATATAATGTAATGAGCACCAGGAACTTTGCTTGAGTCTTGGAGTGGGAAGGGGAAGAGCCTTTAAATTTGTTTTAAAGGTCTGTTGTACTGGTGTTTGCTGCATATGGAAAAGAATGAGATATTTCAGTTGATATGCTTAAATTAATGTGATTAAAGAAGTGGAACTCATTAACTGTGCAGCAAGAAGCATTTTGGCTACAAATTGGGCTGTTTAAAATTCAGCAGAGTTAAATTTGATCTCAGGGGAAACCTTGGGTTGTCATTTTGGGTAACTTTATAATCTTGCATCCTTTGGGTGTTGTGATGAGGATGGCATCAAGGATGTCTCAAAAGACCAGGCATCATTAAATTAGCAATTATGACTACCCAAAGCCAAACATTCCAGATGTATTCAGTCCATCATTCATTTATTCAATGCCTATTATCTTCAGAGCAAAGTGTAGACCCTGGTAGACAGACAAGATTTTGATAATACCTTTATGAAAATTGTAGTATAGAAAGTATGATGAAAAACACATTCAAATACCTGCTTTTTCTTAACAATCGTTAAAATCCAACTCATCATTCATGTCACTGAGTGAATGGGCAATGGGAAGGTAAGGGAATGATACATGCTAGGCACTCTGTGTACCCCCCAAATGGTTTTGGTGTCTATCAAGGACCCTAGGGTCATAAGATCGTAGAGTCTGAGCTAGAATGGATCTCAAAAGTTATTAGTATTTTAATGCATAGCAGGAATTTTGAAACTCTGAGTAACTGTACTCTTTTAATAACACTTTTTAGCTTAGGGCTCCCAACTTTATGATGCAACTTTTTCTATCACTACAGGTAGCATAACATCTGTGACCTCATTTATCTGGGGAACTCTTATGCAAGAAGTTTCCCTCTACCAATACAGGAGAGTACCCCCTTTACAACTTCTTATCTTAGAGAATTGTCTAGAGTGCTAAAAGGTTCAATGATTTGTCTGGGATCACACAGCCAGGCTATATCAGAAATGGCACTTGAACCCAAGTCTTGCTGGTTTCAAGGATAGTTCCTTATCCTAAGAAGAGAGCTACCCTGAACCACTTCCTAGCTTCCTTTACATTTTCTCTTCCTTTATCAGAAAGTAAATTCCTTGAGATTAAGCACCCTATTAGATTATTTGTTGTTGTGGTTTCTTTTCCTTTGTTTTATGTTCATGTTTCCAGTTACTAGCATAGTGCCTGGCACATAGTAAGTGCTCAATGAATGCTCTATTATCTAGCTTTTTAATCTATCTTATATCATCTATCTGTTGTGTCTCTATCATCTATATATCAAATCTATCTATTTTCTGTCATCTATCTATTTGATATGATGAATCTACTAAAATAGGAAAAGAAGTGAGAGACCTGAGGCCACGGAAAATCTTTGCCACAGTTTCAAGAAATTCCATTTAAAGATGAAATGGATGCCAAAATACAAGGCCAATTTCACAAATAATTTTGAGGAAGAGATGAATATACTTAGACTCTAATTTCAGAAAATCCCGTTTTAAGTCTGATAAAATGAATCCAGTAAGTATACTAACTCCACTAAAACAAAGTAAATTTTAAAACTGATATATATTATAACCATCATGAATGAACACATTTTTCCACGATATTTGAAAAAAATATAAAAATATTTCAGGAGTGGAATAAAATAATAGAAGCTCTGGCCATAGAAAGAAAGGTGGAACTATCAAGGAATACTGCTTAGGACAGGAGTGACACACTACTATGTGAGAGATAGCAAAAGAAAACTATTGAAGACTTATTGAAGTCTGTGTAGTGGGAAACTTGGATTTCATCTTTATCACCCTATTAATGGCAACAAAAAAGTAACACAGAGAAAAGAACCTAGTGGGGGAAGTACATTAAAATTATTTGTTTCCTTTTTTAGCAAAAAAAAAAAAGAAATGTAAAGGTCCTATAAGGATTTAAAGCAGCACAAAGAATAAAATGAATCTCTCAATATTAATCATAATTTTTATGGAAGAAGATTGAGAAACAAATCAGAAGATAGAGCGAATCTTTGAAAAAAGATATGGAAAATCTCTGGTAGCCTATATGGTCAAAAGAAATTCAATATGATAAAAATGTAATCCTGACTTCTTTGGATAAACTGTTAAGTAGTCAAACTGGATGAGATCTATAATTATTGACTCATATTGTTCAAAGTGACACATACATTACAAGAAAAGTACTTTACCAGCTTTCTCTTGGATACGAGCCTGATCATTGCTTTTTCTGAAGAAATAAAGAAATGAAAAAGTATTTGTTAAGTACTTACTCTTCTAGATACTTACTCTTCTAGACATTCTTCTAAAGAAATAAAATTAAAAATAATCTACCCTCAAGGAGCCTGTATGCTAAAAGGGGAGATAATTCATGTATAAATAAGAATGATAGCGGGTGGAATGAGTTTCTAGTACAGGGGTGGAGAACTTGCAGCCTCGAGGTCACATGTGGCCCTCTAGGCCCTCTGGTGAAGCCCTTTGACTGAATCTAAAGGTTCTGTGAAGTTTGAATTTCATCAAAGGGTTTCACTTGAGGACCTAGAGGGCCACATATGACCTCAAGGGTGCAAGTTCCCCACTCTTGGTCTAATATGTTAAAGATATGAGCAATCCATGGGGAAGTCAATTGATATGCTCTTTCCAGGTGAATTACAATATTGATTTAATTATTGAGCCCATAGAAAGAGTTGGAAATTAAGAATCAGGAGAGTGTCACGTGTGACTGTTGTCAGGACAGACAGCAAAATACTGGGGCAAAAGTCTGCATACTACAAGAAGTACATTCAAGTCTGGTGGAATATTACCATTCCAGAAGTAGGTAGATTACCTCCTCCAGGGCCTAGTGGTAAGGTCTGGAAGTGCTGTTAGGTAATTGTTAATAAGATTATGATAAATTATAACTGCAAGTTATCCCTTTTCCATGTAGAAAAATCAGCACCTGCTCAAAATATAGGTAAATTGTGTGACAATTGACAAAGTTTTGACTACTATGTTTTTCAGCAGGTTATAGAAAGGATTCTTACTCAGATACTTACTAAATGTTATATGCTAAATAGCTACTCAAGTTACTTTCTCATTCTGCAATTCTTTGATACTAATGGATCATGAAATGAAATACCTATTAACTCCCATAAGTTCTATTTGGTTACTGTTTTTGGAAATCTACCTTTCAATTGCTTGATTTATACATATCATCACCCCTATTAGAATGTGAGCTCTTAAACTATTGTAAGGGAGGAGAAAGGAGAAATCTAAGAAGACTTGTATGAAAGACTTGTAGGAAATTCAGAATGAAATGAGCAAAACCAAGGACACATTTTATACTGCAATAACACTGTAAAAATGAACACTGTTGAAAGACTTTAGAATTTCAGTCAGTGCAATGATCATGTATGATTTCATAGGACCAGTGATGAAACTGTATTAAATACTGGGGATAAAAAGAAAGTCCAAACACTATCCCTCCCTTAAAGTAATTTACATTATAATAAAGAAGTCAACAGATTAAAAAAAAAACTATGTAGTTACTAGAGATGGGGTAAATGGCAGGTAATTCTCAGTCATCTACCTGACTGAATTATCCATTGCTTTTCTCATACTCAGAGTTTTCATATTTTGGTAAGGATCTTCTAGAAATTGTGCTCTACTCTATAACCTTTGAGATTCAAGAGTCACTGCTGCACAGTTATGAGGCATCAGAGTAAGATTTCAGAAGGTGCATTGCCAACATAAATGATATAATCACCTTGTTGGCTGTCTTTCTTCAAGTTATCCAGCAGAGCCATGAGTTGACTCATTAATACTTCATAGAAACAATGCATTTAGGCAGATTCTTTCCCAATGAATCACACTCATCTATCTTTTTCTTCTTACGTAAAAATTCACTTATCAAATGAAAAAGCCAATTCATATATTTATTTATTTGAGGGAGCTATTATCTCACAAACCAAATGACCAAAGCACCAAACAAGTTATTTGTTTGGAGGATTTTACCTCTGATGCAAAAATTCCAAACTCTATTCATATGTTAAGATCTTCTATAAAAAAAGAAAGGGAAAAAAAATACACTTTCAATTAATCCCAGTAGAGCACATGGGTTCTGAGAATAAGGAAAAATAATTCAATCTTGATTCTAAGGAAGTTTTCATATATAACTTATGGCAAAGAGATCTTAAGGAAATTCATCTTATAGAAAGCCCATCAGGTTTGAAAATCAGTGCTCCTGAAAGAGTTTCAGCCCTGTAAGTCAATGAGGTTCCTGCAGCTTAAGTGCTTCTAAATACCTTAAAGCTTGTCATCAAGATGACAAAGTGATAGTACTCATCCACTGCTTTATTATCTTCTTTATTCCTTTCCCTGACATCTAGACTAGTAAAATTTCATTTCTTTTTCATTCCATTCTCTGAATGCCTCCAATCCAATCCTTATGCTTCAGCAAAAGGTATAACTCCTCTAATTCAAAAGTCAATTCCTTCCACCATCTTGTGATCTTGTGCTACTACTACGAGAGAAAAAAAACCTCAAAATATGGTTCAACCTCATCAACAAACTGATGGAGCCTTGAAGGATAAGGATCCTTCATAAAATTGTGCACAAGAGAAAAGGATACGGGCTCTGAATTGAGAACCTGAATGAATCTGTTGTGTATGAATAAAAAGCATGAGTTTTAGAGCATCCATTTTGTGATGATGATGAATATGGGAAGTTTACATCTGTCACACTTTGATGTGGGCAGTGTTGTTATACTTTATATACAGCTCTAAGGGAACACAAAGAAAGGGAGTTACACATGCACCTATAAGTTAAAAATATCCTGCTTTTATTTTGAATATTCTTACACATTAAACTTTTAAAAACAGAGTTTTTGCTTTACATCTGAACAATTTTACCTGGTGACTTTCAGGAAACAGAAAAAGTTTATTTTCCAATATTTTGAGGAAAATGTATACTAGTTATAATTCAAAAACAGTATGTAGTCACAGATATTAGGAAATGTTAATGAAGCCACTGCTGTTAGAGATATGTTTTCATTAAGCTAGCATAGAGTGTGAAATCAGTTCAAACTGCAAAATCAGAGAAAAGCTGCATTGCCAAGAAATTTTGTCTGATATGCACATGGGGTTCTTACTGACTACTTGTATTCCCACCTCAGTTACAAGAGAGTTAAAATATTCAAATTCTGGGAATGACAATGTAAGAAAATATCCAATGTGTCTTGAAAATGTCATCTCCCTTGTCAATGAGTAATTTTCCTAATATGCTGTATTTTCCTGGGGGTAATGAAGACTAGCTAATGACATTAGAAACATTCACACTCACAGTGTGAGACTACAAAAAATGAGACAGAGCCCAGCTAAAGTGATAAGGTGTCATAGAGAAAGAAAATCATTGGGTTATTCAATATGACTTCTTAACATGGGATCTGTCTATTGCCCTGAATGTTTTGGGTTTCTGCTAGCGAGCTTGAGAATAACAGTAACACACAAAAAGAATTTCAGAATCTCAAAATTTGTTTGAGGACAAAATCATAGACTTTAAGAACTTAGTTATACCTTTGAGATCATTTAAGGCTTTTTTTTTTACTTTTTTTTCTGATGAAAAAACTGAGGATCAAAGTTTAAGTGACTTGTCCAAGGTTATATGCTCATTATTTGCAGTGCTAAGACCAGAATCCAGATCTCCCAAAAATGTCTTTTACCATAATAAGGCAAGTCAAGGGAAAGAAGGAAATTGTTTAGGGGGGAGAAACACTGCTGGTGTTTTATTACTATCTTAATGCACTCAACATCTTCATCAATTACAGAAAAGTACTACATACAGTCATTTTTCTTGGCAAGTATGTTAAATTCTCTAGGACATAATGTATTGCCTTTTCTGAATTCAGTAACAGATGCACAGGTGTGCTTTCTGATGAGTGTATGGTAGAGACTGAATCATCGTTACAATTTTAGTCAGAGAAATAAAATCTGCTTGGTTTATATCCCCTGATTTCATAGTTTTGAAGGTGTGTCAGAAGGTCTACAACCATACTTTAGTGTGTTTGAACTTGTGTTATATCTTTTTTGTTTGTTTGCTTTTGCAGAGCATTTGGGGTTAAGTGACTTACCTAGTAATTGTCAAGTATCTGAGGACAAATTTGAACTCAGGTGCTACTGACTCTGCTGTACCACTTAGATGCCCCTGTATTCTCTCTTGAATATAAATGATGATACTTATATTTTCTCAGCATAATAAAGGATAAAGCTGTGGTTTCCTTACATCTCACTGGATGTTAGTTGAAGAAAGAGAATTAAGAGAAAGAGGAAGTGAAAAAGAAATAGATTTATGGAAGTCTTTCCATTTTATGAAAGTTTCCTTAGAAGAAACCCATGCGTGCAATGCAGCTTTATGATTCCCATTTTGCAGATAACTTGTCTGAGGTCACACAAGTAGTAGATGTTGGAGTCTAGATTATAATCTAGATAGTCTAACTCCAAGTCTAGCAGTCTAACAGAATATGTTGTAAATATAAATTGACTATTTTATAAAATAAAATAGGTATACCATTTTTACTATGTCTAAAGGGTGACACAAATCAAAATGAAATGTGAAAAGAATCTAGTCAACCAATATCAGATCTATCTCCATTTTACAAATGAGTAAACAGAGGCCCACAGAGAAAAAAGTGACTTTCTGAGCATCACTTCAATAATAAATAGCAAAACTGAGTTTGAAACCAGTATCTGTCACTACAGCTAGGTGACTCACTGAACAGTATGCCAGGCTTGGATTCAAGAATATTCATCTTGCTGACTTGAAATCTAGTCTCAGAAACTTACTAGCTGTGTGATCCTGAGCAAGTCATTTAACTCCATTTTCTTTAGTTCCTCATATGTAAAATGAGCTACAGAAGGAAATGGTAAACCCCTCCAATATTTTTGCTAAGAAAACTCCAAGAGAAGTCACAAAAAGTTGGAAATGACTAAAAAACAACAAATGATCTCTCATACCAAATCCAATATTCCATGTCTTTTGAAAGAGGTGATGTCAAAATTCTTAATCTGCCACTTTCTGGAACATGAAAAGGTAGAAAAATTAGTTCTTCATTTATATGATATTTTGGTATTATATAAGGATTTCATACTTACTAGATTGTAACTATATTAGAACAAACATATATTTCTCTCTTGTTCGCTGTCAACTACCTGTAGCATGGATATAATTGCTACTTCATAATCATTTAAAGGTAAAAAAAATGAATAATGGATAAAGAAACTTGCAGTTAGCTTAACATTATTTCAATAGATACCATTTCTTATTTATTTGCTTAAATGAACCAGTTTATATTGCTAAGGTTCTGCTATTACTTTCAAGATTTTTTTTTGTTGACATTTGTTTGATGGTTTGGGATAAACTTTCAATACCCATATGTCAGTGTGTTGTTCTCTTTAGAACTACAATATGTAGCAGAATATCTTGTATACCTTTCAAATTTGGAGCATATTCCAAAGAAACTGGGCTGACTTCCTCCTATTAAACTCCCTACAGGTAGAAATTATCTCATGCATCTTCCTCTTGTGGCTGCCCCTCCTTCCCTCCACCAAAGATAGCATTACAGTAGGAGAAACTTTATAAAGAAAAGAAAAAAAAATTAATACTATGAGTTTTAGTTAAAGTAGATTTTCTATCCAGAGGCTTTTGTTTCTCATATATTTGAAGCTCATAAACTTGAAACTTATAAGCATAATGAGAAATTAAAGTTTATAAACCTTAATATTTTGAAATAAGCTGTAAGAGGAAAGATGTAATTTGAATGTTCTCCTGGGTTCTGTATACTACCCTATTAACTATAGAACAATAATAGGAAGATTCCCCCCCCCCCACGTAATGTAACCAAAACTTGTTTTCATACTGGACACAGTGGATTTATTAAATAAATGTTTGTTTTATTCACATTGATTCATGCTGAACCCTCATCCTACCCCCTCCCCCATCCAACTCACCAAATAACCATTTAAATGTTTTTGTCCCCAGATAATTCATAAATTTCCTGGACCACTGTCAATAAAAGTTTCATAGCAGGTTAGTTATTAACTGATTTAGGGGTTTTAGCCAAGACTAAAATAGCTCCAGGAATCAAGGGATTCTGGGACCACCTAATTCACTGCACTCAGATATCTATGATGCTTTCCAACAGAACTGTATCCCTAGACTTTAATGTGCACCATACACATGAAAGAGTCCCTGTCCTCTGAGAATTCTGTAATGGATGACATCTATGCTGACCAATACATAAAATGAAATCAGAGGTCTTTAAAAATACAAAGGCATGGCTTAATAAACAATACAAGTAAAAAATAAAATACTATATATGTGTGAGTATATATATATATGTATACAATCTAAAACATATATTATATGTAACATAGATAAAATATGCATATTGTGTCTGTCTATGTATGTAATTCTAGAAATTGAAGCAGAGTGTCTTTGGTAGCTATTTCTCTTGAGAAGTTTATGGCAGAATATTTGCAGGTCATAAAACTTAATCCTGTTAACACCAGCCAAAAGTTCTAAAAAAAATCTTAGCTTGAGGAAAAAAGGGGAAAGAAATATGATACTAAAATGTTCTCTTGTTTCCAGACCATTCTGTGAGATACAAAGTAATTGGGGAAAAATAAGCTTCATTTTAAAACTTAGTATCCACCTATCCTCATATTTATTACAAGTACCTAGAGTGTGTTACTGGAAGCATGAAGTTGTGACACTTTTTCCTTATTTTTCTTGAGATCGAAACAGGATTAGTCTGTATAAAACTGTCCTAAATTTCATGGAAATAACTCTCCTAAATGAAATCTATTGTGAAAATGAGATTTTGGGGTGACACAATTTGTGGACAGAACAGAAAAATGGATATCCATTGATATTGGGAATAGAAAACAGTAAAGAAAAAGTCTTAATGGCTTCAAGGTCCTAATGACTCCATGGTAACAGCATTATACTAGTAACCATCCTTTGGATGAAAATAATCTTTCACTCTAGAAACATTTTAAAGCACCTAGCATGTAATCTAACATTTAACATTGTGCCAGAAACTACAGGTAAATAGACAAATAAGATGTGGTCCCTGCCCTCAAAGAACTTTCAGTCTACTTTGTGTTCTAAAATACATCCACAAATAGGTAGTAAAGGAATTAGAACATACATGTACAAGAAAAATATAAGTAACTTTTAGATCAGAGACCAGTGTCTTGATAAGTGTGACTAACAGGGAAAGAACCAAAATATTATCTGAAGCTCATCTCTGAAAACCAGAAAGAAGGGAGTATTTAAATAGATTCGCTTTTTTCTCTAGATCATTCATCCTCTGATTCTATACTGTCCCTGTGAACTTGCTATTATCAAAAAGGTGGATGTATGGAATCTTTCAGCCCCATTGTAAACTCACTCATGCCACAGAGCTAAAATTTAATGAATGTCATAGGCACTGTCCGTCATGGTCACCCTAAGAATGGCATAAGAATTTCTGCAAAGACTAGATCAGACAAATTTCTTGGTGTGAAACAAAAATTATGTCATAGAAGCAAAGTGGCTAATTGAAGGGGGAAAAGGAAGCAATGGATTAGAAGTAAAAACATTCTTGATGTTAGGTAGCTTCTGTCATTAACCATCTGTGTGTCTTTGGAAAAGTAATTTGCCATATCTGGGACTCAGATTTTCTATCTTTAAAATTAAGGCATTGGCTGAAATGGCCTCCTAAGTTCATGTTAGCTCTACCATTCAAATGATTGATATTCCTTGGACCAGGTGATTCTATATTTCAAGGATATAAATTATCAAATGTTTGATATGTTTTTTAATGAAATGAATATTTATGAATGTCTTTTAATATTTATATATAAAAATAATAGACATGAATGGCCTACTTTGTTTCATGTCTGTGTTTGACATATAAAAAGTGGGAATGAGGTGGATTCATTCTCATATAAAATGAAATTCTGGTAATGGATGCATTCCAGGTGGTATGAACATGATTGTGATCTATGAACCTAACAATAGGGAAACATCACTTGACATTCACACAGCTCGAAGTAGGTTGCTATTTCCACTTCTGACAGCTGTATACCTTTTATCCATAGAACCTTTTGGAAATGAGTTTGATGGCTCAGGACCTTAGGTGTGGCTTAATCACAGAAGGAGAAACAAGGGCAGAAGTGCATTAACTAGGCATTATTGTTGAGCTAAGTTGAAAGTCTTAAGAATCATGAAAACTATGAAAAGTATTGTGTATTATACATATTATATATATAATATACACATATATTATAAAATATACAATTTTATAATTGTTCTTTGATATCTGTTCTAATAGCTATGTCTGCCTCTGGTAAGACTCTGGAAGACATGGGATTTGGCACCAATGACAAGTAAAACCGATATAACTTAAGGTGGTACAATTGCCAAAATGACCAAAGGGTACTAAATTTTTCATCTCTGTCTCCTGTTGAAACCATTCCCAAAGCTGTGGGGTACTTACTCTCTTTGGAAACGGAGTACCTACCCAAGGGTGGGGAACCTGTGGCCTTGAGGCCATATGTGGCCTTCTACGTCCTTGGGTGAGGCTTTTAGACTGAGTCTATGTTTTACAGAACACATCCTTCAATGAAGTTTGGATTCAATGAAAGGGCTGCACTTGAGGACCTAGAGGGCTACATGTAGACTTGAGATCTCAGGTTCCCCACCTCTAACCTACACTAATGAGATTACATACTGATGTGTCTTTTTGTAGTGAGAAGATTTCACAATCGTGTTGGAGACAAAGTACTTTCAACCTGTACCTGAATAGGAAACTCCTTTTCCAATATTCCCTGAGCTTCTACCTGAAAATCACGTAAGTAAGGGGGATGCAAATCCATACTCAGAGCCTACAAAACACTGATCAAACTAACAAGCATTCTTTATTAATGATTTTGGTGATTTCTTAATTACTCTTTCTTAATGATCAGAAACATTGTACTTTGTTTTTTATAGAAGACTCAACCAATTCAGAAGATTTATAGGATTATAGAATTTAAATCCTCCCATCACATTTAAAATATCATAAGATTAAAACCAAGAGTTACAAGAGAGTTTTTCTATTAAATTAGAGTCTTTCTCTAATCTATATTTCATGTGAAATAGAGTCAAATTGGAACTGAAATTGATCACACTGTTTGTTATCTAATGAAAATTCTCATATATGCTGAAGTGACCATATAAAAAGCAGAATGGGTCAAAGGACAAATATTGTTTATTATTTTTTCTGGCATAATTACAAATTGCTTTCTAGAATAGCTGGCTGAATTCACAGTTCCATCGATAGCACATGGACACAGACTAAACTTTGACTAGAAAAGTTGCCAGCAAAGTCACCAGAAGAAATTCAATGGAACATTTACAATTTGGGAGAGCATTTTCTGAAAATTCAATTCAATTCCACAAGCATTATTAGAGCTATGATTTAGGCATATAAATCTGGCAACTGTGCGAGGATGACTGAATAGGGGAGAGACTGAAGGGAAGAAAACCAATAATGAGCCTATTATAGAAGTCCAGGTAGGTGAAAGACATAATGAGGGCCTAAACCAGGCTGATGGACTTTTGATCCAAGAGGAAGGAAAGATGTGATAGGTGATGAAGTAGAATTGACAAGCTTTGGCAAATGATCAGAGTGAAGGTTGAGGGAGAGTGAAATTATGAGCATTTTAAGAGGCCTCTGACATTGTTAACCTAAGCAACTTAACAGAATATCCAAGTATATCAAATAGGCTCTCCAGAATTATATAGGAACATGAGATAAATTCTCTTTGCCAGGTATGAAGAAGTGTGGTGGTGGGCGGGGATTTTTAACGTAAGGCATCCATGATCACTCACATAGGGACATTGGACATGGTTGATCTATGTTGATCCATGGTTAATTGATTGATCTTTGACCTGAAGCATCTGGTGCTAGCAAGTCTATGGGAAGATTCTGGTACTTAGAACACTCACATATAGAATTACTCAGTGATTACCGAAGAAAGAGAAAAAATCATAAGGTATTATAATAAACATGAAGATATAGCATTTTGTGACTATTAAGGCCATGACCCTCAAATCAGACAGATGAGCTAAACCTTATAGTGAATGAGTCACCCTCCTCACCTTCCTTATATTGACTTGCTGAGTCTGTTCTTTCTTTTTCCGCATTGTCTAAAGGGTTTATTTGATGATTTAGTGAAAAACTTACTGGGCTGATTGCTCTGCTCTCATGTTGCCTATTAACTAGCTATGTGACCTGTCCTGGTTTATACATCTTTAAAATGAAGAAGTTGAATGAGATTATCTCTGAGGCACCTTCTATCATTAAAATATTATGGTTCATTACTGAAATAATAAAAAACATTGGAAATCACCCTCATAAATCAGGATAATTATCAAATGATGAGTTTGGGGGTAACTTTTCAGTTCTAAGCCTTAACAGGAGTCCTCATGGCTAGCCAAAGTTGTCAGTTTTTTAAATTCACTTTGAAAACTTGTTTGGGGATTTTAGATACATTTTCATGAGTATAAGTTGGTATGAAGTAAATAAAAGGAGTATGGAAAGCTGTCCACTTTTGTTCAATGTCAGTTTTATATTGAATGTAAATAACTTCATACAGAACTCTATCTAATCTTCAAAGTTTAGTAAACAGTAAGCTATTTTGAAGCCTGAAAATCCTAGATACAACTTTGGTGCATAGCTATGGATATCTATATTTATACCTATGCCTATGTCTATATCTATGTTTTTACCTCTATCTCTGTTTCTATGTCACTAAACAGATCTCTTTATACCTTTTTTCTCTCAATTTGGAAAATGCATAATGCCATGGGTAGACTTAGCAAAATTCAAGAAAACTTTTTTTCTAATGCATTGGTTAATATTTTGGGGAATAGGAAATAGATCACAAATTATTTTATAACTAAATGATCAAACAGCCAAGATGATTATGCCAATGTATCTGCTACTCTGCAGCCTACTGATGAACATAAGAAAAATAAAATGCAAGGGGAAAAAACCTTGGCTTTTAAGTGATATCTTAGTCCATAGCAATTCAGTAAACTTTAAGTACCTACTCTGCAGGTGTTAGGTCTGAGGGAAGACATAGTTTCTGGACTCAGGGCCCTCACAGTCTAATACGTAGGTTGAGCAAGTGAGAACATGTGACCATTGGATGGTTTACTTGTGGATAAATTGACCTTTTTAAGAAGAGAAGTTGGGAATGAGTAATGATTCCAAACCAGATTTTCAACCCACACTCTTTCTCCAGCTCTGTTTTCTACGGCTGCGTAGGGTTGTTGTTGGAGTCCTGTTGCACAATAGCAATAAATAATAAACCTCTAAGAACAGCAATACGAATATGATGACATCGACAATAACTATCATTTATAAAGTATTTTGAAGTTTGCATAGGACTCCACAAATATTATCTCATGTGATCTTCACAATCACCCTGGCCGATAGGTGCTGTTATTAATTTCATTTTACAAAAGATAAAACTGAGGCAATTTCAGGAGCACAACTATATGGAACCAGCACTAACACACAAGCCTAAAATTGTAGTTGAGTGCTGTCTCCAAGGTCATACCCATAATATTAATAGAATATTTTGTTATATACAATGACTTTTGGTTTGGGAAGAAGTTTGGTATCTTTAAAGGAATTTTGCACCTTCCCAAAGGAAATCGAACTGGCTCACTCCTTGCCTCACATCCAACTCATTGCAGTGTCTTAATAATACAACGCTCCCCCCACACACACACAGGTACACGTACATACAGTTATGTGTAAATATAATTGTATATAACCTTAAATATATATTTAAATAGATGCATTAATATATAAATATGTGTATATGTGCAGACAGGGCAGGTAGATGGTACAGTGGATAGAGCACTGATCTTAGAGGCAAGAGGATCTGAGTTCAAATCCAGCTTCAGACACTTACTAGCTGTGTGATCCTGGCAAAGTGACTGAACCCTATCTGCTTCAATTCCTCATCTGGAAAATGAGTTGGAGGAAGAAATGACAAAGCATTCCATTATCTTTGCCAAGAAAACTCCAAATGTGGTCACAGAGTCAGACACGCCTGCCACTCAAAAATAACAAAATATGTGTATGCATATATGTATATGCATAGGAACATTATATATTTCACATGAATACATAGCATATGTTCAAAAACACACATATGACTGTATGTCACTACTGGGATTGATCTAGTACCAACTGAGGTGAAGATATATTCCTTATATATAGTGAAGTCATCTAGATGACCCTGTTTTTTTTGATAACTTTGTGCCTGTTGGCCCTGGACCACTCCAGAGCTTATTGAACCATATTTATAGCTACTCAAAAGAAAAAAGTCTAACTATACAAGCAAGAAACAAACAAGCTGATGAATAAAATGTGTTGTCCAAACTATGACACACAGGTAGATAGGCAACCTATAGAGCAAGTTCATTAGTAAATATGTACAAACAGAGGGAAAGAAAATAGAGGCAGGTAGGCATTCTATATGTATATGCACAGATATATGAATATATTACATAGATACATATTTACAAATATATATATATATTTCTATATCATCATTTTCAATATGTACTGATGGATGAGCTCTATAGATTTTTACCATTCAATTACATGCACAAAACACTTGCACAAAACATAAAGCACATGCATAAAACACACAAAACTCACTTGTGTTTTGTTTGCTTTTTCCCCCTTTTTTGGAGCAGTGTGGTATATACATATACAGTGAGAGATAGAGAGAGAGAGAAGGAGAGAGATCTCTGTATTCCAGGTGACTCTTCAATGATCCAGATCTAGACCACCTGCACAAATTATCCACAAAGAGTAACATTTTAGAGTACCTCAGTATCTCTAAAAAAGATCCAGAAAAAAATATCTGGGAACTCCCTTGTAAGTAAAAATTAATGAATGGCTGAAGGAGTGAATAGGTTAGTAAACTGAGAGTTGGATGGATGGATAGGTAGTTGGATGATTGGATGAATGAATGGTGAAATTGTTGGAAAGATGGCCAGCCTAGGTCCTTCATCTATTACCTTGCTCTGACTTTGATAAGGGAACAGAAGTCTGGTGCCTCTGCTTCTGCCTGACCACTCTGGTCTGTGGGCTGTGAAGGAAGACACAACCTGACAATTGGACTTGTACTTGGGTTCTGCGGTTGACTTTGGGAAGGTGAAATAGATTTTAGCTTCTATTTGTTCATGCTCCTCCTGTACTCTCCACCTTCTACCAAAAGTGTTCAGGTGCTTGAGTATGGATGCATGAGTTGGGTGATTGTGAAGGGATGTTTTCTAAGGAGTGATACCTGGATTATGCCTTGAAGGAAGTCAGGCATTCGATGAGGCAGTAGTGAGGGGAACACATTACTGACACAAGGAATGATTTGTGAAAGATTCCAGACTTGGGAAATGGAATGTTGCAAAAAAAAATCAGCCAGAAACATCAGACCTGCCTGCAATGGGGCAAGCATATTTTCAGGAGCAAAAGTCTGTGGAAAGAACATGACGCTCTGAGTAGACAGAACATTTGTTACACACCATGTGCCAGACACTATGAAATGCTGTACAAATGCTAAATAAAAACACAAGCAAAAATAATTCTTATAAAGGAAACTATATTCTATTGGGGAAGACAAAAGGGTGATCTAGAAATTGGGGGTGCGGTTCTAAAGAGTTCATCACTCTATCAATTAATTCACAATTCTTCTCTGGGTATAAATTATTGATGCTTAAAGTATACAGTGATGATACATACCATATGGCTCCTGGATGCCTACCAATGAATGTCCTAGGAGATGTCATGTTTCTGTAGGAAAAGCATTGGATTTAGAATCAAGCACCTGGGTTTGAATACTGGCTTAGTTTTTCACTACTTAATTGTGTGACCTTGGACAAGTCACTTATCTACTTAAGATCTAAATTTCCTCATCTAAAAAATATGAGAGAATTAGACAAGATACCAAATAAAATACCTTCTAGCTTTAAATCTATAACTCTATAATAACCATTATGGGACATTTTGAAGAAAGGCTTCCAGAGCTAGTCAACTCAGTCAGGACTGCAAACTGATATAAAGGACTCATGAACTCTGGGACTTCCATTATTTTATATTCAAGAGATTTAGCTTTAAATGCAGGGTTGGATTAGTTGGAAACTTGAATCAATATGTAGGGCAAGCAGATCTCAATCACTTTTAAATAAATGAGTAAGCTAGATTAAAACACATCCAGGGATTAATACCAATCTTTTGGTTCATTGTTTACCCCTATAACCTCATCAACTACTTTAGCAGTTTCTCTTTTCCCTTATTTCCAGTCCTCTCCATTTGGCCTAACTTAGTTTTAACTCAGTTAAGAAACTTAGTTTTAACAAGGAACTTCGTTTTAACAAACTGCCTCACTGCCAAAAGTTATTGAGAAATTTATCTCCTTTCCAGTAAGGTCTGTCATTTAATTTCTTCCTCAAGGCGGCTCTGGAGATTTTGTCGATTTATTTTGATAATGAGTACCAGTGATATAATTAGAAAATTTGGAAAAATTGGCAAAAGTTTCAGAAGATAAGACTCATATTTTCTGTTCATTGCAAAACAATCCATGAATTTCTCTTATAACTCAGGATGTACTTGAATGTTGTGAATCTTGTGTTCATATCAAATGTTACCCCTCAATGGAACTTTATCTGATCCTTCCATTGATATGTTTACCCCTTATAACATGCATAACTTTTTGTTTTCTTTTTCAACTCTCTAGTTTTCCATGCTTGTATCATATCACACTTTTAGGTTTTTTTGACGACAACCTCCCTCAGTCTTCCCTCCCTTCTTTCAGCCTCCCCTCCCTTTTCTTTCCCCCTTACTGCTTATAGAGTTAGTTGTGTTTCTATACCAAATTGAGTTTGTTGTTCCCTCCTTGAATCCAATCAGATGAGAGTCAATCTCAAATGATGCTCATATCCCTCCTCTCTTTCCCTCTACTGTAATATAATTGTGTGCCTCTTCCTGTGATGGAATTTACTTTTTTCTGCCTCCTCCTTTTCACATCTCCCATTACAATCCCTTTGCACTCTTAAATCATATGTGTTATCATCACAACATTTAATTTATACCCACTGCCTCTATCTATGTATATATCCTTTATATTTCATAATAAATATACAATAATCAAGACTAACAAGTATCATCTTCCCTTGTAGGGATGTAAACAGTTTGCCCATATTGAGTAACAATTTTTCCCCCTGTTTACCTTTTCATGCCTCTCTTGTGACCTGCGTTTGAAGATCAAATTTTCTGTTGAATTCTGACCTTTCCATCAGGAAGGTTTGGAAATCCCTGATTTCACTGAATGTCTATCTCCTTGCCTGAAATGTTATGCTCAACTTTTCTGGGCAATTAATCCTTGACTGTAGTCCCAGTTCCTTGGCCTTATGGAATATTGTATTCCAATTCCTTCAGTCTTTTAATGTAGAAGCTGCAAGATCCTTTGTGATCCTGATTGTAGCTCCTCAATATTTGGATTGTTGCTTTCTGGCTGCCTGCAGTATTTTCTCCTTCATTTAATAATTCTGAAATTTGGCAATGATATTCCTTGGTGTTTTTAGTTTGGGAACCGTTTCAGGAGATGAACAGTAGATTCTTTTGAAGACTATTTTGCCCTCTGGATCTAGGACTTCTAGGCAATTTTCCTTGATGATTTCTTGAATGACATTGTCCAGGCTCCCTTTTCATCATGACTTTCTGGTAGACCAGCAATCCTTAGATTTTCTCTCTGGGATCTATTTTCGAGGTCAGTTGTTTTTCCAATTAAATATTTTACATTTTCTTCTGTCTTTTCATTCTTTCGGTTCTGTTTGACTGATTCTTGATGTCTTATAGATTCATTGGCTTCTACTTGCCCAATTCAAATTTTTATGAAATTGTTTTCTTCGGTTAACTTTTGCATCTCCTTTTCCATCTGTCCAATTTTTGCTTTTAAGGAGTTATTTTCTCCAGTTAAGTTTTGTACTTCCTTTTCCATTTGTCCAGTTGTCCTTTTAAATTCTTCTGTGATTTCTTTTTTCATATTTTTAAAGTCATTGGTCATTTTTTCTTCTATTTCTCTAATTTGGCTTTTAAAGTTCTTCCTGAGTTCTTCCAAGAAGACTCTTTGTGCTTCAGACCAGTTCATACTCCCTTCTGAAGTTTCAGATGAGAGTATGGTCACAATGGTAACCTCTTTGGTGTTTGTGTTTTGATCTTTGTCCACATTGAAAGATTCTATGGTCTTTTCTTTTCTGCTTTCCTTCTTACTCATGATAATCATCCTTTTCCTGGCTTTTAAAGTAGATATGTGGCACAGAAGGCTCTATCCCATAGTTCTTGTGCCTAAAACTTGAGGCTTTGTGTGTTGTAGCCTCTGGTTCTTTCAGCTAGAAGTTAAAATGCTGCAGCTTACCTGGTGCTGAACTGGCTGTTGTTGGAAAGCAGAGGCTAGATGAGATCTTTTGGGGTTTATCCAGAGTTTCCCTGGAGCTACCTCGTTATGTGTGGGGGAGAGGCAGTCTGGCCACAAAAGGTCTCCTTTGCTGAGCTAGAAGATAAGCAAGCTCAGCAGTTGGTTATCCTGTCTACACTAGTGTCTTCTCAATTTCCCTGGGTTGCTGAGGCACGCCTGGGGTCCTGGTGTTGGCAGTTGCTGGTTTCAGCCTCCCCTGGGGCTCAAAATCTTCTCCCAGTTTGTTGAGATGGCACCATCTGGGACAGCTCTGATCTTGCACTGGTCCCCCTCAGCCACAGCAAGAGGAACCCTCCTTAGCAATCTTTCTAGGCTTGTAGCTAAGAGTCTGTTTACCCCTTCTTCTGCTCCCACTATTCTGAGATTTTTTTCCCAGGCAGATATTCTCTGGGCTCATCAAGGTCAACAAGGGGAGGGAGATAGCAATTAATGATCACTCCCGTATCTTGGTTCCCAGAACTGGAAATCCGATATCACCCTTTTAGGATGTAAGTTCCATAAAAACAATGGACTTGTCTTAACTAAATTGTCTATCTTTTCCATTGTTCAGCATTATACATTGTGGGTAAGGAGAGCACTTTATTAATATTTGTTAAGAATAATGTCCTTGGGGAAGCTAGGTGGCAGAGTGAACAGATCAGTGACCCTGGAGTCAGAAGGACTGGAGTTCAAATCTGGTCTGAGACACTTGACACTTACCAGCTGTGTGACCTTGGGTAAGTCACTTGGTCTTGCCTTCCCCCCTCCAAAAAAAAAAAAAAAGAATGGCTCTGACTAGATATGTGGGATAAAGAGAGGATTGGACAATTCAAAGATTATTTCTAAGAAAATTCACCTTTATGATTGGAAAGATGATGGTGACAAGTGAAGTAAAAATCCAGGGGGATGTATAATACTTTTTGGGGGTGGGGAAGGGAAATGTTTTGGATAGGTCAGATATGAAATTTAGAGAAGATATCCAGGTTGAGATTTGCAACATGGAGTCAGAAATATAGGTTTGGAGCAAAAGGGAGAAAATAGGGGGTGGAAGTGTACATTTGAGAGTAATGTATCATGATGATATTTAAAACAGGGAAGATCCACAGGGAAGATAATGTAATAAGAAATGAGAAAAGGTCTCAGGACTGGAGAAAAAGAAGGCACTGGCAACATAATCTTTCTTGTTTTCTATATAGATGGTAAATTTAGGCCATAATTAATTAATTAACCTTCAACAGATTTAGTAATCTATCAATTCAACGTGATTGATGAAACAAAAACTACATTTTGAAAACCAAGATCGTAGGAAGGAAAAGTAACAGGTACTAAAGAACATAAATAATGACTTGCAATGTTTTATTGTACAAAATTTTATTTATCTTGATCCAGTGACATACTCTATTTATTGTTAGATTTTCTGGATAAATCAAGAATCTGCACATGCTTCGAGGCTTTCTATGACTAATGCTGCCTCACCATTAGTAGTAGGGTGGAACATCGAGCTGCGTATCCTGGATTCTGATGCTTTAATAGATACTCAGATTGTTATTGGAGAATACAAATTTGCATGACCTTACTTAATCCTTGTATATATCCTGTATACTCCCCCACAGGTTGTCACCCCCTATTCATTCACCCATGCACTTATGCCAATTCCTAGAGTACTCAGGAAGTTAAACCATTTTGATTGAATATATTTTAATCAGATTCAATAGCTATAGTCTCAAGAGGTAACAACGCTGTGCAGTAAAAGAGCTGGACTTGGAGTCGGGAAGACCGGTCTCAAGCACCTGTTAGAGCTGTGACCCTGTCCAAGTCACTTATCTCAATTTTCTCAATTGTAAAATTAAAATAATAATAACACATGCTTCCTTGAGTTTCTCCAAGGATCAAATGAGATAATTTTTGTAAGACTGCTTAGCACAGTGCCTGACATAGAATAAATGATTAATAAATATTTGTTCCCTCCCCTTTTCCCATTTCATGATGACTGAATGAAAACAATGTAAGTACTTTCTCTGTGCTTGGTATTATACTAAGAGTTGGAGATATAAGTGTGAAATGCAAGTCTTGCAATAGTAAGCGCCGTGGCATCCAGGAAGGCCTGCTGCACAGGTTCTTAGATCTGCTTTTCTAAAAGGAAAGCAACTTCAAAAGGGTGAACAATCTTACTTTAATTACATATGCCAACAGAGAAAATACAAGCAGGACCAACAAACAGAACTTGGAACTGTCTGACCACAGGCAATGCATACATCATTACCAGAGAGAGAAGCAGCAACATCTAGGTTTTCAAAGTGGGTAGGGTGGTGGGGCTTTTTAAAATGGCTGGCCAGAGTCTCATCTGACACAGGAATCTTATGTCAAAAACTAAGCCTCAAAGTAAAACTTCAGCTCAGAGTATATACGTACATATGTACATATACATACAAATGTGTGTATACATACATACATACATACACATATATACATATATACGTATATATATGTATATATATATACGTATATATATATACGTATATATATATATACGTATATATATATACATATATATATGTACACACACACACATATATACTTTTTCAGAGTCTGAGGGCAGGAGTCCTAGTGACCCAGTGCCTCATTAGCAATCAGCAAAAGGTGTGTGCCTTCACAGAAAACAAGCCTCCCATAAACAAACCTCCCTCAATAGCCCCACCTGAGGTCTATCAATGGGCCAGGAAGATTTTTAACTGCCACTACAAGTCTCTACCCTCCAAGACAGTGCATGTAGAGAAATGGTAAGTTGGGGGAGTAAGAGGGGAGGGGCTGATGTTGTGCTTTGAAAATCACTGAGTTAGTGGATGGGCTTACATGGTACTTAACTGTCATTTCCTTTCTAGCAATGGTAGCATTGATTTCTTTACTGGGCCCAGAGTAAGAAGTGGGCAGAGAGTAGGGTGGTGGGGCAGTGGAATAGGTACAGCTGAGATCACAGCTTGGCAAGAAAAGTGCAATGTTGTAGCTCATTGAAAAACTAGATGTGATGACTTCTCAATAATTAGGAGGACAAGGCCCCAGTGAGACTAAGGCATGAAGTAGAGTGTGGCAATGTGGCACCTTTGAACTGTGTAACGTTGAAGAAATCACACAACCTTTCTGGGCCTCATGTAACCAGGGGTTAAGACTTTTGACATTTGCATAGGATTCTTCATTTTGATGGAGAGAATAATCTCCATTGCTGGGTGGAGTAGGGGTGAGGTGGGCAACTGGCTTAAGGATTTGGGAGGGAAAAGAATTCTGGTTTCTGACTTTGAGAAGGAGGTATGAAAAACAGAAAAGAAAGGTTTTGAGAGACAGGGGTGTAGAGAAACTAATGTTTCAGAATGTCACTGACTTCTAACCTGCCTCTCTAGAGACTTTGGGGGACTTCTTCTTGGACATTATTGGGCTATCTCTCTCCATCCCTCTGTTTTTCTCTTTTCCACTCTTTCTATTTGCCTTTGTCTTTCTGTCTGTCTCTCTCCTTGTTTCTCTGTTTGTCTCTCTCTGTTTCTATCTCTCTCTCTTACCTTATCTTTTCTTGTTTTCTGCCTCTATACCTATCTCTCTATCTCTTCTGCTCTCTCTCTCTCTCTCTCTCTCTCTCTCTCTCTCTCTGTCTCTCTCTCTCTCTGTATGTGCATATCTCTAAGACATCTCTCTCACAGAAGGAAAGTTCATTAACCCCCTATAGTCAGTCTCTATAATGTCAACTAGGTGGCACAGTACAGAGTGCCAGGCCTGAAGTCAGGAACACCCAAGTTAAAAGACAGCCCAATGGAAACTGGGTATAGACCAATGCCTGATACTGTACAC
>CM053773.1:55711813-55736319 GCA_028658325.1 Potorous gilbertii
TTTGTTTCACCAAATTCACTTTTGAGGGCTGCATTAATGGGTGACAAGTTACATAGTCTTCCATTTCATACTCATTCATGTAAGAATAGAAAAAAAACCTACCAAATTAAAGGCAGATAAGTGTAGTAGGTGATTCACACTGAAGCTCTACATCATTTTATCATCTATTCCAGAATACTGAAATGGAAATGGAAAATCTTTTGCTTAATGAATTGCTTTGAATTATTTCTGGATGAATTATCCCCAGAGATCTTTCGCATGTCATCCTACAGATTCTATTCATCTACATCTTGTCCTTTAGTTACAAGGCTTCTTGCTAATTTCCAGAAATGTGGTATCTAAGATTTTGTTTCTTCTGGCTGTTTTTACCCTAGGAGACCGCTAATCCCAAAATTTCCTCAGTGAACTGTTTAATGTCAGTGGCATTTGCCTCTTAAAGATCTCATGCACTTTCCTAATGTTCCTATCTCTTAACTTTGTCTTAATATTTCTTCTTGAATACTTGCAGCCTTTTTAAAAGTTCCTTCTCTTCCATTCCTGTTTTAAAATATGTAGTTTTATTAAAAATTTCCAGCTTCTGTCCCAAAGCATAGCTTCTCCTTTCAACTTAAGTGCTCTAAATTCACTCCTTGTCTCTTTCATCAATTATTTTTTTAGATCATCCAACTACTCTAAGGTTTTTCATACAATTAATACTAAATTATTCATTTTTTACAGTGTTATCTTTGCCTTCTTTTACACTGATTTTTCCCTGGATAAAGACAATGTGGGTATGTTTGTGTGAGTACACCTATATTCTTCAATATTTCTGTAGATTTCTTTGAGGATATTCTGTTTCTTTTCTATTCTTTTTATTCTTTGCCTTTACTTTATTTGGTATATTTCTTGCTGTTTTGAAATGAAGGAGAATTATGCTTAGACATAACTTCACACTTAACCATCTTGTCAGAAATCGTGCCTTTCCTGTATTTTTTTAATACATTGTAACTCAGCATGAAGTACATGCTTTTTCACCCTATTGAGAAGCTGGCACCTGCCCCCAGCATGTCTCTGGGATAACTCAATGCCTTTGAACAAATCATCTAAACTCCTTAAGTCTAAATTTCCTCATGTGTAACCTGAGGATAATGATACTGGCACTAGCTATCTAAAGGTACCTTCCTGAGGATCAGGTAAGGTTGTGTATATGAAGGCTGTTTAACTCTGTTGTGAATTACAAATGTAAATTATTAATATTATTCATATTTATCTTCCAAAAATCAAAGGTCTCTGTATAAGTTTTCATTGGGGTTCTTTAGCTATTTTCGACTTCACTTTTCTATTGCTATTATTGCAGATTTTATCATCACTATTTCATATTGTAGGACTTCCCCTATTCCCAAGTATATGTTTGACAATTTCTAGAGCCCTGCCTCCTTGACTATTAGAAATTATGAAATGATACCATCACTTGAGCCTGTCAAGGCAGGGTAAATGTTTGTATCAAGAGCAAAATAATCAGATGATTCGATGAATGACATTTTTGAGGGAAATTAATGAATATAAACCTTTAAATATTTCAGGTTAGAAGAGTCATAGATCTTCAGGGTAAATAATGGATTGCAGCGACCATTTAGTCTTTTACATTGACATGATAGTAATAGTAGTAATAAATAAAATTATCGCTGTTTAACATCTACATAAAGCTTTATATCTTGTATTATTTTATCTTCAAAACAATCCTTTAAGGGATATGTTATTATTTCCATTTTACAGATGAAGAAACTGAGACTGAGAGAAGTCAAAGGACTTGAGGAACCAAAGCTAATATGTGTCTGAGGTGAGGTTGGAATGAAGATCTTCCTGACTCCAAATCTGACATTCAGTCCACTATATCACATACATAACCACCTAGTGGTCTTCCAGCCTCTGCTTGAAGATCTTCAATAAGGAGGAACACGCTATCTCCTGAGAAAATCCATTTCCCTTTAGGTTCGCTCTGAATGTAAGGATTTTTAAAATTCCAAGCACGATATTTTAGATGTGGTTTGACTGAGGTCAAGTAGAGTAGAACTTTTACAACCTATTCCCAAAAGTTAGGTATCTCACAGTGAATCCTAAGATTGAATTAGCTTTATTGGATATTATTTGACTGTTGAATCATATTAATATTTCAGTCCACTAAAACCTCCAATTCTTTTTCAGACAGAATTTTATCTATGTCTCCTTCATTTTATATTTCTTATATAAATTTTTAAACATAAGACTTTACATTTATCGCTATTTAATAGAACCTTATTTAATCTGGATAGCATTGAATTTGAAATCAGAAAGACCTGAGATACAATCCAATCTCAGAGACTTACTACTTATGTGACTCCCATGGCAATAACTTTTTATTTTGTTATATGTCAAGACATATTGTATTGGAAATGAACACAATAAGGGAAAATGAACACAATTTTCAAATTTTGTCTAAGACATACAAATTTCTTGTTCCATTCCTGATTTTCAATTTCTCTCAATATTCCCATTGTTTCCAATTCATTAGACTGACTTTCCTGCTTGGATACCACTTAACCTATCATACAGGCTTGTTTTGAGGACCCAATTCTATGACTCTGTTTCTATGTATATAAAATGCTTTGAAAACCTTAAAGTCATTTATTACTATTATGAAGACCAAATGAAGTATCAGTTGGTCAAATGTTGGGCTAACTTGAACAACAAAGGCAGCTTAACTGGATAATGAATATATTGTATTCTGTTGGATTTATGATTACATTATGGTACCAATTGATCACCTTGGCTACTGACATCCATAAGATTTAAAGGACAAGGTATGACTAGGTCTTACTTTCCACATTGTTCACACCATTTGTGGAACTTGATTATAGTTGTCTTCACGTAAATGATTAGCTATGTTGGGCAATTCATATGTTCTTACCTGGGTCTTATGACTAGCATCAAAAATGGGTGACCAGGGCTTGGAGTACAGTGTGAGGCTGCAGTAACAATAAGTATCTCTCTATATCTTCCTCAGCAAAAGCCAACTTCCATGTCCTCCTCTTGTCTCTGTGCAATTGCTGAAGGAGGCACACTCATTCAAGCTACATTTGGTTGGTTTTGCTTTCTACAGAATATTATTCAGTGCGATAGGAGCTCTGGGTTCAGATCCTAACTTTGACACTTAATTGTGTGACTGAGCAAATCACTTAAACTCTGAGTCTCAGTTGTTTCATCTGTAAAAACTAATGGAGAATACAATAATTATACCACCTATCAATGCTTATGAGGAAAGAGCTTCATTAAATACAAAGTGCTATAAAAATAATCTATTGATACATGAAATTGTGACAATTTGCTATTTATTTTCTGATTTTCACTTGGTTTTAGAATACAAATTCTTTGGGAAAGCTTTCAATCTGTCTGAGGGCTACTATTCTTGAGCTATGAGTGCCTTTTTCTTTAACAGGCATATTAACATGTGTTGCCTAGAAACCAGAAAAAATTATTCAGGAGAGAAATGAGACCAGGGGAAATGAAGGGATTTATCATTTGTAGGATGTATGATAGAAACTAGAAAAAATTTTCATCAACCTTAGTATGAAAATATCATTATTTTAAATGTAATAATTAGAAAATTTTAAACTTCCTTTAAGAACTTATGTGAATTTGTTTATGGGTATTTTCATAATAATCTGATTTCTAAAAGTCTATGCATATATAAATATACACATATAGCTTTCTCTATATACACACATATATTTAACCATTTTTTCTTCGAATGCATTTGATTATGAAAGGTCATTCTTTATCTTAAAGATTTTAAGAAATATTCTGTTCTCTAGTCTCTGAAAGTCTCAGGTCATAAATCAATTGATTTTCATTTGAAGTAGAGTGTGTTGATGGAAACATAAGTTCAACAATTGAATGAGATTTTTTGTGTTTTACATAAAGACTCATGTTCAGATTAAATATACTTGAATAATTTGAAAGACCTATAATTTCATTGTTCTCTGTACTCTTTCTGTTGACACAGACCCTCATCTCTCCATACCCGGTTAGGTATATGAGGTGTCTTGATCAAAACAATGTTTTCTTGGTTCTCAAACTTCAATTGATGAACATCACTCTAGTTATTTAGGGTGGTCATTGAGGAATAGATCCGATGCAACACTAGGTCTGTAATTAAAACATTTCTAGCTTGGGAGGGCACATGAAAGCTTTTGATTTGCTGTCATAGATAGCCTTTGAAAATTCACAGGGTATACCATACACAATGATTCCTATTAGTAGGATATTATTAGAAGATTATATATACATATATAATCCTTAGTCTATAGTCCATTTAGCTTGACAAATTGAACATAGAACATAAGGATCATAAACCACACAAGCTTATTTGTGTAGCATGAAACAAATGAACCCTGTTTTCACAGTCTGTTTTTCAGTAATTGCTCTAAGTCTCTGACATCAAACACCTTGCTTGGTGCCAAGAACCCCTGAGATGCAAATCAAAGTTCCTAAGTTTGAAAGCTACACCTTGCCTGCAAATTCATAGGATCCAATTTTATTCTATTGCAAGCAAGTCACATCCCTTAATGTGATGCTTATAACTTGAGGGCATAGGACCCAAAAGATTTTTTGAAGTAGTTCTACCTGACCTTATACATTTTTCAAGAGCTGACTCTTTATATCATTCTTGTTTGTTGGGCTTTTTTCTACCTGATGTAACTTATTCTCAAGTATTTCTAGAGTTGTTGCTTCCATCTCATTTTTGATCTGCTCCAAATACTATTACAAAATTTTAATAGCTAAAAGTTTTCTGTCCTTTATTTCTAACTTAAAAAAGGGTACTGAGTAAAGGAACAATGTTCTATGAAGAAAAAAAACCTTAGTTTAAAACTGAAGACTGCGAACTACACTGTCCACTCTCCAGATTCCTATAGCAGGGGTGGGGAACCTGTGGCCTTAAGGCCACATATGGCCTGCTAAGTCCTCAAGTATAGCCTTTTGACTTAATCCACCCTTCACAAAAGTATTTATTAATACTTAAAATGGTAGCCAGCAGTCACTGTGGCACTATAGACAAGATAAGTAGTGATCTAATGTTGATTCCTATAAAAATTAATATTAAGTCCTATGTTATTCCTTGCTTTGAAGACTAGCTTACTTTCAAGATTTCAACTATCTTGAATTTATTACGTTTCTCCATTGTTTGTCACAATATGTGTGTTTTTATTTTCATCTCTTCTTATATCACTCACTGAAAGATGTGTTAGTCTAAACAAGTAAATAAATTGCTCTACCTTGAGTAAATACATAGATAGTTGAAATTCCTAATTTTTTTATGTGTATGCATTTGAGTATAAACAGTTATGGTCATGCTTTTATTACCTTCTCCTTTCATGAACTTTGCCTCCTCTGTAATTAAAAAAAAACTCAACATTTTGTTCAATAAGGGGAAGTTAACCACTGGCAAACAAATGGAGGAAAAAATACACCTCACTACTAAAGAATTCATAGGGGAAAGAAACCACATAAATGTAATAAAAGTGAAGACATGTCAGGGAACTCAATTTTCTGAGAACCATTAACATACAGGAGAGAAGTTTTATGAAAATATAACTATCAAAATAGTAAATGTGAGGAGGCATTCAGTCAGAGCACACTTTTAATATAGCATTCCATATAATGAATCCATGTAATGTTATTATTTAGTCATTTTTCAATTGTGTCCTACTCTCCATAATTCCACTTAATGTTTGCTTGGCAAAGATACTAGAGTGGGTTTGTCATTTCCCTCTCCAGTTCATTTTACAACTGAAGAAACCAAGGCAAATAGGTAAAGTGACTTGTCCAGGGACATATAGATAAAAAGTGTCAGAGCTCAGACTTGAACTCCTGACTCCAGGGTCCATTCTATCTACTGTGCCACCTGGATGCTTCATATAACTTAGAAAACCTACAAATATTCTGACTCCTTATCTTTTTTTCCACTGTGAGTGTACCAAACCTTTTTCTCTCTACCTTAATGCCTCAAGCCAAATCTATCACATCTAGCAAGTGACTAGTATTCTTGCTTCACTGAGATTAAAGGTAAGTGAAAATATTTTCACCAAACTAATCTACTTCAAAGAATCTCAGTATTATAAAATCATGGAATTTCAGAATTGGAGAAGATGTGATTGGCATCAGTTGCATGTAGTTTTGTCAGTACACATAGGTAATTTTTGTCTTTTTAAAATTTTCAGTTTAATGCTATCTTTTAATAGGGAGCATTTTTTTAACCATTCCCATGATGATCTATAATATTTCACATCTGACCAAGGCAAACATTTAAAATTTACCTTTATTGTCTTTCCTTTTCTTATTAATTTTAGCTTTTATTTTGATCTTTAAAAATGCCGGAGAGAATAAGAATTTACATATATATATATATATATATATATATATATATATATATATATATATATAGTAGAATATAAGAAGGATTTTACATGAAACTGAAAATCTCTATTACATAGTTTTCTTTCAAATACATAATAAAATCAACCTGTGTTTTGCAAAGCTATTCTGTTTGTCTAGTCTTCTGTTTGTCTTCCTTCTGTTCTTTTCTCTCCAGTAAAATGAGAGAGAGAGAGAGAGAGAGAGAGAGAGAGAGAGAGAGAGAAAGGGAGGGAGAGGAAGAAAGTTCAATGAGCTATTTCTTTCTTTTCTTCCTTTTCTCTCCTATTCACATCCTATTTTGCTCTTCCATCACCCCCTTACAAGAAGGAGAATAAGGTTTTGCAATAAATATGCACCACCAAGCAAAACAAGTTCTCATATTGACTATATTTTAAAAATATACATTCCATTCTACATCTTGAATCCACTATGTCTCTTTCAAGAGATGGAGATCAAGTTTTACAATCAGTCCTCTGAAGCTGTCAATGATCACTGAGTTGAGTTCTCAAGTTTTTTTCCAAAATTGTCTATAATGTTTGTATAATTGTATAGACTGTTTTACTGCATTGACTTTTTATCTCTCATGAGATAGAATCAAAATGAATCATATGTTGGAGGTAACTGACCAAATGTTATGCAAAGGAATAACTATTTAGCAAACCTGAAAACTTTTATGGTTGTCAAAATATTGCGTGAGAAATATTTCCTATTGTATGGATTTTATGCCAAGATCAATCCAGAGGCTTTGAAAGCACACTTCCAAAAATGGTCAGTTTGGGCTGTCTTTAAGGAGTTGAGTACAACTTACTACCATTAAAGGGACTCACAATGTTTCCACTACTCTCTGATAAACATGTTAGACATGCTGAAAAAAACATCTTAATGGCACTGACATATAGCTTTCTTATTACATGCATATAACTCCAAAGGAATGATGCCCCTTTGGGCTATATTTGCTGAGATTTAGGTATGATTTCATCCCGGCAGAACACTAATATAAATAAGACAGTATGATGCCAATTTCGTTGTCATGAATTTTTTTTTTAAAAGTAACAAATTACGGTGTTCTTTTTAATTTACTCTTTTTTGTTTTTGATTTATGGAATAAAACAAGCACTTCTATAACATACCAGAATTAAAAAAGAGATGATTGTACATGAAACTGTAAACTGACTATGTACAACTTGCTCTTTCTTTGAAATACACAATAAAATTATCATGTAAATTTCTTTTTCCTTTCCCTTTCTCCTTTCCCCCCTCCTCAAACTAGCTACCATTAGACACAAATGTGTACAAACTCGCACACAATACAGACATATATATATACCTATATATACACGTGTATAAATGTATAGGTGTGTATGTAGGTATATATGTATATGTAAAATTGTTCTAGGTAGTGATATTGCTGGGTCAAAGGTATAGGTAGTTTAATGACTCTTTGGGCATAATTCCAGACTGTTATCCAAAATGGTTGGATCACTTCATAATTCCATCAGCAATGAATTATGTCCCAACTTTTTCACATCCCCACCAATATTTTGTCACTCCTCATTCTATCATTTTAGCCAGTCTGGTAGATGTAAAATGATATCTCAAGGTTGTTTTAATTTGCATTTCTCTGATCAATGACTTAGACCATTTTTTCATATGACTATAAATTGTTTTTATTTCTTCATTGGAAGACTGCCTGTTTATAATCTGACTATTTATCAATTGGGGAATGACTCATATTCTTATAGAGTTGCAAATGTTTTTAATATATTTTAGATATGAGACAATAATAAATGATAAACTGTCCATAAACTTTTCTTCCTAATTTTCTGCTTTCATTCTGTTCTTGGCTACATTTGTTTTATCTGTACAAACCCTTTTTAATTTAATATAATTAAATGAGTAGGTTAAAGAGCAAATAGAAACCATCGATAATTTAATTAAAGACAATGATAATTGTCTTTAGGATACAGCAAAGTAATGACTAGAGGAAATTTTATATCTTTAAATGCTTACATGAATAAAATGAAGACAGAGCAATGAATGAAGTACAAAATTTAAAAAAATAGAAAGAGAACAAATGAAAAAATCATTTAAAAAATATCTCTTGAGGCAGAAAGATTAGTAGATACATAGAAAGCTACTCTGTACTTTTCATTGCGTGTCCAACTCATTGTGACCCCATTTAGAGGTTTCTTGGCTAAGATATTTGGAGTGGTTTTCTTCTCCAGCTCATTTTGCAGATTTTACTCATTTTACAGGATTAAGTTACTTGCCCAGGTCACATGGTTAGCAAGTGTCTGAAGCTGTATTTGAACTCATGAAAATAAATCTTCTTGATCCCAAGCCCACTGTTCTATCTCCTGCACCACTTAGCTATATTTTGTTGCAAAGAGATTGGAAACCTGCCTATTTACCAAATAGCCGTAGTGGCTGATGGGGAACCAGAAAAGAAAACCTACCACAACCCATTATTTCCAGCAGATGGGCTAGTTATACTTCCTGAAGAGCAATTTGAGACTAATGGACCCTCATATCTGTAATCTTTAAGCAAAATATACTGCTTAAGCAGTTATGCAATGTCTACCTGATCCAGACAATGGCTTAAAAAAAGTGGAGAGAACTTTATAGACTGTCTCTTAACAATGATGGGAGAGTATAGAATCCAGAAGTCACATTCCAGTTACCAAGTAGTTCAGCTGTGTAGACTTAAAGATCACAGATATCCTCACAAAAGAACATACTCACACTGCTAGTCAATTGCCGGAGACGGCTTTTTCGGGATCTCTCCTTTGCTTCCATCATACCTTTTGTGATCACTATATTTACTTGTGATATTCCCATCTCTCCCCAACTGAACATCCCAAAATGTAAGCTTCTGGAGGGCAAGGACTATGTCATTTTTTTTTTGTCTTTCTATGGGAAGCACCATTTTTTGTTCTTAGTAGGTACTTAAATGTTTATTGAATTCAGCTGAAGGATCCTTTACAATTTTTAAGATTCTGTGGTTTGCATAGTTGGCCCTCAGAGGGAATGGATTCTGAACCTCATAGCTTCCTTTGCCTCTTTTCCTTCTCCCCCTATTTTCCCCAACACACCTTTTGTATACATTTTAATCCCATATAGTATTGTTGCTGTTTGTCCTTCTTTCTGGAAGAGGACCAGTGACATAAGGAAGGTGATGTCTTGACTTGCAAGTGAATTGGATTTAAATGAGACTGGGTTGTACAAAGTCACCAGGCTCACTCTCTCCTCCAGAGCCATCTGGGTCTACTGGCAAGATATAGGTCAGGCAACCAGAGACCTCAGCCCTTTTAAGCTAAGGTCTTTCTCAAGTCTCAGTTTGTTGGAGGTAATGATTAAGGCTAGGTAAGAAATGAGACAAAACATGGCCTCTTCTATCTAGTCAAAAAAATGTCATTCTGGGAGGGGAAGACCCTTAGGGTTTCTGACCAAATTGGAAACAATTGTTATTTAGACTTACTCTGAGCCATCAAAACCCAAACAATGACCGAGTTAGGCTTGGGTTGGAATCTATTGTTGGTCAGACCTTGGGAGAAGATTTGGGTTTAAGGCATGGTTAAGTAGTTCCATTTAAATCCTAATGGACTTTATCAAAGCCTGGGTTTCCAATGCTATATTTCAAGAAATCATAAATGAACCTACATGGGGCAAAAGAGTTAATTGTGTCAGTTTTTTTAGATGATAGAATAAATATAGAAGAGGGAAAATAAAAAGAAATTTAGCCCATAAGCTGCAAAATATCTTGTGAAGTTTCAATGATCAAAGTTTATATTCCTTTGGGTAGAGCACCCACAGGTAAGGAAATTAAGGTTTAGAGGTGCTGGGACCCTGAAAAAAAGACACAGTTTCTGTTATGAAAGAATTTGACCCAAGCCTTCTTTGAAACAAAGACAAGGTTTCTTAGAACACTGGTTAGGGTGGTTATGATTCTAAAAATCTGATATATTGGCCAGACTCTTAAGGAATCTGAACACTTTAATGGAAGCAAGATGGATCTTGTATACGGTAGTCAAGGAGTGGAAAGACCTGGATGGAATGGACAAGTAGTCTGGGGAGATTGTGAGAAGGAATCTAGAAGGAATTAAGGGTGGGAAGTGGTGGGGGAGGGGAGGATATCTGGCAAGTAACTGACAATGAAGGGCTCAAGTAGGTTAATGGCAACAGAGAATTAGAAGTTTGGCCATGGGACCACAAAAAAAGGCAAGATGACTGGAATGGGTCAATGCCTCAGGCAAACACAAGAGACTTGGCCATGCAGGAAAATTCAAGGAAAGTTCAAGGTGTGTGGGTGTGGGTTTCCTAGGGCCCATATCCCACAAAGGCTATGATTCCCTGTATGAACAGAGGGAGAGGAGGCAGAGAGGGAAAGGAAGGAAGAAATGAAAGAAGGAAGGAGGCAATATTTCTTTGGACCACATAAAATATACATTATACACACCCACATGTGTGTTATGAACACACATGCACTGCCATGATTTTTCAATTTCTCCTCTTTACTGTTTGTTCTTATGCCTGTGGACTCATACTATCAAAATTAGCAAAGCAATCAGAAAAATAAACAAACCAGCTCAAATGGTTATTTTCTTTTAATGTCTCTCGTACTTTACCACTATTCCCTGTAATCACTAGTATCTTGTTTAAAGTCCAGGATGAGTATCTACTGAGTCTCTTCTACTCCCTTTTTTCCAAGGGAGACTTCGCTTCTTGCCTAAAAAAGAAGTACCATGTTGGGGACAGAGATTGGACACTCTACCCTCCTCAGAGAGATGGGCTAGAAATTTATCTGTCTGCATAGATATCTTCTACAAGTTGCTTTCACTTAACAGAAGAGAGTCCCTACTTGTATGTCCAAGGCTTGACTCCCTTCCCATAAGATGCTATTTCCACAATGAATATATACAGAGAAGGGAGAAAAGAAACATTTGCTATTATATATGTGTTTATGTACATATGTATATTTATATTTATGTGTATATATGTGGGTATATATGTATATAGGCATACATGGATGCATGGATGTATATATATGCAGAGTTATCTCTTCTACATTGCAACTTTCCTTATCACTATTTTGATATGTCACAGGTTGGCATAATAAAGTAAAAGGGAATTTTTGGTAGTTTTGTGGAAGGTATAGGTGACATATGAAGGCTAGCAGACAATATAAAGCCTATGATCAAATATTTAACTCAAATTTTACAATAAGGTACTATAAATACCCCATAAAAGAAAAAAAATTCAGACTTCTTCTCTGGTACAAATGGATGGCCAAAAAAATTTTACATAGATTTTGCTGATTGCAGGGATACCACACCCCTAATCCCTGTGATATGGAAGGGTTAACTCTGTGTGTGTATACATATGTCTATATACATAGACATATACACATACACATATATTTATATATGTACATGCATATGTGTTTATGTACATAGTTATGAATATACACATGTATCTGTACTCACATATACATACATATATATATATATTTATATACACATGTATGTGTCTATGCAGATAGCAAAAAGTAAATCAGATAAAGTGTAAGTAGGAGAATTTAGGCCAGACAAAACACAAATTGAATGAGCTCTCTCTTTAGGAATGAGATAACAGTTCACCTAAGAGACAGTGCCAGATCTCACCCAAGGGGATGTGCCTTGCAGTAATTAAAAATGCTGGTTGTTGTACACGTCAACTTCTTACCAGAGTCCTTCTTTCCTTTCAAGTGGAAGAGAGGTTGGCATTGGATGTCTTCTTTGTTCAAACTATACTCCAGAAGACCCATATCTCTCCTCTCAGGTTCCCACCAACTCTGTGCCTCATGCAGGTATGCAGTTTTGAGAAACAGTCTCTGCCTTTGAAGAAAATTCCCATACAAACGGGTTTTGAGGCATGAGTTATAGAAGTATAGATGGAATACAAATTAATACAATCTATAATTTGAGAAGGACCCTAGAAGTTGTCAAGATAAGGAAAGGTTTCATGTAGGTTCATGATGGTTGAATTGAATCTTGAAAGAAACAAACACTTTCATAGGCAACTATTGAAGGAAGGAAAGAAAGAGGTGATGTAGAGTAAAGATAAATGTGACATTTTTATATGGTAATCTCCATAAGTAATCCTCAAATCTAGAAGAATCTTACATTTCAGGTTTCTATAGCATCAGACTTTCATTCTGTAACCAGAAACATGAGTAGCTGAACTTCCTTTCAGGTTTAGCCCATATGCTCTATTAGTACAGGAGCTACTTGTAGCTGTCCTTTGCTCTTCCCCAGTTAGTGTGTTGGACACCTTCTGACCTGGGAGACTCATCTTCTGCTGTCATATATCATTATGATACTATCCAAAGAGTTGTCTTAGAAAATATACTGGAATGGTTTGTCGTGTTCTTCTGTAGTGGATCATCTTTTGTCAGAACTCTCTATTATGATCTACCCATCGTGAGTAATCCTGAAGAACATAGCTCATAGTTTCATTGACTTTGCAAGTCCCTCTGCAACAAGTCAGATGTGTCTGATGAAGAAAGGAAAATCCAATGTTATAAAGAGTGATATTGCATAGGAACCTGGAATCTAAAGTATATGAATCAAAAAAATGGAAGTTGTAAAACAGGAAATAGAAAGATTAAGTATCAACATATTGGATGTCAGTGAACTTGAATGGATAGGAATTTGGTTATTTAATTCAGGTGATAATTACATATACTTCTGCAGGCAAGAATCGCCTAGAAGAAATGGAGTGACCCTCACAGTGAATAAAAGGGTAAGAAAAGAAGTAGTGGAGTATAATCTCAAAAATGACAGAATATCTGTTCAAGTCCAAGGAATATCATTCAACATCAGAGTAATACAATTCTAGGCTCCACCTACTGATGCTGAAGAGGCCAAAGTTGATCAGTTCTGTGAAGATCTACAACATTTTCTAGAAATAGTACCAAAAAGATGTCACATATATCACAGAGGATTAGAATGTTTAAGTAGGAAATCAAAAGATAATTGGAATAATAGACAATTTTGGCCTTGGAGTACAAAATGAAGCAGAGTGGAAACTGATAGAGTTTTGTCAAACGAACTCACTAGTTGTAGAAAACACAATTATTCAACAACCCAAATGGCAGCTCTAAACATGAACATCATTAGATGGCCAACATAGAAAATGAGATTGATTATATACTTTGCAAGCAAAGGTGGAGAAACTCTATAAAATCCATTAAAATGAGACTTGGAATTGACTGTGACACAAATGAAGTGCTTTTTATTGCCAAATTCAGATTAAAATGAAGAAAATAGGGAAAAAAATCAAACCATAGAAATATAACCTAAATAACATTCCTTATGAATATGAAGTGAATATGACAAATAGAATTAAAATATGAGAGCTGGCAGATGGAGTGTCAGAAGATCTATTGATAAAGGTTCATAGTATTGTGCAGGGGGTAGCAACAACAACAAAAATAAAACATTCCAAAGCAAAAGAAAAGCAAGAGAGTAGAAGAGCTCTTGAAAAGAGAAAAGGGAAAGGAAATGAAGAACATGAAAGACGTACCCAACTGAATGCATAATTTCAGTGAGTAACAAGGTTATTAGGACTTCTTAAATGAGAAATGCAAAGAAATATAAGGAAAAAAATGGAAAAGACAGATCTCTTGAAGATAGAAATATCAAAGGAATGTTTCATGCAAAAGTGGCCATGATAAAAGAAAAAAATGGTAGAAGTAGAAACAACCAAGAAGAGATGGCAAGAATATACAGAAGAATTATAAAAGAAAGATCCTAACATCACTGACAACCACAATGGTATGATTATCAGCTAGAGTTTGAACAATGAAGTCAAGTGGGCTTTGGGAAGCAATACTATCAATAAGGCTAGTGGAGGTGATGCAATTTCAATGGAGCTATTTTAAAATCTTAAAAGATGCTACTACTAAAGTCCTGCACTCAATATGTCAACAAATCTAGAAAAATCAATAGTAGCGGCTGGACTTGAAAAGATTAGTTTACATACCAATCCTAAAGAAGAATAATGACAAAGAATATTCAAATAACTCAAAAATTTGCTTATTTTACATGCAATCAAGGCTATGCTTAAGATTCTATAATCTAGGATTCAGGAATGTTTGAGCCAAGAATTACCAGAAGAGAAAGACAGGGGGTGGAGCCAAGACAGTGGAGTGAGAACAAGGACTCACCTTAGCTCTACCACACATGCTGTCACATACCTCTTAAAAGAGAATCTGAACAAATTTTAGAGTGGCAGAATTCACTAGGAGACAGAGTGTGGCAGACTTCCAGCCAAGGGCAGTGCAAAAGATTGACAGGAAGAATCTGTTACATGGGGCTGGGAGAGTGCAAAGTGCACAGGCTGCACAAGTGCAGACTCTGACATAGCAGAGTAGAGCACGACTTGCCTGAGCAGACTGAAGCAGAAGCAGCAGTGCAGATTCTCAAACAAATCAGCCTAGGACAGGAGTCCAGCAGAACTGAGAGAGAGAAGCACAGTACTCCTGGTAATGGCAGCAGCCCCTCCTGAGGCTTCCAGCCCACAGATTAAAGGTTTAAAAATCATCTACTTGAATGGTTGAGTAAACTGTAAGTGCTCTCCCCCTCTCATTATTGATCCTGAAAAACACAGAGGATATACTGCCCCAGGAAAAATCCTGGGTTGTTGGAATCAGCCAAAGGGGTAAACAGTCTCTCAGCTTGGGAGGTTTGGGGATTCATCAGGAAGAGTTCCTCTTGCTGTGGCTGAAGGGTACAAGTGCAGATGGAAGTGTTCCAGACAGGCCCACCTCAGTGAACCAGGAGCAGATCCTGAGCCCCAGTTGGGTGGAGTCCATGAGTGTCAACTCCAGGCCCCCAGGCATGCTTTAGAATACCCAGGGGAAATAGGGAAGATATCAATGAAGACAGGAGCTCACTAGTCACTGAGACTGTCTGTGCCCTAGCTCAGGGGAAGAGGAGACCTCCTGTAGACAGAATACCCCTCCCCCACATGTCAGACCAGGAGCTTCAGTATAACCCCAGGTTAAATCCAAAAAGAACTGAGATGGCCTCTTCCTTCACACACACCAGTCAGTTCAGCAACAGGCAAACTGCAGCATTTTATGTGTGCTCGTCCTTAATTGCAGAAGAAGACCATGCCATCAGAGAAATGATGACATGACTTGCTCTTGACTTTGATTTGAGTGAAGGAAGGCTGTGCAGTTCACCAGCCTCACTTCTCCTCCAGAGTTATCTGAATCCAGTGACCAGATATTCATCAGGATGACTGGAGATGACCCAAGATGAGGCAATTGGAGTTGTGACTTGCCCAAGGTCACACAGCTAGTGGGTGTCAAGTGTCTGAAGTGAGATTTGAACTCAGGTCCTCCTGACTCCTGCACTGGTGCTCTATCTGCTGCACCACCTAGTTGTCCCTGCATCATTCTAGACTCTAACTGAAAGAATCAGAGGCCATAACACACAAAACCTCAAGTTCTCGGCAAGAGAAACATGGGACAGAACCCCCTGGGCCCCAGAAGCAGAGATCCACTTTAAATGTCAGGAAAAGGGTAATCACCTTTAGCAAGAAGCAAAACAGAAAATCAAAGACCATAGAATCTTACTATGGAGACAAAGAAGACCAAAATATGAATACAGAAGAGGCCAGGATTGACATTCTCCTCATGTATGAAACCTCGAAAGGGAATACGAACTGGTTTCAAACCCAAAGAATATATTTGGAAGAGCTCAAGAGGGATTTTAAAAGCCAAATTAGAGATGTAGAAGAAAAATCGGCCAATGATTTTAAAAATGTGATTGAAAAATTGAGAAAAGAATTCACTGAAGAGAACAGCTTCTCAAAAGGAACAATTTAAAAAATGGAAAAGGAGGTACAAAAGTTAATTGAGGAAAACAATTTATTAAAAATTAAAATTGGGCAAGTATAAGCTAATGTCTCTGAGACAACAAAAATCAAACAAAATCTAAAGAATGAAAAATAGAAGAAAATGTAAAATATCTCTTTGAAAAATAACTCTCCTGGAAAATAGATCCAGGAGAGAAAAATCTAAGAATTATTGGTCTACTAGAAAGCTATAATGATAAAAAGAGCCTGAAAAATATCTTCCAAGAAATCATCCAGAAAAACTGCTCTGAGGTCCCAGATCCGGAGGGCAAAATAGTCATTGAAAGAATTCACCAACCACCTCCCCTGAAAGAGATCCCAAATTGAAATTGCCAAGGAATATTGTTGCCAAATTCCAGCACTATCAAGTTAAGGAGAAAATACTGCAAGCAGCCAGAAAGGTGATATTTGAGTAATATTGAGCAATCCTAATCTCAGACAAAAGAAAAGCAGAAATAGATCTAATCAAAAGAGATGAGGAAGGAAACTATCTCCTGCTAAACAACACCATAGACAATGAAGTAATATCATTATTAAACATGTATGCACTAAGTGGTATAGCATCCAGATCCTTAGATAAGTTAAGGGAGTTACAGGAAGAAATAGAGAGCAAAACTGTAGTAGGAGGGGACCTCAACCTCCCCCTCTCTGAACTTGAAAAATCTAAACTCATAATAAACAAGAAAGAATTTAAGGAAATGAATAGCACTCCGGATAAGGTAGATATTGTAGACTTCTGGAGAAAACTGAATGGGAATAGAAATGAATATACCATTTTCTCAGTGGTTCATAGGATATATGCAAAAATTGACCATGTACTGGGGCATAAAAACTTCACAATCCAGTACAGAAAGGAGAGATAGTGCATCCTTTTTCAGATCATAGTGCAGTAAAAATTATATGTAATATATGGCCTTGGAAACATGCATCGAGAATTAATTGGAAACTAAACTAATCCTAATGAGTGAATGGGTTAAATGACAAATCGTAGAAACAACCAATAACTTCATTCAAGAGAATGACAAAAATGAAACAACCACCAAAATGTTTGGGATGCAGCAAAAGCAGTTCTTCATGGAAATTTTATATCATTGAATGCCCATATGAATAAAATAGAGAAAGAGGAGATCAATGAATAGGGCATGCAACTGAAAAAGCTAGAAAAAAAAACAAATAGAAAATCTCCAAGTAGATACCAAATTAGAAATGTAGAAAAACAAAGGAGAGACGAATAAAATTGGAATTAAGAAAACTATTGAACTAATAAATAAAACTGAGTTGATTTTATGAAAAAACAATAAAATTGATAACCCTTTTGTTAATTTGATTTAAAAAATAAAGAAAACCAAATTACCAATATCAAAAATGCAAAGGGTGAACCCAACTCCAACAAGGAGGAAATTAAAACAATAATTAGAAATTACTTTGCCCAACTGTATGCCCATATATTTGACAATCTAAATAGAATGAATATTTTAAAAATACAAATTGCCCATATTAACAGAAGAGAAAGCAAAATGCTTAAATAACTGCTTTTCAGAGAAAGAAATTTAACAAGCCATCAAGAACTCACTAGAAAAAACTCTCTAGGGCCAGATGGAATCACAAGTGAATTCTATCAAATATTTAAAGAACAATTAATGCTAATACTATAGACTATTTGGGAAAATTGGGGAAGAAAGTATCCTCTTGAATTCCTTTTATGATGCAGATATGATTTTCATACCTAAACTGGGAAGAATCAAAACAGAGAAAGAAAACTATAGACTAATTTGCCAAATGAATATAGATGCAAACATTTGAAATAAAATATTAGCAAAAAGATTACAGCAACTTATGATGAGAATACTACATTATAATCAGGTAGGATTTAAAATATAAATGCAGGGCTGGTTCAGTATTAGGAAAATTATCAGCATTATTGATCATATCAATAACAAAACTAAAAGAAATTATACGATTATCTCAATAGATACAGAAAAACCTTTGACAAAATACATCTATTCCTATTGAAAATACTGGAAAACATAGGAAAACATGGAGTCTTCCTCAAAATATTAAGTAGTATCTACATAAAACCATCAGCAAGCATCATATATAATGGGGACAAGCTAGATGCATTTCCAATAAGATCAGGGATGAAACAAGGATGTTCATTATCATCACTGTTATTCAATATGGTACTAGAAATGTTAGCTTTAGCATTTAGAAATGAAGGAATTAGAACAGGCGAAGAAGAAAGTAAGCTCCATAGAAGATATGATGATATACTTAGAGAATCAAGTAAAAGATTACTTGAAATAATAAAGTACTTTCACAAAGTTGCAGGTTAAAAATTAACTCACACAAATCATCTACATTTCTATATATTACTAACAAAACCCAACACCAAGAGATAGAAAGAGAAATTCCATTTAAATTTACTTTATACACTATAAAATATTTGGGAGTCTACCTGCCAAAACATACTCAGGGACTATATGAACAAAATTATGAAACACTTTTCCTGCAAATAAAGTCAGATCTAAGCAACTGGAAAAACGTAAGTTTCTCATGAGTAGGCTGAGCTAATATAATAAAAATGACAATTCTACCTAAATTAATTCACTTATTAAGTTCCATACCAATCAAACTACCAGAAAATTATTTTCTAGAACTAGGAAAACAATTTCAAAATTCATCTGGAAGAATAAAAGGTCCAGAGTATCATGGAAATTAATAAAAGGAAAAGTTAGGGAAGGTGGCCTAGCTATACCAGATCTCAAATTGTATTATAAAGCAGCAATCATCAAAACCACTTGTCTAAGAAATAGAGGGGTAGATCAGTGGAATAGCTTAGGTTCTCAAGACACAGTAGTTGATGTTTATAACAGTCCAATGTTTGATAAACCCAAGGACCCCAGTTTCTGGGATAAGAACTCACTGACAAAAATTACTAGGAAAACTGGATAATAGTGTGGTGAAAACTAGGCATATACCAATGCCTGATACCATATACCAGAAAAAAATCCAATTGGATACATGATTTAGGTATAAAGGCTGATACTATAAACAAATTAGGGGAGCGAGGTATAGCGTATTTGTCAGATTTATGGAGAATGGAGAAATTTGTGACCAAATAATAGATAGAGAACATTATGAAGTACAAAATGGATAATTTTGTTTACATAAAATTGAAAAGTTTTTGCACAAGTAAAGGCAATGCAACCAAGATTAGGAGAGAAGCAGAAACCTGGAAAAGGATTTTTGCAACTAGTGTCTGTGAAAAGACCTCATTTCTAAAACATATATAGAACTGAGTCAAATTTACAAGGATTCTCCAGTTGATAAATGGTCAAGGCAGTTTTCAGAGAAAAGAATTAAAGCTATCTATAGTCCTATGAGAAAATGCTCTGTCACTATTGATTAGAGAGATGCAAATCAAAACAACTCTGAGGTACCACATCACACCTATCAGATTGACTACCATGATAAAACAGGAAAATGATAAATGTTGGAGAAGATGTGGGGAAGTTGGAACACTAATTCATTGTTGGTTGAGCTGTGAGCTGATCCACCATTTTGGAGAGGAATTTGGAATTATGCTCAAAGGGCTACAAAAATGTACATACCCTTTTACCCAGCAATATTGCTTCTAGGGATGTATCCCAAAGAGATCATAAAAATGGGTAGAGGTCCTAAATGTAAAAAATATTTATAGCAACTCTTTCTGTGTTGGCCAAAAACTAGAAATTGAGGAAATGCCCATCAAGTTGGTAATGGCTGAACAAGTTGTGGTATATGACTATAATGGAATACCATTGGGCTATAAGAGATGATGAACAGGAAGACTCCAGAGAGTCCTGGAAGTACTTATATGAACTGATGTTGACTGAAAGGAGCAGAACCAGGAGAACTTTATACACAGCAACAACCACAGTGTGCGAGGAATTTTTCTGATAGACTTAGCCCTTCACAGTAATGCAAGAACCTAAAACATTCCCAAAGGACTCTTGAGGCAAAATGCCATCCACACCCAGAGAAAGAACTATGGAATAGGAATACAGAATGAAACAGAATATTCTCTCATGTTATGTTATGTTTTGTTTTGTTTTTTCTCATGGTTTCTCCCATTGTTTTTAGTTCTTCTATGCAATATGACTAATTTGAAAAATGTTTTTAATAAGAATGTAAGTGTAGAACCCACACAATATTGCATTCTGTTTTGGGGAGGGTGGAAAGAGGGAGGGGCAAAAAATGTAAAACTTACGAAAGTGATAGTTGAAAACTGAAAACAAATACATTAATTAAATTAAAAAAATAATTACCAGAAGGGTAAATTGGTTTTTGAAGATGCAGAGGAACCAAAAACCAAATTGCCCACATTTGCTCAATTATAAAGAAAGTAAAGAATTTCCAGAAAAAAAAAACATTTGCTTCTGCTTAATTGAGTACATAAAGTCTTTGACTATGGGGATCACAAAAAATGTGGCAAGTTCTTAAAGATACAGGAGTACCAGATCATCTTTCTTGTCTTCTGATGAACCTGTATATAGTCCAAGAATTGACAGTTAATACTTAATATGGAACAATCGATTGGTTTAAGATTTGAATGAGAGTACAATAAGGCTTTATGTTGTCATCTTACTTATTTAACTTATATGTAGAGTACATCATATGAAATGGCAAACTGGTGGAATCAAAAGCTAGAATTAATGTTGCTGGAAGAAATACCAACAAATTTAGATATGCAGATGATTCTACTCTGATGGCAGAAAGTGAAGAGAAATTAAGAAGCCTGTTGATAAGGATAAATGAGGAAAATGTAAAAACTTGATTTGAAGCTTAATATAAAAAAAAATCCTCTAGAATCTTGGCAACTGTTCCCCTCACTTCCTGGAAAATAAAGAGAAAAGACATGCAAGCAGTGTCAGATTTTATATTGTTGGGCTCAAGGATCACTTTATTTGGCAACTACAGCCATGAAATTGAAGGACATTTATTTCTTGGAAGGAAAATTATGGCAAATCTGGAAAGCATACCAAAAAATCAGAGACATTACCTTATTGACAAAGGTCCACATAGTGAATTCTATGGTTTTACCAGTCTCAATGTATAGCTGTGAGAGTTAAACTATAAAGAAAGTCAAGTGCTGCTGAATTGATGCCTTCAAATTTAGCTGCTGGAGAAGATTTTTGAGAGCCCTTTGGAAATCAGGGAAATCAGATTTGTCAATACTGGAAAAAATAATTCAGACTTCATTAGAAGGTCAAATATTGAAGCTGAAACTTAAATACTTTGGCCACAATGAGAAGATGAGACTCATTGGAAAAGACCCTCATGTTGGGAAAAATTGAAGGCAATGCAAAAAGGGGACATCAGAAAATGAGATGTACAGATAGTTCCATGGAAGCAACAAACGTGCTTGAACAGACTTTGGCAGATAGTGGAAGGGATCCATTGGGACCACAAAGAGTCAGATGTGACTAAATGACAAAAAAACAAAATAAAAGGAATCTGGAAACTAGAGAAGATTAAGTAGAGGATATTGGGGGAAGAAACTAATAGACTGGCTTCAGGTTAATTTCTGGTTGATTTTTTTCCCATTTCATTTGAATAGAAAGTATAGTGCTATTGGCCCCTCTTTTAGAATGTGAAAATAGAAACTTAACAGGGGTAAGCATATTGCAAAAAATTTCACATGTAATCTTAGGTGAAAATGACATTTTCTTCCTATTCCATTCAGTGTGAAAAATATTCTTGGCCTCTATAAATAGTTAAACAGTAGTGATAATGGACTTGATATTTTGAAGAACCCCATGATGCTAAATTAGCCCCAGGAAGTCTCAAATTTGGGTTTTTGGCTTAGAATGAACACATTCAGAGACAGACACATTAATTTTTCATTACTAAGAATCATTCAAGAATACAGGAATCAAGGATATGCAATGCAAAATTGAAGCCAATGGCAATTGTAGTCAGGGACTCTACAAAAGTGAAGCTAGTCATAAGCCTGAATAACAGTAGTCAGAGAACAGTCAATGTTTCATCAGGCCAGTGGACTAAAGCTTTCCCTCAGCTTCTTTGCAATTGCTTTTGTCTCCAAAATTTAGAGGATATGTCCACTTTACATAATTTCAACTGTTTTTCACTGCAACAAGGTAATTCTTTTACATTTGCCTAATTAATTCACGTTCCTGATCTCTATAGTAGCTCTTCCAAACTTTTTGATCCCTCCTTACACCTCTTTTTTGCCTTCTTAATTGTGGATCTTGCCTCATATTCCATTCCCAAAGTCGACGCCTTTGGTCAAAGTTCTCTTCTCTCCTACTCACATTCCCTAGATGTTTTCTGTTTATAGGAAAAGGAATTGGAGTAAGCATTTTAAGAATCTACTATGTGTCAGTAACTATGCTATAAATATTATTTCATGGAATGCCACTATCTTCTCCTTCACTTGCATCAGATGAAAAAGTGATCTCTCTCCTTGACAAGGTAAACTCCTGTGTATACAAAAGTGACCTCATTATGTGCCATTTTCTCCAACAGATTGCCTCCTCTCACTTATCTTCAATCTTTGCTTGTCTACCAGCTGCTTCCCTACTACTTACAGGCATGCCCACGTCTCCCTTGATCCTTCCATCCCAACTTGCTATCATGCCATGTCTCTTTTGCTTCCTGTGGCTAAAGCTACCTGAGAAGGGTATCTACAATAAGTGCTTCTATTTTTTTCCTTCTCTACAATTTGGCTTCTAACCTCATCATACAACCAAACTGCTCTCCAAAATTACCAGATATCACTTAATTTCCAGATTGAAAGGAAATTTTTTTCCCAGTACTCTTCCTTCTTGACTTCTCTGTAGTCTTTGAAAATGTTGATCATCCTCTTCTCTTAGATATCCTTTTCTCTCTAGATTTCTCTAGAAATCTGTTCTATCCTGGTTCTCCTCCTATTTGTCAGACCACTCCTTTGTGTCATTTGCTAGAATTTCATGTAGTTTATGTCCAGTAAAGGTAGATACCTTTCAAGGGCTCTGCCCTTCTTTTTTCCTTTTATGCAATTTTGCTTGCTGATCTCATGAATTCAATTATCATCTCAATGCTAGTGCTTCTCAGATCTACTGACTGAGTCTTAACCTCTCTCAGTCTTCCTACTCAGACCTATAAATGCTTATGTCCCATAGACATATTAAATTAAACATGTCCAAGACTGAATTTATTCCCCACCCAACTCCTCTCTTCTTAATAGTACTGTTATAGTTAAAGTTCCCATATCTAATCTGTTGCCAGATTGCTGATTTTATGTTTGTAACATCTCATATATGTTCCCTTCTTTTCCCTGATTCTGCCACCAATCTGGCAATTTCCTGTCATCCAGTCATGTGAGGACTACTGCAATAGCCTAGGTGGTGCAGTAGATAGAGCACCAGTGCAGGAGTCAGGGGGACCTGAGTTCAAATCCCACCTCAGACACTTTACACTCACTAGCTGTGAGACCTTGGGCAAGTCACTTAACCTCAATTGCCTCATCCTGGGTCATCTCCAGTCATCCTGATGAATATCTGGTCACTGGATTCAGATGGCTCTAGAGGAAAAGTGGGGCTGGTGACCTGCACAGCCCTCCCTCACTCAAAACAAAGTCAGGTGCAAGTCATGTCATTATTTCTCTGATGGCATGGTTCTCTTCTGTAATGAAGGACGAACACACACTGCAATAGCTTGCTTGTTGGTCTCCCTGCTTCAAGTCTCTCCCCTCTCCAGCCCAGTATCAATTTAACTGTCAAATTTATCTTCCTAAAGTAGAGATCTAAGCACCTCACCCCACCTATTCACTAAATGCCAGTAGTTACCAATTATCTCTAGCTTCAAGCATAAAATCTTCCTTTTCTACTCAAAGCCCTTTACAACCTGGTTCCCTCTTGCTTTTCCAATCTTCTTACACATTCTGGCCTATACAACTTATTTATCAATCCAATGTCACTGGCTTCCTTGCTGTTTCTTGAATAGTATACTCTCTCTCCAAGTACTGGGCATTTTCACTGGCTATACCTTATGCCTGGAATGTTCTCTCTTCATCTCTACCTCCTGATTTCCCTGTTTTCCTTCAAGTAGCAGCAATAGTAAAAATAGAAGTAGTAGTGGAGGGGGTGGTGGTGGTGGGGGGGGGTGGTGGGGGTGGTGGTGGTGGTGGT
>CM053773.1:55736819-55761238 GCA_028658325.1 Potorous gilbertii
GTTTCTCATACAGTCATTAGCCTCCATCTGTTCCATTCTAATTTTGAAAGAACTATTTTCTTCAGTGAGTTTTGAACCTCCTTTTCCATTCAGCTAATTCTGCTTTTGAAAGCATTTTTCTTCTCATTGGCTTTTTGAACCTCTTTTGCCAAGTGAGTTAGCCTATTTTTCAAGGTGTTATATTCTTCAGCATTTTTTTGGGTCTCCTTTAGCAAGGTGTTGACCCGTTTTTCTTACTTTTCTTGCATCTCTCTCATTTCTATTCCGAATTTTTCCTCCACCTCTCTCACGTGATTTTCTAAATATTTTTGAGCTCTTCCATGGCCTGAGCCCATTGAATATCTATTTTAGATGTTTGGGATACAGAAGCCTTGACTTCTATATCTTTCCCTAATGGTAAGTATTGTTCTTCCTCTTCAGAAAGGAAAGGAGGAAATATCTGGTCACCAAGAAAGTAACCTTCTATAGTTTTATATTTTTTCCCTTTTCTGGAAATTTTCCCAGTTAGTTACCTGACTTCTGAGATTCCTTTCCACATCCACCTTGCCTCCAGATCCACCCAGCTAGTCCTAGGAGGCTGAGATTCAAATGCTGCTTCCAAGCCTCAGGGCTTTTAGCGGGGGCAAGGCTGCTGTACAGTGTGAGATTAAGTTCAGGTGCTGAGGTGGGGACAGGGCCACCACACAGGCCTCAGTTCCCTCAGGGGGTTTATGCACAGACCTTCAACAATGGATCTGAGCTCCTGCCTGCTTTGGGAGCCCCTGTCCTCTGCTGCCTCTGCTGCCACCTCCCAAGGGGCCTGAGTTATGGAGACACCCTGCTCCCCTCTCGGCCCACCATACAGTCTCTCTCACTGATCTGTGCACCTGTGGGTGGAGGGAACTTCACGGCCGCTGGAGATTCTGTCCCTGAAGCCTCCTCGGATCTGCCCCCCTCTGGGCCACACGGCCAGGGCAGGGCTGGGCTCTGCTCCTGTCCTGGTCGTGATGGACCTATGATGTTGGTTTTTCAGGTCTCTCTGGGACAGAAATCTCCTCCGCTCTGTCGTTCTGTGGTTTCCACTGCTCCAGAATTTGTTGAGTTCTTCTTTACAGATATTTTATAGGCTGTGGGTTCAGAGCTAGCATACATGTGTCTTTCTACTGTGCCATTTTGGCTCCTCCTCCCCTACTATTTCTTTAAAAAAAACTTTAATAATATTTTATTTTGCCCTCATATATGTAAAGAAATGACTTTAATAGTCATTTTTTAAAAAAAGCTGAGTTCCAAATTCTCTCTCTCTCACCTCCCCACTAACTGTGATAGCAAAAGAAAGTGAAAAATATTATGCTTCAATATGCATTCAAACTACATCAGTTCTTTCTCTGGATGTGGACACCATTTTCTATCTTTAGCCTTTGAGACTTGTCTTGAATCATTGCATTGCTGAGAAAAGCTAAGTTATTCACAGTTGATTCTCAAACATTATTTTTGTTACTGTACACAGTGTTCTCTTGGTTTTACTCATTTCACTTTGTATCAGTTTAAGTCTTTTCAGCTTTTTTCTGAAATTATGCTGTTCATCATTTCTTATAGAACAATAGTATTAAATTATGTTAATATACTACAACTTGTTCAACTATTCCTCAATTAATAAACATCCCCTTAATTTCCATTTTTTCTAACCTTTCAATAATGCCCCAGTCATGTTTCACTCCACTCCTTATTCCGAAGCCAGCTTCTTAAAGATCATACCATCAACCTTGCCTCAGTATTCCATGGATTTCCTCTACATATTTTGGGATATTGTTTGTTTATTCTTAGGCCTTTCTTTACTTTAGCCACATTTTATTGTTTTGCTGCTCCAGCCAGTTAAATTCCACTTCTGGGACCTCTTCTAATTCTGCAACCATGATCAAATAAATCTTGGCATTATTTCCCAAAAAAGGTATTTTAAAATTCTTTCCTATAGCTACATTCATAATCCCTGTAACTTTTTAGAACAAGGACAACTCCTTGCCATCACTTTCCTATATATGTCATCTTCTGTCATTCAGTCCAAAAGAGAGAGAATACTTATATGGAGAGGAAAATTATAGATGTATATTCTATTATTCCATTTCAAATATAAATCTACATCAAATAGAAAAAAACAGAATTATTTAAATACTAAATACATTGACACATAAATATGTGAGAGAATGTTGAGATATTGATTCCTCTAAATAACAATAGGGGCATGGCCAGTGGCATCATTATGACATTAAAAACAGTATGAGGGGTATAGTCAAGATGGTAAAGTAGAAATAGGGACCTGCTTGGGCTCTCTCCCTAAACATTCGAAAAACAGTGAAAAATGACTAAGCAAATTCTAGAGCAGCAGAAGTCACAAAATGACAGACTGAAGCAAATTTCCAGCCTAAGACAGTTAGGAAGGTTGACAGGAAGGGTCTATGACACTGGACTGAGAAAAGAGCACAATCCAGCATGGGCCACACTGGCACAGACAGTGCTGGAGCAGGCCATAAGGAACTGAGTCACTCTCAGCTGATTTTCATACTTCTCAACCCACAAACTCCAAGTCCATCTTTGAAGTTCAGTGAGAAAAGCTCTCTCATCAGGGTGAGAGGTGAGCATGTTCAAGGCATAGCCCCAACCCCAACCCTGGGGCAAATAGAGCCACTGCCACAGTGGGTGCTATTTCTGGAGCCCTCTACTTAACAAAGAGCTCAAAATCAAGTAATTGGCAGAGAAAATGATCAAAATGGGGGAAAATCAGACTGTAGAATCTTACTTGCTCAAGAATAAGGTATTTCCTTGTGTCTTTTGTGATGAGGAAGATTAAATCATACAATCAAATAAAAACACTGAAGTCAAAACTCCTGAATCCGAAACCTTGAAGAAAAATATTAATTGGTCTTAGGCCATAGAAGAGCTCATAAAGGATTTTAAAAATTAAGTAAGAGAAGTAGAGGGGAAATAGGGCAGAGAAATGAGAGTGATGCAAGAAAATCATGAAAAATGAGTCAACAGGTTGCTAAAGGAGACTCCAAATATGCTGAAGAAAATAACCCCTGTAAAATTAGACTAATCCAAATGGCAAAAGAGGTCTAAAAGTCAATGAGGAGAATGCCTTACAAAGCAGAATGGGCGAAATGGAAAAGGAGGTTGAAAAGCTCCCTGAAAAAAAGAATTCCTTAAAAATTAGAATGGAGAAAATGGAAGCTAAGACTTTAGGAGAAATCAAGAAATTATCAAACAAAATCAAAACAAAATCATAAGAATGAAAAAAATAGAAGATAATGTGAAATATCTTATTGGAAAACAATTGGATACAAATGGATCCTAGAGAGATAATTGAAAAATTATTGAACTACATTAAAGTCATGATCAATAAAAGACCCTAGACATTACCTTTCAAGAAATTATCAAGGAAAATGCCCTGATATTCTAGAACAAGAGGGTAAATGAGAAATGGAAAGAATCCACTGATCACCTCCTGAAAGAATCACCTCCTAGGAATAATATAGCCAATTTCCAGACTGTCCAGGTCAAGGAGAAAATATTACAAGTAGCCAGAAAAAAGAAATTCGTGTTTTATAGAAACACAATCAGGATAACAGATTTAGAATTTTTTACACTAGGGGATTTGAGGGCTTAGAGTATAATATTCCAGAGACCAAACAAACTAGGATTAAAACCAAGAATCACTACCCAATGAAACTGAGTACAGCCCGTCAGGAGGAAAATGGAATTTCAATGAAATAGAGGACTTCCAGGCATTCTTGTTGAAAAGACCAGAGTTGAATAGAAAATTTGACTTTCAAATACAAGAATCAAGAGAATTATGAAAAGGTAGACAGGAAAGAGATAGTATAAGGGACTTATTAAAGTAGAACTGTTTACATTCCTACATAGAACTATGATATTTATAACTCATGAGACCGTTCTCAATATTAGTGTATTTGGAGGGAATACCCCCCCACACACACACGTGTGCATGTATGTGTATGTATATGTATGTGTGCATATATGCATGTGTGCATGTGTATGTATATGTGTGTTATGTATATGTATAAGCATTGTGTGTATATACACATATGTACATGTGCAATTATACAAATATGTACAGGTATGTATGTACATGTGTGTGTATACATGTACAGAGGGCACAGGGTGAGTGAATAATGAAGGGATGATATCTGAAAAATAAAATTAATTGTTGAGAGCAATGTACTGTGAGAAAGAGAAAGGGACAGGTAACATGTAGTAAATCTCACATAAAAGAGGAAAAAAAGAGTTTTTACAATGGCAGGGAAGAGAGGGAAGGTGGGAGAGAAAGAGTGACTATTACTCTCATTAGAGTTGGCTTATGGAGGGAATAACATACACACTTAATAGGGTATGGAAGTCCATCTTACACTATGGGAAAGCAGGGGGGAAGTGAATAAGAGAGGGGGGAATAATAGAGGGAATGACAGATTGGAGAAAGGAGTAATTGGAAGAAGATACTTTTCTGAAAGGAAAATCAAAGGAGAGAATAGAATAAATGAAAGGAAGGACAGGATAGAGGGAAATATAGTTAGTCTTTCACATCATGACTGTTATGAAAGTATTTTGCATGACTACACATGTACAACCTATCTCAAATTGCTTGCCTTCTCAATAGGAGTGGGTGGGGAGGAGAGAAAGGAAAGAATGTGGAACTCAAAGTTTCAAAAATGAATGTTAAAAATTGTTTTTACATGCAACTGGGAAATAAGATATATAGGAAATGGGGAATAGAGGTATATCTTACCCTACAGGAAAAATAGAAGGGAAGGGCATAAGAGAGGAAGTGAGTGTGATACAAGGGACAGGAGATTGGAGGAAAGGGTAATCAGAATACATATTTTCATGGGATGGGGTGCCCACTTGGATGCCATATCAGTGGTGAGACTAGGTAGAGGCAGCAGGGACAGCATCAGCTTCAGACTCAAAAGACAGCATCAGCATCAACTTCAAGCCAGAAATGATAAGGAGACCACCAAATTGGTTAGGAAGAGAATAAAGAGGACTCCTGTGCTAACACTGGGATACAGGAATGGAAACTGGCAAATTCATTGTCTATACACACAGGAGAAAGGCAGAGAGAAGCACTATCAGTCAAAAGGCAGGTGGGGTCCTAAGGAACAGTATTCCATTCAAGAAGAAGGGATCAGAGACCCTGAGGGACAATACTATACAGGAGAACTACCATTTACAAATTTAATTCATTCTGAGATTCTGTTCATCCCATGATTTGTTCATATTGCAAAGCAAATTTTCTGATAGGAATTAATGTAAAGTCAAATGACCGACATCCCCCAAAATATTCATTTAAAATAATTACTTATAATTTAAGTTTTTTTGTCCCTAATGCACCTGAAAGATAATAGCAATTATTAGTACACAATATAAACTGAAAATAAAATAAATTACCCTGTCCTTTACTTTTAAGAAGATTCATGGATGGTATAAGGGAGATGAGAGGAATGAGGAGGAGGAAGTGTTATTGCTTGGAAGGAGAATCTCCTTCTATAAGAACTTCTGGGATTTCAATGTCAGGAGTAATCTTTCATGCTACTTTCACTTATTTTTTTTTCATTTTTTAGGATCACTTTAAAACTTACTGATTTTTTTTCCTTTACATTCACTTCTGACTAGGAATCTATCTAATGACACTTGTTTTTGATGTTTTTTTCGAATGTCATGGAAATATGACATTGAATTATCATTAAAATATTCATAGCTCTCATTGCTACAGTCTTATTTGGGTGATATTTTCCAACAAAATTTTATGTTCTTACTGTGAATTTTTGTTCATCCTGCAAGAAAATTTTGCCAAAAATGTTTCTTTGTCCAAAGAATATGTAAACCAGGTTACTCATAAACTAAGGTTCTATTGTAATCCAGGGAAGCAGCAACCCTGAGGAATAGTATGAGCTGCAATCTGAAGAGATCAGGAGCCTTTCCTAAATAAGACACGGAGACCAGGTTAGTAGTAACTAGTCCTCTCCCCATATAAAATCATATTTGAAGCACCAAAAACTCTCAGTCTCCCAGAACTAGCTTTGAAAGACAGTTAATGTGAAAAAGCCTGGAGTTTGAGAGAGATCCCCGATCCCCATACCAGAACAGAATCCAATTTTAGCAAAACTCAAAGTGAAAAAAAAATCAGCTGAAAATAAAATGAGCAAACAATAAAAAAAGAATCTGACTATAAAAAACAATTACAGTGACAGGGAAAATCAGCACACGAAATTGGGAGAAAATATTTTTGAAGTCAGTCTCAAAGGGAAAAAATATTAATTCAACACAAGTCCATTACGAATTCCTGGAAAAGCTAAAGAAAATTTTCAAAATCAAATAGCAAAGGTAGAAGAAAGATTAAGTAAAGAAGTGAGAGCAAGGGAAGGAAATTATGAAAAGACAGCTTGAAAAAATAGGAACAAAAATACTGAGGAAAGTAATATATTAAAAACTAGAATTAGACAAATGGAAAAAGAACTACAATACTTCACTGATAAAAAAAAAAAAACCAAAACTTCTTAAAATGTAGAATTCACCAAATGGAAAAAAGAGGAAAAAAAAGTTCCCTGAAGAAAGTAAGTCCTTAAAAATTAGAATTGGGCAAGTAGAAATTCATGGTTCCATGAGGCATTAAGAAACTGTAGCACAAAGACAAAAAATAATAACTATAACTTTGAAATTAGAAAAATAGAAATTAGAAACAAAAATTTAGAATAAAATTTCCCTATTAAAGAAATAACTGACCTGGAAAACAGATGGAAGAGACATAATTTACAGATTATTGTATGACTTGAAAGCCACAACAAAAGATAGCCAAGAAATAATATTTCTTTATATTTAATTAATTTAGTTTTGGTTTTCAACATTCACTTTCATAAGATTTTGAATTATCAATTTTCCCCCTCTTTCTTCTCCCCCTTCCCCAAGATGGCATGCAATTTTATATAGGTTATATATGTATAATCATATTAAACATTTCCACTTTATGTTTTGAAAGAAGAATCAGAACACAAGGGAAAAAACAGAAGGAAGAAAAAAGAAAATAGTATATGCTTCAATCTTCATTCAGACTCCATATTCTTTCTCTGGATGTGGGTAGCATTTTCCATCATGAGTCTTTTGGAATTGTCTTAGATCATTGCATTGCTGAGAAGAGCTATTTCAAACAAAGTTGGTCACATACAATGTTGCATTTACTGTGTATGATGTTTTCTTGGTTCTTCTCACTTCACTGTGCATCAGTTCTTGTAAGTCTTTCCAGATTTTTCTGAAATCCAACTGCTCATCATTTTTTATGGAACAATAGTATTCCATTACTTTCATATATCATAACTTGCTCAACCATTGCCCATTTGATGGGCATCCCCTCAAATTCCAATGATTTGCCATCACAAAAAGAGCTACTATAAATATTTTTGCATATGTGGGTCCATTTCCATTTTTTTATGATCTCTGTGATTCAGATTTAGTGATGGTATTGCTACATCAAAAGGTATGCACATTTTTATAGCCCTTTGGGCATAGTTCCAAATTGTCCTCTAGAATAGTTGGATCATTTCACATTTCCACCAATAATTCATTAGTATTGCAATTTTCTCACATCTTCTCCAACATTAATCATTTTCCTTTTTTTCAAGAAATCACATTTCAAGGAAATTATCAGGGAAAATTGCCCTAATGTCCTAGAACCAGAGGATAAAAAAGATATTGCAAGAATTCAACCATTACCAGCTAAAACAGATGCAAAAATGAAAACTTGCAGGAATATTATAATCAAATTCTAGAACTGAGAGTCCAAACAGACATTATTTTAATTAATTAATTTTTAAACTTATGGAATAAAACAAGTATTTCCATAACATAGTATAATAAAAGAATGTTTTCACAGGAAATGGAAATTCTATTATGGGCAAGTTGCTATTACTTTTAAATACATAATAAAGTTAGCATATCAATGTCTTTCCCCGTTTTTTTCTTCCTCCACACCTGTAGCAGTAAGCACCCTGACACATCCAGGATGATTACCAGCAATCTGCTAGCACAGGTTCTTAGAACTGCTTTTCTAATAGGAAAGCAAATTTGGAGGGGTCAACAATCTTCTTTAATTACATACAGCAACAATCTTCTTTAATTACATACAGCAACATAGAGAAAATACAAGCACTAAAATAAAGACCAACAGACAGGGTTTCTAAATGTCTGATCATAAGCAATACATACATCACAGATCAACAGACAGATACAACTGTGTGACCATTACGTACATACATTGTCATCAGAGAGAGAAGTACCAACGGCTATCCAGAGTCTCATCTGACACATGAACCTTCTTCCAAAGAGTAAGCTGCCAAACCAAACCTTACCTCAGAGTATATATATATATATATATATATATATATATACATATGTACATATATGTGTATATATGTACATATATATGTACATATATGTGTGTATATATGTACATATATATGTGTATATGTGTGTGTGTGTGTGTGTGTGTGTGTATACACTTTTCAGAACTGGAGAGCATGAACCTTGTAACCCAGTGCCTCATTAACAAAAGGTGTGGACTTTCCTATAAAACATGCATCCCCTAATAAAGCTTCTCTTAATGGGCTGAACCTGAAGCCTATTAATGGACTTGGAAGACCTTTAACTATAATTAACATTGCACTACCATTAGACACAAATAGGCATGTATGAATATATATATATATATATATATATGCATGTATATGTATGCATGTATGTATATGTATGTATTTGAAATTTTTCTATATATACTTCTATTTATCAATCTTTGCTCTGAGACTATATGACCTCTTTCTTCACAAGTGATTTATGGTAAATTGTAATATTCAAAAATAAGTTATTTACTTATGATCATTTTTAAAACAATAGTGCTCTTACTGAATATAGTGTTATCTTGGTTCTGCTCATTTCATGGAGAAAATATTGTAATCAACCAGAAAGAAAACGTTCAATTACCATGGAATCATAGTCCATGTCACAGTCCAGTCACACAACTACCACCTGAAGGGAGTAGAGGAATTGGCATATAATATTTTGGAAGGCAAAAGAGCTAGGATTTCAACCAGAATTATTTACCCAATAAAAATGAGTATAATCCTTGAAGGAAAAAGTGGAAATTTAATGAAATAGAGGACTTTCAAACATTGGTGATGAAAAGTTCAAAGCTAGACAGAAAATCTGACTTTTAAAAATAAGATCCAATACAAGCATAGAAAGGTAAACATAAAAGAGAAATCATCAGGGTCACAAAAATAATAAGTGGTTTACATTTCTATATGGGAAGGTAATAGATGTAACTTCTAAGAAGTTTATCATTATTAAAAGAATTAGCAGGGTTTTACATAGGCAGAATGGATGGAAATGAATCAATTATGTTGGGATGATGTACAAAAATGGATGAAAGAAGGGAGAAGATTGAAGAAGAATGAAGAAAATTTTCTCACATAAAAGATGCAGGCAAGAAAGATCTTTCACAATGGACAGGGAAATGGTGTCAGGGCATGCAAGGCTTGAACTTCCCTCACATGTAACTTCTTTTAAAGAAAGAAATATATGTGGGCATGTGTGTACATACATACTCAATTGGGTATAGCAATACATCTTACCCAAAAGTGAAATAGGGGGGAAAGAGATGAAAGGTGGAGGCAATAAAAGGAAAAGCAAATAAAGGAGGGTATGGTCAGTAGCAAAACAGACTTTAAAGAAGGGAACAGGATAAAAAGAGAGAGAGGGTAAAGAGAAGAAAATGAGATAAATAGTTATATATAGTTAATAATGTGAATGTGAATTTGTCTATAAAACAGACATAAATAAAAGAATGTGTTAGAAACCTGAATCCAACAATATGTTTATAAAACACACACTTGAAATAGAGTAATACAGAGATTTAAAATGCAGGGCTGGAGGGGGCAGAGCCAAGATTTCAGAGTGAAAGCAACTACTCACCTAAGCTCTTAGACAAATTCCTTCAGATACCTCTAAAAAGAGAATCTGACCAAATTTTGGAGCAGCAGAATCCAATAGGAGACAGAATGTAGCAGATTCACAGCCCAGGACAGACTGGAAGGTCGATGGAAAGGTTCTTGGGAACCTTCTTCTGATAGGAAGGGGGTGGAGGAGCACACAGCACACAGCACAGCCTGTCCCTGCCATGTCTGGGCCAAGCAGGAAGCCCCAAAGCAGTCTGAGGTAGCACACTGTGGAATCTCATGCATAATAACCCAGGACCAGAACAGGAGTCCAGCAGAACTGAGCAAGTAAGAGATGCTCCTGAGACTATCAGCCCATAGAGTAAATGTTTGTAAGTCACCTACTTGAACTTCCAGGAGCCAAAATGGCAGAATGATAGGTAAATGCTCTCTCCCTATCCCCATGTTGACGTTAAAAGAACCATAAAATATTTCCCCAGAAAAATTCTAGAGTAGTGGGATCAGCAGAAGTGAGAAACAATCTCATAGCACATGAAGCTAGGAAAATTGCTATAAGGATTCCTGTTGCTGTGGCAGAAGGGGAATATTGCAGTGCCAGACATGTCCCAGATAGCCCTACCTCACAGAACCAGAAGGAGATTCAGATCTCAAGGTGGGGGTGGGGGGTGGAGCCTTGCAATCACCAACACCAGGACCCTAGGTGTGCCTCAGAACCCCAGGGGAAACGGGAAAACACTAGGGCAACCAGGATCACCAGCCACTGAATTTGTATTTACTCTAGCTCAGCTGAGGAGACTTCATGTGGCCAGAGCACCCCTCCCCTACACTTAGCAGGTTAGCTCTAGGGCAAATCTGGGGAAACACAAAAAGACTTCACCTGGCCTCTGCTTTCTCACAACAGCCAGCTCAGCACCAGGTTCTTAGCTTCAAGCTAAAAGAACCAGAGGCCAGAACACACAAAGTATCATCATCATGAGTAAGAAGCAAAGGAGGAAAGAAAAGACCATAGAACCTTTCTACGGGGACAAGGACCAAAATAGGAAAACCAAAGAGGTCAGCATTGAGACAGTATTCCCATCTGAAAATTCAGAAGGGTCTATGAACTGATCATTAGCACAAAGAACACTCTTGGAAGAGCTAAAGAAGGATTTTAAAAGCCAAATCAGAGAAATTGAAGACTGACCAATGATTTTAAAAATATGAAAAAAGAATTCACTGAAGAGAATAGCTCTTTACAAAGGAAAATTGGACAAATGGAAAAGGAAGAATAAAAACTTCTAAAAACTAAAAATTTGAGAAAAATAATCCCTTAAAGGGAATAATTGGACAGATGGAAAAGAAGATGAAAAAGTAAACTGAAGAAAACAATTTGACAAGAATTAGAATTGGGCAAGTAGAAGCAAGAGATAGAAAGAGAAATCCCGTTTAAAACTAGGGCAGACACTATAAAATATTTGTAAATCTACCTACCAAGACAAATCCCAGGACTATATGAACACAATGACAAAACGCGTTTCACACAAATAAATTCAGATATAAGTAAGTGAAAAGACATCAGTTGCTTGTGGGTAGTCAGAGCTAATATAACAAAAATGACAATTCTACCTAAATTAATTTACTTATTCACTGCCATACCAATTAAACTATCAGACAATTATTTTCTAGAGCTAGAAAAAATAATATCTAAATTCATCTGGAAGACCAAAAGGAACAGAATATCAAGGGAATTGATGAAAAGAAATGCTAGGGAAGGTGGCCTAGCTCTACCAGATCTCAAATTGTATTATAAAGCAGTAATTATCAAAACCACTTGGGATTGCAATGCTAAGAAATAGAAGGGTAGACAAGTGTAATATGCTAGGTACTGAAGACACAGAAGGCAATGAAAATAGCAATCTACTGTTTGATAAAACCAAAGACCCCAGCTTCTGGGATAAGAACTCATCTGTTTGACAAAAATTACTGGGAAAACTGGATAACAGTGTGGCAGAAACTGGGCATGGACCAATACCTGACACCATACACAAGAATAAAGTCCAAATGAGTACATGATCTAGGTATAAAGATTGATACTATAAATGAATTAGTGGAGCAAGGAATAGTGTATTTATCAGATTTATGGAGAAGGGAAGAATTTTTGATGAAACAAGAGATAGAAAGCAATATAAAGGCAAAGTGAATAAATTTGATTACATTAAACTGGAAACTTTTTGCACAACCAAACCTAATGTAACCAAGATTCGGAGGGAAGCAAAAGACTCGGAAAGAATTTTTGCAACTGGTGTCTCTGATAAAGCTTTCATTTCTAAAATATATAGAGAACTGAGTCAAATGTACAAGAATATATGTTCTTCCCCAATTGATAAATGGTCAAAGGATATTAACTGGCAATTTTCAGAGGAAAAAATTAAATCTATCTATAGTCTTATGAAAAAATACTCTAAATCACTATTGATTAGAGAGATGCAAATCAAAACAAATCTGAGGTGTAACATTACACTTATCAGATTGGCTAACATGACAAAACAGGAAGATGATAAATGTTGGAGAAGATGTGGGAGAGTTGGAACACTAATTCATTGTTGGTGGAGTGGTGAGCAGATCCAACCATTCTGGAGAGCAATGTAGAGCTATGCCCAAAAATGTGCATACCCTTTGACCCAGCCATATCACTTCTAGGACCATATCCCCAAGAGATCATAGAAATGGTAAAGGGTCCCACATGTACAAAAATAAAAATATTTATAATAACTCTCTTTGTGGTGGCCAAAAACTGGAAATCAAACGGATGCCCATCAATTGGGGGATGACTGAATAAACTGTGGCATATGAATGTAATGGAATACTATTGGGCTATAAGAAATGATGAAGAGGAAGACTTCAGAGAGGCCTAGAAAGACTTATATGAACTGATGCTGAATGAAAGGAGAAGAACCAGGAGAACTTTGTGCACAGCAAAAACCACAGTGTGGGAGGAATTTTTCTGGTAGACTTGCAAGGACTTAAATAATTCCTAATGATCTCTTAAAGCAAAATGCCTTTCACATCCAGGGGAAGAACTATGAAATTTGATTGCAGAATGAAGCAGATCATTTCCTTCTGTTATGTTTTGATCTGTTTTATGATTTCTCCCATTCATTTTAATTCTTCTATGCAACATGACTAAGGTGAAAATGTATTTATTAGGAATGTATGTGTAGACCGTACATAAAAATGTATGCCATTTCAGCTAGTGAGTGTGGAGGTAGGGAGGAAGAGGGGGAAGAGAGAGGAAAAACTGAGATACATGGTTGTGATTGTAGAATACTGAACACAAATAAAATAATAATAAAATAACTAAAATACAGGACTGGAGCCAATGCATTGAGTGAAGTAAAAAAAAAAAAAGGTAGATATAGCAACCATGATTTCAGACAAAACAAAAACAAAAATCAACTTAATTATAAGGATAAATAGGGAAACTTCATTTTGCTAAAGTGCACCATAGACAACGAAGCATATATGTTCCAAATGGTATAACATCCAAATTCTTAAAGGAAAAGTTAAATGAATTACAGGAGGTAATAGACTGAAATTATACTAGATGAAAAACTTCAGCTTTACTCTCATAAACAGCTAAATCTACATGTAAAACAAATAATAAAGAAGCTTAGGAGTTTAATAGAATCTTAGAACGTTTAGATATGAGATACCTCTGGAAAAAATTGAATGGACACAGAAAGGAGTATATTTTTTTCTCAGTTGTAGATTATACTGTCACAAAAACTGACCATGTATTAGAGCATAACAACCTCATAAACAAATGCAGAAAAGCAGAAATACTAAAACCACCCTTTCCAATCACAATGAACTAAAAGTTACATTCATTAAAAGACTGTAGAAGTTTAGGTGAAAAATTAATTGGAAACTAAAGAATCTAATCCTAAAGAATGAGAGGGTCCAAGAACAAATCATAAAAATGATCAATAATTCCATTAAGGACAATGATAATAAGACAAGATACTAGAGAGTTATATCAACATAATGAGACAACACACTAGAATTTGTGTCATGCAGTCAAAGTTGGATTTAGGGGGAAATTTGTTCTTAGAGTTGTTTATTAGTTCAGCCATTCTGGAGAACCATTTGGAACTATGTTCAAAGGGCTATAAAGGTTTGCATACCTTTTTAGACAGCAACACTGCTATTAAGTTTCCTCAAGAGATTTAAAAAAGGAAAAATGACATGTTTTTACAAAAAATATTTATGGCAACTCTTTCTGTAGTAGCGCAGAATTAGAAATTGAAGGACTGCCCATATATTGGGGAATGGCCAAACAAAATATATCATATGATTGAGATGGAATATTATTTTGATACAATGATGAAGCAGAAATGATAAGCAGGATGGTTTCAGAAAAACTTCAGAAGACTTTAATGAACTGATACAAAGGGAAGTGAGTAGAATCAGGGAAATAGTGTACACAATAACATAAATAATGCAGTGATGATCAACTATAAAAGATTTAGCTACTCTGATCAAGACAATGATCTGAGACAGTTCCAAAACTGCAGAGAGAGAACTGATGAACTTTGAGTGCACATCTAAATATACTTTGCTTTTTTACTTCATTTTTCTTGTCGTGTGTGTGTGTGTGTGTGTGTGTGTGTGTGTGTGTGTGTGTGTATTCTTCTGCTGGGTTTAATATGGAAAAAGCTTTGGCCTGACTTCACATATATTAATATTACTTATCTTCTCAGCTAGTAAGGGTGAGGCAGGAAAGAGAGAGGATTTGGAGCTGTAGATTTTTTTAAATGAATGTTAATTTTTTTTACATCTAATTTAGAAATATTTAGCAAAAAAACATAAAAAAAAGAATTCAACTGGATCAAGCCTTGTACTTGTTGAACTATTAAATCTTCTGCAAGCAAAATTTTGGGGGGCACTTTTGATTTCGTCTTGCCCTTGAAGTCCTCCATGGGTGAACTGACCTATGCTGGCATTTCCTAGCCTTCTTTCCAATTGATTCTCTAATGATACTTTTCTATTTAAAATCTTGAGTTTTCACTTCCACTTTGGTGTTTCCTGATCTCTGTTTTAGTTCTCCTTCAAAGTGTAATGCCCAGATCCCTACTTTGTGTAGGACACTACTGTTCATAGCTCTCTAGTCAAACTTATAGCATCTCTCTTCTTCCTGGCTCAAAGTCAGAGTGAAAACAATTAAACCATAAAACTTTAATACCTATTATAGTGAAAAATTGTAACAGAATCTAGCATAGTGTTTGCCAGAAAGAATTTAATAAATATTTTAAAAGAAATTAATTCTTCTCAGTAGCAAATAGGAATAAGTGAGTCTACTTTCTCTGCTTTTTAGAAGTTGTGAAAAATGAATCAATAGCTTCCTCTTTTAACTCTGAGCTTCCAGTCAGAAATCTTACTCTGTAAGATGTGATAGTTTAAAAATCTCATTTCTGAGTTTTTTTTTATTCACCTTTCTCAGTATTGCATCAAATAATAGTATAAACTGCTCAACAGCCTTCTCATATTTTATGGTCTAAGACAGAGAGCTTTTAAACTCCAAAGGGTAAAGATTTTGAAGAAAAAAGAATATCTCTCAAGCTCCAGTGGAAAAAAAAAACAGCTCAGAGGGGAAAGAGGATTAAGCAACAAATTATGGGCCTCAGTCTTCAGCCTTGAATGGAATTTAGCTGCATGCAATTTACCTCAAGGTAATTCGTGTAATTCATGGCACTTTGCTTCCAGAATTCTGGGGCCTGAGGTCCTATTCATGGAAGCAGCAACTTTGTAGGTTTTTTTTCCTCCAATCTTACTACCCTTGCTTCCAACTTCTACAAGTTCAAAGGTGGGAAAGATGATATGAAGGGAAAGATCAGATACTCTTGGAGGAGGAGGCCATTGAGGAGGATGCTGAGAAGTTTCTGCCCAAACTATCAGACATCTATTTGAAATAGCAACATAGCATTGGATAAACACTGAGCTTAGAGTTCAGAAGACCTGATTTCAAATTCTGCCTTATACATGGCCTAACTGTATGACCTTGAACAAGCCATAACCTCAGTTTCCTCATCTATAAGATGGGGACAATAACTGCACCTACCTCCCAATTATGGAGATCAAATGATACAGTATTTCTAATAGGTTTTGGAGATTTTAAGGTCCTACATAAATGCTAGCTAGTATTATTACTCCTAATTACTTGCTGATCATCCTTGCAAGAGGCATTTCCAAGAAAGTGCTTCAATGGGACCTTGGGAAAATTTACTGAAGAGGAGAGTGGACTGAAATGATTAAGGATGACTAAAAGTTCAGAAAGAGGCTAACATTTCATAGACATGAACAATATGCTGATTTGTTTTTCTCAATGATATTTATTGATTATAAAAGTTAGATACTATTTGGAGAAAGGGCAAGTTAGTGGGCAATGGAATTGATGCAGAAAATAAGAAAAGGAGAAAAACAAGAACATCAACGAAACCTTTCAAAAATATACAGAAGAGAAAAGGCAAAAATTCAGACGTTGACACTGATAAGCAGGTCAATTTTGTCACCGTCATTGAATTTAATATATATTTTTAACTCTGCCTCATAAATTATCACAGTTTTATGTAGAAGAATATTTCCTTGTCTTTTTTTAATTAAAATATTCATCTTTGTAAATATTTGAAATTCATAATAAAAATAATTTTTTAAAGAATTTAAGGATTTTTTCTAGCTTTGGAAAAAATGTAATTTTAAGCCTTCTCTACCCTATGATATAAGAGTTGTTTTAGTTACTTCTTTGTTTTTTTAACCAGATGGAATAAGTCAGAAGAGAGATGGGCAAAGGTTTGTTTATCACAAAGAAAGAAATAAAAATGAGATCTTGCTTGGGGGTAAAAAAAAAAAAACAAACTCCTCACCATCCAGAGAATTTTGACGGTTTCAGTGGAAATACAAATTATACTCCAAGGGCAATTGTAACCTATCCAGGACATTGGACAAAGCAAGTTTGGATGGTATGCAATAGAATAAACTCCTGTTGATTTTTCCTGAAAATAAGATGAATTAGATCAGTATTTATGGGTATTCAGGTGTAGTTTTATCATTATTTAATCAAAAGTTCATCTGTAATGTCCAGAAAGATTTAAATGAAGGGCTATGATTTAGGTCATTGGATTGTTTACCCAGAAAAAATGACCTCAGTTCAAGTAATTAATTAAATTTTAAACATTTGTGTAACAAAATTTGCAATTATTTGAGATTTCCCATACATACAACTGAGCAAAAAATAGCATTTCCCTTTATGTCCTAGAAATGGTATTCTTTAATCAGTTTTGATTTTCATTTACTTATCATTATCACCTCTCACTTTATAATTTTTAATGAATCCTCTAAGACTGAACTAAAATTTAGAGTGTATTAGCAATTTCAATTATATAAGCTTATAATCAAGATGCGTATCATAATGATAAAGTAAATGCTTTTTTAATAATAGTTTTCTAAAATGGAGTGTATGAAATTATATTAAAGCCATTTCAGATAAAATAACTACTAATCATCAATAATCAATTTTTAAGAATTTATTGTACATTAAAAGGTCTATTTTATTTCACTTTTAATTAAAAAAACTTGAATAAAGATATTAACATTTTGTGTTTGGATTTTTAGAAATAAGCATGGATTAATACAATAAAAGGGATCAATTAATACTGTAAAAAAAGGTATCAGTTTTTTTCTGGTGGGTATTTTGGAAGGTTAAAAAAATCAAGCTGGCTTCCAAAAGACCTGTGTTCTAATCTCAGTTCAATTTATATTTATGTGATCATAAATATTCTTAATATATCTTAGTCTCGGTCTTATCTGCAAAGAAGCCAGATGAGATATAAGGTCACTTTTGGCTTTAAAATTCTATTATTCATATTTTCTTGATTTTCATAGATTTGAATGTTGGAGAGACCACAGTACTTGCATTTTACAGGTGTGAAAACTGAAGCCAAAAAGATCAAGTGATTTGCCAAAGGTCACATGCCAAATTTCCACCTAATTATTCTAACTCCAAATCTACCTTTCATTTCCCTTCATGTTAAAACAAGAAACCATATAGTGTTCCATAAGAATGAACTGAATTCTTTGAGTTCGGAAGACCACATAATGCTTAGAGGGTACTAATATAACTCAATAAATTGTCCTCTTTTATCAGTATTCTTATAATTATTGACTCATTCTTTTATTCCTCTACCTTCCTGACTAAATTTCACAATCTGGGAGGGAAGATGATGCTCATATTTTCTTAGAAACTTTCAGTCCACAAATATCACCATTTTGGGGTTAAGTGGGAATAGAGATAATGGTGTGAGTTTCAGTAATGTCAAGATACAAAAGAGCTCTCCTCTCATAGTTTTCCTGAAGGAGGAGTTTTGAAATTTACCAGTCATGATTTATAGATAGAAAAATACTGTGGCTAGTACAACAATGCCAGAGTAACAGCTTTAGTTATAACTTTGACATCTTATTTTTAATTTACATTTAAAATTATTTTTGAAGTATAAAATGCCATTGTCAAAAGTAAAATGAATTTAGCCCCTCTCTCCAACTGAAATGAAACATTGGTCAGGCTGTTCTCACTCTTCCTTGAAAGGCTTTTCAAATAAAAGTGTATTTGAGCTGAGATCTATTAAATTCTCCCTCTTTTTTCCCAGCAGGACATCTTCTTTTAGGAACTTGTAACTGGTACTGCCAAATCACCTTAAGGAAGACACATTTAATGTATCTAGTAGCATTAGTCCTATGTGCATGTGTATATGTGTGTGTGGATATATATAGATATAGATATATATGTTCATGTGTATGTGTATATGTGTGCATGCATCCTTATGTATGATATACATAATTATGCCTAGGTATGTAGACATATATATATATATATATATATATGTATATATTGTGTTGTGTATGTGTATTTGTTTAATCACTCCATGGACTAAAAAAAAATGAATGATAGAATTCTGAATTGGAAGTTTGGTGAAAGTGATTAATTGAATGGTGCAATTGGTTTAGAATATTTTATGGTCACAGTTCTTTGTGAAAGGAATTGTATTCTTTACCAAATATAGAGACATTGGTTTCAAAACCAAATTTGCTATTACTGTCTCAGTAATAGCAAATATATATATATATATATATATATATATATATATATATATATATCAGAATTACCAGTGCTGCTTAATCATTTCACAAAATCTTCTCTTGTCTTCTCTCTGTCTTTAATTTTCTTTTGGATGAATGTTTATGAGTGTTCTTACAAGACTTCAGAGCTATTTGTATGTGAATATCTTCCTTTTATTTAATTCCTTTCTTTCTTCCCTTCCTTCTTTCTCAACTAATTAAATTGGGTGACTCTATTAGGAACATGTCAATAACCCAATTGTCAGAGAACCTTCCAGCCTTGCAATAATAGGCCCTTGGTGAATTTACAGAGATAAATGAAGTGACCCATGTCAAACTTTTAATGAAAACAAATCCTCTCACAAAGAGACAAGAAACATAGTCTCACCCCTACATAGAGTACTGAAGCTACATGGATAAATTAGGTAATGCCATTCCAGATTTTCAAATTGCTGACTCAATAAATCATACTTAAGAAACAGCTGAATAACTACCCGATGATACTTGAAGCTTTACAAAACTTATTTACATATTCACAGACATTTATAGCTATAATTCCTGTCATAGACTGGTTAAGGTTAAACATGATTTATTCCAGTAGTGATTCAGGCTGACTTCCATAATGAATAATAAAAATACATTTAAATGACTGAAAATAAATATTTTCTTCACCACCACAAAATGTGCAGTTCTAAATGATACAGTATGGGGATTAATTGAAGAAACTAGGGATATTCAGCCTGGAGAGGAGACATGAGAGTGGGGGGATTTGACAGCTGTTGTCATGTCTGTCTTGATTAATCCTTCTCTGTCAAAGATCCAAACAACTGCCAACTATTGTCACTTCTACCTACACATCATCTCTTGAATCTGTCCTTCTTTTCACACACATAACCACTATTCTTGTTCAGCCCTTCATCACATTTCAACTAGTGTTACAATAGCCTACTAATTGATTCCCTGCTTCTAGTAAATCCCTTTCCAATTGATCCTCCACAATGTGAAATTAACACCTGACCAACCAATTCTAATTGTCTTGTTTCTCCACTAAAATACCTTTACTGGTTCTCTGCTGTGTGTGTTCGTCCTTCATTGCCAAAGAAGATCATGCCATCAGAGAAATAATGACATGACTTGCACTTGACTTTGCTTTGAGTGAGGGGGTGCTGTGCAGGTCACCAGCCTCACTTCTCCTCCAGAGCCATCTGAAACCAGTGACCAGATATTCATCAGGATGACTGGAGATGACCCAGGATGAGGCAATTGGGGTTAAGTGACATGCCCAAAGTCACACAGCTAGTGAGTGTCAAGTGTCTGAGGTGAGATTTGAACTCAGGTCCTTCTGACTCTTGCACTGGTGCTGTATCTACTGCACCATCTAGTTGTCCATTCAGACTTGACAATAGAATTATCAAAAGAATATTATCAGAGACATGTGCCCAGAAAAGGTGGTACCATTATGTAATGAAAAGGCTGACCTATAGATATCCTATGCATTTTACTGTTATTCCAATGTCAAGAGAGCTAAAGGAAGGCTCACATTATGAATGGAAGGCCTGTGAAGGATTTTATAGGAAGACATAGACAACAGGAATACAAGGATGAGTTGTAAATGGGTCATCATCTCAATTAAAGATACCCATAATGATGTAGTTAAATATCAAAAAGTATTCTATAGGTTCTCTACTATCTCAAGGAAAGAGTATAAACTTATTGTGGTATTGAAAATCCTCCACAATTTGGTTCCCTCTTACCGTTTTAGTCTTATATTTATTATTATTATACTTTCTAGTCAAACTGGCCAATTAACATTTCTTCATGCGCAATGATTCATTTCCCATCTCCATACTATTCTATACTCTTAAAATGCACACAATACCCATCTTCACTTGATAGAACCTCTTGTTTATATCAAAGTCCAGGCATCCCACATAAAACCTGTCTTGACCTAACTCTTTATTGCTAGTTTCTACTTCTTGAGGTTACTTTGCATTGCTTTTTATATATTTTGTATTTGCTTCTCTGTGTAAATAGACTTGTCCAGTGTCTTTTACACATAAGAAATGCTTGTTGAATTTTATAATACAAGAATGACAGTAATTAATCTAATGTCAGAGGCATTGGTCCGAATCCTTTTTCTGCCAAACACACAGGTGTCATGTCAATTTAGCCCCTCTAAACCTTAATCCTCATCTATAGAATGCACTAGTTGAATTAGATCAGAGATTTCAAACTCTCTCTGGAGTGTGGCCTAAAACAGATTAAAATGTAAAGGGGAAATGTTTTTTTTAATACAATATAACATTGATAATGCTAATTTGTGATTTTCTAAGTCAATATGCATCTCCAGGGATCTGTTTCTATTTGAGTTTAACAGGACTGAACTAGATAACTTTCAATTTTAAATCTACATTCTTTTGATTCTAAGGATTCAAGGGGTATTGTCATGGAAGAGAACTTTGTTTTTACTAATTGACCCCAGGAGTAAAACAGTTGAAGAATTTTCTTCAAAAAATAAGGTAGGGTGAGAAAGGGGAGAGTGGAGAGAGACCTTACTAACAATTTCAGTTTTCTAAATTTAAATGCACTGCTTTGGCTTGTCATGAGATCCCCATGCTTGGAAATTTCCATTGAAGACTAGCTGGAGAAATGGAAATTCCTCTTAGGCCAGAAACTCTGAAGGTTTTCCCCTCCCAGTTCGATTATTTTGGGGTGGGGGATTAAAGGGGTCATGCCTTGGTTCACTTCTTAAAGAGCTCTAATCACTGAATAGACATTACCTGAGTCAAAGTGAGAATCCAGAAAGATCTCAGCTTTAAAAGGCCAAGGTTTCCAGAGGGAAAGTGAGGCTGGTGCATTTGTATAGCCTTCCCTCATTTAAATACAATTCATTTGCAAGTCATGGCATCTTCTTCCTGATGTCCTGGTGCTCTGAGAGTGAAGGACAAACAAGCAAACAAACCTCACATCAGTCTTCATCATCTCTAGCGTATGGGACTTCTGGGTTTTAGTGTTCTTTTCATTTAGAACTATGTACTTTTCAATGACCCTTAGCTTAAGCTCTGCAAAAGCTTCTCCTCTTTGATGAACTCAGAACTGTGGATTCTGGGGTAGGAGCGCAGATGGCAGAGTAAAGGCAGAAACTTGCCTGAGCTCTCCTCCAAAACCCTCCAAATACCTTTAAAAATGACTCTAAACAAATTCTAGCGTTGTAGAACTCATAAAAATACAGAATGAAAGGCTGGCAAAAAAGGTTTGTTGCACCAGGCTGCAACACAGACCCAGTTCCAGAGAGCCTGGATCAGACCTCAGGGTCCCCAACAATAAAATCCATCCCTGCCCAGTCAGGAACAGACCTTAAAAATGACTGAATCAATATCAGTACTGTCAGCAGCTGCTTCAAGGGGTCCCAGCCCACACACAGTAAGGGAGTCAAACAACTGGTCAGAATATTATTGGAATCTCTTAACTCTAGTACCAAGGCAAGACTCTGTTGCTTTGTCCACACTTCGATATAGGTCCCAAGTCCTAGTTCATAGCAGAGCTTGTGACATCAGTGGAGGGGAGACCCTTCTCACAGTTCAAGGGCAAAAAAGAATGCATGTGCTCATTAATAGACCAGAGAAAGGCCAGTAGAGTAGAAAACATCTCTCCTTAGATCATACCAGCTTGGAAGAATTGAAAACTGAAAACAGCTGCAAAAAAATTCTGAAGCTTGGGACAGATCACCCTCCACCCTGGAAGCAGAATCCTACTTTGACAAACAGTTAAAAGTCTAGTAATAGGCTAGAAAAATGAGCAAAAACAAAACTCTGACTATGGAAAATTTTTATTGTGACAAGGAATATAAAAATACACACTCAGAATAAGATGGCAATGTTCAAGTTCCTACATCTAAAGCCTCCAAGAAAAACATATGAAATGGTCTTGGACCATGGAAAAGCTCAAAAAGGATTTGAAAATCAGCTAAGTGAAGTAGAAGAAAAATTGGAAAGAAAAATGAGTGTGATACAAGAAAATCATGAGAAAAAAGTCAATACCTTGGTGAAGGATTCACAAAAATATACTGAAGAAAATAATATATTGAAAAACAAAATAGGCCAAATGGTAAAATAGATCTAAGAAACCAATGTGAAGAAGAATGTCTCAAACAGTAGAATTGGCCAAATGGAAAAAGAAGTCCTAAAGTTCAACTGAAAAAATAATTCCTTAAAAATGAGAATGGAGGAAATGAAAGCTAATGGCTTTAGGAAAAATAAAGATGCTTAATAATAATAATAGAGCCAAAAGAAAGAAAAAATAGAACACAATGTACAATATGTCATTAGAAAAGCAACTGATCTGTAAAATAGAACCAGGAGAGATAATTCAAAAAGTTTGGCCTCCCTGAAAGCCATGATCAAAAAAAGGAGCCTAGATATTATCTTTCAAGAAATTATCAAGGAAATCTGCCTTGCTATTCTACAACTACAAGGTAAAATAGAAATTGAAAGAATACACCAATCACCTCCTGAAAAAGATGAAAATGTTGCAAGCAGTCAGAAAGAAACAATTCAATTATTGTGGAGGCACAGTCAGGATAACACAAGATTTAACAGCTTCTAAATTAAAGGATTGGGGGGCGGAGCCAAGATGGCAGAGTAGAAAGACTCACATTTGCTAGCTCCGAACCCACAGCCAATGGATTCCCTCTAAAAAGAACTCCTGACAAATTCTGGAACAGTGGAAGCTGCACAGAAACACAGTGAAGGAGATTTCCATTGCAGAGAGCCCTGAAAAACCCACCACAAAGGTACTCCATGCGGGAGTGGAGCCCTGCCCTGCAGAGCACTCCCCGCCCCCCACTCCGGCCTCACCGCACTGAGAGGAGCTAGCAGAGCCAAGCAGGCATCAGGGGCCTGAATCTCCAGCGGCCACGAAGGTCCCTCCACCCACAGACGCACAGGTCAGTGAGAGAGACAGGCTGAGAGGGGAGTGGGGTATCTCTGGGACTCGGACCCCCTCAGAGGTGGCAGCCACAGTAGAGGTGGAGGCAGCTTGGCCAGAGACTCCCGGGGTGGGCAGGGGCTCCGCCCCAGCTCCATTGCAAGAGATCTCTGCATAAACCCCCTGAGGGAACTGAGCCTGAGAGGAGGCCCTGCCCCCACCTGAGAACCAGCAGATAAGCTCCCATTGAAGAGCAGTCAGGCCTGCTGCCAAAAGCCCTGAGGCTGGGGAGCAGCATTTGAATCTCAGACCCCAAGCACCAGCTGGGCAGATCTGGGCCAGGGGGTGGAG
>CM053773.1:55767149-55780788 GCA_028658325.1 Potorous gilbertii
TTGCTCTCCTACTCACCAATCCCAGTCATGATGAGCCTTCGGGGCGCCACCGGCCTCCCAGTCCTCTGGGAGGAATAACCAGACAGAACGCCGGAGGTAGCAGAAGCAGTCTTTAATGTTCAGCGATCACATCCCAAGAGAGCGTCCCTCCCCGTGAACCCAACATATATAGATCCTAGCACTTCTTGAATACCACCAACCAATCATCGTTCTATTCCACACTTATAACCTAATAAGGAAAGGCATCTGTGCTAAGCCCTGCCCCTCTCTCTCTAGCCCTCCCTCCTCCCTCCCCCAACACATATAGTATTGGAATTAACTGTTATTATATGTTTGATAGAATTCACTTTTAAATCCATCTGGCCCTGGAGATTTTTTTCCTAGGGAATTCATTCATTGTTCAATTTCTTTTTCTGAGATGGGGTTATTTAAGTATTCACCTTCCTTTTCTGTTAGTCTTGGCAATTTATATCTTTTAAAATAATCATCCATCTCATTTAGATTGTTGATTTTATGGGGCATACAATTAGGTAAAGCAATTTCTTAGTACTGTTTTAAATTCCTCCTCATTGGAGGTGAGTTTACCCTTTTCATTTTTGATATTGGTAATTTGGTTTTCTTCTTTCTTTTTTCTAACCAAATTGACCAAGAGTTTATCAGTGTTATTGTTTTTTTCATAAAACCAACTCCTAGTTTTATTAGTTCAATAGTTTTCTTAATCTCTCCTCTTGTTTTCAATATTTTAGATTTGACATATACTTGGGGATTTTCAATTTGTTCTTTTTTGAGCTTTTAAAGCTGCATGCCCAATTTATTGATCTCCTCTCTCTCTATTTTATTCATGTAGGTATTCGAAGAAATAAAAATTCCCCTAAGAACTGCTTTTGCAGTATCCTATAAAATTTGATAAGTTGTCTCATTATTGTCATTCTCTTGAATGAAGTTGTTGATTGTTTCTACAATTTATTTAACTCAATCTTTAGGATTAGATTGTTTAGGTAGCAATTAATTTTTGGTCTATCTTTCCATGGCCTTTGATTACAAATAAGTTTTATTGCATTATGACCTGAGAAGGATGCATTGACTATCTCTGCCTTTCCACACTGGATTGTGAGGTTTTTATGGCCTAGTACATGGTCAATTTTTGTATATGTGCCTTGTATCACTGAGAAAAAGGTATATTCCTTTCCATTCCCGTTCAATTTTCTGCAGAGATCTATCATACCTACCTTTTCCAGAGTTCTATTCACCTCCTTAATTTCTTTCTTGTTCATTCTGAGATTAGATTTATCAGGTTCAGAGAGGGCAAGGCTGAGGTCCCCCACTAGTATAGTTTTGCTGTCTATTTCTTCCTGTAACTCCCTTAACTTCTCCTCTAAGAATTTGGATGCTATACCGCTTGAAGCACACATGTTTAGTAAGGAAATTGCTTCATTGTTTATGGTGTCTTTTAGCAGGATATAGTTTCCTTCCTTAACTCTTTTCATTAGATCTATTTCTACTTTTGCTTTGTCTGAGATTAGGATTGCTACCCCTGCTTCTTTTATATCAGCTGAAGCAAAATAAATTCTTCTCTAACTTTTTACCTTTACCCTATGCGTATCTCCCATTTTCAATTGTGTCTCTTGTAAACAAAGTATTGTTAGATTATGATTTTTAATCCATTCTGCTCTCTGTCTCTGTTTTATGGGAGAATTCATCCTACTCACATTCACAGTTATGATTACTATTTATTTCTTTTCCTCTATTCCCTTTCCCTTGTTTATGCTTTTAGTTCTCCCTTCTTCCCTTCCCCTCCTCAATGAATAGAGTTCTAATTTTTGACCACCTCCTACCTCAGTCTTCTCTTCCTTCTTTCAGCCCCATTCCCTTTTAATCCCCTTTTCCCATACTAATTCTACCCCTCCCTTTTAGCCTCATCTACATTTTCTTTCCCCCTTCCCCTCATATTGTTGATACAGCTGGTTGTGTTTCTATTCTTAACTGAGTTTGTTGTACCCTCCTTGAATCCAATCAGATGAGAATACTTCTCAAACAATACTCATATCCCTCCCCTCTTTCCCTCTGCGGTAAAGTATTTTTGTGCCTCTTTCTGCATTCAAATTTATTTTTTTCTGCCTCCTACTTTTCACATATCCCATTGCAATCCCTTTGCACCCTTAAATCACATTTGTTACCATCACATCATTTAATTTACACCCACTTCCCCTGTCTACATATATCCCTTTTACATTTCATAATAAATATATAACTCTCAAGATTAACAAGTATCATCTCCCCTTATAGGAATGTGAACAGTTTGCCCATGTTGTGTAACAAGTATTTCTTTTTCCCCTGTTTATCTTTTTATGGCTCTCTTGAGACTTGCATTTGAACATCAAGTTTCTACTGAGTCTTGTCCTTTTCATCAGCATGGTCTGGAAATCCCTTATTTCACTGAATGTCCATCTCCTTGCCTGAAATATTATGCTCAGCTTTGCTGGGTAATTAATCTTTGGTTGTAGTCCCAGATCCTTTGCCACAGAGAATATCATATTCCAAATCCTTTAACATTTTAATGTAGAAGTTGCAAGGTTCTGTGTGAACCTACCTATAGCTCCTCAATATTCGAATTGTTTCTTTCTGGCTGCCTGCAGTAATTTACTCCTTCACTTGGCAGCTCTGGAATTTGGCAACGATATTCCTTGGTGTTTTTAGTTTGGGGTCCCTTTCAGGAGGTGAATGGTGGATTCTTCAATGACTATTTTACCCTTCAAGTCTAGGGTTTCTGGACAATTCTCCTTTATGATTTCTTGGACAATATTGTCCAGGCTCTTTTTTTCATCATGATTTTCTTGTAGACCAATAATCCTTAGATTTTTCTCTCCTGGATTTATTTTCCAGGTCAGTTGTTTTTCCAGCTACATATTTTACATTTTCTTCTATCTTTTCGTTCTTTAAATTCTGTTTGATTGATTCTTGATATCTCATAGATTCATTAGCTTCTACTTGTTTTGGGGCACCCTGTAGTAATAATTAAGTATTTAATGAGAGTATTTCTTTTTTCATCAAGTAGAGTGTAAGGTCCTTGATGGTAATGCTATATAGAATACTTTTCACATATACTGAAGATAGAATGTTGTATTGAAAAGGACACTAAGCCCAAATTTACTATTAATGACCTTAATAAATAAGGTCAACTCAACTCTCTAAGCCTGAACTCCTTTATCTATTAATTGCCTGGGTTAGACTAATTGATCTGTAACAAGCTTCCCATTCTAAGATTATAGATTTCTTTTATTCTTGTATCATGAGTATTCCACTCAGGTTGTCTCTTGATGTCTTGATGGGTAGGATGCATGTGTGTCTGGATAGATCTCCCTATGTATCAGTCACTGTGCTCTCTTCATTAAGAATACCCTGAGAAAATTTTTCATACTGAGACATACCCCCAATCTGTGCCACATGAAGCATTAAGAATAACAAAGAAATTTGTCAGTAATGGGTGTGGGATGCTGGATCATTAATATCATAATTCTTGACATAATTTTTCTAACTATTCCTTTTGATCAGGTTATCTAATGGGCTATTACTTTTTTTTTTTGGTCTTTTCAAAGGATCAGCTTCCAGTTATGAATTCTTTGGTCTTTTTATTTTTCAATTAATCTATCTCTTCTTGAATTTTGAGGTTTTCTCTCTTATGTTTGTTTTGTTTTTTATTTGATAATTTCTAATTTTTATTGCACATTTGGTTAATTGCTATTTTTTGATTCTATTAATGCATGTTCTCAGATATATAGTTTTCCACTGAGGATTACTATCTTTTATTTTGTTCTTTTCATTCCAAGAGTCTAACATAGAGTGCTGGTCTGTGCCTTTCAAAAAAGTAAATGCTTAATTAATGTTTTTAATTCATTCTTTCCTTGTTCTTTGAGAGGTAATAAATCAATACAACCCTCCCTCAACAACAGGGCTTTGGATAGTTTGATGAATCAACTAGTTTCTTCTGTTTTATCTTAGAAACTTCCTTTCCTAACATCTACAATTCTGAAGTAGTTTGTCAGTGAAACCCCCTTCTGCAGTACAGTCCTCTACCTTTGTATGTCCATCCACTCTTGCCTTTCCTCTCTCCATTCTCCAACCTGCTCTGCCCTCCACTTCCATTGTGTCCCTCAAAATCCTCATTAAGTCATAGTCAAATTTATTTTCCTTTTGTATCTCTTGTTCTCTGCAAGTCATATTATATTATTTTCCTGCATATGTTCTATATTTCTTAGCATAATTTAAGCTCCTGGAGAATTTTTTTTTAATTATCTTTGTTTTTCTAGCACCTAACACTTAGCCCTATACATAGTAGGTTCTTAATGAACTTGTTTTGGATAAAGTTGAAATATTTGTCAGTATCAGGGATCAGGGAATGAAAATAAGCAGAGGTTAGGAGACTATGAAACTTATTTAATGAAGGTGACATGGAGAAAGGAATGGTATATTGATTTTTTTTAATTCATTGTAGTCATCACCCAAATGCCATCTTCTTCTAAGGGCTATGGAAAATCCATCCATAGTTTTCACCCAATCCAAATCATTTAAATCATCCATATCTTGAAAATTACTGTGCAAGTGAACAAACAAACAAAAAATGTTTTGGATCAAAATGTTTCATTTGAAAAATATTATTAACCACATCCTCAGATAATGACAAGTATGACAGCTTTACTGGCTCTGGAGCACTTGGTATCTGACCTCATTTCATTGTTTCCAGAAGATAGATGCAGTTAAAGGTTTGTGTGATAATGAGATTTCTGAGCAGCAACTCTCTGCCAAGATTCAGAGGAAGAGAGGAAAGAGCTGCTTTTGTGTTAGGAAGCTTTGAAAATGAAAAGATTCTAAAGCTGGAAAAAAATTTGATATTTTTAAAAAAGTTTTCTTTTGATGATGGATTTCATAGTTATAAATTTAATTCATTTTAATTTGAAGGTTTTAGCCAGAAGATGCTAGCTTGTGGAACATTTCTTTTTTTCTCTTTTTTTAAGTGTTCAAAACATTCTTAAAACCTGATTTTTTGGTCCTGAAACTGACAGGTTTATTTTCTATGAATTGCTTTACTCAGGCTGCAAAACCAATTCAAAGATTTGTGAGAGAAACAAAATCTTTTTATTAAAAATTCTCCTTTAGAGATTTCTTGTGAATTTTTGTTTTTCATTTGCAGATCTCAAACACCCACTCTCCTCTCTTCTTTGGCATCAAGGAAAAAGGAATCTCTGTCTAATGCTTGTTATAATTAAGGTCACAGGGGGTATAGATGTCAGAAAGTTTTTCTAAAGTTTTTAGAAAATCTACATAATTTCCTGTCAAAGAAAAAAATTCCCCCTAAACTTTGGTCAAAGTTTTGGAAAAAGAAGTTATTTTACTTAAGAGTTTCTTAAAACACCATCACATAATAGATTGCAATTATTAGATTAATAGATGCTTATTAACTCTGTTTACTTCCATAAAATTTCCATTCCTTTTTCTTTCTCTTTGAGGTTCATCCATTCCCTTTGAAAATGTTTTGTTCACCACATCTCTTCTTCATGTCTGTTTTGAAGTGTTTTTTATTTCCTTTTAGTATTTCCTTTTATGTTTATTCTCACTTGTTCCAATAACTTTATCCCTTTTACCTCCTCTTCCTAGTTTACTTCTCTTTTTTTCTCTCACAGAGACAAAGGGTCTAGCTAAATCAATACCCATAGTAGGAAATAAAACATGACATATGATTAAGCAAAGTGATACTTGTAGTAGGACAGAGATTTGGCTCCTCAACTATTCAGCAAAAGAGATTCCCCTTTATCTTCAAATATAGCAGTTTTTAAAACATGAGACATGAGACAGAACAGCATATTAGATAGACAGCTGACTTTAAAGCCCGGAAGACATGGGAACATTCCTTTAACACATGTTACTTATATAACCCTGGGCAAGGCATTTAATCTCTCAGTAAAGTGCAGTGAAGTTATGACAAGCATTGGTAGAAGAAATAATAGATGTGTTCCCTCTCTCTATATACTAATAATATTTGCTTCTTCCACTTTGTGGAAGCTAACATTTTATGTCCTATATTAGACCTTTCTTTGTTTTGACACCACTCTATCAGTCCTGGATGTTATGTTCTAACATCAACCTTGGGCAACTAGTGGCATCTTCTGTTTGCTAGTCCTAATTTTTATCTGAGAGTTATCCATGTTAATGGACCACTTAAATGCAAATCAGTAAGGAGAGAGAGACAGAGCGACAGAGAATGAGAAACAGAATGAAGAGACAGAGGTGAGGAAGAAACAGACACACAAGAACAGATGGCAGACTTAAATCATATGATCCATAAATTATGCTCTTCCATTCAAATGATCATTCAAATTTCTTTCTTATTCTCCTCCAAAATTTTTCCTTATGTCTTTTGTACTCTTTCCTATTGCTCTTTCTACCATTATTGTTTGAGGGAGAATGGAAAGAGTATTATATTTGCAATTAGAGGGCCTCAATTTCCTCATTTATAAAATGAATGATTTGGACTAGATGTCCATTCCAACTCTCAACCTATGATTCTATAAATAATACTTATTTCTGCATATTGATCTCCTAGCAACTGAACAAAGCCTTTCCTTTCTATACTTAAGCTTTCTCTTCCCCTCATTAAGAGTTTTACCTTTATGACATGATTATGACTCTATACATAGGCACCCTTCCCTCATACTCCACCTTATGGAAGAAGGGTGGTAAGAGAAACAAGAAAGAGTTGGGATTTTTTTTTAGTTTTGTTTTATTTATTGATGTTCATGTAGATATTCATGTTAACAGTTTCTCTTCTAATTTTGTATTTATTTGGTTTTATTCATTTGTTGATAATCTATTATTTATTTGTTCAAAATTTTCCTTTTATCTTCCTATTATATTTATTCATTTCTGAGGGAAGAGCCAATAATTATTCTGCTAATATTTTGCAATAAATATAACTTTTCCTTTACTATGAAACATGGTAAATAATGTTCAATAATAATATTGGGTTTTTTTGTTAATGGTGCCATAATTGTTTCCCTATTTATCCTTCTCAATACTGTAAATTTTTATTTTTGCTTTGTGTCCTAACAAATTAGAACTACTCCTGTTTTAAACAATTCTTTGGATCTGAGTAGAGGACTTATTCTGAATCTACCTTGGTTCATAATCTAACACATATCTTTCCATAATTTCTTCAGAATGAGAGACTTTGTCAAATGTTTATTAAACTATACTATTGAAAAAACAGAAGTGAGTTTATCCTGGAACAGCTAATCTGAATGTACCCTGATGAAGACATTCCAACTCTTTGCAATGATTGCTTCATTTTCTGAATGTTTGCCAATCATTTCTTTAATACTGCATTCTAGTATTTTACCAGAAATCATAGTCAAGATCACTGATCTATAGTTTACAGACATCCTGCTATTCTTTTTTTAAATTTTGATTGCCCTTTTTTTTTAATGTTACAGAACCTTTCTTTTTCTCTTTATCTTTAAAAAAAGATTACAGACTGTGGCTCAATAGCTCATCTGACAATTTTTTCAATATCGTACATTGTAATTCATTTGGTTGAGCTGACTTGAACACATTTCTGATACTTTCAGGTTTTCTTACAATGTCCTTTCTTTGATGTCAGTTTCCTATTAGTCATTTTTATTTGACTCTTTCTAATGCAATGATCATTCATGTATGTAGCAGAGAAAACAAAGGCAAAGTATGATTTGAGCAAAAATACCTTTTGCTCTATCACCTTTTATCACTGACCCAATCTACTCCTACTATTTGTTCATTCCTTTTTAAAAAAATATCCTATTCCCTCATTAATATAGCTTTAAAACCTTTTGATATCCTCTGCTTTTAATTCCAGTCTTAACTTATTGTAATTTAGATCTCTTGACATTTGTACATGTAACAATGGTACAGATTTATGTTGCACTTTTGTATTCATCCTCCATGATCTGCCCTTACTTTCATCTTTTTTTACCTATCTGTTCAAAATCTAAGTTGACCATTGATTTACAACTAAGTTAGGCTCTCCAAATTGATTCCTTTTTCCTCCTCAGCAGAATTATTTCTTTTTTGTTTCCAATTTCCTTCTTCAGAGATTTCCACCTCACCAAGGCTGACTTCACCTGCAGAAATTTAGTCTGTGTTAATCCACTTATTAGGGCAGCTAGGTGGCAAATTTTTTTTGTATCATGTATTTTAATTTTCAGAAATAAAACAATTTTTCTATTTCTTTCTCTTTTTTCCCCCAATAATCATTAAGGAATTAAAGCATCACTTCAAATGATACAATATTATCCATATTTTTTAAAATAAAGAATAATGCAGTAATAAACATGGTGCAGTGCATTTAAAGACAATCATAGGACCATAGGTTTTAGTGCAGAAAGCAGCCTTTGAAATCCCCTGAGAAACATTGTGAGTCATGTGATTAAGAAGATGGTACAGATTATTTCTAAACATTGCAACGCAAAAATCTCAGAGAAAAAGGTGTCATGTGCCAGATATGGAGAAAAATATATAGTTCATAAAACAAGAAGACACAAACACCATGCAAAAGCAAAAATACAATTATATCCCTCAAATGTCATATTTAAACCTCCCATTCAACATCCCCCCTCCCAGCCCTAATCCACCTGATGAACAAAGCAAAAGCAAAAGCAAAAAAACCTCATAGCCTTCAAATTAAAAGTTAAGAAATTCTTGTTAATTCTACTCACAGAAGAAAATCATTCTAAACCCTTCTTTTCAAACATGGAAAGTATAGGGAAAGTTATGAAGGGTAGTGAATGAAAGAATACATAGCGCAGCTTGCACTAGGAGATATTGAACTTCTGTACCTGTGAGAAAGGACATTGAAAACCCTGTTCCAGCCATATTTTTTTTCCTCCTGGAATCTGTTCTAAGAAGAAAGCAGTTCTGGTCATCCCCTAACATGAGGAGATTGAAAACACAGGGTTGAGGTATAGTATCCAAAATGAGGATAATATAGATGACAAATGAAATAATATAGAAATGGAATTCAGGATAAAATGCACACTTAAGGTCTAAAAGATCGACTCCCTTGCGTGACACAGAGAATAAAGAAGGAAAAAGTAAGGTAGCTTATGAGTTAGAGAAAAGGACTCAAAGTATATTGAAATGGAAAAGAAATAAAGGTGAAGGAAAAGTAAACAAAAGTTTATTTTAAAAAAGGCACAAAAAATAGTCCTTAAAATTAGAGATTGTAATTAGAGTAGACTTTTGAAATAGTACACTTAGATGTGAATAGAAAGAAAAATAAAGAAAAGGAAGAAAAATTAGAATAATAAGTTAATTCAATTAAGTCAGTTCAAGAACTTTGTGATAGAGCAAGTAACCACTGAGATCTTTTTGTAAGTCTTAGAAATAGAAAATTAGATACACGAATGAAAAGAAAGGATAAATAAGAAGTAATTGAGCTAAAGAACTCAATATTCATTAAGATTACAATTAAAATATTTGGGAAATAACTTTCTATTTAATGAAATTGTCTTGGAAAATTAGGAAATACTTTTGCAGAAAACTGGTTTTAATAACAGGCCACAATAAGTTGAAAATACCAGATCAGGTCAGGTAAAAAAAGACAGAAGATAATGAAATCAGTTTATGTCAACCATGACTTATAAGAAAATTTTTAAGCAAATGAAAGACAGAGGTGATAGCAAAAAAAAAACAAAACAATAATTTAAATTATAGGGAAATTGAAAACATTTGTGAGAACGATATTAACACAAGAAAAATAGATGAGAAATCATAAAACGTTGAAAAGAGCTTTTCATAAAATACCTCTGATCAAGATCTGAGGTTTCATATGTATGGGGAATTAATATAAATATGTAAATTCAAGATCCATTCCCCCATAGAAATTAAGAAATGACTCTATAAAGTATTATAAATCATTAATAACTCTATGAAAAAGCTTGTCTAAATCACCAATAGGAAGATAATTGCACCTATTTCCCTTCATTACATTTGGAGGATATTCTATATATTGCCAGAAATAGTTAATGTATAGATTTTGCTAGACTATTTTTTTCACTCTTTTCTTTGCAAAAAAAGATGATCTCTGGTGAAGGAATCTATTCAGAAATGAATATGATGTGAAGATACAACTTAATAAAAATAAGAGAAAATTAAAATGATTAAATCTATAATGAACCTTAAATGCCATGTAATTGAGTCTCACCTTGTTTTTGAGGAAACAGTCCAGAGTGTTTAAATGATTTTTAAGTGTACTAAACGACTGAGTGCTGGGATTCAAATGAAATTCAGCAAACTTTTTACGGGGCTATGATTTTCTGTTAAAGCATTTTCAGATCTTATCCTAAAGAGCAAGGAAACATTTATTTTTATATATTAACCATAAAATCTTCTACCAAGATACAATTCATTCTACTTTTGCATTATTCATAATGAGAACTTTACAAAAACCAAATAGAGTTGCCACCCATTATACTAAGCTGATGCCAAAAAACCTATTTGAAAATGTAAAAGGGAAAGAAAATAAGGAAGAAATGAGTCTTTTTACTTGTATCACATCAATAAGTAATATATGCAACTTTATTTAATTTTATCTAGTTGATTTCAGCTTTCAAATTAGGGGGTGAAGGAGGGGAAGGAATAAACATTTATTAAGCACCTACTATATAGCAGACACTATGCTGAGATGTTACAATTATAAATTTCAAAAATTTCAGAGGAAGGAGAAGTGAGATCCCATTGCTAAAACTGTAAAGACTATGAGGGAAAACTGTTTAATAAAGGTACTTCTAAAAAAGAAAATTTGAAAAATAAATAAAACTTATGATGACCAGAAAAAAGCAAGGGTTATTTAAAGAAGTCAACATTGATGGCCAGGGAATTTACTAAACATTTTATATTTTAAAAGGCACTTGTTATCTTTTGTTCACAGATGATTGTACACTCAATGAAGCCTCTGAAGTTTAGATGCAACAAAATATAGATTGATTTTCTGCTGCTTTGTGCTAATTTTGGCCTAACAATTAACACCAAGAAAACAGAGGTTCTCCATCAACAGCACCACACCATCCATACAAGCAACCACTGGTTATATAGCAAATGGAGAAATAATGTATGTTGTGGATAGGTACACTTACTTCGGCAGTATACTTTACAAGGATGTACACATAGCAGATGAGTTTGACACATGCTTTGCTAGGTCAGTGTTTAGAAGGCTTCAAGGGAAAGTGTGGGACAGAAGAGATATTAGAATGCCTATGAAACTGAAAGTCTACAGAGCCATTGTGCTGACCTCATTGTTGTATATTCGTGATGCCTGGGCAATATATCAGTGCCATGCCCTGAAAATGAATCTCCTTCATTTGAATTGCCTTAGGAAAATTATCTCATGGAAAAATAAGGTTCCAGGCACTTTTAGAGCTGAATTGTGAACCATTCAAACTCTACTGAAGATAGCATAACTCTAGTAGGCACCATTTGAATGTCAGAAGTATATTTGCTTAAAAGACTATCACATGGAGAACTCACATAAAGTAACTGCTCATGCGGAGGTCAGAAGAAGCCTTAGTAGGACACTCTCAAGATTTCTCTGAAGAACTTTAGAATCAATTGTGAGACACTGGAGACACTGGTACAGGACAACTCACTGTGGCATGTCCTCCTCAGAGAAGGTTCTGTGCTCTATGAGCAAAGCAGAATTGAAGCAACTTAAAAGAAACTCAAGAAGAATGAATTGAGAGATATCTTCAGTCCAAATGTTCATATGGACTATTTGTGCCTGATCTGTGGTAGAGCCTTCCAACCTCATATATGTCTGATCAGTCATAGCTAAACACACTGTTCCTCGAACCCCAGCATAGTGGTGTCATTTTGTTCCTCCTCAGGAACAAAGGACAAAAACCATTTTCTTTACTAAGGAATATAATCTTTGAAATGGAAAAGACAAAATAGGTATTACATTAGAAGGAACTGAAAGCACATAAGAGTAAGAAGATAGTGAGATGACATGTAGATTCCCTAGAATTTCAAATCACTAGGAACACATAAACTATACTACATAGCCCTGAAAGAACTTCTGGATGTGATTTTTGAGCCTCTGTTTGTGACTTTTCAATATTGCATAGAGTAAGAGAATTGTAGAAATTGATAAGAAGTGTTCTGTTTTTGTTTTGGTTTTTAAGAAAGGGAAGAATGGAATCCACAATATTGGAGTGAAGCAGAGCATTATAGACAACCATATCTCTTTTAGTTGTAACACAATCATTAGCTCTAGTGAATCAAAACTGATTTAATGGCTAAAGTCAAAGAGTTAATAGGGTAATGTGTATATGGCCTAGTAGAGTATCTCAGTGATCTGAGCTTTACATTGCCCCATTTCATATTTTTCTCAGTGGCTTTTTTTTCAGTAGAAAGAAAACTGGGAAGGATAGTGAATATTCTGAATGACAGTCAAAAGTTTTTTTAAAAATCTTGAAAAGCTAGAGCATTAAACTGAATGTACTAGATGAAACTTATTAGTTAGATAAAAATGTAAAATCTTATGCTTGAGTACAAAATTTAGTTTTTTCCAAGTAAAGGATGAGGAAAACATGGTAAAAATAGCATTATTAGAAGAAAAAAGTATAGGGTTTTCTGTGTATTATAAACACATTATGAATCAATTTGATGTGGTTGCCAAGAAAGTGAGTGTGATCTTGAGCCCTTTTAAAAGAGACATAGCTTCCAGGAGAACAGAGGTGATCATTCTTCTGTACTTTTGTCAGATCTCACATGAACTACTGTTTTCAGTTCTGATTATCACAGTTAGGACACTGATAAAGGAAAAAGCAAACAGGACAGAAGAGAATGATTAGAACTAGACCAAAAGTGAATGTTCTACCATGAAGGTGGTAGTGGGCTCTTCCTTCCTCCCAATCCTCATGGAAGTCTTCCAACAGAAGAGACTGGATAACGACTTCACAGATACTTTATAATTGGATATTTTTTGATATTCTTTGAGTCCATAACTGTTGTGATTGTGATTTTGTGATTAAAGTCTTGCCTCTGATGTACAGTATTAAGTTTCTTAGTTTCTTGGTAATTTAAGCAATATTTTTAAGACTATAATTTATAGCTACATTAGTGTAGAAAGTTTCCACATCAGGAGATTCCCCCCATTGATGCAATTATAGGTACATAACTTTCATCCTATAAAAAAATTCCACATGAAGAAGGTGTTTTGTGAAGTATCACAACAATCTGTGCTTAGCTCCATGCCATTTAAAGGGGGTTAAGTGTTCAGTTCTGGTGCTGTTTAACAGGATTTGTTTTTGTTTTTGTTTTTATCTCTGACCCAAAACTATAGCTGTTAGTATCTATTTTCAGTGACAGGATTTAAAAATACATATAAACATTTTCTAGCATTGAGTCAAATCTAATATTATCTAATTTGATTGTAATAAATATTAATATTAAAATTTAGGCATAAAAAACTTTATAGTTATAGTACAAAATAGTCATGGCAGTTTATATGTAAAGATATGAGGGTTAAAAAACTGTAACCTCAATGTGAGCCAATGATGATGTCAGTGAAAAATATTAATAATGAAATCTTAGATATATTTGGAAAGGCATAGTA
>CM053773.1:55781288-55796664 GCA_028658325.1 Potorous gilbertii
CTAGATAGTTTCTAACTTGTCACTGTCCTTTCTAAAATATATCAACAGGAGAGGGTCAATCCATAGACATTATGCTATCCAGTAGCATGGAATTTCTTCCTCATAATTATTTTTTTCATGAATTCATAAGTTTAAAGTCAGGAGAAATCATAGAGAATATCAGGCATAGCTGTCAATCAGTGCACTCAATTTTATAGGTAAGGGAACTGAGGCTCACAGAGTTTGTAATATGCTTAAGTTCGTAGACATAATAAGTAGGGGAGCTAAAATTTGACGAATAGACCTTTGATTCCCTATATAGCACACTTTTTGCTATAACACATTGCCTCTCAAAGTACTCTAAATCTCATACTCTTTTATTTACTTTCTTCTAAGTGGTCTAATGGCCAATGAACTCATAAAATCATAGCCTTCAAACACTATTCAAATTTCACTTCTTACATGCCCTTCCCTGATAATCTCAGGTAATTTTTTTCATTATCATCCCTTTATACTACCTTCATGAACTTATACTCTGATTTATCACAATTTGTCTATTAATTTTGATCATCTTGCTCCGTTTTCATTCTGATACTTTAATTCTCTCCTCTATTCTCTCTTTCTCTCACTCAAAACTAGCCTCAGACTCTTACTAGCTGTGTGACCTTAGGCAAGTCAAAATCTCTGTTTGTTACAGTTTCTTCAACTGTAAAAATGGGGAGAGTAATATCACCAGCTTTACAGGGTTGTTGTGAGGATCTAATGATATATTTGTCAAAAGCAGTTAGCTCAGTTCCTGGAACATAAAAGGTACTATATATAAATATATATCATGTATATAATATATACATAATATATATATATATAATAAATGCTAATTTGCTTCCTTTCCATTAGAAGTTTATCCTGTATAATCTATTTATATGTCAATATATTCATACATATACACATAAACCATATATAACATGTAATTTATATATAAACGATATGTTTATCTATATATAAACTTTGTAATCTCTCTTTATGTTAAATATATATACATATATATATATATAAAACTTATTATGTACAATCTGTCAAATATATTCTTGCATCATCCTTGGGGACAAAAAAAAGTATCTTCTTTACCTTGGTGTATCTCCTCACTGCTTGACAGATTATACATAGTAAATTTTTAACGAATGTTTGATGACTGACTGAATAGAGTACTTGAACTTGAAATGATCATAAGGTAGAAGAATGGAAATTGGAATACAAGGGCCTACATAAATAATTCTCCCACTTGATAAGACAAAAGAAATTTAGATTATAAATCTGAATTACGAATTAATTTATAATATTATGAAATGGAGGCAGGTATGGCCCAGCTCTTTGAGTACTCCCTAAGAAAGACTATTAATGACAATAGAGAGTAATACTTCAATCACATTTTGCGAAGCACAGTGGCAAACAGCATAAAAGGGGTTAGTTCATTAACATATTTGCATCAATTCAAATTTATCAGTAATATTTGTTTTTTTTATAGATGATATCTAAAGTTTATCTGAGATCATAGGACCAAAAGGTCTTGATTTAGCATAGAAACTGAAGATGTGGTTTTTATTTAATATATGATACAATTTGCAAATTATGCTTCTTTGATCCTTGGGATAGTCTATAAGTGACTTCTGGTTTCTCTTTTACAATCTTATTTTCTGTGACTGTACGTTATACTGACTACTTATAAACTTAAAATACTAACTAGAAGGGAATGGAATAAGATACAATTTGAATTTTAAAAATCTAAATAGTGAGATCTCTGTTTCATGCAACTTATTCCTTTAACGTTCAGCTACCTTCATGACTATTAGAATAAATTGTTCATATCCACACATTCCACTGGGGGAAGTCTTCATATACTTCGGGTTGATAGCCCAACAGGTTTGAGGATTGTTGGTTGCCCTCAACCTCGTTTAGCCCATTTGCCAAAATAATTTTAGTAGGGGTGTGGCCACTGTACATGTTACAGCTTCTTGGAGCCATGGGTGTGAGTTAGGTGACAGGTGGACACAAAAAGTAGATAAACATCCCTGAAAAGGTCTAAGTAAGCCCTCACACTAAGGGTACTAGTCTTCCCTGAGCACTCCATACACCTCAAATGCTGTGGAGTGCTTAGAGTTTGGTCAGACATGAAAGACACTAAGGTCACCCACTTCATCCTAGGCCAGACCAGAGGTGGGGAACTTGAGACCTCCAGGCCACATGTGACCTTTTAGGTCCTGGGTCTGGCCTTTTGACTGAGTTTAAATTTTACAGAACAAATGCTTTTATTAAGGAGATTTATTCCATGAATTTTGAATTCAGTCAAAAGGCCATACTTGAGGAACTAGAGGGTCACAGGTGGCCTCAAGGCTGCAGATTCTCCACCTTTGTCCTAGGCTATTATGAGTCATCTTGACTTTTGTCCTGCCACTGGACTACAATGACTCTGGAAGAGTAACTGAGGCCTATGACATTCTACAGCTATGCTTTACTTAAATCCATTTCACACACAAATCAAGACATCATCCATCACATCATGATATCATTGGTTTGCTTCAAAAATGAAGGCTGAATAACAGCTCCTTTAAGGAAAGAACTATACCCACAAGATGATGCAGACTTAAAACTTGTTTTAAGATTTTTCTTTTTTCCTGTGAAGGAAATCATACTGAAGCTAAGTTTTGGATAGAATACAACAGCAAAGAGAGGTGGAAACATATTTAGAGAGAAATCAAGATGAGAAGAAAGCAAAGAATGGTGCCCTGGTGCTCTGCTCCAATTCAATAAGCCTTCACGGAGCATCAGTGTTGCACGGTTGCATATTATCTACTCTTGGCCTAGATATTTCGGAGTGAGGGGGAGTGAATAATGAAATAAATGCAAATGGTGAATGTGATTCCTGCCATATGGAAACTGTAAGTTTTTCTTCTTGTAATCATGTTGAGTGACATTCAATATTATTCTTCACCTCTATCTTGTTGGCTTGAGTACCAGGGAGCAGGAAGAGGTGAAGGGACAACTGTTTTCATGAAGGACATTGGACCATAGACCTAGCAACCTCCAAATCCAATATTATGCATGTATACATGCACATACATACATGCCATACCACATATGTGTGTGAAATAGATAAATACAGGTTAATCTTCCACAGACTGCATTGTGTCCTTGAACAAGTCACTGTACTTACATTTCCTCCTATGTAGAATGAAAGCACTGGACTAGATATCCTCTAATATCTCATTCATCTATACTTTTAGGAACCTATGATTCTATATACAAAGTAAATGCATGTATCTTTTATATAGCTAATACAGTTTAAAAAACAATAAAAAACCTTTGTAAAGAGTTGCTAAATAACCAAATTACCAATTCATTCATTGCCAGGAGTAATCACTATGAACTAGTATTTATAGGGCATATTGCTAGGCATCTCCTAAGAGTGTGTGTCAGAGGAATAAAAACAAAAAAAAATGTTTAGGTGATAGGTAATCTCTCTTGTCAGACAGCCTCTCATTTAGTAAGAAAAATAAAACACTAACACAGATGACTAACTGCACAATGTAAGCATATCAGTGATATACAAAACATAGTGTTATTTTAGATACAGAACAAATGATTAAATTAATAAACAGATGAGTCAGGAAAAGAATTGTGGTGTGGAGATATCTGAATTAAAATTTAAATAAAAGTAGCAATTAAGTAACAGAAGAGATGGTGGTAGGTAATTTCAGGTATAAGAGAGTGTATGAGTAAAAGCATTGAGGCAGAAGATATTATGGTATATTCTGAAGGTTGAAAGTTATCAAGTTTTACTGGAGTCTACCGTGTATATGCAGGAGCAATATGGGAAAAATGAATATCTGATTAACATTTTTCCATAGAATTGATCTCCAAGCTGTCAATAGCCATATCTTTCTGAGTTGCAGTCTCTTCCCCTCATCCCCCTGGTATTTTACTATGGCTTGATCCCTATTTAACTAATTATTAATAAACTAAAGTCTGTATCCCCAGCAGTCATTATCCCTCAGTGGATCTTCAAGAGTGTCTCACTTCTTGCAGCTGTTCCAGTTGAGGAGCTGTGGGGATTATCTTTGCTCCTTGAGGAGCTCTTTTCCACAAATCAATTAGCATGTAGATTTACCCTAGGGATCTGATGGCTTTCCACTTAAGTCCAACGTAACTGAGCCATTTTAGTAATGGCAAGCACTGAAAAGTAAGTACAGAGTGGGTAACATCTGCTAAATCCTTCCTTTGATATAAACTGAGGCAATTATGACCCATTGCAGGGCTGAACTCCTGGAAAAAAACGCCTTTGAGTTTTCTTGAAGCACTTTTTTCATGAATTAATGAGAACTTACTGAATTTCTAGGGCAATTGTGAGCAGTTAATGATAAATGCTTGGAAAAAAACCTTCCAATACATAGATACACATATATAAATACATGCACACAAATATAACTATAATGTTAACAGAACAAGGTTGGAAAGAAATATTAGAAACTGGTCTTTAGAAGGTTTCCTGTGATGGGAGAGAGAAACAGGGAAATCACTGTCATGAAAAAATAATTTAATAAGGAAGTTACTCAAAGACCAAGAAAATTGCCTTGAACACCTTCAACATTCTCACCTGTTCTTACTGATATGAATCTTACTAATCTGAATGATGAAATATCACTGAGGCAGGAATGATCACATTTTCTTTAAAAAATACTTTTATTGGGGGTGGGGCCAAGATGATGGAGTAGAAAGATGCATATACTCTAGGGATTCCCCCCACAGCCCACAAAACACCTGTAAAAAATGACTCTCAACGAAGTCTAGAGCAGCAGCAGCCATAGAATAACAGAGGGAAAGAGATTTCCAGCCAAAGGAAGGCTGCCAGGAAAGGTCTATCTCACAGGATACTAAGCTGAGCACAGCCCAGCCCTGGCCACATGGCATGGGGAGGAACAGGACCTGAATAGACCTCCAGGGCAGAATTCCCAGCAAGGAGGGTCGCAGATACCTCAACCCACAAGCAACAAAGAAAGCTCCAAAGATCAGTGTGGGGGAATTTTCCAAGCTGGGCAAGAGGGGAAGGGGTTCCTCCAGTAATAGCCCTAGGCAACAGCAAAGGCAGCTACAGTAGCCAGGAAGCAACCTGGGTCTATTGTCCAGACAGCTCAACTTAAAGCCTCTGGTTGTAGGGAGCAGCTGATCTAAATCCCAGCCCTGAGTGATGACCCTGCCCCCATCCAAAGACCAGGGGAACCAAGCAGCTGACTTGAATCTCTTGAGGAAGGACTCAGAATTCAAGTAGCTGGCTTGGAAAATACCCCCAAAAAGGGAAAAAATAAGACAATAGATGGTTACTTTCTTGGTGAACAGGTGTCTCCTCCCATCCTTCCAGATGAGGAAGAACAAGGCTTACTGTCACAAGGAGTTAAGACTTCTGTCTCCAGGGCCTCCAAAGTGAAATTAAATTGGGCTCAGGCAATGGAAAGTGTGAAAAGTGAGTAAAGGAGAACCAAAAAACTGGTGAGGAAAATAACACTTTTAAAGAGAGGCTAACTAAATTGGAAAAAGAGGTCCAAAAAGCCAATGAGGAGAAGAAGGCATTAAAAAGCAGAATTAGCCAAATGGAGGAGAAGGTTCAAAAGCTCACTGAATAAATAGTTCTCTGAAAGAGAGAAATGAGTTCAGGGAAATGAATGATTATGAGATAAACCAAGTAGTTAAAAAAAACAAAACCAAAAGATTGAAAAATAGAAGATAATGTGAAACATTTCATTGAAAAAACAACTGACCTAGAAAATAGATGCAGGAGAGACAATTTAAAAATTATGGGATTTATCTGAAAGCCATGATAAAGAAAAAAGAGCCTAGACATCATTTTCCATGAAATTATCAAGGAAAACTGCCCTAATATTCAAGAACCAGAGGGCAAAATGAATATTGAAAGAATCCATCGGTCACTTCCTGAAAGAGACTCAAAAAGAGAAACTCCTAGGAATACTGTGGCCAAATTTCAGAGTTCCCAGGTCAAAGAGAAAATATTGCCAGCAGCTAGAAAGAAACAATTTGAGTATTGTGGGAATACAATCAGGATAACACAGGATCTGGCACCTTCTACATTAAGGGATTGAAGGACTTCGAACAGGATATTTTAGAAGTCAAAGGAACTGGGATTAAAACCAAGAATCACCTACCCAGCAAAACTGAGTATAATACTTCAAGCGAATAAATGGTCATTCAATAATATAGAGGATTTTCAAGCATTCATAATGGAAAGACCAGAACTGAAGAAAAAATTTGACTTTCAAACACAAGAATCAAGAGAAGTATGAAAAAATAAACAAGAAAAAGAAATCATAGGAGACTTTCTAAAGCTGAATTGTTTATGTTCCTACATGGAAAGAAAATATTTGTAACCCTTGAGTCTGTTTTCAGTATTTGGATAGGTGGAGGGATTGTACACATGCATACACACACACACACACACACACACACACACACACAAACATATACATTTATAGACAGAGTACAGGTTGAGTTGAATCAAAAGAGATGATATCCATAAAAAAAAAATTAAGGGGTGAAGAAGATCACTTCCTGTGATTTTCTCTAACTCTTTTTGGGTTAAAAACTCTTCCCTTAGACAAAGAACTGACAGATATATTCCCCCCTCCCCCCATTAATTTACTTGTAATATTATCTTTTATGCTGATTTTTTTTTCATTTTAACTTTATCTTGTTTGTAGTGTGAGACGCTCATCCTTGACTAGTTTCTGCCAAACTGCTCACCAGTTTTCACAGAAATTTTTGTTGAAGGGTGAGTTCTTACCCCCAAAGTTTGGATATTTGGCTTTATCAAATGCTAGGTTACAATTGTCATTTAGCACTGTTATTGTTTACCTAAACTATTCCAATGCTCCACCACTCAATTTCTTAGCCAGTACCAGATTGTTCTGAGGAGTATTGCTTTCTAATGTAATTTGAAATCTAAGCTCTTAGGTCACTTTCCTCTACATTAAAAAGGACACCAAAATGAAAACAGCACAATATTTGATTCTCTTGATATTCTTGACCTGTTGTTCTTCTAGATGAATTTTGTTATTTTTTTCTAGTTCTATAAAATATTTCTGAGTATTAACAAGAAAATTAACTTAAGTGGCATTGCCATTTTTATTACATTGAGTTGGCCTACACATGAGCAATAAATATTTCTCCAACTGTTTAAATCTGTCTTTGTGTGAAAGGTGTTTTGCAATTATGTTCATATAATCCCTGGTTTGTCCTGACAAGTAAACTCTTGGGTATTTTATAGCATCTACAGTCATTTTACATGTAATTTCTCTTTTTAGCTCTTCTTTCTGGGTTTTATTAGTAGTGTATAGAAATGGTGATGATTTGTATGGGCTTATTTAGCACTATGAAACTGTTTCAACTAGTTTTTTAGATGACTCTAGATATCTCTAAATATGCTATAATATCATCTGCAAAAGAATGATATTTGTGTTTTCTCTTCACCCATTTTTAGCCCAATTTCTTTTTCTTATCTTATTTCCATAGTGAGTATTTCTAATACAATATTACATAATAATGGGGAGAATGAAAATCCTTGCATCACTCCTGAACATATTGAGAAGGCTTCAGAAACTCTCAAGTCTTCAAATTTGGTTTAAAACTTGTATCCCAGAAGTGGAGTCAGGAAGGCAGAGTAAAAGCAGGGACTTTCTTGAACTCTTCCCCCAACACTTCCAAATATCTGTAAAATGACTCTAAACATATTCTAGAGTAACAGAACCCACAAAATGATAAAGTGAACAAATATGCAGCCCAAGACAACCTGGAAGGTCAACAGGAAAGTTCTGTTGCATCAGTCTGAGAGAACAGCACAATCCAGTACAAAACACCCCAGCAAACCTGGAACAGTCCTCAGGCAACCAAATCCCTGACTGCTTTAGAAATTTCCAGACTTATCAACCCACAAATACCAAAGACAACTTAGAATGTCAGTAGGAAAGGTCTGTTGGACCTGGGTGAGATAGGAGCATGGTCTGGCCTCAGTTCCAGGGCAGTAGCAGTGGCTACTTCCAGAGCTCTTGGCCCACAGACAGTGAGGGGATTGAGTAGCTGATGAGAGGGGGATTGCAAGGATCTTTTGCTGGTGTTGAGGCAGGATTCTTATGCCTTTCTCTGCTTAGATCTGAGTTGTAGTCCTGGTTGCCATTCACAGGGTGAGGAGTCATACCAGGATGGTGGTGCTTGTGGCATTGGTGGAGAGAAAATCCTCCTCCTGCCTTTCCAAGGCAGAAAAGAGTACTTGTGACCAGTAGCAGACCAGAGCAAAGGCAAGTAGAATAGAGGATCCTTTGATCATAGCACCTTGGAAGAATTGAAAATTTACAGGTCCCTAGAAGTACCTCTGAAAACAACTGCACAAAATTTCTGAAGCTTGAGACAGTATATCCTCCACACTGGAAGAAGTTTTGCCTTTATTAAGAGTTAAAAAGTCAAATAATTGACTGACAAAATGAGAAAACAATGGGAAAAACCTCAGACTATAGAATCTTACTTTGGCAACAGAGAAGTTCAATCATGCAACTAGAAGAAAACAATAAAGTCAAAGATCCTATGTCCAAAGTCTCCAAAAATATGAATTGGTTACAAGTCATGGAAGAGCTCCAAAAAGGATTTTGAAAATCAAGTAAGACAAGTAGAATAAAAATTCGAAAGATAAATGGGAGTGATGCAAGAAAGTCATGAAAAAATGAATCAACAGCTTGAGAAAGGAGATCACAAAAAATACTGAACAAAATAACACCTTAAAAATGGACTAGACCAAATGACAAAAGAGGTCCAAAAACACAGTGAGGAGAAGAATGCCTTAAAAAGAATAATTGGATAAATGGAAAAGGAAGTCCAGAAGCTCACTGAAGAACATAATTGCTTAAAAATTAGAATGGAGTAAATGGAAGCTAATGACTCCATCAGAAATCAAGAAATTATAAAACAAAACCAAAAGAACAAAAATAAATGGAAGACAATGTAAAATATCTCATTTGAAAAGCAATTCACCTAGAAAATAGATCTAAGAGAGATAATTTTAAAATTATTGGGCTGCCTGAAAGCTAGGAACACAAAAGGGTGTAACCATCATCTTTCAAGATATTATCAAGGAAAACTGCCCTGATATTCTAAATGCAAAAAGAAAAATAGAAATTGAAGCAATCCAACAATCACCTCCTGAAATATGTCCCCAAAGTAAAACTTCTAGGAATATTGTAGCAAAATTCCAGAGCTCCCAGGTCAAGGAGAAAATTTGCAACCATCCAGAAAATATTGCAACAATTCAAATATTGTGAAAATACAATCAGGATAACACAAGATTTAGCAGCTTCTACATTACAATGCAAGAGGGCTGTGTATATGATATTCCATACGTCAAAGGAGCTAGGATTAAAACCAAGAATCACCTACCCAGAAAAACTGAATATAATTCTTCAGGAGAAAAAAATAGACATTCAATGAAATAGAGACATTTAAATATTCTTGACTAAAATACCAAAGTTGCGTAGAAAATTTAACTTTCATAGACTGAAGAGAAGCATGAACAGGTAAACAGAAAAGAGAAATCATAAAGGACTTTTTAAAGTTGAACTGCTAGCATTCCTGTGTAGAAAGATGATATTATAAATATCATCATGAGACTTTTTTCAGTAATTGCACATTTGGAGGAAATAGACATTAAGAGAGAATACACAGGGATGATATCCAAAACAATAAAATTAAAGGGTGAGAGAGGAATGTACTGGGAGAAGGAGAAAGGAAGAGGTAGAATGGGGTAAATTATCTCACATTAAATGGGCAGGAAAGAGCTTTGTACAATAGAGGGAAAGAGGTGGGATATGAGAGGCAGAGTGAACCTTATTCTCATCAGATTTGACTTATGGAAGGAATAACATACACACTCAGTTGGGTATTGAAATCTATCTTAAAGGAAAGTAGAGGGGAAGGTGATAAAAGAGAGGAGGAGGAGAAAGGGAAAGGCAGATTGGGGGAAGAGATAATCAGAAGCAAACACTTTTGAGGAGGGACATGGTCAAAGGAGACAATACAATAATCAGGGGTGGGATAAGGCGAAGGGAAATATGATTATTCTTTAACAATATAACTATTATTAAAGATTTTTGCATAGCTATGCATCTATAGCCTATATTGAATTGCTTGAATTCTCCCAGGGAGTAGCTGGGGAAGAAGGTATGGAAAGAGTTTGGAAAAGTTTTAAAAATGAATGTTAAAATTTGTTTTTACATGCAACTGAAAAATAAGATACACAGGCACTGAAGTATAGCAAGATATTTTACCTGACAGGAAAATAGAAAGAAAGGGACTAAGAGGGAGGGGCTGATAGAAGAAAGGGAAGATTTGGGGAAGAGGCAATCACATTGCATACTCTCTTGGGGTGTGTGGAGGGGAGAGATGGGAAGGAAATTTAAGACTGTATCCCACCAATAATGCTAGCATAAAAATTGGCATAATATTTTTTTGTGCCACAGAATTTGAGGCAGATGCTAAGAATTATTTACTACCTGTGTGACTGGTCAAATAACCTCATCTTTATGTACCTGAATTTTCTAATGTGTAAAAGAAAAATTTGACAATTTGACATATGTGTATACACACACATATGTATATATTTTCATCTAGCTGTAGATTCTATGATGACAAAAATAATATGTTTGAAGGTTTCACACACACACAGGGAAGAACTTAATTTACTTTATGTTTAAACATAAATTATTTTTCAGATTAACTCTAGTTAAGTAATCAAGTTCAAAAGTCTATGAGGAAATGTAAAAAAGTAGTTACTATATTTACATCAAAGACTCTCAAAGGGGTAAGAACAACAGAGAGCCACTAGTCCAGCTCATATCTGAATAAGAAATATTCTTCACATCATCATTGAGAAATGGATATCCAGTCTCAGTTGATTTTCAATCATTGACCTCTCATTTACAAAAACTCATAAGTCTGTGATTATCACTTAAAAGATATATTATCTTCAATGATTAGAAAGATCTCACTTCTTAATATTACAGTAAATGCAATGCTGAAGATGGAGAGATATAAGATATCTAGTAGGGTACTATTTCCTTACATCTCTTACAGGTTACTTCCATATTCATTCTCTTTCTATCATCTAAAGTTCCTTTCTGTTTATGGGCTTAATCCTTATTGCCTAAAACACACCAAGATTTCCTTCATTTTAAAAATTGCATACTTAACATTACCATCTCTTGCCCTTCATAGTCAAACTCCAAGAAAAAAAGTACACTTTTTACCTTTACTCCCTCTCCCTTTTACTCATCAACCAATGAGGCAATTTTGTTTTGAAGCCAGTTACTCAAACAAAATCATTCTTTCCATAGTCACCAATGACTTAATTGCCAAATCTTAATTTGGCATTTCTCAATCCTCATCCTCAATAGATAGCTATCACATGGACATGCACAGGATGACATATATGGATGTATAAAAATTGGAGATGGTTTTGAATCATGGCAGCAGGAAGATCCTTTGGGAGTAGCATTGGGAAACAAAGAGTATGCCTATTTTTTTTCTGTCCTAGTATATTGGCTGACATGAGAGAAATGTTTTCAGTAATGAAGAGAGTAGCTAGGGATGGGATCCTCCTTGGAGTAAGTTGATGGCACAGTGGATTGTGTTGAGTCTGGAGTCAGAAAGACCCGAATTCAAATTCAATCTGTGGCATTTACTAACTTTGCGACGTTTTGTAAATCACAACCTCTATTTGCCTCAGTTTCATGAACCATAGAAAGAGAAATAATTATAGCACCTACCTCACCAGTTTTTTATGAGGATCAAATGAGATAGTATTTATAAAAAGCACTTAGCACAATATTTGGCACATAGTTGATGTTATATAAATGCTCATTTCTTTTCCTTCCTTGGTCTCTCTTCCACATTTGACACTTCTCCTGGATACTCTCTTTTTTCAATATTTTCATTGTACCACCTTTTTCTCTTTGTTCTTGTATCTGATCATTCCTCAGTCTCTGTTGCTGTATCATTATCCATATTCTCCCCTTTAGCAGTAGGCTTACCCCAAGACCCTTTCATGAACTTTCTCTTTCTCTCTCTCTCTAACTCCCCTTCATCAGCTCTCATGATTTCCTTTATCATTTCTACACAGATGACCCCTAAATATATATGTGTGTTTGTGTGTATAGATATATAGATAGATAAACATACAGATATTTCTGTCTCTATGTCTATATATACAATGTGTATATGTATGTGTGTGTATGTGTATACATGTATATATATGTATATATACATATATATACATATATATATATTTCAGTTAGAATAGAGTAAAAATAAAGATGTATTTTCCCCCATCTGAGTTCTAATTTCTCCTGAAATCTATAGACTGACCATTAGGAATCCATGGAGCACAGATTAAGAACAACTACCCTAAATACATTGTTGGCTGGTAAATTTCAGCTAAAAAAAATCTCTGATGTTATGGGTGGGTCTTAGAAAGTACATTTACAAAATGTAAGTTTTTCAAAAGCATCCAATACTGAATGTATATAATTTAATTGTTAAAATAATGTGTAACTTAATTATCAAAAATCTCTTAGAGTCTGAAGATCAGTCTGATCTTTTTTCATGAGTTAATCTGGAAGGAAAAAAAAATCTATGTGTGAGTGTGAGTGTGTGTGTGTGTGTGGTTGACATGTAAGGAAAGATGTCTTAATTATTTGATTATCATATTGGCTATAAACTTCTTTTAGAATGTTACATAGAATTTGAGTTAAATAAAACTTTATTAACTTTTTGTTCTGAATCCTTTTTTCCCTTTATACTGGGGTCCAGACAACAGAAGTCTGACTCTCCCCCCTTGATTTCTGGCTGCTTACTTTATCACTGTCTGCTAAAGTGAAGGCAGGCCTGTCTGCCTACTACTGTGAGTAACTTTTGTCACATGTTTGGAAACAATCCTAAACTTGTTTTTCTTTTCCAGCTGCTGCCATGGGACTCCAGATGGAATGGCTATGCATATCACTGTCGTCTTTCATCTTCTGCTAAAAAACAGCTGGGAATAGAATTGGATTGCCACTTGATTGAGTCTACACCACCAAATTTCAGCAAACTAAAAATTCTTATATTGAAATTTATTTTATCTGAAGTTCATAGAAGAAGAAAAAGGACAATAACAACATACTCCAGATCTTTATAAAGATGAATTTCTTTTCAGCCCTATATCCATACAATTTGCCTTTCCCTTTCTCTCCCACCTCCCACCTCAACCCCTTAATATATAAATGTAAATCTTAAATTGGCAATTTTCAAACTAAAATTTCTGTATCTCAGTTACCAAAATATAATATTATACAGTGCAATTCATCTATCTAATCTAGATTATTTCTGTCAAAAAACTGTGCAAAAGCAGAAAAAGCAACTTCAGCAAACAGTGAATTTCCCCTCCCTAAAAATAATTAGATGACCATTTGTTCATGATATTTTTCTGTATTGAGAAGAAATTTGGACTAGATGACCTGTCAGTGTTTCTTCTAGCACTGAGATTCTATATTTCTATCACTCCTGATGTCCTTCCTATCTCTAAAATTCTATTAGAGATACAAGCTAAGTCATTCTTAAGGATGTCAAGGATAATTTAGACAGAGCAGCTAATACAAATAAAGTCCTTTTGATTAATGTTGCTGTTCTTGGGTTTGTGTTGTGGAAAGGTCCAAGTGGAAAGGCATAAATCTAGCACTAAAATACTTGAAAATTTTATTATGGTCATAAACATATTTTGCATTGAACTTTCTGTGCTATGTCATATCACTCAAGAACTTAGTAGATGGTATTTTACATGAGCAAGGAAATGACTTAATAGAATTTTTCTATTTGAAATTTTATGGACAGTATAAAGAAAAAATATTGCAAGAGAAATTTTTCTTTGTAATTACAATTTCTATTCTACCCTTGATGCTTAAAATAAATGGGCAAATCATTTTTCAGTGGCAGGAAAGAGGCAAGGACAGTCATATTCTTTCATATTAATATTATTTTGAGAGCATACTATTTATTTTGAATAAGATAATTACATGTATCAGCATTTACAGAATTCCAAGTCAAAGTTTTATTCAGAATACTCAAAGATTTTCTTGTGGAGAAATCCTGAAATTATAAGATCTGAAATATATGTGTGCCACATTTATTATTGTGTTTCCATGTTGGAATTCTGTACTTAGCTGTCTTTTTATAACGAATCCAATATAATAAAACCTTCCTGCAGCTTTTATCTTAGACATATGGGATTGAATCCCTGCCTTTAAAAGGTCTGCTTTGAATTTCTAATAACTTTTGCCTAGGTAAATGTCTGCATTTGTAATCAACTCATAATTTGTATAGATGAGAGTTTAGCACCACCAAAAGTAATCACAGAATATTTTAATAGTCTAAATAATAACTGATGTTTACATTAATTAAGACAAATCCTTGCTGATAAATCTAATTCAATAAATATCATCATTTCAAACAGTGTTATAGGATCTGTGTGAGAAAACATACTGAATTCAAAGAATTTAAAATAAAATCTTGAGATTGGAATGTTTTTCTCCTCTAACATAATCAAACCTTGACTAATTATTTTCTTTATTTTCCTCCCATGGATTTAAATGAGAAATTGAATAAAATGTCCAAAGTCTATAGAGACCTCAAACATTAAAATTCATTTTAATAAATTAAAATATAAGGATACACATGTTTAGTGACTTACTGTCACAACATACATGCATTCTAACAGGGCAGATTTCCAGAGTGAATAGCACTAGCTATGTCTCCTTCTTCAGGGTTATAAGATACCTCCGAAGAGTTAGTGTTGTTTTCTTCCTACCACCATCATCTCCAACCTCCCATTTTAATAATCTCTGAATATCAGTTGTCATTGAAACTTACTGAGGAAGTATTTCAAAGATAGAAATGCAAATGTTTCTTCTCATTACCTTGGGGCATGCTATCCCTTATATCACCCTGGTCCCAAGTAAGGATGAGCTTAAAATTAATATGGTTTTTACAAATTCTTGTCCCACCTGCTCACTTCCAGATATAGTGTAGCTGATAGATGATTCACTTTTACTCCTCTGTGGCTGTTGGGTGAAATATATCATTCGAGGCTTGGCTTCTCATGATCAGCTAAAAAATCCACTGGGGGCTTTCACTCCTGATCTTTTGATGGCTTGTCATTCTGACCCTTTGAAGCAGCTATCTCCAATACTCCTTCATTTAAAGGCAAACCCTCTAAAAGTAGAGGCAACTAAACAGAAGCAACAATATGACCATGTGCTCATGG
>CM053773.1:55797164-55832494 GCA_028658325.1 Potorous gilbertii
GGGGGGGGGGAAGGGATTGGTAAAAGCATCTGCAGAAGGCATCTGAGTCTTGAAAGAAGTCTCAGAAGCCAGGGAATGGAGGTATGGAGGAAAAGTATTCCAGAATTGGGGGATAGCCAGTGAAGAGGTGGAGTCAGGAGATGGGCTACCCAGAGCAGAAAGATAGGGAGGGGTCATCTTGTGAAAGGCTTTACATGCCAAGTGGAGGATTTTAGATTTTATACTAGATCCTAGAAGTAATAGAGTCACTGAAGTTTATCAGCAGAGGTAGAGTTGGGAGGGAGGAAGCTGAGCAACACTATCAGGCCAGTACTTTAGGAAGATGACTTTGGCAGCTGACAGTAGATTCAGGATGGACTAGAATAGAGAGAGACTTAAAGCAGACCTCAAGAGTGTCTAACTCTAGGAAGATATAGGACTAGTACACCCACAAGCCCTGAAGCTGGAGTACTAGTGACGTGGTGTGGAAAAAACACAAGATTTGCAATCTGGTGGCAACTAGGTTACCTAATGTCACCAAGGTTCAAGTTCTAGCCTGGCAATTTACTCGCTGGGTGACACCGAGCAAGTAGGTTTCTTCTCTGTGGTGCAGATCAATGCATATGTAAATGAATGAGTCTGATTAGTTGGTTTTTGAGATCCTTTTCTGCTCTAACAGTTGTCACATTAGTAAAATCAGGACCGTCCAATTAGTGTGAGAGTGAGACTAGTTTATCCCATACATCTTCATCTCCAGAATCCCAAGCACATTTATAAGTACTGGTTTCCAGGAGCTCCTCCCTGGATTGAAGTACGACCTTTCCCTCTGGCAAGGTTGAGGGGATGGGTTTGAGGGGTAAAAGGGATGAAATGTGAAGGTGGGTTTGAATCATTGAGAATATTAGGTGTCCTGTCTTTTAGAGAGAGCTAACCATTAGACTGGCCCTTCTTCTATTCTTTCCAACTTTCCCCAAATATTATCCTATACACAAAGTTCCATGAAAGCCTGGGAATGAGGAGTGAGAAAGAAAGAGAGAAAGGGTTGGAGGACATGATCCAGCGTACAGAGAAATATAACTGTTGGTGATCAGGGTTGCATTTCTTCTTGTGACACCCTTCCCCTGCCCCATTTCCTTTCCAAAAAAAAAAAAACCAAACACAAATGGCTGGTTCCCAAGAGCTCCTTGCGCTAAAAGTTAAGGGTCAATTTGCTGACATAAATGGTCAGTAAAAGGGCACTGCTTGGAAATGCTGGGGATGTTGGCAAGGCCCAAGGAGAGGCCACCAACACCATCCCCAACCTGGCTCCCCACCCACTGACATCCCACCATCCCCTTCTTCAGTACCTCAGCAACAATCCTAGCTTCAGTAGCCTCTGTGCCCAACAGCTTGGCCAGTGAGTTCTCATTTTGAGCTGTTACACATCAGTCCCTTCAGGGAGCAGCTCTCAACATAGTCTGTTAACCATGACAGGGACACCAGGTTCCTTCTCCTTTCCATGCTGAGTCCATCTTTCTTTACTACTCCCCACCCCCAAGGTGAATAAACTATATGGGGTTAATGTGTTTTAAAAGGGGGGGATGTGAGAGGTTCTGAAAAATGAAGTTTTGATGACACCAAGAGAAAAGATTCCAAATGGAAATAAAAGTCAAAGCTATTGAAATATACCATTATATTTGCATAAATGAAATAATTGACTAACTTGGATAGGAGATGGAAATAATGGCAAGTCATGAAGTATGTACAGAAAGGAGTGACATGGTTTTGGAAGACCAATAATATGATTAGTGAAACTCAGAAGGAGTTAAAGAAAACAAAAAACTTAAAAAAAAAACTGTTTTTAAGAGCAAGGCCAAAGTAGGAGCTAGAGGAGTTCACTGAGTCATAGAGATAATAACATGAATATGACTAAAGCATAGAAATGAACATTTTACTTCATGACTCAATGAACTTTCAATGACTTTCTGTTAACTCCAGAATCAAATACAAATCCCTCTATTTGGAATTTAAAACTTTTACAGGCTGTTTCCAAAAAGCCAGTTAGGCCTTATTATATAATATACTCTTCAAGCTAACCAAACTGGTCTTTCCCCTAGTGCTCACACATGGCATGGTATCTCTTATCTCTGTCCCCCAAATACAGAATCTTAAAACTAATACAATGTAAAGAGAACTCACTTGGAAATCAGAGTTCAAAAACTGATTCTATTACTTACCTGTGTGACATTAGACAAGTCACTTAAGTGCTCTGATTCTTCTTTTCCTCATCTATAAACTCTGGTCCCATCCAGAATTTAATCTATGATTTCATCATCCTTGGAATGAACTCCCTCCTCACCTCCATCTCTTGGAAGCTTGCTTTTCCTTCAAAGCTCACCTCAAATGACACCTACATGAAGTTTTTCTTGATCTCTTCTTCTCACTTCCCAATAATCTTGTGTATATATTTTATATGCTCATTGTGTATGGGTGGGTGTTTTCATGTTGTCTCCCTATGAAAGATATGTTTCTCTGGATAGGTACCAAATCAGTTTTGGTTTTGTATCCTCAGTATTAAACACAATTCTTGAATGGAATAGTTTCTTAATAAATGTTTGTTGATTGATTGATTGATGAAGGGGAAAAAATAAAAAAAAACTTGAGTTATAATTTGTTTATATTATTTCACAAAAATAAAATTGAGAGGTTGAAGTAAATGGTATCTATGCTTTCTTCTAGTTCAAATACATAATCTTATGATGCTATGACTTATGAGAATAGTCTTCTGAATGGAAATGCTATTAACATCTTTTCTTAGCATCATATTACTTATCTTTTGTTTCAGTTCTTGTTTTCCATTTATTTATCTCCTTTTCACTCAGAAGGCTATCTTATAAGTCATAGCATCATAAGATCATATATTTAGAATTAGAATGAATAGTTTCCTCATCTATGAAAGGAAAGACTGCAAGCACAAGCAAGGTGGAATTTTGCTATTTTCTTTTTGGAGTTCAGTTTCCCAGACTCAGGCTAAGTTGTAATATCTAAAGGATTAATCTCCTGTGAACCCTGATAATTCACAGCTGTGCTGAGTCACTTAGGTTTTGTGCCTTCTGGCTCTGAATCAATCAGGGGCTGAGTCTTTGCTATGTATTTTGGGAGGTTGGTATTTTGCTTTGGGGTTCATTTAGGAGAAGAATATTTCTTCATAATTTGACCAGATGAGACTCTGACTAGCCATTGTAAATGAGCCCCTCAGTTTTGTGAATCTAGATATTAGTACTCCCTGGTCTACTTATATAAATTATTCTATTACTTTGTTTAGACAGTTAGAGCCCTGTCTATTGAATTCATTCTTGAATACCCACTCCTTTCTACTTATCTATCTGCATTGTTTAATTAAAGTAAGATTGTTGACTCATTTGAAGCTGTCTTTCCTTTGAAAACAGATCAAAGAACCTGTCCTAGCCTACCCTGTGTGCTAGTGTGGTTGCTAGAACAAGGACATAAACTTAAATAGTCTCTGATTTTCCTTTCAACTGGAAATATATAATCCTGGGATCAAAATATTGACTTCAGGTCTTCCTGCCTTTTATGACCAAAGGCAAATCACTCCCCTGAGTTTCACTTTTTTCAAGCTGTATAAGATTAATATATATGCATGGATATATGTATACACAGCTATATGTATACATATATGTATATCTAAACATATACACATATGTGTATATGTATTGAGTGTCTACATACACACAGAAAAACCTACCATGTCCCAAAATATTAGTGCAATTTTAAGCTATTAAATCTCAAAGTACTATATTAGTGTGAGGGATAATGATTAAAAATAGATACATGAACAGGTGATATTAGAGTGAGGTTTTGAAATTTAAAGATATTCTTTGAAAAAAAGCAACAAGCAGACCTATTCAAATGGTCCATTTTTGCTAAAAATTAGGAAAATGAAAAAGACAAAGATATTCATCCGGACTATTGCTATTTCTTGCAAATGTTTAACTAGTATAAAAACAGATAAAACAGCCAGGTGATTTCATAGAGCTTAGAAACTGTATAAGCAAACACTAAATTTCTTTGAGAAGGGAAGCCACATGGAGGCTAAGAACACATCAAATTAGAATATGAATCAATTTATAAAACCCTGCAAGGGTATATCTATTCTTCAATGTATTATAAAATGAAGTAGAAATGACACTTAGGAAGTCAAAGTTTGGAAAAGTATCTGGATCATACCAAGTATATACCAAGGAAATCCATACTGAAGACAAAACAGTCTTGCAGGCACTGAGGGATTACTTCACAAGGTATTTAATGACCAGTAAAAGAACAAAGGATTTTTAAAAAATCTATGCCCTATGTTAATATCAAAATATTGTCAATATACCCAAAGGGCTGTAAATTGTTCATACCCTTTTACCTAGTAATACCATTACTAGGTCTGTCCCCCCAAAATAACAGAAACAGGTACATTATATACATATATATGTATAAAAATGTTTATAGTAGCTCTTTTTGTGGTAGCAAAGACTTGAAATTGAGGGGATACGCATCATTTGGGAAACAGCTAAACAAATTATAGTATATGATTGCAATAGAATACTATTGTGCTATAGAAAATGATGAGCAGGATAATTTCAGAAAACCTGCAAAGACTTGCATGAATTGATGTAAAGTGAAGTGAGCGCAACTAGATAAATATCGTACACAATAATAGATATATTGCAAAATAATCAAATGTGAATGACTAGCTATTCTTAGCAACACAATGATCCAAAACTATTTCAAAGAATTTATGATGAAAAAAATACTATTCACTTACAGATAAAGAACCGGAGTCTGAACGCAGATTGAAGTATACTATTTTTTTCTAAAATTATAATTTATGGAATAAAACAAGCATTTCCATAACATAGCATAATAAAAAAGATAATTGTACATGGAACTGAAAATCTGTTATGTACAACTTGGTATTCATTTTAAATATATAATAAAGTTACATTATAACTTTCTTCCTTTTTCTCCCTCTCCCAACCTAGAGGTAACTATCCTTAGACAGAAATATGTGTTATGTCTATAATCATTCTATACATACTCCTACTTATCAGTTCTTTCTCTAGATGCAAATAATGTTTTCCTTCATTTGTCCTTTTTAGTTAATTTGGGTATTTATAACAGTTCAAATGAGTTATTTACCCAAAGTTGTTCTTAAAACAATATTGCATTACTGTAAAAATATTCTCTTGGTTCTTCTCATTTCATTATTTTCAGCAAGTCTTATCCATGTTTTCCAACATTTTAGAGTTTATTTTTCTTATTTTTTGGTCTGCATTTTCTTTTGCAACATGGCTAACATGGAAATGTTTTGCATTTCCGCACATATATGATATATGTATATCAATTTGCTTGCCTTCTCAAAGAGGGGAGAAGGGAGAGGGACCATTTGGAATTTGGAATTTAGAATCCAAAAATTTTTTAAATGAATGTGAAAAATTTTTGATTATATATAATTGAGAAAAATACATAAAAATATTAAATGAAAAAAGGTAGAGAGAACATCAACAATTAGTCACCCATATACCTTCTTCATTTCTTTTATAAAATTTTAATGAGAATGAATTACATGCATGTTAAGGATATCTTCCATTAATTTCACTATATAAAAATAAGAGTTGGAAATAGGCAGGTTTTTTACAAATTATCTTCTGAGGAAAACTACATCATTACAGGCACAAATTTGACTAAAGGATACAGCAGAAAGTATAAAACCCTTATATGGTTATTGTTTGTTAATTATCCTCCCAAATAAGAAGTCTCTCATAAATATGTTACTATAATGTAAGATTCTATGATAAATACAACCACTAAAATAACTTTTTTAAATGACTTTCTGGTTCCAAAGTTAATTGAATATAAATGTAAAGCAAGGAGATAGATACTGGCCAAAATTGTTCACTATTCTATGGTAGATATCTTATGCCAGATGCAAATGAAAGAAGGATTCCCTATAGATGGTGAGAATCTCTTCCAGGTTCCCATGTTTATGAATATATGTTTAGTTATATCAAAGTCCCAAATATTAGATGACCTCATTAATGAAATTCATGACTGTTCAAAGGAGATACTCCTAAAAACTATGCAAAAAAAGCTAAACAGATAGAAAACGTTTATGGTATAGAACAGGGCATGCATTTGGCCAGCTACTTCATTGACTTGTTATATAAATAAATTTATATTTGACAGTCACTGAAAATGAATGATTAATTGTCTCCAGAATTTAAGAGTAGGAAAAATGAATACAGGATTTCATTTAGGAAATTATACAGTACCTCTAATGATCTCGAGTTGTTTCTTGATGTAAAGGGACCCTTCTTGAATACATCTCATGGTTATACTGTTTTTTTGGAAATAATAGAATACAATTGTCTCCAAAAAACCACTCAAAGGACACTAGAGAGGTGGAATCTTATGGGCTACAGCATATTTCCTGTGATACTTCATGTTCAAGTAACATAAGGGACCCCACTGATGAACTACATGGTCTGAAGAGAAGATAGAAGAAATATGAAGAGAATGAGGGATAATGGATAGGCTACAAGAGAACTCCATGTGTACCTATTAAATGTAAAAAGACTTATAAAACAGCTTCTAGGTCTCTATGTGTACCCTATGTGTAAGATCAAGAGAAAGCAGGAAAATAATTGCACAGATTTAGAGGAGGTGGCTCTATAATAGGGTAGGAATATTCAAATTGATAAGATCATAGATCTGTTGAAGAATGGAAGTGTGAAATAAGATGGAATCTTTGACTATAATTTTTAAAGACATTGAGAAGTAGTACCACTTAAGATAACTTATACAAGGTATAATTGAATATTTTCAGGAGAATTTTCACAAATATCTGTCGTATTTCTCAGTAGGCACACATGCCTTGCATCTCTATTTGGAAAGGATCACTTTCACTTCTTTTTAACATGGTTTCCAATGCCACAAGTCTTCAGGCCTCACCTGGGGCGAACATGAAACCATCATCCTAAATATATAAGCTCTTTAGCCTTGACATGCATTCATAATTCTCCTGAGGAAACACCTCAGTAACAGATACCTGAAATGGGAGTAAGATACCTAGACTCCAATCTTGATTCTTCCACTTACCAGTTGTATGATCTGAGGTAAGCCACTTCAGTACTCTGGACCTCAAGTTTCCATACCTATATAATTAGTAATAGAAAATCTGAGCTATCTTCTATCTTTTTATAGCACTATGAAGCAGTTAGCTGACTCAGCAAATGGTGTGCTAGGCTTGGAGTCAGACATCCCTGAATTAAAACTGGGCCTCAGATATTTTCTTTTTATATGACCCTGTAAAATCACTGTCTCAGTATATCTTCGTTTCCTTAACTGTAAAATATAGCTAATAATATCATCTACCTCTCTGAGTTGTTGTGAGAATCAAATGAGATTATATTTGCAAAGCATTTAGCATCATGCCTCACATATAGTAGGAACCAAATAAATATTTTCTTCCCTTCCTGTGTATTAGTAGGCTTACTGAATACTGTATGCAATCCTTGATGATTTATTTTTATGTCCCATCTCTCATAGGAAACATGCAATAGCAAATGTCCTAGGTTTTTTGTTTTTGTTCTGGTTTGTTTTATTTTTGTCAGTGAATGTCACATATACATCTATTTATCAATTCTCCTTTGGCTAAATTGTAAATACATACATTCACATGCATTGTATGTATTATATAAGGAAATTTAGTTCTACAAAATGAATTATAATTCAAGCACTGTCATTAGTTGTATGACTCTGAGTAACTCAATCTATCTGACCCTCAGTGCCTTCACCTATAAAATATGACTAAAAATTCCTTTCATACACACTTTTAAGGCTTGGGCTGAGGATCAAATGAGTCAATTTACAATTTTCTAAGCATTTATTAAGCACCTAAACTTACTATGTTTAAGGTACCATGAAAAGAACTGGAGATACAAAGAAAAAGATGAACCATTTTTGGCCTATATTCCACCAGTTATATTTATGAAAAATGTGTGAAACCATACAGTACTATATTTTTAAAAAAAGTTGTTTGGCTTCTTTTTCAACAGTTGCAAAATAGTGATTGCTGTGTCTATAGTACTTTAATGATTTCAAAGCACTTCACATGCATTATCTCATTTGGTCTTAATAGTTACTTTGTGGTATTTTAGTCTCCATTACTGAAGTTCTGATCACAGTGTCACAGGGAAAGGATTGGAACAGGAACAAGTCGAGTCTTACAGAATCACAGAATTTTGGAACAGGAAAATACCTTTGAGACAAAGTCTAGTCTAACTGCATCATTTTATATATAGCAAATAGGAAGTACAGTGGATAGAGTATTGAACTTGGAATCTGAAAGACCCTAGTTCAAATCTTGCCTCAGATACTTATGAGCATGATCTTGACTGTTAGACTTAATGTCTCTCATTCTCAGTTTCCTCATCTGTAAAGTGGAGATAATAGCATCTATGTCACAGAGTTGAGTAATGATAAAATGAGAAAATATATATATATAAAGCACTTGACAGATCTTAGAGCACTGTGTAAATTCTAGCTTTTATTATGTTAGCAATGATGAGAACACAGTTTCAAAAATATTAGTGAAACTACTGGTCAAGGTCACACAAAGCATGGACTAAAACCCAGGTTTTGTGATTTCCGTTTCAGGGCTAGTGTGTGACACCTCCACTGTCTTCTGTAAGCAGGATTGTTTTCTTCATTATTCCCTGCCTTGTGTCACATATTCTGAAGTGTCATTGCTAAGGCAGTGTCTTATCTATCTACATCTATTTAGATTTATAGATGTATCTGTATATCCAGGGACACTGTGCTTTTCTCTCTTTCTCTCTCTCTCTCTCTCTCTCTCTCTCTCTCTCTCTCTCTCTGTCTCTCGCTCTCTCCCTCTCTTGCTCTCACTCTCTCTCTCTCCCCCTACACACACACACACACACACACACACACACACACACACACAGACATGCATGCATACACACATAGAGAGGAAGATAATTAGATTTCTACCTTCTTCTATTCCAGATTTTTGCCATAGCATTTCTCTTTAAACATAGATTTACGTATGATAATGAGATGTCCTTCCTAGTCTTCTAAGGACTTTATATACCACTTCCCTCAGTGCTATATGTTTAGTAGAGAAAAATAAAGGAGGGTTTTTTAAAAGTATTTTTAAGCATTGTAGATGAAAGAGCCTTGCAGCCCTAAAAACCTTCAACTTTGTGATGGAGCATCTATAGAATTCACTTGCACTGTTTATCTAATAATATATGCTAGGGATTCAGCATAATGAGAAGACACCAGGTGGCTATTAGTGTAATTTCTGGCACTTAACTCTACTGATATGCAGCCTTGTTTGGGGGAGAAAGGGATCCTTATGCCACCATGAGACTTAAAATTAGATTTTATCATGAAAGTTTTAGAATTGGTTTGGCATTAACAGATGGCTCCAGACCTTAATGCTAGTGAAGTAACAAAAGAAATTTCTGTGGGGGTAGGGAGAATGAAGAGTGCCCCCCACCCCAAAAACTACTAGGAGTATGGATCTGGTTTAACAAAGAAAACTGGAAGCTGGAGAACAAATGTACATCCAGCTGCAATCTGTGTGTTTGGTTTGTTTGCATAACAGTTTAGACTGAGCTGTCAACAGAAGTAACCAGGGACAGCAGACGATTTTAAGGAGTTCGAGCCACACTGCAAATTTAATGAGCTCTAGAGAGATTAGAGGGCTCTTTTTCCAAATAAGCAAAGACAATGTCATGCTGGAGTTAGAAAAGGGAATGTCTCAGAGGGTTTGGAAGCTAAGGCTAACCTCTTCCCCACCCAAAGCAGCTTCCTGAACATCACTCAGTGTGAACCCTATCCAAAAGCTTAGGGAGAAAGATATTGATGCTGAACTATAGCAGTGCAAGCATAGGGCAGGGAATGAGTGTGTGATCTCTGCCAGTCTCCTACCACTTGCATTGTCTCTAGTTAATCCTTTTCCAGAGTCTTATATGGCATCAAAGACAGTCATTGTAAAAATCCAGTTTTGACATGAAAGAACTGACTACTTGTATGCAGTATAAGTTATGAAATAAGGTAACATTGCTTGAGGATTTATATCTGGGATTACTGAGCAAGTACTTATTAAACATCCAATGTGTTTTGGAAACAAAGACAAAAATGAATCAGTTCCCAATATCAAAGAGCTTAGGTTCCATTGGGAGTGAAATAAAAGGAAAGGGGGACAACATAGACATACTATATATGATTGGATCCAAAATATACACAAAGCATAATAGATTATAATGGATGAGGAGGCATTACCATATGTGGGAAAGGTGTCTTTTAGAAAAGAAGGTTGGGTTAAACTGATGAAAACTAGATATTCTAAATAAACAAAAGTTATAAAAGAGCATGTGACTGTCAGATAGAGCCCTGCAAAAGGCATGGAGATGGGAGATGGAGTATCTTGGGTGAGAGACATCAACCAAGTTTGTTTGGAAAGAACATAGAGAATGAGAGTGAAAAGGGAAGTGACATGTCATAAACTTGGAGTCAAATTATGAAGATTTCTAATGCCAAATGGAGAAGTTTGTATTGCATTATATTGGGAACCACTAGTGCTTCCTTAAAAGGGGAGTGATATAGGCAGGCCTGTGCTTTTTCAATTCATCAATAGACATTTATTAAGTGCCTATTATGTGTCAAGTATATTACTTTCTCAGCTGTATAGTTGGTGGATTGGAAAGAGGAGAAAAAAGACAGGAAGACCAATGAGAAGCTGGTTTGCAATACCATACAGGTGATAAAGACTTGAATTAAAGGTTTTGATTACATAACTAGAGAGAATGGATGGCACAGATACTCTCAAGGTAGAATTAGTAAGACTGTTTATGGAGGCAGAAATAAAGAAGTTTAGATGAAGAACTTTTAGTCCACAGATGATTAGTGATTTATCCTGGATCATAGAAGTAGAAAACATTGAAATCAGGAAATAAACTCAAGTTTTCTGACTTGAAATCTAGCACACTTTCCACAGTTCTATACTGTGACCTCTTGTTTGGGAGAAGGTGATGTCAATTTAACATTCTTGATTGGAATATTAAGCTGCAAAACTTAATGTGCAAGGTATGATTGAATTTTGTTTCCATAGAAATAATAGTAAAAGCAGAAATTATAATTCATACTGATGGCTAATTTCAGAGACAAAAACTGCTTATAGAAGAAGAAGTGGGGGAGATTGGCTGCCTGAAAATCAGCATGTCTATTATTTTCTTTGTTCGGAGAAGTCCTCTTCCCGTACATCAACAAAAATTGTCAGGCCAGGTCTCAGTCACAGAGGATGAGGGTGAGGGCCATAAACCCAGATCTAGTCTCACATAATGTGACTTTTATCCTGGGTTCAAATCTTCCAATGTATGCTTTTGTTAGTTCTCTTAGCAATTAAAAACTCCTCTATCATGCAATTTGAAGGGGACAGAAAGGGGAGGGGACTAAGAGTATTCCTTTATTAAATAAAGAATTAAATAAATGAAGATGAGAAGGGGATGGGGGAATTGAAGTGTGGAAATGAGAAGATGTAATCAAGAGGTAGGATTTAGTGAACCCTGGAATGCTGGGTAATAGGGTTCAAGGGGTGAAATTCAAATCCGGATGAATTATTAAGGGGCTTATTTAATTCGCTTAAAGTGTGCCTGTGCCAGGCTCTCCTTCGCAAGGGCTTGGAGGCCAAGTGAAATAAAAATCTTTTTTCTTTTCTAAATTCACTCATGACTAGGTAGAATTCTTGATTATTTCTGATAGTTGTAAGGTATTGAGTGGTGAAGATCAGTTTCCCAAAGATAACTCTGTTGAGGTCTAGGTATTCTAGGGCCCTGAAATTCAAGGGCAAATGATACAGATCCAGTCTTAAATGAATTCAACCCAAACCTTCTTTCAGCCAAAGACAAGTTTTATTAGAATACAGTTTGGGGTGGGCAAGATTTTAAGAATCCACCCTTTGACAAAACTAGCTTCTTTTACAGAAAAAAAGATTTGTGGGAAGATTTGGGTGGGAGCAGCCAGTAGGCTGGGGTGACTATGAGAAGGAGTTGAAAAGGAATTAAGGGTGGGAAGTGACCTGGGACCATACAGACAATGAAGGACTGGACTAGAGGAGAGGTAAGAGAGAACTGGAGGTTTGGGCATGAACCACCATGAAAGGCCAGTTGAAAGAATTATTGGGATGGGTTAATGTTTCTGACTAGTGCCCGATGCTTGGTCATGTGGGAAAGTTCAAGGAAAGTTGTGGGGAGAAGGGGTTCCCAGGGCTCATAACCTGTCAAAATGTATATGTTTATGACAGAGGTGCCAAGTCCTGCCTCTGAAACTAAGCAAGGTCAATAACTATAAATTTCTTCCCCAAATCTAGTAAGCAAGGGAAATGGAGGAAGAGGTATAGAAAGGAGGGCCTTCCTAGAGCTTACTTTACTCAGGGAGAGATTAATTAGCTCCTTAATATCTTAGATTGGGAAGTGAATTTACAGGTCAAGTCAAGCCAATTTCTTTTTACTAAGCAGAATCGAGATCAGGACTACTTCTAAGTACTCTAGACCTCCTACAATTTTCATTGACCTATACATTACTTTCAATAGCTCTTAGACCAGGTCCATACAAATGGAAATTTTCTAGTCTCCTACTATTGTGTTGAGGAGGAGGAAAGAGAGAGGGAGAGGGAGACAGTAAGACAGATAGATTTTCTTAGCCAAATGCTGTCTTAATATTTTCCCCAAATCTCTCTTACATTCATGTTGTACTGGGTACATAGCATGAGTGACTAATTCAAATTTCCTTCTTTCTGCAAAGCCTTCCTACACCTCAGGACAAATCAAGAAGTCATATTAGTTTCCCTGCCAGTCATGTCTGTGTCAAACCTGAATCATTCTCCACTCCTTTGCTTCATCACAATCCACCAGTTTTATGATGCCAAAGGCTACAGTTCTCAATATCTCTATCCCCTCTGTACAACTACTGCCTAGAATACTTAGTAGCAAGAATCACAATTATTTAGGAATCAAAAATTTAAATACCTTTTAAAACAGCTTAATAATTGGTAAGAAAATATTTGGAGTGCAGAGTTGTCAATAAGTCAAAGAATAGAAGCCATCATTCAAAATTTTAAAGCCTCTAAACTGAGAGATAAGTAACTGATCTGAGCTACTATGTGTGAATGAGAAATTATTCATTGCTTAAGGTAGAGAATGAATTATAGTAACACAGTGCACCATAGTCATTTGTCATTAGAGAATGGTTAATAGGGAAATTGCTATTAAATAACCTATTCAGTTATACAAACTAGATTATTACACTGGGATTAATTTTTCTAGGCAAGACTCTCAGGCACTCCAACTCAGTGGGAATTCTCCATTGAGTTATAAATGATGAAAATAACTAAATTCTTGCAGTGAGATGGGAAAGGAATTTGGTTAATCATTGCCCTCCCAGCTACTAATTAATTGAATATCAAGTTGTAGGGTGCATGACCTTCTACTGTGAAAACTTCGGCAAGACATTTTATCTTCTCTGTGCCTTAGTTTCCTCATCAACACCATGATAAGAATACTTGCCCTGACTATCAAAAAAGAATTTGTGAAACTGCAAAGGGTGAGGTAAAGGGGCAGAGATGGGCATGAAAGGACTTTGAGAAACTACTGGCAATGGCACAGTTGGTATTGCTATACTACCCTAAAGTCCTCCCAGATGGCCAGAAATACAAGATAATGCCTAGTTCTCTAGCATTTTAGTAATGCTCTAAATGGTAAATGTGTTCTTACAATCACGGAAAAGACAAGAATTTTGTTTGAGTTGAGTAGCAACTTCTTTTCTCACCATGCCTAGTAAAGACAGTGGGAGGAGGCAAAAGATTATATACCTGATTTTGAAGCAAATCCTGTTGTCCAGCTGAAAGCTGGGGTGGGAATCAAGGGGATGGCTGTGAATGGGAGAAAAAGACAGCAATACATAGAGTTAAGTGGGTGGCAGGAAGTACCTGTGCATCAAGTAGTAGCAAGAGACTCTTGGGCAAGGCAGGATGAGTGGGCATAATATTAATAGCTGATATATCTATATTGCTTTATAATTATCTACAAAACACATCATATTCATTACCTTATTTTGTCCTCACTAAAAATGCTCAGAGGTTGGTACAGCATTTATCATCCCCATTTTACATATGAAGAAACTGAGGCTTAGAGAGGTAAAGTAGCATATCAGACCCTGCTTCTAAGACAGATGGCTGAGCTAATACTCAAATGCAGATCTTCAGAGTGTGGGTCCAAGATCATTTCCATTATACCACTGCCTCTCCTGTAAGTATAACCACACACATCTCTGCCACATTTCATTGTAGAGCCCTGAACTAAAACATATAATTCCTCACAGACTTTGTTAAGTATCTTTCTGCTTGAAGAACTTTTAAATCATCACAGATCTACCTATTTATACACATAGAACTGATAAGATAACTCATGCATATGATACTGAAGCAAATTTGGAAAATATATAATTGTTACCAACACAGCAACTCTTATCTTTGTGAATTATCAAAAAGACTGGGGAATTCATGAAAGGTGAGCAACATCAATCTTGTGATGTTTCAGAGCTGGGCAGTCATCAGACTTCTCAGGGGAGGGCAAGAATAAAATAGAATGATAGCATTTGAAGAGACAGTGAAATACTAAGTTTTCTGTGTTCTTTTCTGTACATCACTTCATATGTAATTCAAGGCTATCGCTATATCAACTGCATATTGGTTTAATGGAGCAAATATTTGAATTAGAATCAATGAACCTGGGTTCAAGTCACATTTCTACCACTTGACAACTGTGTAGCCATCTTTCTGGGTCTCAGTTTCACCATATAGGAAATGGGAAAAATTATATTTGTATTGTCCTACTGACAGGTCAATTTGAAGGAAAAATAAGGTGATATATGTGAAGTGCTTTGGTAACTTGAAAGCACTGCCTAATTGATAAAGCAATCATCATCTACCACCACCACCAATATCATGAGTGGATTTTGTAACTCTTTTTCCTGCATTGTTCAGGCTGGAAATGTAGTGGCGTAGTGGACCAAATCCTAATTGGCTTTGACATCTATTTTACTTCCTTACTTCTGGTGGTCTCTGCTACCAGGACTTCACTATATTACTGTAAGGCTCAGTGCAGATAGTTAATTGACTTAGCTTGCTATCACTCAGTCTCAACCTCCCCTGTGCCAGGATTACAAGTCTGTACGAACAGATTCAGCTATTCTCATTACTTGTTGGAGAAGATCTACCTACAATAGACTTCTCCACTCACTCATTCTGCACTGGGACCAAATCTTGTAATACTTTATGCCCAGGAAAGTATTCCAAAATTCTATTGCATGACAGGGAGGAGGAAGGGGTTTACTAGAGAGTGATTTCTTAGTTTTCTTTTAACAATAAACTCAGAGGTCCGGGATTAATTAGCCTATTACCAGAACTTTTTCCTTCCCAGACATTTCAGAGAAACAATTAGTCATATGCAAGAATCATTGGTTTATTATATTGTATTACAAATTTAAGATTCTTGATAATTGAAGTCAGAATTCAGTAGAAGAGGCTGTGGGAGAAGCTACTTAGATTTGAACCATATGGTAGAGACACTTTGTGAATTAGCACAAATTGGAGCTTCCAATGAATATTAATAAGCCTTTCAAAAGTGCATAAGATTGAGAAAGTAATACATGTGGGTTATCCTCTGAAACATTTTTATTTTATCCCAAAGCACATTCCTCAATTCAAAGTAAAATCCCTGGTTCTGTCTCCATCTGATGTTCAGTTTTTCATTTTCACAGATTTGATTAAAGGGTATGTTTTGGGGTGCCCAGTAAACACTGTGTATCATGAATTTGTGGCTCTGAACATAGTGCTAATGGGGAGTTGAGAGATATCCCAGGGACCTGAAAAAAAAGCAAATATTCAATTGGGATCACTCATTTTAGTAGCTAAACAAACTGACCTCCCTACAGTCATCATAGGAATGTAAATTCAAAGCTGGAAGAGTCCTCAGAAGCCATCCAGGCAAACTTCTTCATTCTACAGATGAAGAAAATTCTCTCACCCACATAGGGAAAGTGACATGGTCAAAGGCAAAAAGATAACTAACGCTAGTATTTGTATTTTATCCAAGGGCCCCTGACTCCATATCAAGTGCTACTATACCATACAGTCTCCCCAGTAAGATCCAGGGTAATAGGAAGAAATTGGTATCCATTTTTGTCCATTTTAAAGGTTTTCCTATGTATTGCTAGGCATGTGAAATAAAGCTGCCTATGTAAAAATAAATGCAGAGATGAATCCTCCCAGTGAGGATATTTTTACTGCGACATAAAAGCAATGTTTATTTCTTCTTTCTAGTGCTTATATTCCACACAATACCACAGGGTTTTAAGTAATGCCACATACCAGATATTTACTAGATATGTCATCTCTTGTACCTCTCCTAATTTTAATACAATTATCATTACTCACAGAATAATTAAATCTCCAAAAGTCATCATGGAAAAGAATTGGATGGTGGAAAGTAGAAGATATTGTAGCAGGAATCAGGAGACTGGAATTCCTGCCTTGCCTCAGACACACATAAGCTATATGAAAGAGGATGTATCACTTAGTCTTTATGAGCCCAAGTTTTCTTGTTTATAAAAACATGAGGTTTAAGCAAAATAATCCAAGTGCTTTCGCTTCTTAAATGCTATGATTGATATGTGCTTCCTGGTTCTTTTCTAGTCTGCTTCTTACCCCACCACTCATTATCTCCTCACATTCTCTATCTATTCTTTATTCTATTTGTATCACTAGCTCCTTTGTATAAAATATCTTCGACTTGAAATTCCAGTCAAAGTATGATTTTACAGAATTTCAATATTGCAAGGAATACTGGCCACCATTTAATCCAACCCACACTTAAGAAATATTTCTCCATGCAACATTACCAGCAAGTAGTCATACGACCTTTCCTTGAACATTTCTAATGAGGGGGAATAAATCTCTCCCCATGTGGTGCATTCCTCTTGCAGCAGAAACACCCTAATCAGGAGTTCAAGAAAGATTATGTTCAAAGGGGCAAGAAAGTCAGGGAGCTGTTGAACTTCAAAGCTTGAAGGTACTATTGGGACCATTTAATTCAGCCCCCTTATTTTGCAATTAGAAAAACAAAGACTCCGAAAGGTAGATTAATTCATTTGATCAAGTTCATACCACAGGACTGAAGAACCAGGACGAAATTGCAGGTCTCCTGACTACTTTTTCAATTGCACCGAAAAGCTATGTAAAAAATATCATAGACATTGTTTCAAAGGAAGTATATGCCTTTGCGATGATTCCATGGGCATGTCTAGGTAAAATAACAGATTTAAAGCTGGATTAGATCCTAGAGGTCATTTAGTTTAACCTCTATTATATAAATAAAGAAATTGAAGCCCATATTCCTCTGATAATAAATGGCACAGTCCAATTACTACCAATTATTCTAGGGTGTACAGTTAGAAGCCTCTTTTATACCATACTGGATCTAGTACAATCTTTCTTGGGATAACATAATCTTGTAAGTAGTACTATTAGATATGACTGTCATCACCTCCTGCACTGACACTTCTATGAACATTCCTAGACTACTCCATTCCATACTTCCTTACGGGTTGTTCAAGGAGGGCTAATACTTCTAGTATAAGGGCTTGCTGAGCCCTTTTCAGGGCTGTCCATCTACCTTTGCGGCTCCAAGAAGCTATGATATAAGCAGCACAGTCACATCCTGCTGAACCATCTCAGCAGACAGGCTAAATCAGGTTGAGAGTAACCAATGGATGTCACACCCATCAGTGAGTTATTGAGTTGTCCTTCTCAAGCATGTGAAGACTTCACCCACCAGAATGGGCAGATGGGAACAGTTTGTTCCAATGGATCATGAAGATAATAAAGTAGTTGCTGTGGAGGGTTTAGAGTTTAGTCGGGTATCAAAGATGGCAACATCATCCTGGATCATGACCAATTGTCTTGACATTTGTCTTGCCACTGGAACTGGATGACTCTGGAAGACAGAATGAGGCTGATAGCTTTGTGCAACTCTACCTCTCTTAAATCCAGTTCACAAAAGAGTTAAGTCACCATCGGTGATGTCATTGTCCTCTTCAAAAACAAAGGATAAACAACAACTCCTCTAAAATTCTACTGTACAAATTGAGTATGGTCAGCACTTGGCCTTTGGTTATATGAGGTCTTCTTTTGTTCTCTGTTTCATATATTAAGTCTATACTCCAAAAATAATTATAAACTAGAAGTTAGGGAACTATGTCTGTTATAACTTATACTTGATTGGAAGAGATACAGACTAGGTGAGAGCTAGGGTCTAGAGGTCAGTTAGACACACAGTGGCAGGACAAAGTGATCCAAAAGACTGAGGGAAATCTAGGCAAGCAAATAGCTCTTTCACATTAAGGAAGTCTTCCATCATGTAGTGAGGACCCAGATACTCAGTTACATTCAAGTGAACAAAAACGTATTACATACTAACTAGTTGCAAAGAATTGTGTTTGATATCAGTAACATAAAGTGGCCAAAAAAATATGACTTCTACGTTCTATGTCACTCCTTTACTGGCATATATTCAAGAGGACATGGGCTGTTTCTTTTTTGGCTTTGTATTTCTAGCACTTCCCAAAATACTTTGCATCTCAGGAGGTGTTTAATAAATACTTCTTGGACTACATTGAGTTAAAAGAGTTTTCAATTTTGTACAATTCTCCTTTAGTCCTTCTCTTCAGGTAGTGACTTCAAATCTTTTCCCTTTTCAGATAAGCACATTTTGACCTTCACTTCTAGTTTTCAACTTTTTTCTTTTTCAACTTTCCTCAAGCTCTCCCAAACTTAGCTTCCCCAGTTTCAATCTCTGTCCTTTATCACAAATCCAAAGTCTTCACTATTTACTTCTCCTTATTTAACTTAAATGCCCCCTCCCTTCTCCTTCTACAGCACAATCTGCTTTGGAAGACTTAAGGTAGAAAATCACTGGGTAGAAGTTGCAAAGAGGCAAAGTTAGAAGCTTTCTGTAAAGGAATGGCCATCCAAATAACCAGAGCTGTTTGAAAATGGAAGAGGCTGAATGGACAGACATAGTGAGTTATCCTCATGGAAATCTTCAACCATGGATCCTCAGGACCACTTGTCAAGTATACTGTAAAGAATGTCCAGGGTCAATGGTAGATTTAATTAGATGTTTCCTGAAGTCCGCTGTAATTCTGAAATTCTCTGAATTTCTGATTCCATTTTATAAAAAATAATTTTGTGACTATTTTATATATATATATATATATATATATATATGTATATACACACACACATGATTGTCATTCTCTACTTAAGTTAGAGATTACACATAATGTATAATTTTCTATATTTAATATATTATATTTTATTATTTTGTACATTAGAATACATATGTATATGTATGTGTATACACGAACACACACGTATATGTATATATGTATATATACATATATATATATATCTTCTAATAAAATAGTAGAGTTTGATTTCTAGCCTTAACTGATCATAATAAGAATAATATTCTACATTTTGCATAAGATTTATGGTCTACAAAGTGCTGTAAAAATATAGACAAAATCTGACCTGCCATTTGATCGGTGTACCTTCTACTACTATAAGGTGTCCTCAATTCCTCATTTTCCTCTGTAATATAGTTGACAGTTGATGCCTTCAAGCTATTTGAATAGGAATGAATAAGATAGAAGAACCTGACCCTTACTCAGCTCTTGACAGTCTAGCTGTTTGAACTGAAGAGGAGTAGTTGAATAACCTCCCTCTCTCCCACCTAGCTCCTATCAATACAAGAATGATCTTCAGTTTGGATTCAGTCAGATTCTCACTGGATTGAAAAGGTGTCTTTTTCTTTTCATAAAAGTAGGGAAAGACATGCTTGACTCAATGTTATGGACCTTGCAGAGGAAGATGTATATCTGTTCACTAAATGGAGGGTCAGCTTTCCCTCCTTTCAGCAAAGGAAAAACTTTCAGTGTTGATAGGCATTAGATAAACTTTAAGAGGGTAAGAGAGAGTAAGAATTTAGTGAGCAAGGCTTACCAGGAGAAGCTATGTGGTGCAGTGGATAGAATACTGGGCCTACAGTCACAAAGAATTAAATTCAAAGCCAACCTCAGATACTTCTTGGTTGTGTGATCCTGGACAGGTTACTTAACCTCTGTTTGCCTCAATTTCCTCATCTGTAAAACTGAAGATAACAATAGCATTTCCCTCAGAGAGATGTTGTGTATATCAAACAGAAAATCATCATAAAAGTGCTTAACATAGTGCCTGACATGTAAGTAAGCACTAGATAAATGCTACCTATTTTCGTTATTGCTAAAATTTAGGTATTGACCTTCTTTCCTGGCTCTTTTTGACTGCCTTCTTGCAAGGAGGTATTGTTTATGATCTTTTCTGACTGTGGACAAGAATAGTAGCTTTTGGGTTGGTCTCAGGCTTTTTTCCCTACCTGCAGCCATGAGGGAGTTAAAAAGCCAGGCTTTGCACCTTGTTTTCCCTTTTCCCCCTCCCCTCCTTTTCTCTCTTGCTCTTGTTCTCTCCCTTCTTCCTATCTTTTTTTCTGCTTCTCCTTTGCTAGTAGCTAAGAAGTTCACATGCTTTATTATTACTTATACGTTATGGGTTGCTGTTAAGGCTTCTGTTTTTGTTTTATGCCATTATTGACAGATATCATTTTTGAACTAATGATTTCCTTGTGGGTTCATATTTTTGGTAATTTAATTTTTATTGGATTGTTATGTTGACTGATCCAAAACAATTCCAAAGGAATCATGATGCTATCCTCATCTAGACAGAACTGATAAACTCTGAATGCAGATTGAAGCATACTTTTTCCCCACTTTATTTTTCTTACTTTTTTGTTTTTTTCCAATAGAGCTAATATGAAATGTTTTGCATGACTTCACACATTTGTCATATTGTTTGCCTTCTCAGTGGGTGGGAGAGGTGTGTGAAAAAGGGAACAAATTTGGAACTCAAAATTTTAGAAATGAATGTAAAAAAATTAAAAGATTGCTATTCACGATGTATATAAAAATTTCCTCCAGTCTGTGTTATAATGATGATGATGTATGTGTGTGTGTATATGCTATGTGGTTTGGTTCTGGTGAGATATCAGCATCTACATATTTATATAGATCCAATCTATATACAATTTAGAGAGATAGACAGGCACACTGATCTGACAGATGGATCAATAGATAGATCTATAAATCTCTCCAGAGAAAAACTCTATTTGAATTTTATGAGATTAGCTATTTAGGTAGTCTAAGACAACCAAGAAAACATACTAGAGGTCCTGATAACTCAATATATTTAAGAATATGGAGGATTCAACAGTTGGTGGGTGTTGGAGGGATTTGCCTCTTCTGTTTTGCCCTAGAATAATGTTTAGCACCATCCTGTTCCTTCTCTTTGCTACATAGAAACTTGGCAGAATAAATTATAAAGATAATAGATTATAAATGGATATTGATTGAGCCTCTCCTGGCTTGTTTATTTCTAACTTGTAGGGAACTCATTCTTTAACTATTCATTTATGACTATTTGTTGTGTTCATCCTTTGTTGCAGAAGAAGATGTTGCAGAGAAATGATGTCATGACTTGCACTTGACTTTGTTTTGAGTGAGGGAGGGCTGAGCAGGTCACCAGCTTCACTTCTTCTCCAGAGCTACCTGAATCCAGTGACCAGATATTCATCAGGATGACTGGAGATGTCCCAGGATGCAATGAGAGCCCTTGGTCCCTTTAGACCAAGGTCTATTCAGGTACTAACTTAGGGTAAGGTAACACCCATTCAATGAATAGACCTGCTTAAGAAGTAGTCAGGGGATGGACCCTTTAATGAGGCAAAGAAAAATAACTACATCAGACTTGGAGGGAATCAGCAATAGTTACTATTGATAATCACTCTTAAGCCAGGAGGGTCCAGAAAACAGCCCTTAAGTGGAGCTTCGGCAGGGCCTTACTGTTTATTGTCTACTAAATAGAAAACCCTAATGGCCATATAGAGACTTATGGTGGGCTTGAGTCTGCCACACATTATTTAAGAATTATATAAGGAAAACAAGAATTATTTAAGGAAAACAATAAAAAGTGTCTGAATCAAGATGTGAGACTAGAAAAGAGGATGTCTTATTCATGTGGCAAGACTGAGAGATCCAGTACACAACACACATACTCCATTTGTATCAATAAAATAACAAGACAGTGAAATAAAAGCAATAAACCCCAGGGTAAAGACCCACTGGGGGATTTTCAGGGAGACATTAATATGAAACAGAGAATAACAGGGTATGAATTGGTGACCAAATGCATCAAAGAGGGAGCATCTATGTCACTGAGATCACACAGTCATTGAAGTACCAAAACGTGAGTTTTTAAAATATTGTACAAACTTTTGTTGAGTTTGTCATATCTTAGGAGGTATGAAATGATACTACATGATAGATGCATTACAGAGTTGAAAACAAACTTTTTTGAAGTCCAGCATGAAAAATAATTGCCAACAGGGGACATCAAGATAAACTTCATGGGTGGAAAGGGCATGTAGGCAGGGCTTTAAAGACTTAGAAGAAATTTTAGAAGTGAACAGAAGGCATTATAGAGAGAGGGGAAATACTAGAGAAGGCATAGAATTGTGGAATGGAAGAGTGTGTCTGAAGGGTAGAAAATAGTTCAGTTTGAACCAAATGTAGCTTGTATGGAAAGAAATAATATAAGGAAAGACAACCTGGAAAGTTAGGGTAACATCAAATTATGCATGCCCTTGAATGCCAGATAAGGAAGCATAAATATTACTCAGTAGGCAACAGAGAGGAAGGCAATTACAATGTCTTCCTGCTTCCAAAATAGTCTGTTTTGAATATTTGTTGCTCTTCTTTTCATAGTCCACATAGAACCACATAGTCCACATAGAACCACATAGTCCACATAGAACCACATAGTCCACATAGAACCACATAGTCCACATAGAACCCAGCACAAGAGTAGCAAGGAAATCATCATCGTAGTTATTTACAGGATTTACAGGATTCTCTCAGCAAAGAATGAGCTCTCTCGTTTTGCCCTGCTCTCAAATCTACTCTGCAGTGCTTCTCGGCATGATATCCCTGAATCACCAACGGCTTGCTGGACAACTCCTAGATGTCCTACAGACTTCTCAAATCGGTATGTCCAAAATGAAACTCAAGCTGTCCTGTAATATTATTACTGGTTCCTCAAACTTACCACTACATCTCTTACTTTTTGAATTTGCATGAGCTTCTCCCCATGCCAGAAATTCACTACTTTGTCATTTCCGCCTCCAAGAATTCTTGTCTTGAGCCTCAACTAAAGTGACACTATTTTTGTGAAATTGTATTTAATTTCACCCCCAAACACTGCCCCGGAAGTTAGTGCTCTTAACTTTTTTGGTCATCTTTGTACTAACTACACCATAATGAAAATGTAGAGAATTTGAAATCCCATTTTGCTTATTGCTGATTATGAGAAAAAACATTTCACTTGGTAAAAAAAAATCTACTTTACAGGTTCTTTTTCAATAAGGTCACTCCCATCTAAATATCAAGATCATTCAAGATTCTTTGGAATATTATAATAATGGAAATGGCCCTATTCAATGACTCTCTGAGAATATAAAGTGAGACATAAAACAGAGAAGTTACCAAAAATATTCACCCTTGTGATGGATAAAAATCTAGCCCAGAGACCAGAATGAGAAAGAATTCCCTATGGATAGTAAGGTCCTTTATAAGCTTTGGTGGATTGATGAACCACCTATATGGAGACAAAAATGAAAAAAAGTTGACAAAATAATTGACCAATTGACTCAAGCCCCAAGACATTGTAGAGCCTCCTGGAAGAAATGTGCAATCTCTCAAAGTAGTGTGGTCCATCTACCTACACAGGAAAGAGCAAATGCATTAAGAACAACTCTTGCATAAATTTCAACTTACATTTTAATAGATATCTCATAACTCTCAACCAGTGACACAATGTGTGACATAGACAATAAATGTGGATAATGAGCTTGGCCCCGAGTTGAGAAAGGAAGAATGTGGGCTGTATTGCTTTCAGAAAATTCCAAAGTTCTTTTACTTACTCCAAGATTCCCATAACAACAAATACCCATCTTTCCAATAGAAACATTTTGTCAATGTTGTTGTACAACAGTGAGACCTGGTGTGACACTACCTCTGCAGAATTAATGATGACCATCACACAGAGAGCATTAGGAATGATCATGTTGAGTGTAAATAGGCTGCAACAAATTATCAGCAACAAACTATGAAGGAGAGAAATAAAAGATGTCATCAAAGAATTTTATGAAAGAAAAAAGTTAGGTTCATCATGTGGCAAGAGTGAGGAATGACATATGGATGACAAGAGTAATCTACCGTTACCCATGACATGTCAGGAGAAAGAGAGGAATGCCTCCACTCTGTTGAATAAAGCATCATTGATGAACTTCATGGAAGAAATATGTAAGGATTACAGAGGATGAGACAGCATAGATTGGATGTGATTTACATGTATAAACAGAATTCCTAAATCAATAACAGAATCATTTGAGTATCTGGATATCTGTACATTCTATACTTATTTGTATACATACTCTATCCATATTACAGAATATAAGCATGAAGTCAGGAACTATTTCCTTTGTCTTCGTATGCCAGAACATAATGTAATGTCTAGTACATCATAGCGACTTAGTAAATGTTTGTTGGATTTAAAGGATCTGAGAATGATATGAAGATAATAAAAATCTTACCCTGTCCTTGAGGACCTAATTATCTAATAAGAGAAGGAATAAAATATGCATGCAAAAAACCCTATAAATCAAAGCTGAAAATGAAAAGGGAATTGTAGACAAATTGTTCTGAGAGGACAAAGAAGTTAGGGAAAGTGTTATGGAGTAGGTAACTTTGGAGCTGGGTCTTGGAAGATGGGTAGGATTACAGAAGACAGAGAAGGGATAATACAGGAAAAATCGAAACATAGATTCAAGCAGTAAAAAAATTGTCACTTAAATATTCTCTGAAAAAAATAAGCTAAAAGTAGTTAATATATCATAAGCCTTCTAGGTAGTAAGTTCAAATAACTGAGCTAACATACACTAATCTGAATTTTTTCCTAGTTTCATTCCTTGAAGACGTTAGGCCATAGATCATCATCTACATTTTTGTCTGGTTCATTTTTTCAATCAACATAAGGTTTAGTGATTTCACTGGTAATTACTACTCTTTTGCCCACCACTAGTCTTTATTTACAAAGTTAAAATTTAAGGAAATCACCACGTAACAACATGTAAATTATTTCATTAATTGAAATTTATATTCTGTCATTTGTACCTAGAGACTAATGGCTAATAAATGAGTCATAGATGTTCCATTATACAAAATGGGTAGACATCACTTTAAAATTGGAATTATGATGTCATTCAATATTATTGCCATTGTATTGTAAAAATGGATGCCAAATGACTATTAAATATAATATAAAGTCAACCCCTTGATAGAGATGCACCTATATGGAGACAAAAATGAAAAAAGTTGACAAAATAATTGAACTAAATAATTTTTTAAAATTTCAGGTCAGTTCTGGGATTTTGTCATTTACATTTGGGGGTTATTTCAGAAACTGGTGATTTAAATATCTAGAATTATTCACAAAGTTTTACTGATCTGTCTGTGGCTTAGATCTTACCTCTAGTCTCATAGACATCCCTCCTAGGCCACAAAAGTTAAAGAGAATTTAGATCCACAATTCCCTGCTTCCTTCACTGTCATAAAAATTGAACAACACAGTCATAGGAAACAAACCTCATCAAACAAACTCTAGAGGGAAACCTACAGGATTATAGGATCATAAATCCAGGTTGTAAGAGACCTCAGAAGCCATAAATTCTCTGGTGTTTAAATAACATATTTTACCTTCACTAAGACCATTTCAATGGACATTATTAGTCAATGAAAATTATGTTTGCATCTCAACACATAACACAACTCTGCTCAAATAATATTTTCATACAATAATGCCTCTGATTAATATATGTATTATTGAACTAATAACTTTGAGAATAGAAGCACCAACAACACCATAATTAACATCTTTGTCAATTATTGTTTCCTGCCACATTCAACTGTATTTGCTCTTTAGATATCCTGCAAATGGAAAAAGCAAACAAACATATTTCTCTAAAACATGGAAAAAAATTATGAAACCCTTTCAACCAAAATATCTTTCTCATTAAAGAACTTTTATAAACCACAAAGCAAGTATTTTCATAGTTCTCAGATTTTCCCTTGTGTTTTGATATACTCATTAAGACTTCTAACAAAAACAAAACAAAACAAAAAAAAAACAACAGACATGTCTAGATATTAAGATAAAATTGAGAATCAAACTAATTTAACCTCACAAAGCATAATATAATTAATTACATATAGCCCAAGTCCATATCTGTGGTTTTATCAATATGGAGAACTACCTCAAAATACAGAAAGTCCCTCTAACAATGTCATAATTAATTCATTTGTCTTAAAGAGTTACCTGGGGGAACTGGAAAGTTAAAAAAAACTCACTTTTAGAGACAGTTATCATGTGTCAGAGACAGTATTTGAACCCAGGTCTCCCTGTATTCACTACATCATTCTATCTCTGTATCTGAATGAATCAGATCAAATTTTACTTTGTGTTCAAATTAATCATTCCCTAAAATCATAGATTCATGAAATTTTAAAACTAAACAGGGAGAGTCCAAATGTGAATTATTTCTTTGTCCCATTGCTCAGTATTTAAATTCAGAGAATAAAGCATAGCTAAGTCATGCCCAAAGGTGATATATGGCATGAAGAACACTTATATAAATAACTTGAACAAGGAAATAAAGGTGAAAGAAAAAATGAGGTACAGTGCAACTGCAGGTGTCTGAAATAAAGCCAAAAGTTGGAACACACTGAACAATATTTTCATGCATCAACAAAATTTAATAGGTTTGTTAGCCACATGCAACTTCTCTTCCTCAATTCATGTAATAAACCCGATGTTGTCACAAGCTTCTTGACTCACTACCTGAGTCAATTTACAAAGTCAAGATGTGCAAATAGTGTTATTCTGCTTATTATTCACAATGAATAGTAAATCAGTATATTAACATTCCTTCAAATATTTCACTAGCATTTGAGGATGATTAGAACAGAATAGCTGTTAAGAAGCTTCCCTGGTTGCAAGAAAAAAGCATCCATTCAATGTTCATTCTTTTTACTGCATTTTCTGTATCTTTCTCTCTGTTGATGTTGATGATTTTAATGGTATCTGTATTGAAAAACATGCCAAAACAACCACCATCACCACTACTACTCCACCATGCCTAAATTTAATGAAAATTTGGAAACAAGATTGAAGACAAATGGGGACAATATGGTATAAAGCTTCAATTAAAAATTCCTTCTTTCACACTATTCATCAGTCCTTACCTTGCAAAACTATCCTTTCTTTATTTCTAACAGGCTCCCTAAAGAAGGAGAGATGCTCTGATTAATACCATGGGCAGAAGCACAACCATGCAATTTGGTACAGAAAGGTCAGTCATACATTTTTTATAATATTTTAGATAAAAAACAGAAAAGAAAGGACCCTGAATAGTACTTCCCACTCACCTCACCCCCCAGCCATCAATCTAAAGATATTTCCTGTTTCTAGAATGCACTTAATTTTAAAGTCTTATTTCAGTTCATAAGGCATCATCAGAATGTATGTGTCAATGATAATAGAGAATTAAGGAGTTATTAAGAAACAGCAGTACTGGTCAGAATTATGAAAAAAAAATAAACTTGTCCAGAAGTTTGCCATTAATCCACTAATATTTAAAGTATAGTTATTTAACATTTTCCCAATTACATATATACACAATTTTTAACATTCATGTTTAAAATTTTGAATAGCAAATTCTCTCCCTTCCTCCTCTACTTCCTCCCCATTGCCAAGGCATGCATTTTGATATAGGTTATACATGTGCAGTCATGCAAAACATATTGCAGCATAGGAATAAATGGAGCCTTCCTCAAAATAATAAGTAGTATCTACCTAAAACAATCAGCAATCATTAAATCTAATGGGAAAAGGTAGGTGCATTTCCAATAAGATCAGGGGTGAAACAAAGAAGTTCACTATCACCATTGTCCTTCAATATGGTACTAGAAAAGCTAGCTTTAGCAATGAGAGGAAAAAGAAATTGAAGGAATTAGAATAGGCCAAGAAGAAACTATCTCTCTTTTCAGATGATATGATGATATACTTAGAGAATCCTAGAAAATCAAGTCAAAAATCTACTAGAAATATTAAACAACTTTGACAAAGTTGCAGGATACAAAATAAACTCACATAAATCATCCAAATTTCTATATATGACTAACAAAGTCCAACAGCAAGAGATAGAAGAGAAATCCTATTTAAAGTTACTATAGACACTATAAAACATCCGGCAGTCTACCTGACAAAACAAACCCAGGGACTATATGAACACAATTGCAAATACTTTTTACACAAATAAACTCAAATCTAAATAATTGGAAAAATATCAGTTGCTCCTGATTAGGCCAAGCTAAAATAATGAAAATGACAATTCTGCTTAAATTAATTTAGTTATTCAGTGCCTACCAAACAAACTACCATAAAATTGCTTTATAGAGTTAGAAAAAATAATATCAAAATTCATCTGAAAGAACAAAATGTTTGGATCATAATTATATTATAAACAGCAATCATAAAAACCACTTGCTAGTGGCTAAGAAATAGAGGGGTAGATCAGTGAAATAGATTAGGTACACAAGACACAGTAGTCAATGACTGTAGTAGTCTATCATTTGATAAACTCAAGGACTCCAGCTTCTGGGATAAAAACTCATTGTTTCAAAAAACTGCTGGAAAAACTGGAAAATAGTGAAGTAGAAACTTGGCATAGACCAATGTGTGACAGTATATAGCAGAATAAAGTCCAAATGGGTCCACGATCTAGGTGTAAAAGCTGACACTATAAATAAATTAGGGGAGCAAGGAATAGTATATTTTTCAGATTTGTAGAAAATGGAGGAATTTATGACCATACAAAAGATAGAGAGTATTATGAAATGCAAAATGGATAATTTTGATCACATTAAATTAGTAAGTTTTTGCAAAAACAAAGCCAATCCAATCAAATTAGGTGGAAAGCAGAAAACTGGGAAAGAATCTTTATAACTAATGTCTGTGATAAAGGCCTCATTTCTAAAATATATAGAGAACTGAGTCAAATTTACAAGAATACAAGTCATTCCTCCATTGATAAATGGTCAAAGAAGATGAACAGAAAGCTTTCAGAAAAAAAAGTTAAGGCTATGTATAGTCATGTGAAAAAATGCTTTATATCATTGCTGGTTAGAGAGATGAGAATCAAGACAACTCTGAGGTACCACATCACCTATCAGATTGGCTTACATGACAAAACAGGAAGGTGATACATGTTGGAGATATGGAAGTCGGAACACTAATTCATTATGGGCAGAGTTGTGAGCTGATCTGACCATTCTGGAGAGTAGTTTGGAAGTATGCCCAAAGGACTACAAGAATGTGCATGCTCAGCAATATTGCTTCTAGGGCTGTCTCAAAGAGATTGTAAAAATGGGAAAAGGATTCCCACATACAAAAATATTTATTGCAACTCTTTTTGTGATGGTCAAAAACTGGAAATTGAGAAAATGCCCATCAACTGGGGAATGGTCAAACAAGTTGTGGTATATGAATGTAATGAAATACTATTGTCTATGAGAAATGGACAGGAGGACTTCAGAAAAACCTGGAAGGACTTATATGAACTGATGCTGAGTGAAATGAGCAGAACCAGGAGAACATTACACAGTAAAAGCCACAGTGTGCAAGGACTGTATCTGATAAAGGTGGGCCTTCAGAGCAATGCAAGAACCTAAAACATTTCCAAAGCACTCATGATGCAAAATGCTATCACCTTCAGAGAAAGAACTATAGTGCCAGAATACAGAATGCAGAAGACTATTTCCCTCTCTCTCTTTTTTTTTTGGTTTTGCTTTTTTCATGGTTTCTCCCATTGATTTTAATTCTTCTATGTATGTGAACATGTATGTAATAAGAATATATGTGAAGAACCCATATACAAATGCAAGTGGTGTTGGGGAGGGAAAGGGAAGGGGGGGAGAAAAATTTAAAATTTAGGGAATTGATACTTGAAAACTGAAAACAAATAAATTAGTTATAAAGAAGAAATCGCTACATTAGTGATGTTGCATATCACAGATAAAATAAAAAGCAGATGAGAAAGTAAAGAAAAATTTTAAAAGTAAGCTTAAATATACATTCTGATTCCATCAGTTCTGAGGAGATTGAAAACATTTTTCATTAAAACGCCTTTAAAATTATCTCAAATCATTGAATTGATGAGAATAGCTGTCATTCACAGTTGCTCATACTACAATATTGCTGGTAATGTGTAAAATGTTCATCTGATACTGCTCATTTCATTTCACATCACATCATATGAGTGTTTGCAACTTTTTCTGAAAGCATCATTAAAATCATAGCCACAGGTTACCCAGTCATTCCTCAAATGATGGGCATCCCCAAAATTTCCAATGCTTTGACACCACTAGAAAAAATCACTATAGTTAACTACATATAGATTCTTTTATTTTTTAAAAATTCTCTTTTGTTCAGAGAAAGAAATTAAAGATATCTAGAGTCATATGAAATAATGCTCTAAATCACTATTGATTAGAGAGATGCAAACCAAAACAACTCTGAGATACCACAACACACCTATCACATTGGCTAACATGACAGAACAGGAAGATGATAAACGCTGGAGAAGATATGGGAGAGTTGGAACACTAATTCATTGTTGGTGGAGCTGTGAGCTGATCCAGCCATTCTGGAGAGCAATTTGGAATTATGCCCAAAGGGCTACAAAAATGGCCATACCCTCTGACTCAACAGTACTGCTTCTAGGACTTCATTCCCAAGAGATCATAAAAATGGTGAAGGGTCCCACATGTACAAAAATATTTATAGCAGCACTCTTTGTGGTGGCCCAAACCTGGAAATTAAGGGGATGCCCATCAACTGGGGAATGGCTGAATAAATTATGGTATATGAATGTAATGGCATACTATTGTACTATATGAAATGATGAACACGAAGACTTCAGAGAGGTCTGGAAAAACTTATATGATCTGATGCTGATCAAAAGGAGCAGAACCAGGAGAATTTTGTGCCCAGCAACAACCACAGTGTGTGAGGATTTTTTTCTGGTAGACTTAGAACTTCATTGCAGTGGAAGGATTTTAAAAATTCCCAATGGTCTCTTAAGGTAAAATGCCTTCCACATCCAGAGAAAGAACTATGGAATTGAATTACGTATTACGTAATTTTGTATTACGTTTTGGTTTGTTATATGATTTCTCCCATTCATTTTAATTCTTCTATACAACATGACTATGGTGAAAATGTATTTAATAGGAATGAATGTATAGAACCTAAATGAAATTGTATGCTGTCTTGGGGAGAGAGGGGGGAGAAGGGGGAGAGGGAAGGAAAGAAAAAAATATAGGTTGTGTGGTAGTGATTGTGGAATACCGAAAATAAATTTTAAAAAATCTCTTTGGGATACAGATCTAGGAATGTTATTTCTGGACAAAGGTTATACATGGTTTTATAGAACTTTGAGCCTAGTTTCAAATTGTTCACTACAGAATAGTTGAATCAGTATACCATTTCATTATATTGCATTAGTGTCTCAGTTTTCCAACATCCCTTCCAACATTTATCATTTTCCTTTTCTGTCATATTAGCCAATCTGATAGGTGTAAGGTCATACTTCAAAGTTATTTTAATTTGCATTTCTCTAGACAATTGTGATTTAGAGCAATTTTTCATATGAGTACAGACAACTGATTATTTAATGTCAAAAGTCTCTGTTTATATCATCTAATCCTTTGTCTTTCAGAGAAATCCTCTTATTTTTATGAATTTGCCTCAATCCTCTACGTATTTGAGAAATGAGGATTTATCAGAGAAACGTACTGTAATTTTTTCATGATTAATTACTATGTGTTTTATTCCATCCCATTTCAGCTCTTTGGAGCCTACTCTCTTTCACCCTGTCCATCCTCAACAGTGATTTTCTGTTGATTGCCACCTCCCCCATTCATCATCCCTTCTATCAGCATCTCCTTCTATTTTTTTATCTTATTTGTTTTCAGTGTTCTACAGTCATTTCCATAAAACTTAGATTTTTCCCCTCCCTCCCCTTCCTTCCCCTCTTCCTCCCCTCTTCCTCCCTGAAATGGTATACAATTTTATATAGGTTATACACATACCTTTCTATTAAATATATTTTCACCTTAGTCATGTTGCATAGAAGAATTAAAATGAATGGGAGTTATCATAAAACAAACCAAAACATAATACAAAAGAAAATGATCTGCTACATTCTGCGATCAAATGCCAGTTCTTTCTCTGGATGTGAAAGACATTTTGCCTTAAGAGACCATTGGGAATTTTTTAAAGCTTTCCATTGCAATGAAGTTCTAAGTCTCCAGAAAAAAACCTAGCACAGTATGGTTGTTGCTGTGTACAAAGTTCTCCTGGTTCTGCTCCTTTCATTCAGCATCAGCTCATCTTAGTCTTTCCAGGACTCTCTGAAATGTTCCTGTTCATCATTTCTTATACTACAAAAGAATCCTAACACATGCATATACCACAATTTATTCAGCCATTCCCCAATTGATGGGCATTCCCTTGATTTCAAGTTTTTGGCCACCACAAAGAGTGTTGCTATAAATATTTTTGTACATGTGGGGCCCTGTCCCATTTTTATGATCTCTTGGGGATACAGTCCTAGAAGCAGCATTTCTGAGTCAAAGGGTATGGACATTTTTGTAACCCTTTGGGCATAGTTCCAAATTGCTCTCCAGAATGCCTGGATCAGCTCACAACTCCACCAACAATGAATTGGTGTTCCAACTCTCCCACATATTCTCCAATATTTATCATCATCCTGTTTTTTCATGTTAGTCAATCTGATACGTATGATGTGGTATCTCAGAGCTGTTTTGATTTGCATCTCTCTAATCAATAGTGATTTGGAGCATTTTTTCCTGTGACCATAGATAGCTTTGATTTCTTCCTCTGATAATTGCCTATTCATATCCTTTGGTGTAGTACATGGTCAATTTTTGTATATGTGCCATGTATCACTGAGAGAAAGGTATATTCCTTTCCATCCCCATTCAATTTTCTTCAGAGATCAATCATATCTACCTTATCCAGAGTTCTATTCACCTTCTTAATTCCTTTCTTGTTTATTTTGAGAATAGATTTATCAAGTTCAGAGAGAGAGGGAGGGGGAGGTACCCCACTAGTATAGTTTTGCTGTCTATTTCTTCCTGAAATTCCCTTAACTTGTCCTCTAAAATTTGGATGCTACACCACTTCAAGCATATATCTTTAGTAATGAAATTGCTTCATTGTCTATGGTGCCTTTTAGCAGGATATTGTTTCCTTCCTTTTCTCTTTTGTTTAGTTCTATTTCTGCTTTTGCTTTTCTGAGATTCGGATTGCATCCCTTCTGTTTTTACATCAGATGAAGCACAATATTTTCTGCTCCAATGTTTTACCTTTACCCTATGTGTATCTTCCATTACAAATGCATTTTTTGTAAATAACATATTGTTGGATTATGATTTTTAATTCATCCTGCTCTCCATCTTTGTTTTATGGGAGAGTTCATCCCATTTACGTTCACAGTTCTGATTACTATCTGTGTCTTTCACTCCATCCCCTTTCCTCTTGTTTATGCTTTTAGTTCTCCCTTTCCCCTCCACAAGTTTTAATTTTTGACCACCACCTCTCCTCAGTCTTCCCTCCCTTCTTTCAGCCCCCCTCCCTTTTAATCCCCTTTTCACTTACTACTTCTTCCCTCCCTTTTAGTTTTCCCTCACTTTTCTTTCCCCATTCCCCTCCTACTACCTATAGATATAATTATATTTCTATGCTTAACTGAGTTTGTTGTACTCTCCTTGAATCCAATCAGATGAGAGTGCCTCTCAAACAATGTTCATCTCCCTCCCGTTTTTCTCTCTACTCTAATATATGTTTTTACCTCCTCCTGGGATGGAATTTATTTTTTTCTGCCTCCTCCTTTTCACATCTCCCATTGCAATTCCTTCTCACCCTTAAATCATATTTGTTTTCATCACATTATTTCACTTATACCCATGTCCTCTATCTATCTATGTATAGATATTATAGATATATTTATATATATATATATATATATATATCCATTTTATATTTCATAATAAATATACAATTCTCAAGATTAACAAGTATCATCGTTCCTTATAGGGACATAAACAGTTTGCCCATGTTGTGTAACAAGTACTTTTTTCACTGTTTATCTTTTTATTCCTCTCTTAAGACCTGCATTTGAAGATCAAATTTTCTACTGAGCTCTGACTTTGTCATCAGCAAGGTCTGGAAGTCCCTTATTTCATTGAATGTCCATCTCTTTGCCTGAAAAAGTATGTTCAACTTTGCTGTGCAATTAATCTTTGATTGTAGTCCCAACTCCTTTGCCTCTTTCTCTTATTTCCTTTTCCTTCTACTTTCCTTTGAGGTAATATAGATTTCTATACCCAACTCAATGTGTATATTATGACTTTCGAGCCCATTTCAACAACACTAGGACTCCACTTATTCCCTTCCACTATAAAAGCTCTTTTGGAACTCTTTCATATGAGATTATTTACCTTATCTTACCTCACCCTTTCCCCTTCTCCTAATGCATTCTTCTTTCTCATCCCTCAATTTTATTTTTTTCCAATATCATCCCATCAAATTCAACTTATACCTATGACTTCTGTTTATGTATACTCCTAATTGCTCTAATAATTGGAAAGTTCTTGTGAGTTATGAGTACAGCATTCCATGTAGGAAGTTTATCCTTATTGAATACCTTAAGATTTTTCTTTATTATTTACCTTTTTATGCTTCTCTTGATTCCTATATTTGAAAGTAGCATTTAGCTTTGATCTTTTCTTTTTTTTTAAATAAATTTATTTAACTATTTACATTCATTTTCAAAAGATTTTGGGTTCCAAAATTTTCTCCCCATTTG
>CM053773.1:55832994-55863446 GCA_028658325.1 Potorous gilbertii
TAGTGCTCAGGTGGGGGCAGGGCCTCCTCCCAGGCTCAGTTCCCTCAGGGGGTTTATGCATAGACCTTTTGTAATGGAAGTGCTGCTGAGCTCCTGCCTGCTCTGGGAGCCTCTGGCCACGCTGCCTCTGCCTATGCTGCAGCGGCTGCCTCCCGAGGGCGTCCGAGTCCCAGAGACACCCCGCTCCCCTCTCAGCCTGTCTCTCTCACTGACCTGTGCGTCTGTGGGTGGAGGGACCTTTGCGGCCGCCGGAGATTACGATCCCTGAAGCCTGCTTGGATCTGCTTGCTCCTCTCAGTGCTGCACGGCTGGGGCAGGGTAGGGGAGGGCTCTGCAGGACAGGGCTCTGCTTCTGTCTGGGGTGTGATGGACCCCTGGGGTCAGTTTTTCAGGGCTCTCTGCAACGGAAATCTCCTTCACTGTGTTTCTGCACGGCTTCCACTGTTCCAGAATTTGTCAGGAGTTCTTTTTACAGGAAATCCATGGGTTGTGGGTTCAGAGCTAGCAAATGTGAGTCTTTCTACTCCGCCATCTTGGCTCTGCCCCCTCAAAATTCTTTTTGAGCTCTTCCATGGCCTGAGATCATTGCATATATTTTTGGAGGTTTTGGATGCAGAAGCCTTGACTTTGATGTCTTCCTCTGATGGTATGCTTTATTCTTCCTCATCCAAGAAGATGGAAGAAATAGCTTTTCACCAAGAAATAACCTTCTATAGTCTTATATTTTCCCTTTTTTGGTCATTTTCCCAGCCAGTTACTTGACTTTTGAGTCCTTTGTCAAGTGTAAGGTATACTCTAGGGACCTGTAAGTTCTCAGTTTCTCCAAGGTGGCACAATCAAGGAGAGGAGTTTGCTCCTTTCTTGGCCTGTGCTCTGGTCTGGAGCAACCACACACTCTTTTCCTTCCAGGACCTGTGAGTAGGATTCCCTCTCCAGAGTCTCTATCAGCTCCATCATTCCAGTGCTCCTCCTCACCCCAGGACCTCCACTCAGATCTGAGACTCAGATCAGCTGCTTGATTCCCCCAGGGTCTTTAGGCTGAGGGCTCCAAAAGTGGCTGCTGCTGTTCTGTGGGCAGAGCAGGGGCCAGACCATACACTCTCTTACTTAGGTGAAAGAGCTTTCTCACTAACCTTTTAAGCTGTCTGGCATTTGTGGGTTGAGAAATCTGGGAACTTCAGTTGCTACCTGTGATTCAGCACCCTGATGTCTGCTCCAGTCCTGTTTGTGCTACCCAGTCCACACTGGGCTGTCCTCCATCCCTAACCCAGGATGATAGACCCTTCCTTTCAGCTTTCCAGGCTATCTTGAGCTGGATATCTCTTTCACTCTGTCATTTTGTGGCTTCTGCTGCTCTAGATTTTGTTTCAGTTATTTTTAAAGGTATTTTGTGGGCTCCCACTGCAGGTCCTCACAGCCCAGCAGTGGGAGAAGGAACATCATGTCCCAGGAGCCCTGCTGGAGAAGAAGCTCCTGCCACCATGGCCCTTTCCCTCCTACCCGCCTGTGTTTGTCCCTTTCAAAATTGTGTGCTATTTGTGACATTGTCATCTCTGGTAGTGGTGGTACATTTTTTTTCCAGTAACTTTCTTAATGTGCTTTAAAAGACTGGAAAATCTCTATATGGAGTATAGTTTTATCAAATACAGAATTAATGGAACTTTGCTTTGTTAAAGACCAAATACCTTATCCATGTTCAGGATACTGGTATTTGATAACCTGTTTTTAAGGGAGAGTTGCCTCCAAACTTAAAGTAAGAAAGTCAGTGAAATAACAGTTCAGAGAAGGATTATAACTACATAATTTTTAGACTTTCACAGCATTTTTTAAATGTACAATTTATTCATAGTGTCTATGTACTGATTACCAAATGAACTAATAAAATCTTGATTATAAAAGAAAAAAAAAGGTATTTTATGGGCTATAAGGGGAGAACTAGAGCAAGTTCATCTTTCTACTCTGCCATCTTGGACCCACCCCCCCAGAATTGGCTATTCTTTTAAAAAATATTCTTAGTCTGGTCAGTGAAAACACATTTAAATGTTCTAAGATTTTAGAGAGAAGTTACATAAGTGATCATACTTCTTAATTTATTACATTTAAAAAATTCATAACTGGCCTTCAGGGAACCTTTTGTGTCTTCCCACTCATTATATTTTACTCTCTAAACTGAACCAAGTCACTTGCTTTAAAATGATAGCATAATGGTCATGGAAGTCCAGTCCCTATGAACATGATCTCATAATAGGTTACCTATATTTGTTTATCTGGCTTGTGAGAGTTCTTTATTAACTCTCTTATTTACCTGTTAATGAATATGCATTAGGTAATTTATAGTGGACACAATAAGATATTTTTAAAATTGTCTTTTTCTAAAATACAGGAGCCTTAATTACCACCTCAGGTCAAATGGAGGGTGGCAGGTGCTAAAGAATTGGTTAATTGAAAGAAAGAGAAATGGAAGAAAGGCATCTTAATAAATCTCTTGGCAGGTCTCAGAAAGAAGCAGCTGGGCCCTCATGGAAACGGAAACACACACACACACACACACACACACACACACACACACACACACAGGAACCTATCAATGTTTCAATATGCTGAGAAATATGGTCATCCGACAGGCATATGTTTCAAAATGTCTGAAAATATTTAAAAGGGATATTGACATGACAGAAAACATATTGAAAAGTGCCAACTGCAATGAGCACATACATGATAAGTGCTACTTACAATGGTAAGATATATATCTCAGGAGAAAATATTCCAAAGCTTTCTTGAAATGTTTATTTAAAAAATCAGTGGAATTGTTTGATGGAACTCTCATGCTAAGTAGTGGGTGGGTGGGGTTAGCTGTATTCATTTTAGTGACTGAATGAGTGGGGACTGAAGAGACTTTTTCATTACTGTTTGAAAAGTTGGGGAAAATTTTCTCAAAAATATATCTTCTATAGTTAATAAGAGTAGTGTAAATATACCATGGAAGTGGAAGTGGCCAAGCGATTAGAGAACTCTCAACAATCACTGAAATCTAACCTTCATTTTGTCTCTAAAAATCTGTTTCCTTCTAAAAAGTCACTTAATATCCCTATTAGAATTATATATGACCAGACTAGTTGAATATAAACTCTTTAGGTTCAGGAACATTTTTTGTTTGTGAAGCCTTAAAACTTGGATCAATATCTGGCACATAATAGATAATTAATACATGTTTACCAAATTGGATGGTGTGGTACAGTGAGAAAAGGCCTATATATGGTACCAGTAGACTTAGTTTTGAATCTGAGTTCATCACTAATTACCTGTATGGCTCTGAGTAGGTAACAAACATTTTTGTGCCTCTTTTCTTCTCTGTATAATGAAGGTGTTATGTAAGTTTATTATAGCTTTGGTGGATAGGAGAAGGAGCAGCAGGAGGAGGATGAAAGTATTAAGCCCTCAAATAGCATCTTCCAAAGTAAAATCTTCATTTGGCTTTGGAATATAGGCTATGTCAAACATGATTATATCTTATATGGGATTTTATAACAAAAAAAAAAAAGATATAGGGAACTAGAAAACTAGCATGTCCTTTCCCCTTGCTTAACCCCTTCCTGGTGATGAACACAATAAAATGTTTCTAGGATTGTAGATCCTGAAATTCCTGAAATGAAAAGCATTTCAAAGGTCATGTGGTCCAATCCTCTCATTTACAGATGAGAAATTTAAGTCAAAGGGATGTTAAGTAATTTGATCAAAGTCACACAGTCAATATATTTATTCAAAGCACTACTTAAAATTTTTTTCTTTATAATTAGACTTCAAACTCCCTTCATTTCAAATTTCAGTGCTTTAATAATGTCAACAAAGTTATTCAACCATAGATTTTAGATGCTATGGGATAATATCATTAAGATGAAACAAAGATTTGCTACTGTTAACTCACATAATGTCACCTTCCCATTAATTTCCACATTTGGAAGTGGAGAAAGCAAAGTTAGTCTTCATCATAGCATTTTTGTAGGGAATAATAAAGGTGGTAGTGTTAACATATATAAAAGCAGACTCAGAACAATCCTAAATTTTAATTGTTCTAATCTGTTGTTATGAATCTAGTCAGCTCTATAAGCATTCATATTTGCGACTTGGATAGTTGTCTGTGTAGAATAAGAAGTAATATTGCTATATTTCTAGAGATTATAGAAATTCACAGCAGTGGATTGCAATTATTAATATTTTCAATGACTCTGTGTCTGTCACAACAGGTGGGATTATATTTAAAATAAACTTCATCTATTAATGCTTATTACTTGCCCTGTCTGAACCTTGATTTGGTCAAATGGAAATCAGGAGACTGGACAAAATATAATAAATTTATAGTAATCTCCTCTATAAAGTTCTCAAGGAAACTTTCAATACTCAACTTTATTTCAAAGGAATGCATGATCACATATGGTAAATATCGTATGAAGGGTGTAATTAGAGCAAGTTCAATTCAATTCCATTTTATTTTATTATATTCAACAACCATCTACAGTTATCCCTTCCACATTGGGTGGAGGGGGAAAGACTAGGGCTGCAGTTCCCTGGTGATCTGGAAAAATCTCTGTAAAATTTTGGCCCTCTTTTCACAACAGAGAAGTCTGAATTTTTTTTCTTTTATGTTGTGTATGCAATACTTTTTTGTAAGATTTGGGTTAGATATTTTGTCATAGGATCTCTGTCATCTGCTGGCTTTTGTGTGTCCTCTGTAGCTTTCATAAAACTCCCCCCAAAGTACCACTTAATTTCTTATGCCAATTTGTGATGTCAAAACTGCAATTTTGAAAGTCACAATGTAGAAGGCATAAGTATATTATGTATTAAACTGTGAAAAGCACAGGGAATATATAGAAAAAAGTTAAATAGTCCCTTGAGGTGGCTATATTCTACTAAGAGGAAATGTGTACTTAGGTATACAGAAAATGTGTATAAAGTAATTTCTAAGAGAAGATAACACTAACAACTAGGGAAATAAGGAAAAGGTTTCTCATGAAAGGAAACTGCACTTGAGTTGAGGCTTGAAGGGTCTCAAAGGTCCATCTATGCTACCTGAGCAGTTAGTAGTATAGATCCAAAGAGAGGAAAGGATTTATTCTTCATAACCCCAATACAAATCATGGGGTTTACAAACGAGTCTTCACCAGGCCTCCATACTGTGGTCTTCGTGCTCCATTTATGACATTTCAACATCTCAAGTCTAAATGCTTTAAGAAGTCATATATTATGGTTGCCATGGAGGTAGATTAGATTTGTTCTTCTCTCTCTCTCTCTCTCTCTCTCTCTCTCTCTCTCTCTCTCTCTCTCCCTCCCTCCCTCCCTCCCTCCCTCTAAAAAGTGATCAGGGTTATATAAGAATAGTGGTCCCTAATCAAAGTCTTGTACCAGATGCTCTCTGAACTCCTTTTTGAATTTAAAATTATATGGTTTTTTTCCTATGTTACACAGGACTGTTTTAGGCGACATTCACTAAGGAAATTCAAGATCAAAACCCTAAATTATATGTCATTAAGAAGAGACAAATGCTTAAGTTCAAAATTATTTTTGTTGTTGTTTTCCTACTTTTGTTTTTTCATTTTCATGTTATTTGTAGGAAAAATTCAATGGAAAAAGTAAAACAGGACAACTGAATTGTCATGGTTGATATATAAATTAAAATACATAGGATTTTAAAATATTTTCTTCAATGTAACTATAATTTGTCCCATCCAAGTCCATGGATCATCTAAAAACTATTATAGAGTTTACATAAAGAATGTCTGTGCTACAGTACTCTGCCACATAGTTTCCTCTGTGGGAAGATGTAGAAATGATTATGGATAAGAAAGAAGGGTGAAGGATGGGGAAAAGTAAAGGATTGTTGATTTAGAGATGGAAGGGACATTAGAGGTTTAATGGTCCATTTTACAGATGAGGAAACTGAGGCTCACAAGCATTAAGTGATTTGCTCCAGAATCACTAGTAAATGTCTAAGGTGAGATTTGAATGCAGGTCTATATAGCTTGGGGTCTAAAATTTAAGTTGCTCTTGTCTCATAATTATAACTTTAAAATCCTGAAAACAAGGTTTGGGCTGAGCAGCAGCAAAAACTTCAGAAAAACAGATTTGCAAATGAGACATGTTTTATAAATTCATCACATCTATTGTTGAACACTTATATTTCACAAACATGTATGTGCATTTTTGTGTGTGAGAGAGACAGAGAGATAGAGAGACAGAGACACACAAAGAGAGACAGAGACAGACATAGAGAGAGATATTGAGAGAGAGTACAATGGCAAGTTATTTAATGTTCCTGGCAAATTTCAGTGACTGGGAACTTGCTCATCTGTACCACTGGATAGTTTCTAAATCTGGATTTCTTTATACCAAATAGGTTACTAAATCACAGGTCAGAGAGAGAGAGAGAGAGAGACAGAGGCAGACAGAGACAGAGACAGAGAGACATATTGAAATCTTTGTTTCTATGTCTTATTTCTAATAATTCTTACTGATACTGGTTCCTTAACATTTTAACCAAGGACTTTTGATATTGTTCACCAAAAAGCAAACACTATCTAGTGAGAGGTACCAAACTCAAGCAGACTTTAGACTTTAGACTTCTGGAAACCTGGGTTGGAGTTCTGGCCCTATGACTTATTAAACATATAAACATAAATAAGTCACTTAGCTTTTCTAGGCCTTGGTTTCCTTACATGTAAAAAGGAACTAATGATATTTCTACTACCCAGATCTCAGGGTTTCCAGAAAAAATGTACTTTGGAAAAAGGAAAGCATTATATAAATGTGCATATTTATTATGGCAATGGACAGTACAGTAGAATAGAAGGATCATAGAACTTGGAATCTAAAAACTTGCGTTCAAGTTCTGACCTTACTCAACTTGTTATATGACTTTGAGCAAGTCAACAAACTGAGTTTTAATATATGTTTATGACCTACAGAGAACGGCATAGTACCTGGCTCATAGTAGGCACGTAACAAAAATTGCCATTGCAGTGCTAGAAGAAATAAGATAGATAAGACATAGTTCTCCTTGTCCCCCTGAAATTCATCAGCATCAATTTTCCCATTTTTAAAGTGTAAATTGCAACATTTGCCATGTCTTCCTCAGAGATTCTCTCTGACAATCGAATGAAATAATGCTTATGAAAGCTTTTTGCAAACTATATAAGGCTATACAAATGACATATCTGATGGTACTAAAGCTCTGTGGTTCAGAATAATCAATCCAAAGTGCAAATATTTTGTGCTTAAATTTTTTTTTGAGTCCCTTCTCTTTCTCTCTCTCTCTCTCTCTCTCTCTCTCTCTCTCTCTCTCTCTCTCTCTCTCAATTCTCCTACTATTTTTTCAGCCCAACTATTTATAAAATAAGGACAGAAGAAGGTATGTAGCACCTAACCTGATAAGTATCATTCAGTCTGCTGGTGCTCAAAAAATATTGATTGATAGTGATAGAGACAGTGTCACTTTGCTTAGGTATGTTGTCTCCATGCCTGCAGGAAATCATTGGAAGTCCATGTTCTTCAGGACAGTTTCCATGGCAGCAGAAATTAAGTTCTAGCAAGCTGGCAGTTTCACACATGTCATGGGACAGCACAGCTACTATCCTTATACCAGAATATATTTCTCCTCTTCTCATAACAAAGAAGCAGGTAATTTGCAACACAGCTCTGCCATCACCTTTGAATTACACTGTATGGACAGGAATTATAATTAATCCAAAATATTTTAGATAAAGCACTATGTAAACCCTACCCTTACAAAGTAGAGACTGTGTGGGTGGGGGCAAGGAGTAAAAGAAAGAAAAGATTGTTAGCATGTGATCTTTTGTGAATGATAATATCCTAAGGAAAAAGAGAGGGAGAGGTAGCAGGAGGATTAAAAGGTGCTGACACTTTCAAGGTAATTCAAATTCTCTGACAGTGAAGATGAATGAGAATATGTGAATAAGTGAATATGATAAAAGAGTGAAATAACCTTACACCTAACTGGCATTATATATGGGAACAGATATGGATGGCAGCTAAAAGTTCTGTGAGAGCAGTGTAGGTGAGGACTCAGTTTCAAGCAGCTCTCCAAAGCTGTTGTCACTTGACATCTAAATACAACTACATTGAAGTGAATGGTGTGGATAATGAAGGGTTGGTTATAGGTACACTCAGATGTCACAGGGCAAAGTCAAATTGAGAAACATTTCCTTTTGTAAAATTCTGAAAGAGAAAATCTGTAAGTGAAATCTGTCTAATAGTTCTGGTATTTGCTACACATTTCTAGAAGGGCCACATGATATAGCAAAAAGAGAGGTATATTTTCAATCAGGAGACTGATTGGACTTCTTTCTAGTATAAACTGTGTGACATCTGACAAGTTATTGAACTTGTCTCAGCATCAGTTTCTTCATTTGGAGTGTATACTACACAGTATTTCTTTGAAGAAACCCATTTACAAACCTTAAATCAATATGCATTTGTGAGATGCTATTATTAAAAGAGGGTAATGCTATTTTATCAAAAATAACCTGCAAATGTAGTGTAAAATATATTTCCTATTAACTACTGGAGATTGAGTTTATTAGTAATAGCTGTAAAAAAAAATAACAGAATGATGTGGACTACGGTGACTCTACATGAAATGCTAGGAAATAAGCCAAGAGTAAGAGACTTCAAACAATAAACTTTTGAGATTATTATTCCATTTTAAATATTCTCAAATATTTGGCAATGCCACAGTCTTCAAGTGAAAAAGGGATTTCTAATACCTAGAACTTGTCTTTAGTTGTTGTTATTCTTTGTCTGTATGGGGGAAGCTGGGTGGAGAAGATCATGAAAAAGAGTCAAAAAAGGATCAGGTAGCTTAGGAAGATATCAAGAGTTCTTTCCCAGGTTTTATATCCATACTTAGTACTTATGCACTTGAAAATTGTGTGTGTGTGTGTGTGTGTGTTTGTGTGTGTGCACAACGAAGTAGAGGCAAGTCCTATGGACAGAGGGAAAAGGATGCTGTATGTATACATAGGAGAAGGGAATAGGCTATGGCCAGAAAAAAATTGCATATGCCTGTGTATTTTATGTATGTGTAGCACTGGGGGGAGGTAGGAAGGCATGAACAGAAGAAGCATGTGCATACATGCAAAAGTGAGAAAAATAGACAGAGAAACAAAGAAAGAGACAGAGGCATACAGAGACAGAGCAAGGGAGAGAAAAAGAGAGAGACAGGGAGGGAAAGAGGGAAGGACAAAGATGAAAAGAAAGGGACCTATGAAGACAGAGACAGAGACAAAGACTGTGAGACAGCAAGACAGAGAGAAAGACAACAAAAAGTGGCATTGACAAAGGAGTAATTGTTTTTTATCTATTATTCTATATTTTCACCCTAGGCAATTTGGCCTGACAACTTACATTTGACCTAGTTAGTAGTTTCCTCCCCTCAACAGGAATACCTCAGTTGACTCTGGCAATCCTCTTCTCATATTATACATTAAAAAATTCCTTGGATTACCAAGAGTCAATAGGTGAAAAATTGAATCTTTCTCTTGCTTGTTAGTAATGCTATTGGTCCCATTTGAAATAATCATTTTCCAGGATAGGATAGAGAGTTCCTTAATTTATCTCTTTTTTGTTTATTAATTATTTGTTTTTAGCTTTCAACATTCATTTCCACAAGGTTTTGAGTTCCAAATTTTCTCCCCATCTCTTCCCTTCCCACACCCCCATATGTCATGTATTCTCATTACCCTTTCCCCAAGTCTGCCTTCCTTTTTATCACCCCCCATTCCCTTCTCTTTTCTTTCTTGAAGGGCAAGATAGATTTCTATACCTCATTTCCTGTATACCCTATTTCCCAGTCACATGTAAATACAATTTTTAACATGTTTTTAAATCCTTGAGTTTTAACTTCTCTCCCATTTTCCCTCCCCACATACTCTCATTGAGAAAGCAAGCAATTCAATACAATGTATACATGTGTAGTTATTCAAAATACTTTCATAATAGTCATGTTATGAAAGACTAGCTATATTTCCTACATCTTATCCTGCCTCTCACTTATTCTATTTTCTCCTCTGATTCTGTCCCTTTTCAAAAGTGTTTGCTTCTGACTACCCCCTCCCCCAATCTGCCCTCCCTTCTATCATCACCCCCCCATCTCCTTCCCCTCTACGTTCCTGTAAGGTAAGATATTCAATTGAGTGTATATGTTATTCACTCCTTACACCAAATCTGATCAGAGTAAGGTTCACATATTCCTTCTCCCCTCCCCCCTCCTCCTCTCCATTGTGAAATCTTTTTCTTGCCTTTTTTATGTGAGATAATTTGACCAATTCTATTTCTCCTTTCTCCTCCCAATATATTCCTCTCTGACACTTTATTTTTTAGATATCCTTCCTTCATATTCAAGTCACCCTGTGCCATCTGTCTATTTATGTATCTATCTGTATATCTATCTATGTATCTGTCTATCTATCTATGTATCTATCAATCTATCTTTCTATCTATGTATCAATCCATCTATCTATCTATCTCCTCCAACTTCCCTAATACTGAGAACAGTCTCATGAGTTACAAATATCATCTTTCCAACTTGGAATGTAAACAGTTCAACTTTAATAAGTCTCTTATAATTTCTCTTTCCTGTCTAACTTTTCATTCTTCTCTTGATTCTTGTATTTACAAGTTAAATTTTCTATGGAGCTCTGGTCTTTTCATCAAGAATGCTTGAAAGTCCTCTACTTCACTGAATGTCTATTTTTTCCCCTGAAGTTTTACTGGGTAAGTGATTCTTGGTTTTATTCCTAGCTCCTCTGACCTCCAGAATATCATATTCCAAGCCCTTTGATCCCTTAATGTAGAAGGTGCTAGATCTTGTGTTATCCTGATGGTATTTTCACAATAGTTAAATTGTTTCTTTCTGGCTTATGGCAGCATTTTCTCCTTCACCTGGGAACACTGGAATTTGGCCACAATATTCTTAGGAGTTTTCTTTTTGAACTCTTGTTCCAGAGGTTATCAGTGCATTCTTTCAAGTTCTATTTTACCTTGTGGTTCTAGAATATCAGGGAAGTTTTCCTTGATAATTTCTTGAAGGATGATGTCTGCACTCTTTTTTTGATCATGGCTTTCTGGAAGTTAAATAATTTTTAAATTTTCTCTTCTGTATCTCTTTTCCAGGTCAATGGCTTTTTCAATGAGATATTTCACATTGGAGGTGGAACCAAGATGGTGGAGTAGAAAGATGCTTATGCTCCACTTCCTCTACAAAATACCTGTAAAAAATGACTCAACAATTTCTAGAGCATCAGAAGTCACAGAACAACAGAGTGAAAGAGGTTTCCAGCAAGAAGTAACCTGGAAGGCTGACAGGAAATGTCTATCTCACAGGACTCTGAGTGGAGTGGAGTGGAGCCCAGCCTTGGCCATGATGTTTGGAGGAACAGGACCTGAACAAACCTCAGGGCAGAATTTTCCAGCAGGGAAGGTCCCAGATCCCTCAATCCACAAGCAACAAATAAAGCTCCAAAGGTCAGTGTGCAAAGGCTTTCCTAGCTGGGCAAGAGGAGTTAGCATTGGCTCCAGGCAGCATTAGCAGCAGTAGCAGGTAGTTACAATGGCTGGGAAGCAACCTGGGTCCATTGTCCAGGCAGCTCAGCTTAAAGCCTCTGGGGGAGTTGAGCAGTTGATCTGAACCTCAACCCTCAGTGGTGGCCCTGACCCCAACCAGAGCTCCTGGGGAAAGTGAGCAGCAGATCTGAATCTCAGCCTTGAGCATGGTACTGGGGAGAGAAGGAGCACTAGGACCCTCTCTTGACAAAAGATTCAGAAGACAAGCAACTGGTTGGGAAAATGCCCCAAAAAGGGAAAAAATAAGACCATAGAAGGTTACTTTCTTTGTGAGCAGGTGTCACCTTCCATCCTTTCAGATGAGGAAGAACAAGGCATACTGTCAGAGGAAATCAAGGCCCTGCCTCCAGAACCTCCAAAATGAATATGAAATGGGCTCAGGCCATAGAAGAGCTTGAAAAGCATGTCAACAGCCCGCTAAAGAAGAACCAAAAAATGCTGAGAAAAATAACACCTTTAAAAAGAGGCTAACTCACTTGGTAAAAGAGGTCCAAAAAACCAATGAGGACAAAGAGGCTTTAAAAAGCAGAATTAGCCAAATGGAAAAGAAGGTGCAAAAGCTCACTGAACAAAATAGTTGTTTAAAAGAGAAAATCAGGTTCAGGGAAGCTAATGACTATGAGATAAACCAACAAGTTAGAAAACAAAACCACAAGATTGCAAAAATAGAAGACAAAGTGGAATACCTCATTGGAAAAACAACTGACCTGGAAAATAGATCCAGAAGAGACAATTTAAAAATTATGGGACTACCTGAAAGCCATGATTAAAAAAGAGCCTAGACAATATCTTTAATGAAATTATCAAGGAAACCTTCCCTGATATTCTTGAACCAGAGGGCAAAGTAAATATTGAAAGAATCCACTTATAACTTCCTGAAAGAGAATTGAAAAGGGAAACTCCTTGGAATATTGTGGCCAAATTTAAGAGTTCCCAAGTCAAGGAGAAAATATTGCAAGCAGCTAGAAAGAAACAATTCAAGTATTGTGGAAAAACCATAAGGATAATACAGTATCTGGTAGCTCCTACATTAAGGGATCAAAGGCCTTAGAATAGGATATTCCAGAAGTAAAGGAACTGAGATTAAAACCAAGAACCACCTACCCAGTATAATACTTCAAGGGAATAAATGGTCATTCAATGATATAGAGGACTTTCAAGCATTCATGATGAAAAGAACAGAACTGAATAGAAAATTTGACTTTCAAACACAAGAATCAAGAGAAGCATAAAAAGATAAATAGGAAAGAAAAATCATAAAAGACTTTCTAAAGCTGAACTGTTTACATTCCGACATGGAAACATAATATTTGTAACTCTTGAAACTTTTCTCAGTATTTGGGCAGGGGAAGGACCCCCCCCCCACACACACACACACATATAAATATATATATAAATATATATATATATATATATATATATATATATATGTATACACACACACACACACACACACACACACACACACACAGAGACAGGTTGAGTTGAATCAGAAGAGATGATATCCATAAAAAAAACAAAATAAAAATTAAGGGGTGAGGGAGGAAAATACTCAGAGGAGAAAGGGAGAAATGGAATGGGACAGGCTATAACTCATAATAAGAGATAAGAAAAATTGTATTCAATGGAGGAAAAAAGGAGATGGTAAGAAGAGAAAAGTGAAGCCTACTCTCTTCACATATGAATTAAGAAGGGAATAACATGCTCACTAAATTTGGCAGGAAAGTCTATCACACACTATGGGAAAGTATGGGAGGAGGGGATAAGTGAAATGAAGGGGACGATAGAAGGGAGGGCAAATGGGAGAAAGGAGTAACTGGAAGTAAAAACTTTTGGGGAGAGACAAGGTCAAATGAGAGAATAAAACAAAAGGGGAAGACAGGGTAGGATAGAGGGCAATATAGTTAGTATTACACAACACTACTATTATGGAAATCTTTTACAAAACACACATATATAGCCTGTATTGAATTGCTTGCCTTCTCAGTGAGGATAGGTAGGGAGAGAGAGAAGTTGGAATTCAAAGTATTAGAAATGAATGTTGAGAATTATTATTGTGTATAACTGGGAAATAAGAAATACAGGCAATGGGGTCTAGAAATTTATCTTGCCCTACAAGAAAAGAGAGAAGATGGAAATAAGAGAAGGATGTGGTGTGATAGAAGGGAGGGTACATTGAGGGAAGGGGTAATCAGAATGCAAGGTATTATGGGATGGGAAGAGGGGAGAGATGGGGAGAAAAATTAGAACTTAAAATTTTGTGGAAATAAATGTTGAAAACTAAAAGTAAATAAGTTTTTTTAAAAAAGAAAAGAGATTTCACACTGTTTTCTATTTTTTCATTCTTTTGGTTCTGTTTTATAATTTCTGGATTTCTCATAAAGTCATTAGCTTCCCTTTGCTCCAGTCTAATTTTGAAGGAATTATTTTCTTCACTGAGCTTGTGAACCTCCTTTTCCTTTGGCCACTTGTGCTTTTTAAATCATTCTTCTCTCCATTGACTTTTTGACTTCTTTTGTCATTTGGGTTAGTCTATTTCTTAGCATGTTATTTTCTTCAATATTTTTTAGGTCTCTTTAAGCAAACTGTTGGCTTGTTTTTCATTATTTTCTTGTGTCCTCATTCTCTTCCCAATTTTTCCTCTACTTCTTACTAGATTTTCAAAATCCTTTCTGAGCTCTTCCATGACCTGTGACTAATTCATATTTTTCTTGGAGGTTTCTGATGTAGGAGCTTTGACTTTCTTGTCTTTTTCTGGTTGCATGTTTTGATCTTCTTTGTCACCAAAGTAAGATTCTATAGTCTCAATGTTTTTTATGCTGTTTGCTCATCTTCCTAACCCAATGCTTGACTTTCTAACTCTTTGTCAAGGCAGGACTCTGCTTTCAGTGGAGGTGGGGGTGGTGTGGATGTACTGTTACATGCTTTGGAGTTTTCTATCAGCTACTTGATCCCCCATCAACTGTGGGCCCAGAGCTCCAGAAGCAGTTCCACTGCTGCTGCTGCCTGCTTGCCTGTCTGCCTGCCTACCTACCTACCTGGGCTGGGGCCAAACTCTGGTCAGACTAATTACTCTTTTTTCATCTGGGTTCCACAGAGCTTTCTCACTGACCTTCTATGCTATATTTGATGTTTGTGGGTTGAAAAGTCTGGAAACTGCCAACTGCCAGTAATTCAGTCCCCTGAGGCCTGTTCTGTCCCATATGTGCTGGTACAGTATACACTAGACTGTGTTCCACTCTCTGTTCAGTGTGATATAACCTTTCTGTTGACTTTCCAGATTGTCTTAAGATGAAGATTTGTTTCACTGTCTTCTGTGGGTTCTGTAACACTATAATTTTTTTAGAGATTTTTTTCAGGTATTTGGAGGGCTTTGGGAAAGAGTGAAACAAGTCCCTGATTTACTGTCATTTTGGCTCTGCTCACCCCAATTTATCTCTTAAAGAGACAAAGTAAGATGTTTCCATTATGTTGACTTATACTGGAACTTTGTAACCTGTAGTCACTAGTATCACAGAGCCTTTTATTTTCTGAGGTTAGCAAAAAATCAAGTTACTTTACTTGTATTCATCCTCTATATATCCTACTTTTTTACTGTCATCTTTTTTAATTCTCCAGAACTCACTCAGTGTCACAGAAATATACTTCCCGGTCAAAAGCACTGAGAGCCAGTAAATTTGCCTTTATAGTCTCTTTTGCCAAGTAACACCAAAGTCACTTTTATCCCATCTCCCTGATGATATGTACATTCACCCAAGAGAAGACCAATTGTCCCCAAAGGCATCTGGAAGGCCCAGAGGCTTGATACGCTTTGCCATCATATGAAATTGGCCAAAAGTTTAGGGATTATGGGAGTTTTAAAAAACAGTTCCCTGCTTCCAAAAAATGCCACCATCTTTCTATTGCTATTCTCAAGGACTATGTCAGAAAATCTAGGCCTGGATCTGACTAAACATCAACTAAAGCAAAGGCAAGAAGCAAAGACCAGAAGACCCTTTAGTAATCAAATCAAGACAACCAGTCCAGAAACCAGAAAAGAGACTTGTAATTTTTCTAGTTGTTGTTGATGTTGGATTCATATGCCTCCAACAGAAGGTAAAATACGTAGAATGAGAAAATTACAGGACAGGCACACATATAATTTCCTCTTTCTTAAAATTGAGCAGCAAGTTCAGTTTCCTAAAGATGACTGTGACTAGATTTGCCAGCTTTCTTTTTCTCTGACTACTACTACTACTACTGATTGGCCTTAGTTATCTTTGGTCCTCTCACTTTTCCTTTCCCCTGATGGACTCAAGAAAGGAAGCAGAGACCTTTTGCTTTCATCCTTTCTTCCTAATCAGCATTAGCTTTTAAAGTTATTTATTCTCTTTCTCTACCCATATTAGAGGTATGGCTCTAACACAAAGCACACTTTTAATTCAGGTTTAATTTGAGGATGAAATGAAACACAGAAGTCATTGAACATTTACAAAAAGAAATGTACTTTAACACAGCAAAAACATACACCAAGAACATAGTGGTCCTTATCTCCTCTGGATGTTACTTTCCCTTGTTTCTATAAAGGCTACTGCTAGACATGACTGGCTAGGGCAAATCAGTGACTTGAGTTCAGAAACCCTGAGGGTCTTCCCCTCCCAGTTTGATTTTGTTTTAAGCAGACAAACTAGACCATCTTTTGCCTCATTTCTTACCTAGCCCCAAATCATTGAATGGGTGCTGCTTTGTACAAACTGAGACCTGGAAAAGATTTTAGTTTAAAAAGGTGGTCTTCCACTGCAGCTGTGATCATCTCTAATTATCCTGATGTCTTGCTACTAGACCTAGATGACCCTGGAAGAGAGAGTGAGACTGATGACTTGCATGCCCTTGCCTCACTTAAATCCATTTCACAAGCAAGTCAAGACATCATCTTTACAATGTCATTGTACCTCTTCGAATATGAAGAACAAACAACAATATCTATCTATATAGAGGTTATATTCATTTTCATTGTGATTTATTCACAAAAATAAAAGAGCAGGTTTCATGGGTATTGAGGTATTGATGTGTTAATAAGGCAATACCACCAAGTGATTCCTTTACCAAGACAAAGAAGCTAACAAACAAACCACTCTTTTAAGACAATTTTGATTTTAACTTTTTCCTCTCCCTCAGAGGTGTTTTTGAAAGAATGTAACATGGGCAACTCAATAATTAACAAGAGTGCAAAAAAAGAGTACCATATATCATGCTACCAAACTAAATGTGTTTTGTATGAATGTGTATGCCTCCTTCTAAATAGTTATTTCAATAGTCTAGGCAAGTGGTTATCAGGGCTTGAAATACTCATCATGGGAGAGTCAGAGGAGCACTTAATTTGGTATTTAATTTGGATTTGAATTCTCTTGCTGTCATCTACTACTTCCACAATTGTGAACACATCATTTATCCTCTCTACCTTCAGTTTCTCTATCTATAAAATAAGGATCTTGGACTTGGCAACTTTTAAAATTCATTTTTGCTTTAAATTTATTATCTTATCATAGTAGCAATGAGAGTAGACAATGGTATATAGAAAAGAAGCTACTGCAACAATCCTTCTAGGTTCACTCACTGAACTCACACAGGAATTACAGATCAACTGCTACCTTGAGTTCAAGGAATAATGCTGCAGATCATAATTACTAACGATGGTGTGCTTCCCATCATCAATCAGCTCATAGAAAGGCATCATAGATTTAGAGGCTGAAAGGACTTGCTATAGCAAGAACTGTGATTATAAAGTATACAGGGATGGGGAAGAGCAGGAAACCATGTGGGTCACTCCTCATACACACACACACACACACACACACACACATTGTATGTTTATATATATGTACATATATATAGTTTATACTATATATAATACATATATTATGTGTATTATACATGGTAGGAGTAGAAAAGAAAGTGGGCACAAACTTAACTTACAGGAGCTGTGAGACACGTGATCAAAGAACACAGGAAGCCAAGGCAATTCACAACCCAAGAGTAGGAGGGCCTCAGTATCATTTCTTTCTCTGGAAAATACTTACCAAATTCATCAGAGGAATGTTACTTTTGGTTATGGACAAATCATTCTGGTGCTAGATTAAGCTGTCTCCCTATAGAATATAACTAGTTGGTTGGTAGTTGTCCTTCATTCTTGAAAAGGACAAAAATAACCACTATTCTAGTCAAGTTACAGTGTATATACAGTTGTGGCTGATCAGATCAATACAAGTTCAGAATGCTCTACCACAGATCTGGCACAAATAGTTCATATGAATATTTGGGAAAGATTCTCTAAATTTCCTCATCTCACATTTCTTTTGAGTCACTTCAATTCTGCTTTGCTTATAGAGTACAGCATCTTCTCTAATGAGGCCACATCATGCCAAGTAGACCTGTGCCAGTGTCTCTCCTATGTTACACAATCAATTCCAAAGTTCTTGAGAGACCTTGAGAGTGTCCTTGTATCACTTCTTCTGAATGCTTGCCCTGTGTGATTTCTCCATATGACAGCTCAGAGAGAAATCAAGAAATCAGGATTCATTTTAGAGATTTGTGAGTTATCCTGATGAGTGTGATAATCATTCATGGGCATTGAAAATATGGATTCTTCCCATATAGCACAGTAAATAGAAAAGGGTTTAAGTTATCTCAGAAAATTCATATCATAAGAGCATTTAAGAAAATTAGAAATATAAATATTATCTGAAGAATTAGTGAAAATATACTTGAAGTAACCATCTGATGAGAAGATATTCAATGTTAGCATTATTTACAAAGTTTCTAGAATCATCTGAGGATCAGAATGGGAGAGACTTCAGACTCCTATATATTTCTGAACAGAGTGCCCTTCTATGAGAACTCTGACAAATGACCATTCAGCCATTTGATTGAATATAATGGAGAACTCACTTACACCTAAGGCATCCCATTGTACCTTTGAGACATTACATGAATCAAGTAGATGTGAAGAATTGGAAAGATTAAGCTATATAGAGACAAAACTGGAGGGTACCCTAATAGGGTATGAGTATATTTTAGACACAGAGAATGGTATGAGTAGGAGAAAGAAACTACAGACATGTGGTTAGTTAATAGTAAATGGCTCAATTTAGTTAGAGTACAAAGTTTCCAGATGCATGGTCAAGATTATTTGTCAGTGACCAGTAATTCAATGCCCTTCCCCTCTCCCAAAATGGTAACCTATTTCTAATAGTTTTAAGCATTTAAAACATTTTCATTAGAGAAGAAATCCATCTTCCTCAAATGTTAGCCCTACTTCAAAGGGAAAGCAAAGAAAAACTAATCCTTTTTACACATTGTGATCCTTGGTGCAATGGAAAGAAGGCTAAATTTGGAGTCACAGGATATAGTTTCGAATCTTGACTTAGTCATTCGACCTTGAGGAAATCACATAATATCTCTGATCCTTACTTTTTTCAAATGTAAAAATGAAGGAATAAGATGAATTAGTTGATCTTTAAACTCCCCCAAAATCATCAATTCATGCTCTTTGTTCATTAACAAGAGAAAAGGAGAAGGATTATTATTTGGCAAATTGGAGGTAGACCTACTGAGTGAAGAGAAAATAAAGAGCATAAAAATTTGGAAATATTAAGGAAGGATTCAACTTATAATCAATAATTTTTTTATCAATTTCCCCCTTCTTATTAAGGGTCCACAAAAATATCCTATTTAAACCTAAAGTCAAATATGACAGAATATCCCAAGAGGTTATTTATAATTTTGGTTTGATGCAAAAATAAAGAATGTTCTACAATTCAATTGACATTTACACTCATTTTGCAGGTTGTGAAGTTTGCAATTATTTGAGTTTAGCCAAACTGCAATATGAGAAATTGGCTTTCCATGATGTTATCATGGCAAAGCATAATATTTTCAGCACCACAGTCAGCTACACTGTCATCCCCTCATCTGCTTCAATGTGACATTTTTTTGGTCTTTTGAAGAATTAGTTCAATCTTCAAATGACTTTTCTCTCTACTTCCAGTGCTCCAGCTTATTAATTCCTTTTTCTTTTTTTCATACTCTAAAAACAAAACCATAAATAGAAAACTTAAAAGGCCTAGCTAGGAAAACAGAAAGGTGTATGGAGAAATAAGTCAATATGATCCAGTTCATAGCCAGTTATTCTTTTTGCTTTGGGGGTTTCAGTTTATAAATTTTTTTCCACTCTAAATCCTTTTAACCATACATAGAAACTTCCAAAAATATCTTCATTACCTGAAAAAGCAGAAGCTCATCCACGCTGATCTTAATGTAAAATTTATGTTGCTCAATTGTTGTCAAAACAATTATACCTGGACAGATGCTGAATCTGAGAATGACAAGGTAGGAAGGCTATTCAACCACCTGAGCAAAATTAGATCTCACTTATCGAAAGGGGGTGAAATAAGGGTTGAACTAAATAATCAATGGTATAAGGCATCAAAAAAAGTATCTGGTATGAGTCCCAGTATTGTCATACTATGATATGAGCTTGTCACCTAATGATTCTATCATTAATGGTAAGGTGATTTGAGATTTTTTCTATTTTGATGGGTTTGTCAGTCCATCAACAGCATTTATTATATGCCTTTTATGCTTGGTCCTGTTCCAGACATCATTTGCTTTTGTTTTTTTCTGAGATATATATTGTACAAAATTATGGAAGTTTAACAAAATATATATATATATAGTAAGGGAATTGGCAACCCCCAGCCTCTTGGACGACATTCACTGGTCATGACTCAGGTAAACTGAGGGGAGACTGGTAAGGCATGAACAAGATGGCACTGGGAGGAAGGGTTCCACCCCTGTTTAGCTCAAGGCTATTTTCCCAGACTTTTCTGAGAACGAAGAAGCCAAAAATGTTTTTCTTTCTTAGGGCTACGTGTCCACCCTGGGCAGTCCTGGCTTAAGGTAAATTACCTCCTTATAAGGACAAACTACTAGCTGATAGGTTCACTTAGTGCACTGGTGTGAGAGAAGAGATAAAAGCACCACTCACTGCTTGAATAAACGGAGTTCTTTCTATCTTGTCTCCCGCCTCAGTCATTGCTTACAGCTACACTCCACCAGGGCCTACAGGTCTCTGCTGGCTAGACAAGCCTGTGGGCCCGAGAGATCAGGCCCAAACTCCCGGGGTCCCTAACAATATAGATAGATAGATAGATAGATAGATATACATATACATATAGATAGATAGATATAAATATAGATATATTTGTGGTAGGCAAGGTAAAGGTATTAGAAAAAAAGATTCAAGATAGTTACTTGTTCTTTAAAATGTGAACTGGAGATTCCAGGGAGCATTCAACCCTCTAGCTAGACCAAGAAGACATCAAAGAATGAAGAGTCAAACAAAGTCAGCTTGCAGACGAGCAAAGCCTGTTCCAAGGCAAGAGCCTAGAACAAGAGATAATGGACCCTGGGACCCAGAGATCCTCAACCCAGAAATTGGTGACATTCAAGTATGTTATAGTAGACTTTGCTTAGGGGGAGTGGTGCCTTTTGGACCATTCTAAGTAAGAGCTGTACAAGGAGGTCATGTTGCAGAATTTCCAGAATTATCTCTCCCTCAATGTAGAGACCAGGTTTGAAATAAATGTGATGACTGGAAAGTTGGGGAATTTTTGGAAGAATGTGACCTGCAAAGATTCATGAATAATGGTTTCTGTGACTTTAATTTGAGAGAAATCCATAACTCTGATATGAAGATGGATAAAAATCCAAAGAGTGAATATGGATTTGATAAAATTGGAAAGAAATTCAGTCTTCAATCATAAGTCAATGTAAGAAAATTACCTTAGGAGGATGGAGACAATAGAATTGAGTAGAAGGACTCACCTCTAGAAACTTGCCTCCTAAAATCCATAAAATATCAGTAAAAAATTACTCTAAACAAATTCTACAGGAGAAGCCACAAAAAGGCAAAGTGAAAGAGATTTCCAGTGCAAGGCAGCCTGGAAGGCCAACAGGAAAGGTCTATCACAATGGGCATGGAGTGGAGTGCAGCCCACCCTTGCCTATGTCACAACAAGGACAGGACTGGAGCAGACTCCAAGGTGTCACCTGCAGCAGCTACAGGGCCCAGATTCCTCAACTCATAAATGCCAAAGAAAGCTTTAAAGGTCAGTGAGAAAGCTCTTTCACCTGCATGAGAAGGAGATAAGGCAATACAGCTGGCTGGCCCCAGCCCCAGGGAGTGGCAGCTTCCATTGTTGGAGCCCTGGCCTAAAGACCCTGAGGGAATTGAGCAGCTGATCTGAATCTCAGCACTGAGTGGCAGCCCTGGGGTGAGGAAGAATGTTATCTGGCATGATGGAGCTGGTAGAGGCTATGGAGAGGGAATCTTTCTCCAAGACCATAGCCCAGGAAAGGGAAGGAGTAAACTCTTCTCCCTTGATTGTGCCACATTGAAATAACTGAGAACTCACAGGTCCTTAGAGTATACCCTCTACTTGAGAAAGGACTCAAAAGTCAAGTAACTGGCTAGGAAAAGGGAAAAAAATAAGACTATAGAGGTTACATTCTTGGTGAAAAGATATTTTCTTCCATCCTTTCAAATGAGGAAGAACAATGCATACCACAGAGGAAGACAAAAAAGTCAAGGTTTCTGCATCCAAAACCTCCAAAAAATATATGCAATGCTCTCAAGCTATGGAAGACCTCAAAAAATTTTGAAAATTTTGAAAATCAAGTAAGAGAGGTGGAGGAAAAATTGGGAAGAGAAATGAGAGAAACACAAGAAAATCTTGGAAAGCAAGTCTACAATTTGTTAAAGGAGACCCAAAAAATGCTGAAGAAATTAACACCTTTAAAAATAGACTAACTCAAATGAAAAAGAGACCCAAAAAGCCAATGAGCAGAAGAATGCTTTACAGAGCAGAATTTGCCAAATGGAAAAGGAGGTTCAAAAGCTCACTGAAGAAAATAGTTCTTTAAAAATTAGAATGGAACAGATGAAAGCTAATAACTTTATGAGAAACCAAGAAATTACAAAAGAAAATCAAAAATGAAGAAATAGAAGATGATGTAAAATATCTCATTGGAAAAACGTCTGACCTAGAAAATAGATCCAGAGGAGAAAATTTTAAAATTATGGTACTCTATGAAAGCCATGATAAAAAAAAAAAGACCCTAGACATCATCTTTCATGAAATCATCAAGGAAAACTGCCCTGATATTCTGGAAAAATAGGGTAAAATAAATATTGAAATAATTCACAGATCACCTCCTGAAAGGGATCCAAAAAGAAAAACTCCTACGAACCAAATTCCAGAGTTCACAGGTCAGTGAGAAAATATCGCAAGCAGCCAGAAAGAAATAATTCGAGTATTGTGGAAATACAATCAGGATAACACAGGATATGGCAACTTCTACATTAAGGGATTGAAGAGTTTGGAATATGATATTCCAGAAGTTAAAGGAACTAGGACTAAAACCAAGAATCACCTACCCAGAAAAACTGAGTATGATACTTCAAGGGAAAATATGGTCATTCAATGAGATAGAGGACTTTCAAGAATTCTTGATGAAAAGACAAGAGCTGAATAGAATTAGACTTTCAAATACAAGAATCAAGAGAAGCATGAAAAGGTAAACAGGAAGAGAAATCATAAGGGATTTACTAAAGCTGAACTGTTTACAATGCTGCATGGAAAGATAATATTTGTAACTCTTGAAAATTTTCTCAGTATTTGAATAGTTGGAGGGATTACACACACACACACACACACACACACACACACACATACATACATTTTTAGACAGAGGGCACAGGGTGAGTTGAATAGGAGGGAATGATATGTAAAAACAACAAAATGAAGGGGTAAGAGAGGAATATATTGAGAGGAGAAAGGGAAAAATGGAACGGGGCAAATTATCTCATAAAAGAGGCAAGAAAAATCTTTTTCAAAAGAGGGGAAAGGGGGAGGTGAGAGGGAAAAAAGTGAAGCTTACTCTCATCCCATTTGGCTTAAGGAGGGAATAACAAGCACACTCAATTTGGTATGAAAATCTATCTTATGCTACAGGAAAGGAGGGGGAGAGGGGGCAAGTGGTATGTGGGGGTTGATAGAAAGGAGGGCAAATGAGAGGAAGGAGGTGATTAGAAGTAAACACTTTTGAAGAGGGATTAGGTCAAAAAAGAGAATAGAATAAATGGGGGGGAAGGATAGGGATGGAGGAAAATATAGCTAGTCTTTCACAACATGACTATTATGAAAATCTTTAGCAAAACTACACATATGTAGCCTACGTTGCTTGCCTTCTCAGTGGGAATGGGTGGGGAGAGAGGAAGGGAGAGGAGTTAGAACTCAAAGTTTTAGGAATGAATGTTGAGAATTGTTTATGCATGTAACTGGGAAATAAGAAATACAGGTAATGGGGTATATAAAAAAGAAGATGGGGATAAAGGAAAGGAGGGGTATGATAGAAGGTAGGGTAGATTGGGGGAAGGAGTAATAAGAATGCATGATGTTTTGGAGGGGGGGAGGGGAGAGATCGGGAGAAAATTTGAAACTCAAATTCTTGTGGAAATCAATGTTGAAAACTAAAAATAAATAAATACATGAAGAAAAGAATTTAAAGAGAGAATATTACTTCAGGGTTTTACTGCTTTCAGGAAAATGGCAAATACTTTATTGAACAGGTAAAGCTGTTTCAGTCCCACAGGAAGCTTCCTACAGTTCGAATGTATCCAGGTAATCAATAGGAAATTGTTTTCAGCTAGAGTTCTGAGATCTCATTAAATATCAGAAAAGTGATACTAGAAAAAAATGTTTTATGTAAGTAATAAATGTGGGAAAACTTTGAGTCAGAACTCTAAGCTCATTAGTCATTAACAAATTCACATTAGGAAGGAGTTAGATGAAGATAATGAAGGTAAAGAAACCTTATCCCGTCACTCATCTCTTCATTACCATCCTAGATTTCACCCTATAATGAACAGATATGTGTGGCATCAGTGTGTAAAGACCTTTGGTTGGAACTCAGAACTTGATAGATCTCAGAAGATTCATCCTGGAGCAAAGTTTTAAAAATGCAATGAATTTTGGAAGACTGTCTGCTACAGATCACTCCTTATTGGCCATCAGAGAATCCACCCTAAAGATAAACCTTTTGAATGTAATACATGTGGAAAAGCCTTCACACATAGCCTTCAGTTTTGCTGCACATCAGAGTTTACACTGGTGAGAAAATTTTTGAATGTCATCAGTATGATAAGGCTTTCAAAAAGAAGGACAATCTTGCTGTATATTAGAAAATCCACACTGGAACAAAACCATTCAAATGTAATCAATGTGGAAAGACTTTCAGATTCAGCATCTACCTTATTAGACATCAGAGACTACACACTGGAGAGAAGCCTTTTGGATATAATCAATGTGGAAGAGCTTTCACGGAAAGCTACATTCTTGTTAAACATCAGAGACTCCACATTAGAGAGAGACCTTTTGAATGTAATTAATATGGAAACGCTTATACACAGAGTTCACATCTTGCTGCAAATCAGAAAAGCCTTGTAGATGTAATCAATGTGGAAAGGCTTGCATATTTTCCTGCAGTTTTGTTACACATCAGAGCACATCAGAAAATCTTCACTGGAGAGAAGGCTTATGGATGTAATCAATGTAGAAAAGCTTTTAGATTCATCACTAGTATTCCTTACATCAGGGAATTCCCACTGGGGATAAATCCTAGGTATATAAGGTGGAAAGGTTTTCAGACAGAGCTACAGTATAGCTAGACATAAAAAAATCGACACTGAAGAAAAATCTTATGAATGTAATCAATGTCAAATGATTTCACCCTGAGCTCCAATCTTGCTAAACATCAGAGAATCTACTCTGGAGAAAAACCTCAAAAGAGTCATGAACATGGCAGAGTTTTTAGTTTACACTCAGCGTATTTAACAGAAGAGGTATCACACTTGAGAAAAATCTTATGAAAATAATTAAGTTAGTAATGCCTTGAAGTAACAATCACTTCTTATTTTCAGAATTTATATTCAAAATCTGATCATTGCCATGAATAAGGAAAGGCATTCAAATGGAGTTCAAAGCTTTTTCAGTATTAGAGAAATCATTCTGAATAGCCGTTCTTTATGGACTCAATGTGGGAAGACTTTCATCTAGAAATCATTTCTAACTTTCTATCAGAGGATTCATTATGGAGGGAAATCTTACAAATGTGTTCACAGGGGCCATGCATTTCTCTGGAAGAGGGTGATCAGCTGAGAACCTTATTCCTACCAGAATGAAGTTTTATAAAGGCAATAGTTGGGGGGAGGGTTTCCCTTAGAGCTCATACTTGATTGTACTTTAGAGAAGTCATGCTGGAGATAAAACTTAGGGATCTAATTAATGAGTAAAGGCCTCCTGCTATAGCACAGACTTGATGAGACTTCTCAACAAAAGAGAACTCATTAAACATTCCAAATTCCATACTGTGCACAAAATCCTATGAGTGTAATGAGTTGTCTCTAAAATTCTGTTTGTCATCGCTTCTCAATATTACCTGCCATTCATAGACTATCATTTCTTCAGCCATTCCCCAATTAATTGGTACTCACTTTGTTTCCTGTTGTTTTTTTGGCACAAAGAGTGCTTATGTAAATGTTGTGATAACTGTTAGACATTAATTTCCTCAATGATTTCTTTAAGCAACTATGTAATACCAATAGATGAATTGCTGTTGTTGGAACTACAGGTTCAGTTTCTGGCACTTACTAGCTGTATGTTTCTGAGCAAGTCATGTAAGCTAATCCTGACTGAGTTTCTTCATCTGCAGAATGAATATAAGGACATCTACCTCCTAGTGTTGAGGTGAGAATTAAATTGAACAATATTTGTAATATTTGAAAATATTAAATTACTATGGAGATACTGGCTATTTTATGATGATCTTCAATTGGATCATGTCTCATAGGAAAATCAGTTAATTAAAATGTGAACAGTTTAGTTATAGTTCTTTTAATTCAAATTGATATTCAGAACAGAATAGAAAAAGTTATTACTTGTAATGAATAGGACACTGGATTTACTATAAGAGAATACTTGAGTTCAAATCTGGAGTCAGATTCTCCCTAACTTTGTAAGTCCTAGCAAGGAATGACCTCTCTGTGCCTCATTTCATTCATCTCTAAAATGAGAAGGTTGGATTCAGTGGCTTCAATTGCCCCTTTCAACTCTAAATATGTATTCTCATCAAAAGTACATTCACATGTCTCTTTCCTGCAGTCACTTCCTATATTCCAGAAAAGTCACATAGGAACAAAGTCACAATTATACTAGACTACTTAGAAATAAAGTTCTTGGGAAACTGAAGGGATCAGGTATATAATATACAAAAGAAGATGAGTAGAGTAACCTTGTGTTCATTTAATCCAAAGACCTCCATTAAAATGCCAGTATGTACTAAGCACTATAAAATGGAAATCCTGCAAAGTAATTTGGCAGAAAATAGATTTGGACCACTATAAATATGAATAACACTGTTGACCAAGATGAACTCCAGAAGAATACATAACTTAGATAGAAAAGGTCACCTTAAAGAAATCAGAGGAACCATGGGGAAAACATATTTATGAGTAGTGGAAGAGCTCTTTAAACAAGGAATGGAAAGGATCACAAATAATTAAATGGGTAATTTTCATCATGTAAAAAATCAACAACACATCTAAAATTTAAAGGGAAGCAATTAACTGAGACACACATATACAGCAAATTTCCCTCAAAAAGGTCTCATGTCCAAGGTCTATAAAGAACAGATATTGGTTATATAAAAGTATATAAAGAATGACTATAATAGACAGTCAAAAGCTATGAACAATCATTTTGATAGGAAGAAATGCAAGTTATCAATGATTATAAGAAAAAAAGCTACATCGACAATCACTAACCCAAATCACTAATAATTGGGAAGATTTTCAGATCAGTAAAAGTGGTAAGAAAATGAGCATCACAAATATCACAGGGAATTATTTTCTTTCATTATGTACTTAATACAAGAGTTTTGTATTTTTTTCTTTATATCTCACAGAAAGGAGATCAATGGGGGAGAAAATAAATGTATTTTTTTTAAAAAAAAAAAGCTTAAGCAAAAATGGTCCAAATCAATATTTAGTTAAATGCAAAATAAATCAGCTCCACTTTGCCCTCATGTATTTAACAAAGATGAAAATTTAAAAAAATTAGAAGTGTTGGAAGGGCTCTGGGAAAACAGATGTATCAATTTACTATATCTGAAGCTGTGAAATTTCCTCCAATTTACAAAATCTTTGTCTCACTGATACCACTAGAGGGCATATACCTTTTGAGAAAGGAAAGGCATTCAAGTTTACAAAAATATTAATATCAGCTCTTTTTGTTGTGTCAAAGAACTAGAAAATAATATATGATGCCCTATAATAAATAATATATAACATAAATAAAGATAATATGATAAATAAAAAATAGGGCAACAACTGAACAGATTTTTGTAAATCAATATTATGGAAAAATAATACAACACACTATTTTTCTCTAACATTCACATATATGAGAAGGATTTGGAAATATGTCCAAGAGGTGATAAAACTGTGACTTTTGACCCACACTACCACTATTAGGATGATATCCCAAAGAGATCAAATTAAAGGGAAAAGGATAGACGAAAGATAGGTAGATAGATAGGTAGATAGACAGACAGACAGACAGATGATTATTGTAGCTCATTTTGTTGTGAGAAAAAAATGGAAATTATGGGAAATATTTGAGGAATGATTAAACAAGTTGTGGCATATGATTGTGAACGTATACTATGGTACTATAAGAAATGAGGGGAGATGGTTTCAGAAAAACCTGGGAATACTCACATGAACTAATTCAAAGTGAAGTAAGAAACATAAAGATAAACAACTGTGAAAGACATAGCCACTGTGATCAATATAAAGATCCACTATAATTCCAAAGGACTCATGATAGAAAATGTTATCCACATCTAGAAGGAGAAATGATGAACTCTGAATTTAGATTGAAGGGTTTTGTGGGGTTTTTTTGTCATTTTGTCTATTTTTTTCTTGCAATGTGGCTAATATAGAAATATGTTTTATATTACTTTATATTTATAATGTGTTTCATATTCCTTGATTTCTCAGGGAGAGGCTGAAGGGAAACAGAAAATTTGGCACTCAAAATTTAGAAAAAAAGAATGTAAAAAAAGTTATTTCTCCATCTATGGATATAAATATGTGATTTTTGTTGATTTTTTTTTATCAAAAAAGTTCATTAAGTGCATAGTTTTCCTAATATTGAACAAACACAGCATTCTCAATATAGATGCATCCTGGTCATAGTGTATAATTATTATAATTTTAGCTTCTTTGCTAATAATTTATTTAAAAATTTAGTATCTATATTCATTAGGGATATTGGTTTCTAGTTTTCTTGGTTTTCTTTTGATCTTCATGGTTTATATATCAAGACCCTGTGTATTTTGCAGAAATAATTTGCAAGATTTCTTCTTTTGCTATTTTCTTAAATAGCTTATTGAATAGTGGAATTCATAATAATTAGTATATTTGATCAAAATTTTTTGTAAATCATCTTATCCTGGAGATTTTTCTTTGGAAGTTCATTTATGGTTTGTTCAGTTTCTCACTCTGAAATTAAATTGTTTAAGGTCTCTGTTTATTTTCTGTAAATGTGTTTATTTTATATTTCTACAGATATTAATTTATTTTATTAGGCTCTTAGGTTAGTTGACAAGGAATATGTGGGAAAAATATTTTCTGAGAAAATATTTGATCTCTTATTAATTTGTTGTGAATTCTTTTTAAATGTTTTCATATTAGCAATTTGGTTTTCTTCTCATTTTTATTTTACTTAGCTAATGGGGTATTTTATTAATTTTTTTAACAATTCTAGTTTAATTTATTAAACTTTTTTTCAATTTTGCTTATCTTTTCTTTAATTTTTCATGATCTCTTTTGCTGTCTAATTGTGGTTCTAAAAGTTGCTGATTTTCTTCAATTTTTACTTGCTTTTCCAACCCTTGATCTGTTCTTTTTCTTTTTTTGCTAATAAAAGTAATTAAATATTAATAAATTATATTTAGATTATTAAATTCTTTCATGTTTATTTTTCGTTAGATTTGTCTAAGGATAATGTGGTTGGTTAAGGTCTCCTCATTGCTGTAGTGTTCATATCTATTTTTCTTTCAGATTCAAAAAGTTTTTCTTTAAAGTATTTAGAAGCTATAACTTTGGACATACATGCCTTATATATGTCATATATACATATGTGAGTGTAACTAAGAAATAATACATTTTGTTCCACTCCCCCTTTTTATGTGCTTTGTGACTTTATATATTTGTAGCATGTTTCTTATAAATAACACATAGAGCAACTTTGCTTTCTTATCCATTTTCCTAAACTTTTCCATTTTGTAGGTTAGTGTATACCATTTACATTCGTAGTTATAATATTTAATTGTTAATTTCCCTCCATTCTGTTCTCTCATATATTTTCTTCTTTTTATTACTTTCTCTTCATATTTTCAAGTTATCACATTTTTTTCTCTCTAATCATTTTGTTACCGTCCTCTTTCCAAACTTAAGGTTTGTTTTGCTCATGACTAATCTCCTTAAATATGTTTTGCCTCTTTTATATTCCCATTCCTCTTTCCCTGTTTCCATTTCCTTATTGACTTAATTTCAGTTCAAATTAGCTAATTCAAACACTAAACTGTTGGTATATATTTGTGGGATTTTTCTCCTATTTTGACTAGTTTATATGAAAACAAACTTCAACTGA
>CM053773.1:55863946-55886235 GCA_028658325.1 Potorous gilbertii
GGTCAAAGGGTATGCACATTTTTGTAGCCCTTTGGGCATAGTTCCAAACCATTCTCCAGAATGGTTGGATGATCTCACAGCTCCACCAACAATGAATTAGTGTTCCAACTCTCCCACATCCTCTCCAGCAAGAATTTCTGAGGTTAGATTTGAACTCAGGTCTTCCTGACTTCAAACACAATACTCTATACACTGTACCACTTAACTGTTTCAGTAGTGGAGTGGGGGTATAGATATAGTCAAATTCAAGAAAATAACTTCGGTGGCTGGGTGAATGATGGATTAGAATGGGGAGAAACTTAAGGAAAGGAGACTAAATTAGGAGTTTATTCTAATGGTCTAGGCAAGAGGTGATATGAGTCTTGGATGGTTGCTGCATAAATAAAGAGAGAAGACACATGAGATGTAGTGACAGAAATGACAAGATTTGGCAATTCATTGTATATGTGAAAGAAATGATACTGAAAAGTCAAGGATAAGAGATAACTACATAGCATTCAAATAGCATTTTGAGATTTATAAACAGAAAATGACACAGACATTATAAACCTGAGTGACTGGAAAGAAAGAGGGAAAATAGACATTTATTAAACAATTACTATGTTTCAGGCACTACACGCTGTTAAAATTTTTTAATTCAATCTTCACAGCAAGCTCGGAAGGTAGCTTTATTATTCCATTTTTATAGTTGAAGAAATTGAAGCAGATTGAGGTTTAAATGACTTGCCCAGAATTACACAGCCAAGGAGTTTCTGAAGTTTATTTGAGTTCAGTTTTTCCAGATGACAAGCCCAGGTTCTATCAACTGTTCTACATCAATGGAAGGATCATGGTACATTAAATAGAGATATGGAACTTTAGAAGAAACACGAATTTTGAATTGAAAGATAAGGAATTCTGTTTTGAATATGTTGTGTTTGAGAAGCCTATGGGATATCCAATTTAAACTGTATAATGTGTAGTTCATTATCTGGAATTTGAAGTCAAGCAATTAGGGATGTGTGCACATATATATGTATATATTAAATATGTTATATATACATATATACATGTATATATGTATATATATACATATATATGGAGACAGAGAGATATACAGTCATATAGATCTGGGAATCAATTGCATAGAGACTAGAATTGAATCTTTGGAAGATGATGAAGTCACTAGACTAGAAATTATGGGTGTTAACCAAGGAAAGGTAATAAGGAAGATTAGACAGGTAGGAGGAGGTAAGAAAGCAATGTAACAAAATCCCAAAGAGAGTTTCTGTTAGGACGTGCTGGTCAATAGGGTTAAATATTACATAGATGTCAAGAAGGATGAATTTTTCAAGAAGAGTATTAGACCTGACAATCAAGAAATCATCAGTTATTTTGGAAAGAGAGAGTAGTATGAGTGATTATCTTAGAATCCATATTGCAAGTGTTTAAAAGAAAGTGAGAGAAAAGGATGAAGTGTAAGGGATGTAAGAATTTCTTCCCCTTGGGCACTCAGAAATGAAAAAGAGATATAGGACTCCTGGGAATAATAGGTTCTGGGGAAGGTTTTTGAATAATGTGTTTGTACCCACAAATATAAATGAATGTGCAGGAATCAAGAAGAGCCCTTGTAGTTAGGAAGACATTGGAGGGTAGAAAGAGGGGCAGCAATTGTTGGATGAATCTACTTGGGAAGACAAGAGGATATAGGATACAAGATACGTATACAGTAAGTGGCTTTCTTGTGGAAAAGAGCCACCATTTCATCAGAAAATGGGATAAAGGAAGAAATAATGGAAGAGGATGTTGAGGACTTTGAGAGAGGAGAAGGGAAAGGGGAGAGTATATAGAGAATGACTTTAATTTTCTGGGTTAAGAATAAGACAAGGTCCTCAGCTGAGAAGATTGGGGAGGGGTTTTCTTGGTGCCTTGAAGAGAGAAGAAAAGTTATAGTGATGAGTGGGATAAAGAACCAATAAAGAGGATAACATAAATCTGTAGGGAACACAATCAGCACTTTCAGCATGATGTTAAGTAGGGAAAAAAGGAAGTAAATGGTGGACATAATAGAGTTGAGGCATAGTAAACTGTGCAATCATATGAAGTTGTTAAGGTACCATTTTAGCAATCAAGAATTTAATGCCAAAGATTAGAGAGAAAGAAATACAACTGTAATTTTGACACATTACTTTGATATTTAATAAACAAATCAAGGAGAGTTATGAAAGATATCACTGCTAAGTAAATGCAGATGGTGATATTTGAATATTTAACTCAGACAAGAAGTTACTCCTTGAAATATGTCTTTATGCTTGCTCTACAAAAACACACTCTCCTTCAGCTATATTGCAGGCAAATCAGATGTACAGGCAAACAAATTTAACTTCACATGTATTTTAGGAGTGATGCCAAAACAAGCTTTGAAGACTCACTTTTTCGTATCTTTTTGTGATTTGTGGACATTTTGAAGATAAATGTGACCCTCAATTCTGTTTCTGTCTTAAGAATTATAAAACAAATTTATTTTTATTTATCATAAAAACCAGAGTGAAAATTGATAATATGTCTCATCTTTCACATTTTAGCAACCTATGAACATCTGTTGGATAAAATGTTTTATGTGAATGTATCTATAAAGTAGATTAAGCACAAAGAAATATTGAGCTTCTTTCATAAGGAATAAAGTGATGTGATTGATACCATATAATAGACTCCATTTGGGCGAATTGATATTACTTTGTTAATAGCATAAACATTTGTCTCTTTCTTTAGCTTACTGCCTGTGTTGTGTGTATGTTCTTCTATTTGTATTTTTCAATGCCTTATTTCTTTTTCAACTTTAAAGAACAAGAACCTTGTTGACTTCTAGGTGCTAAAAACACAAGAACATTGGCAATCCAAATTTTATATTTGTGATTCTTCCTCCTCTTCCCAACAGAGTTATTTCATCTTTCTTTTTTTTTAACTTCTTTCCCTGACTCTATCTTCTAAGCATTAAGGGAAACCATTCTCCTTCCACTACCGTATTATCCATTTAGCCTCCTAGACATTTTGTGTCCTATACTGATGGGCAAGAGTCATGTTTTTTTCTGATCAGAAAATAAATCTAATCTACAATCAGGTACAGTCTCTGCCTTGAGAGTCATCTTAGATTGTGGTACAGTTGACCTTTACTCTTCTGGCATTTTCTGTCTGTCCATTTTATGATAGCAAGATTACCTAACTAACCCATCCCAGAGATGTACATGGGATCTTGGCTGAGAACTCTACCAAATATCCTATAAAACTCATATCATTGAAAACCATTTCAAGGGTATTTCTTGACCTGTAAGAATGAGGAAGAAGCAGCATAATGGAATGAAATTGTATTTGCAATAGGGTGACCTGGAATAAAATCCATCATTGAAACTTATAGTTAGAAAACATATGATTTAGAGTAACTATATATGCATCTTGAAAACAGGATGACAATTTTCATACATTCAATTTCACAGAACTATTGTTATGAAAGTTGTAAAACATAAAGTGTTATGTAAATCAGATATTATATGATGGAAAAACCCGTTTTATGACAGGTTCTGGCCTATATTTTCTGAGCTTTAAGGACATCAGAATGTTTAAAGAAAATTTTCTGTAAAGCAAATAATGGCAAATTTGATTCTTCTCATTGGGGAGGATGGGCATCATATCTTATGATATCATTCTTCATGCCTATAACACCCTCTTTATTCTTTTCATCTTTATAAATGCTATCTATATTATAAAACCAAGCTCAAGTTCCATCTTTTCCATAAGGCTGTCTTTCTTTTAATTCTAGTATAGGGAGATTACTCTTCCTTCTGAATTTCTATAGCATTTTTATCTACTTATTTAGTACTAAATAATTAGTATTAAAATATTAATAAATATTTAGTACTAAAATATTAAAACTATAAAATATTTATCTATTTAGAACTTATTATATAATGCCCTGTATCATTTCATCTTTTCATATGTAAATATCATATTGCCATCTAAGTTATAAAATCCTTGAGAAATAATGATAGTGATAAGTTGTACACAGGAATTTAAAGTTTCAATGGGAAGAAATGCGTCATAACGAATAGAGCACTGGCCTTAGAATGAGAAGACCTGGGTTCACATATGTCTCTAACACTTACTATGTCCCGGTGAAATTCACTTCACTCCTTTGACTTTCAGTTTCCCCAACTATGAAATTGGTATAATTATTACACTTCATCAAGTTTTTGTGATCATCAAATAAGGAACTGTATGGAAAATGTTCTGCTAATCTTAAAGCACTACATCAAATTACATCCTTATTAATTACAGGTACTAATTCATTTAAGCTTTACAATTCTGTAAAAAAAAATCCATTCAAAAGTGTACATTCTATGAGGAAAATAGGACATAAGATTAGATACTCATTTCTCAGGTTACCACAAGGTAGCAACATTTTACAGATAAAGGAACTGAGGCTCAGAGAGAGTAAGTTCCTTGTCCATGATCACATAATTTTTTCTCTACTGTAACTATATGAACCTTCTTTTTCCTCAAGTTATATATATCACAACTTTCTCTGTCCTCTGCAGAGTACTTTCTCTCATATTACTTAAAAAGAATGAAGTCATACAGAGACCCCTATCCTTCCCACTTCCACACTTCTGACCACCCTATTCCCACATCCTCTATTCCTTTGTCCCAGTCCTTAGAGGTTGAAGTAAACTTTCTTATGGCCAATGCCAACTCTTTTACTTTACTCATTCAACCAAGATGCATTTATTAAGCACTTCCTATGTACAAGATATAGTACTAGGCAATAGATATGCAATACAATGAATGAATAAATCTTTACTCTCGAGGAGCATATATTTTAATGCAAAATACAAGTAAATATGGAATTATATGCAGAATAAATATAAAAAGAATAAATAAAATAAAAAATATAGTTTGAGAGGGAAGTCATTAGCAATTGAAAGTTAAAAGATTTTATGTTAGAAAATGGTGCATGATCTGTATCTTGAAGGAAGAAAGAGATTCTATAATGTACTGATGAGAATGAAGCATATTTTCAGCATGAGGATTAGCCAGTATAAAGACAACAAGATGAAAAAGGGATTGTCATGCATGAGGAACAGTAAAAAGAGCATATGACTGAATTACAAAGCGTGGGAGGTAAGTCATGTACAATGAGCCTGGAAAGGTAGGTTGAGGTCAGCTTGTAAAGGGATTTAAACTCGAAAAAGAAGAGGGAGTATTTTTATCTTTGAAGCAAAAGAGAGCCAAGGGAGTTTACTGAATAAGGGAGGGCAGTAACATGGTCAGATCTACGCTGAGGAAAAATCACTTTGGCAGTGTTACAGTCCAAATCGACATAAACTGAAGCACAAAGTTCTGAGCACAATATTTATTGACAAAGCATGAATTTGTCAACAATGTCCCAGACTCCTCAGTAAAGGTAAAATCCTCGAATGAATTCATATATTTTTAATAGACAAAAGGAGCATCCAAAACAGCCTCATAGATGGAGAAAAGATTCTGATTGATTACAAAGCGTGGAGCATCACAGACATGAGGAACAATATGATTGGCTAAAAACTGTGAATTAGGTGCTAGCAACAAGAACTCCTTCCATCCTATTGTTAAGAAAGTTTCATTGTTTGAGTCCCTGTGTAAACACAGTTTACCAATAGCATACCAGACTCCCTGGTATTCACCTGTACCCTTCAAGTACAACATATTTCCTTGACACAAAAATAGAACACTAATTATTGGGAGATCTGAACTTTTAAACTTAGCTCAGAGACAATGAGTGATCTGATTTATAGGAAAGTCGAATTTCCATTTAACTCTGAGACAGATGAAATTTGACTCTGACAATGACAAAAATGTTAGTGGTAATACGGAATGAAATCAATAACAAAATAGAATCAAGTTGATTTTTCCCAATTTTAAGTAGCGATAGGTAGTTCAGACTAGAAGGGGGAAAGTTTCAGACAGGGAGATTAATTAGGAAGCTATTTCAATTGTCTATGTGAAGCCAGGCACAGTGGAGTATGCCTGTAATACCAGCTAATGGGATGTATAAATATGATGGATCTCTTGAGCTCAGGAGTTCTGGGATGCGGTGGTTTATGCCTATTAGTTTTTCACATTAAGTTTGAAATTAACAAGTGGAACCCTTAGGAATGGGTGGGAAGAATTCACCAAGTTGCCTAGGGAGAAGCAAATCAGCTCATATCAGAAAGAGAACATACTAAAACTCCTGTACAGACTTTAGCGAAGTAAGGGTCATGAATACCTCCTATATTTCTAGCCTAAGCAAGAGACCAAGTCTTAAAAATAGTAATAATAACAAACAACATTGGTAACAAATATGATTATGATAATTTAAGTGAAAGGTGATCAGGGTCTGAACTAAGGTGACGTCTATGTGAATAGAGAGGAGACTGATATCTCAGATATTGTACAAGTAGAATAAGATTGGCAAGTGATTAACTACACAGGATGAGGAAGAATGAGAAACTGAGGAGAGTGCTAAGGTCTCAGACCAGGGAGATGTGGAAAATGCTATTATGTTCCACAGAAATATAGTAGTTTTCAAGAGGGTTCATTTGGAGAGAAAGATAGTAAGTTCTGTTTTGGATAGAATGAGCCTGAGATTCCTATAAAATATTCTGTACACAGTTAGCAAAGCAGGTCTGGAAAGCAGGAGAAAAATTAAATAGATTAATGGATAGCTAGATTGGCAAATAAGTGATTGATAGATAGATAGATAGAATATATTATTAGTGCTTAGTATATGTTAGGCACTTCTGTGGATATAAATACCATCAAGCAAAACAGCCCTGTCAAAGTGCTCATATTCAAATGGAAAAAGAAAATACATAAAGGCGAACCAGAACTTTGAGGTGGATATTATATATGGTGGTGTGGTTTGGAGTAGGCTGGGAATTAAGGTAAAGGACTGAATCTAGGTAAGATAAATCGAAAGCTCACCTATCAAAGTCCAGGATTATCACAGAAATGAAGTCCAAATATCTGGCGCTATATACAATCTGGGAGTCATCTATAAAAAGAAGATAATTAAGCCCATGAGAACTGAGAGACAGAAAGCAAAGAAAAAGAGAGGAGAAATGGAAAGAAGAGATGAAGAAGGTTGAGGAGAGGGGGGAAAAGGGGAAAGGAAAGGAAGGGAGAGAGGAGGAGGAGGGAGAAATGGAGAGAACAGAGTGGAACCTTGGAGAATACCCACATTTAGGAACCTGATATGGATACTGAGCCAGAAAAAGTGGATTGACAATAGGACAGATGAAGGAGGATGAAAAACTGGACAGAGTAGTATCATGAAAATGAAAAAAGGAGGTAGAATAGAAATGTATATGTCCCCAGCAGTACAGATAATAAGCCATCTACACCTTTTCATCCTGTCTGACTCCCTTCCATAATGCATCCATCATGATTCACAAAAATATTTAGAGTCATTTAAGAATTAAAAAGAACTTTCCCCCATAACAACTGTCATTGATGAATAAATAGGGGGCCAGGGAGGGTAAATGATTTTCCCAAGGTCACATAACTATTGTGCTATCACCAGGAATAGAATTCAGCCTTTCTGACTCCAAGCATAGTGCTCTTTCCATGACACATTATTTTCATAGGAATGATAAGCCATGGCTAGGTTTATTAATAATTCAGTTATGTTATGGGTTGAATATGTTTTGTGGTCTAGAATTGGAATGTATTCACTATTTATAGCATTGGTCATATAGGAAAATTCCTTCTAAAGTTCAAAATACCCAATTAACAAATACACTTAGAACCCTATATCATTAGAGGTAAGGGCCATCTTTAGTGTTTTCTCAGCTTTCTCCTACACAGCAGAGAATACCAGGAAATCCCATCTACTGAGCCAAAAATTATTTTTTAAACTTGGCAGCCATTTCAACATGACAATTACTATCATCTATAAATATTTATCTATAAATCACATGAGAAAAAAAGTCTGAATATTTTAGGTATTTTAAATCAATCCAAACACCATTATTTTGACTAAAAGTCAAATCATTCTATTCCCACCCTGCTTTTAAAAAGTTTTGTAACCACACAGTGTTCAAAAATGAACTTTCTCTGAGGTGCTTGAGAGAAATAATGTAAAATATTTAGCAACGTATTCTAATTCTAAACACTGAGTCTCCTCAGCATGGTTATTTCTTATTATCAGTGAGAATTGTGCTGGGGACCATTAATTTATTTGATGCTGGAACTCAATTATAACCTGAAGAAAATCTGTTGGTGGCAGATGATATCCCCTTCAGAGACACTTTAATACTAACCAATATTTACTAACTAACTACTTGAGCATCAATACTTTGACCGTCTGAGACATGTCACTTTCACACCTCAAGACTGACCTCTTCAGACCCATTCTAATTTTACCCTTTCAATGGTAAAGCAGTTTTGGCTTGTCACAACATCCCCTTCTAGCAGCTAGGGATTTCTTGTTACGAATTTTATTTGGGGTTTGGGATGCTTTTTAAATACTTGGAATCTCATTCATGGCTGAAAAAATTGATGGACTACTACTGTACTATAAGGAATAATTAGCTCAATGATCTTAGAAAAGCATGGAAACACTTGCACAAAATAATGAAGAGCAAAATGAGCAGAACAAAAAGAACGTTGAACATACAGTAATGGTAATATTGTTTTAAAAACAACTTCGAGTGAATAAGTCATTTTGACTATTACAAATACCCAGATTAACAATAAGGACATATGAAGAAAGATATTATTTGCATCCAGAGAAAGAACTCATAAGTAGAAGTATATATAGAAAAATTTTACATATATATATATATATATATATATATATATATATATATATATATATATGTCTAATTGTGGTGATCTCTATGGTGGGATGGTGGGGAGGGAGAAAAGAAGAGGACAGCAGTGTCAAAATGTCTAAAGGTAAAGCTTCAAAGAAAAATGTAATTTGGTCTCAGTCCAAAAAGAACTCTTTGAAAAACTTAAAAGGGATTTTGAAAAGCAAATTAAAGTGGTAGAAGAAAAATTTGGAAAAGAAATGACAGCAACACAAGAGAATCATGAAAAAAAGAGTCAGCAGCATGGGAAAAGATATACAAAGATTCACCAAAGAAAATAACTCATGTAAAAATAAAATTGATCAAATGGAAAAGGACGTACAAAAATTCACTGAAGTAAATAATTCCTAAAATATTAGAACTGAGTGAGTGGAATCCAATGATTCCATGATATATCAAGGTATAATAAAACAAAGTCAAAACAGTAAAAAGAAGAAGAGAATGTGAAATTTTTCATTGCAAAAAAAAAATTGGCCTAGAAAATAGATATAGGAGAGGTGGAGCCAAGAGGGCTGAGTAAAGTCTGAGACACTCCTAAACTCTTCCCCAAACCCCTCCAAATACCTTCTAAAACTGACTTTAAACAAATCCTAGAGCAGCAGAACCCACGAAAAGACAGAGTGAAACAAATTTCCATCCAAAGACAACATGTAAGGTTGGCAGGAAAGGTCTGTTACACCTGGCTAAGAGTGGAACACAGTCCAGAGCAAGCTGCAGCAGCACAGACCCAGTCCCAGTAAACAGAAGCAGGCCTCAAGAGTCATTGAATCAGCAACAGAAGGGGCAGAAGCTGTTTCCACAGCTTTCATTCCACAGAGTGTAAGGGGGTTGAACAACTGGTCAGAAGGAGACTACAGCAGTCTTTCTGCAGGTGCTGAGGCAGGACTCTATTGTTTAGTCCATACTCAGACCTGAGTCACAGTACTGGGTGGCAATTGTAGGGTGAGGAGGAACACTAGCATAACAAAACTTGAGATCACAGTAAAAGGGGACCTCACTCAGAGTTCCAGGCAGAAAAGAGTGCTTGTGGTTGCTCATAGACGAGAACACAGGCCAAGAAAGTAGGAAACTCGTCTTCTTAGATCATATTACCTTAGAAGAAATGAAAACTTTCAGATCCCTAGAAGTATCTCTGAAAACAATTGCACAGAATACTAGAAGCTTGGGACAGTGTAACTCCACCCTGGAAGGAGAGCCCTACTTTAACAAAGAGTTAACTGTCAGTAAACAGACTGGGAAAATGAGCAAACAATAGAGAACAACTCAATTAAAAATTACTATGGTGACAGGGAAGATCATACTCAGAAGAAGATACCAAAGTCAAAGTTCCTACATTCAAAGCCTCCAAGAAAAATATAACTTGGTCTCAGGCCATGGAAGAACTCAAAAAAGAACTTTTGAAATGAAGCAAGAGAGGTGGAAGAAAAACTTGGAAGAGAAATGAGAGTGATGCAAGAAAATAATGAGTACACTTTCTAAAGCCTGGTGAAAGAGACACAAAAAAATTCTGCAGAAAGTAACACCTTAATAAACAGACTACGCCATATGGTAAAAGAGGTTCAAAAAGCCAATGAAGAGAAGAATGCCTTAAAAAGCAGAATTGTCCAAACAGAAAAGGAGGTCCAAAAGCTCACTGAAAAAAATAATTCCTTAAAAATTAAAATGAAGCAAATGAAAACTAATAATTATGAGAAATCAAGAAACAATAGCACAAAAACCAAAAGAATAAAAAGTAGAAAGCAATATAAAACATCTCATTGGAAAAATGACTGATCTGAAAAATAGATCCAAGTGATAATTTTAAAATTATTGAACTACCTGAAAGCCATGATAAAAAAAGAGCTTAGAAATCATCTTTCAAAAAATTATCAAGGAAAATCCCCCTGTTATTCTACAAACAAAGAGTAAAATAGAAATTGAAAGAATCCACTCATCAGCTCCTGAAGGAGATCCCAAAATGACAACTGTCTCTGCCTAGGATGGGATCCTCCTGGCTCAGTTTCCTTATTGCATTCCTTTGAAAAGGAATGTTTCCCACTTGAGTATTTCTGTGCCTGGCTATGAGGTGGAATTGATCCTACATATATGCAAAATTGTGATGTTTTATCTACTGATATCCTTGCTTTTCCTTTTAATAGCAAGTTTCTGTAATCAAAGCAAGTGGTCAGTCTGAATGGGTAATTATTCTGTACTCCAGTTGGGTAAATGAATACTCCTGCACAGCCATGAGAAAGATTAAATGCTTGGAAGAGAACATTCTTTCTGAATGGTATGGAAATAAATAGACAAAGGGAAAAGATGTTTGTGAAATGAACGCACAAACACAATGTTGAGTCTGTATCCCATAGACTAAAGCTAGGATACATCTGAGCTACTACATTAAAGTGTGTGTTTAATATCTGGGCTATTCAGCCCAAGATTATATTACTTTTATACCCTTAAACAACTTAGTAAAAGCATATTTGGCCTACTCATCTGCCTGTTACTAGATATATGTCTATATGGAGTAAGGTACTTAAATGTTTCAAAGCGGTGTTAACGTAACATACAACTGATTGAGGTAACTACCTGCTACTCTATTAATTACTGAAAAAAAAAACTAGATCAGAAACATCTTCAGTTTGAGGAAAAAGAATTTCATTACAATTTTCTTAGAGGGAGGTAACATGAAATATTTTTATATTAATGGAAAAATCAACCTCATTCAAAGTTTGTTTCTATTGTGGAAATAATACCTGTTGATACTGTGTTTTCTGGATTCTATGGTACAAACATGTTTTATTATAAGTAACTTAGTGCTATGCATTGTTTTGCAATTAATTACTTATGGATCCTCCCAAGTCTTTTATGGTAACTAGGGTTAAAGTCAGTTTCTTATAAGGAAATTCATCTGTATAACTATTAAGCTCAAGGGTAGAAAGCTTCTACCCACAAAGTGTTGTTACTTACATTTACATGTATAGAGTTGGATCCTCAATAGCATCTGATTCTGCTAAAGGAATTAGAATCAGAGTGAAAACTTTTGAGAAAATAACAAGATCAGAAAATCCCATTATGTCAAAAGTAAATAATATCATGGGTCTCTTGGTTTCTTTCTTTGTTTTTCCTCTTTTCTAATATCGCTTTCAATGCTCCTTCTGTTTGGAGCCTGCATATTGAACTTGCTTGTCAGATTTGTGCCTCCTAGACTATGCTGTCCACCTGCAGATGGTCATGTCTGTTCTACACTCTCCTCATTCCCTGGACTCAGCCTTGTTTTACTCTCCCCCACATCCCCACTCAGGCAGGGACAGTGCCTTTGTCCCTCTCCCAAAAGCATTTGAGTGGATGGTAAGGCAGACAGAGAAAGCAAGCAGGAGGCAGGATGTAGGGCTTGACTAGCCAGAAAAGAGTATGCCTTGAAGTCCTTCACCTTGGGGATTTGCCTGTGTTCTTTCTAGCTCTGCTGTGTTCTGGACCCCACCTTGAACCACTTCTGTTTCTAGCTCACTGGTTACTGATTCTCACCCTGTACCAAGGGTTTGGCCTGCTTCCTTGGGACTGGAAGTCTAATGCCTTAATTCAAATAGGGAACTTTTTGAGGTGGGCAGAGTATATGATTTCTGGGGATACTAACTTACTCCCCATACCTTTCCCCCCTATATTCCCTGAAGGTCCTACATGGAATTTTTCTTTTGAGCACTCAAACAGTATTACAGACAGTTTCTTGGATGTGAGACATTCACTCCAGCCAGATGTCTCCCCCTACCTCATCCTGGGGGTCATGGTTTCTCTTCCTTCTTTCCCCTCATTGTGACCCATTATTGGTCATTTTACTCTCCCTTATACTTGATTTGTACTGGTTTAACCTTCTGGTTCACTGTGTATCTTCTCACCCACAGCCACTTTTAGGATTGCCTAAACCTGCCCTTGATGTCACCAAGTGGCTTGCATCTCTCCACCCTGGACTCAGTTGGCACTGCATTCTGTACCCCATGCTGATCACCTCCCCCTCAACCTATTCTGGCCCCTGAGGTGGACTCTTGCCCCCATTCAGCAGGACGTAGCTACTGAAGACAATGACCTTTGCCCCCTTCCCTCTGGAAAGAATTCTCCTACCTAATGGTTGAGTGGGGAAATGATGTGGATAGAAACAGTGACCTGAGTTAAAATAATATTGATTGATTTTGTGAAGACCTTGGTGCCCTAATGTCTCCCCTTACTACAACTTCCCCTTATCCTGGACCATAAGATTCCTAGGCCCCACCCCTCATTCATCCTGGGGAATGGGATTTCCTTATCTTGTGACATTCATAGTCTTTACCCTGTACCTTTATCTTGCAAGACTTACCCTAAATCTTCAACCCCCACAAGGAAACCCTAAAATCATCCTATATAAGCCTGGTTCTTTTCCTATATCATTGCCTTTGTTTAGCTTCTTGCTAAATCTCAAGTCTGCTGCTTTTGTGTCAGTAAAGCTCCCAGTGACTACAGAGAAGGTCTAAGTGAATTCATTCACATTTTGAACCAGCTTTTCCATCTCTCTCTTCAAAACTTCAACTGTCTTTCATCTTTTCTCAAGACCTCAGCTTTTAGACTCTGAATAGTTACACTTGTTTACAAATCAACTGATGGAAGCATCTAGTCACACTCTTTTATTTGAAATGCAATGGGGAAGGTTCAATGTGGGCCTCACCCTTGAAGGCTTATCCAGACACTTACTAATTTTGTGACCCCGAGTAGATTGTTTAACCTTTGTCCATCTCAGTTTCCTCATCTGCAAAATGGAGAAAACAAAAGCATCTACCTCTCAGGGATGTTGTGAAGACAAAATGAATGATTATTTGTAAAGTATTTTACAAATCTTATAGCACTATATAAATGATAGTTACTAAAAAAAAATATAAGAGATTCAATATGGTTAAACTGTTTATATTTCTATAGAGTAAGATATTTTTAATTCTTAATAAATTTATGACTGTAAGGGTAATTTGAAGGAGTATATGTAGACAGAGGGTGTGGAACTCCTTAGGGAATATATATGAGGAGGTAGGCAACCTTCAAACAGGATAGACTGACATGGATAGATGGAGTACAATTTACATGAGACCAAAGAAGTATGGAAGTAAGAGACAAGTACTACTAAGTAGAGAGCCAAGGTCTTTTGATACTATCTCCTATTCTTTCCTTAACAGTAAATCTGCCTAGTTAAGTCAGAATAAATCATTCCTAACAAAACTACAAAGCAGATGGATTTATTTTACCAAATTTCCTTTGCTTTCCAGAAACCAAGAAGGAACTTTAAAAATGAAAGTTTTAGAATAAAATGGTTGAAACAATGTAGTTCCTACTAATACTTAACCATCCTTTCAGTTTTTCTTTTTGCATTACAAAGAAGGAAAATTCAGTCTAGGTAACTATAAAAATTAAATAAATTATGGTTTCAAAGGAGAGAAAGCACCCCAATTCTGGAAAAACACCTTTAGCTTGAATCTAATAGAACAGTAATTAGAATATGTTTTGTAATCCTCTAATTATGTAAAAAAGGCTTCTGTTGATGCCTTTTTAAAAAGAAAAGATAATATCAGTTTTGACTTTCTTACTTTATTTTTAAATTTAAAATAAAAAACTTATTTGAGTATTTCAGAGGCAACTAGGTAGCATAATTCATATAGCATTGGGCCTGGAGTCAGGAAGACCTGAGTTCAAATCCAGCTCAGATACTTACTAGCTGTGCGACTCTGGCCAAGTCGCTTCACCTCATTTTGCCTTAGTTTCCTCATCTTAAAATGAATGTAATAGTAGTACCGACTCCCCAGATTTTCTGTGAGCATCATTTGAGATAGTACTTGTAAAATACTTAGCGCTGTTCCGAACACATAGCAAGCATTATATGTGTTAACTTTTTTTCAGAAATAAATCACAAAATAACAAAACTTGATCTTTACTGCAGTGTATTTTACAACAAATTCCTTTCTTTCAAATTGAAATGCACTATTAGAAGCTCCCAACAGGAATCAAAATGCCTTTTATACACACAAAAGTATTTCTTTCAATATTATTCTTGTGAAAAAAATTAGTTCATATATTTCATGGTAACTTTTACAGAAAATAATGAGTCCTTTTCCAACCAATAAATTTATAAATAAAATAAATATATAATATTAGATTTGTAATATAAATGTGATATTTCTTATATTTATATATCAATTTGCCCCCATACATTTTCTGCCTTGTAGATTACTGTAAGTTAAAGTAGATTATTTTCAAAGGTTTTCGATGCATATTGCATAGAGAAAAATCAGTAATGTTCACAATTTACTTATTTTAACAGTGGGTGTTTCTTTGTCTTCCTTTATAATTGCATTTATGTTCTGACATTTTACCTGCTTTCTTTTTGAAACACGTGGGACCAAACAGTCAGGATCCCAGTTAACCCCAATCAGATTGTTGAACTTATATGGCATTCACTTGTTGTGGGTTTGCTTTCCTAAGTGTATGTGGGTGTAGAGAGAAACATGTATGGAAGTGTCAGCGGTATTAATGAAGCAAGTCAGGAAAATATTAATAGCTTCTTATAGTTTTAAACTTATTTTTCACTTATTCTGACCTCTTCTTCAGTAGAGGGAGAGTCAGAAGGAAGAGAGAGAGGGAGGAAGGGAGAAAGGAACAAGGACCATTCATTAAGGACTAATTATATTCAAAGCACTTGGTCTATGAAGATACAAAAATAATAATTAAATAGCCTGTGAATACAAGGCTTATATTCCATTAGTAGGAAGGAGGAAAGTAAAATTTCGGTTGCTGTTTAATTAACTATTAATTAATCTGTCTTTTCCCTGACAGGCTCATCCTGGACATTCCCAGACTGCCTAACATGGAAACACTCTACTTTCTCTACCAGGCAATTGAATGTGGCCTCCTTTGATTGACTACGTAAACTGGAATAGGTAGCGTCTTTAAGGTCAGACTTAGATAGTCTCTGTTTTTTGCTGTCCAGAAGGTGAGGTTTACAATTCTCCTACAACATGGGTAGCACAAACTGAACTAGAAAAGAGAATATCTTCTTTCTCTTTTCCCCTGACTCTGAGAAATGACCCTGAGGATGTTTGTTTCTGTTCTATGTCCTTTGTCCTTCTCAATTTCAGGTTCCAGTGGTGATATTCAGTAGACTTGGGAATTCAAAATTCATAAAAATCTTGGGCAGTGATTTCAACTGTGTGTTGGAGCCATACAGTCACAAACCCTGAAGGAAACCCCTGAATAGCCAGAGTGACTAAAACTTGAATGTGAGATGGTTTTGGGGATTGATTCTGAAACAGACTTTGGACTTGAAATTGATGCTATAAGTGCTGAGCTAAATTGTAAACCTAATCCCCTTTCCTTCCCTAGAGACTAAAATGGTGCAAGGGGTGAGGAGGATTAAACCCCACATACTGGAGAATAATTTTGCATGCTTATGATTATATTAAAGTAAATATTTATTTGCAAAACCTAATTTCACCATTAAAAGCTAAATGGAATTAGGTCTTAGGGGACCAATCACCCCCACATATAGAAGAACATGATTAGTGGGGACTAGAGTCATTTGTAGAGAGCCTAGATAACCTCTAATTCCATTTAAAGATATGGGAGAACCTGAGGGAAGGGTGAAATGAGACACACCTAGCCCTCAGGCAATGGGGGCCAGGGTAGCCTGTATTACATAGCATTTGGAACTAGACAAAAATATGAAGTACATTTCTAGTAAATCCAACTTCCCTATTCTGTATCATTTTTGCTCCACACCCATGTCAGTGACGTCCTTCCTCACAGAGAAGAACTTGGGTTCATTGAAGTAAAGGATGGTAAGTATGAAGAAGAAATGAAAGGAATATTTGAGGAAGCAGAGCAATATACAAAGAGCTAGGGGAATCAGTGACAGATATAGAGATCTTAGCTGAGCATTGAAGGAAGAGAATGTATCTGACTGACTAAAATATAAGGGATCTAAAAGATTGGGATGACTCTTACACTGGAAAAAATTACGATGATGTAAAAAATTAAGTACAATAATAAAAACTTATTTAAAAATGTAACATAGTTCTCTGATAGTTCTAGGGGATATGTTCTCCATGTAGTAGAGTACAAGTTGGTCCTGGTCCTTTTCTCTTCAAGGGTCACATTCTTTGAAACCACCACATTTTTCTATTAACTGTCTTCCTTCTAGTCCTTCCTTTGTCATCAGTCACTACCACCATCTCCAGGAATTCTGCTGTCAAATCCTGTTCCCAGCGAATACTCTTCCACCTTTTTGTAGGAGTCTAAGTGATATCCTGGTAAATTATATCTCTGTGTCTTTGTTTCCTTAATATCAGAGAACAATCACTAAAGAAACAGGGATACCATGTGTTCACAGATAGAAAGTAGGAAAGCAGGAGAATGCAGCTCCTTGCTGCTTCCCCATCTAGGAGTTTATAGCAGGTCTGCCTCATTCTCTGCCTGGAAGGAAAAGAGCAAAGCAAAGATTGGAATGTATGAGCACTCATTTCCAACTCAACGATTCATGAATCATCAGGTGATCTAAGTCTTCAGCCAACCAAAAGAACCTTGGTCACTATACAATGCGTGCGCCTATGCTACTTATGGCCAGCAATAGACTCATAAATCCTCTACATGTTATTAGATTTAGAGCACACAGAGAAACCCATTGTTAGAAACCTCAACCATTTGAGTTACCTCTCATATACTGAGAGGATTAGTAGCAAACTACCTACCTACAAGTAAGAATTTGAGGTAAGGGAGTTAGCCCAGAGAAGATGCTACGTAAACATATCTGTAAACACTGGTTGGAGACTACACACACACACACACACACACACACACGCACGCACGCACATGCACATGCACATATATACATATATGGTAGTCCTTTCAGAGTAAAAAAAAGGGGTAGATGTGTGTGTGTGTGTGTGAGAAAGAGACAGAGAGAGACAGGGAGAGAGAGAGAGAGAGAGAGAGAGAGAGAGAGAGATGGAGGGTTACAGAGAGACAGACACAGAGGCAGACAAACAGAGCCAGAGACATACAGAGTATTAATTGAATAAAGGTAGAACAGTCTAGATCATATTTACAAAAAGGGGATTGTGTTCTAAGGATCCCTAGTTGCTTGTTGCAGCAGAAGTCCATTCTATATTGTCCAGTGATATTATATGGCTTGCAGAAGAATAAAATTTTAAGGTAACTCCAAGGAAGAGAAATACAGTGTATTCAGACAGACTTAGCATATTCTTAAAGATCACTTGCTAAAGAAAAGTGGCATACAATATTTTCCAAGGCATGTTTAACCTAAAAAGGGACTGGTATCCCACTACTTAGCAGTAAATTATGGGACCTGCAAACGGTTTCAGAAAAGAACCAATTAGAACAGCAAATATGAAGCAAATTGGCTTTATATCACTACAATTTTTAACTCACACCAGGTGTGGCCTAAGGACTAAAGGTCCATGAGCAAGGACATGGAGATAAGGTGGGAGCAGGGGCCCAAAAAGGAGGGATACAACCAGTGAGGTAGCTGGGACCTCAAGTGTGATAATTTTTATAAAAAAGGGGAATTATCAATAGTGCATCAGAGGGATCATGTGCTCAGACTTTCCAGATCTAGCTCCTTCTAGAGCTTCTAGAAGCTTCTAGACTTCTGCTAAGCCTCCTAGGTACTAAAAAAGGTCAGAGTTAAGAAGACCTGAGGTCAAATATGGCCTGACACATTTAACAGTCATGCTTCCCTGGGAAAATTACTTAAATTCTGTCTAACTCAGTTGATTCAACTGCAAAATGGGGATATAATAGAACCTATCTCTCAAGGTTGTTTTAAGGATCAAATGAAATGATATTTATAAGTGCTTAATGAGTGTTTGTGTCCTTCCTTCCCCCGAATATTAAAAAAAAATAAGAATTATCAAGGTTTTGACATGGAACCCCCATTCCATACATATACACACAGACACACACATTCACTCACACACACACACACACACACACTCATAATTTTACTTGTCATTTGTCATTAATGATGGTCACATTAAAACTCAAGCTACCCTTTTCTGCAATTGATCCTTTTCCATCAAATTCCTAACGGCCAAGAACTACATCAATTAGATTTCTACTTCTACTACTGCTTGATTATCAGCCTTCATAATGTTAATATTATTCCATGAAGACCAGCAAAAGATCAAAAGCCAAAATCATCTCTGGTCAATTGTACAAACAGGAGCCACTGGTGCACTCTATGTGGCCCTAGAATAAAATTCTCATGTACTCAGAAAGAAATTGGGTTCACGGAATCACATTCCAATATCCTTTTTCCCACTCTCTTAATGCAAGATTGGCTCTGTGGAACTTCACTAAGTTTCTCTTTGTCTCTAAAAATACAGGTGTATTTTTATACCTGTTCTTTGTGAACTCAATCTAATCCATGCTTTGTTTACATTCTTAACCCCATTCTACATAATCACTCAACTGCTGTTCCTTGTTCCTGTACAAATATGTCTCGTAAGCAAATTTCTACTGACAGTGCCACTGCTTTCATCAGATTTCTGAATGGCCAGCACATTATTTCATTTTTCTTATTTTTTGTTTATTTTTAATTCATTTATTTTCAGTTTTCAATATTCACTTCCACAAAATTGTGAATTTCAAATGTTTTCCCCATCTCTCTCCTCTCCCCACCCCAGGACAGCATGTAGTTTGATTACACTTTCCTCTAATATGCCTTCCCTTCTATCACCACCACTCCACTTAGGCCCTTCCTTTCTATTTTCGTGTAGGGCAACATAGATTTCTATATGCCATCACTTACATATTTTATTTTGTAGTTGCATGTAAATACAATTTTTAACTTTTATTTTTAAAGCTTTAAGTTACACATTCTCTCCCTTCCCTCACCCAACCCAGACCCTTATTGAGAAGGCAAGTAATTTGCTATGTCATACATGTGCAGAATGCAAAACACTTCCATAAAGGTCATATTGTCAAAGACTAACTATATTTCCCTCTATCCTGTCCTGCCCTCCATTTATTCTATTTTCTCTTTTGGCCTGTACCTCTATCAAAGTGAATGCTTCTGACTACCCCTTACCCCAAGCTGCCATCCCTTCTATTAGTGCTTCCTCTTTTTCTATTCCCCCCTACTTTCCTGTAGGGTAAGATACACTTCACTACCCAGTTGAGTATGTATGTAATTTCCTCCTGAAGGCTAATCTAATGAAAAGAAGGCTCACTTATTCCCTCTCACTTTACACTTCTTCTGCTCCATTGCAAAAGTTTTTTCTTGTTTATTTTATGTGAGATGATTTACTATATTCTACCTCTCCCTTTCTCTTTTTCCTAGTACATTCATCTCAACATTTTATTTTCTTTTTTAGACCTCATTCCTTCATATTCAGCTTACCCTGTTCTCTCTCTCTCTCTCTCTCTCTCTCTCTCTATATATATATATATATATATATATATATATATATATATATGTGTGTGTGTGTGTGTGTGTGTGTGTGTGGGTACGTGTGTATGTATGTATATGCACATACACATAATATATACATGCACATAAATGGACACACACATACGTGTATGCATGTGTGTATATTTATATTAATGCATTGGGCATATATATTTTTCTTTTTTTCATTTTTTTAAAAGGTATTTATTTTCACTTTTCAACATTCACTTTCACAAAATTGTGAATTTCAAATTTTCTCAGGGATACAGCCAAGACAGGGGAGTAACAGCATGCACTTTCTAGAGTGCTGCCCCCAAGCCTAGCCAAATATGTATGAAAATGGCTCTACACAATTTCTGAAGATGAAGAACCCACAGAATGATGGAGTAAAGGAAATCTCCACCCCAAGATAGCCTGGAAGGAAACTGGGAAGTGTCTATCATGCCACAGGGGGCAGGGCACAGTCCAGTGTTGGCTGGATCAACACAAACAGGACCTGGGCAGGCCTTGGGGAGACTGAATCTCTCCCATCTGTGACAGTTTTCAGACTTCAGGACCCTAAAACGCTTAGGAGAAATTTGAAGGTCAGTGGACAAAGCCTATGGGATCAGTGTGGGAGAGTGAATTGCTCAGGCCTCAGCCCCACAGTGGTTGAAGGGGCAGGAGGAGGAGGAACCCACAGCAGCATCAGGGGCAAAGAAAGAAACTGTTTCTGGAGCTCTAGGACCATAGGTTGTGGGGGAATCAAGCAAATGACAGCACACACCCCCATCTGACTGGAAGAAGAGATCTACCTTAACAAAGAGCTCAAAAGTCAAGTAAATGGCAGGGGAAATGAGCAAAATCCAAAAAAAAAGAATCATACTACAAAATCTTACTTTGGTGACAAGGAATTCCAAAACAAGAAAGCAGTAGACAACACAGCAAAAGTTCCTACATTCAAAGCCTCCAAGTAAAATATGAATTGTTCTCAGGCCATGGAAGAGATCAAAAAGGATTTTGAAAATCAAGTAAGAGAAGTAGAGCATAACTTGGGAAGAGAAATGAGACTGATGCAAGAAAATTATGAGAAAAGAGTCAACTGCTTGCTAAAGGAGTTCCAAAGAAATGCCAAATAAAATCACACTAAAAATAGACTGACTCAAATGACAAAAGAAATCCAAAAAGTAAATGCAGAGAAGAATACCCTAAAAAGCAGAATTGGACAGACGGAAAATGAGATCCAAAAGCTCACTGAAGAAAATAACTCCTTAAAGATTATAATGAAGCAGATGGAAGCTAATGACTTTATGAAAAATCAAGAAATTATAAAACAAAACCAGAATGAAAAAATAGCAGACAATGTGAAATATCTCATTGGAAAAACAACTGACCTAGAATATAGTTTTAGGAAAGACAATTTTAAAATTATGGCACTACCTGAAGACCATGATCAAGGAAAGAACCTGACATCATCTTTCAAGAAATTATCAAGGAAAATTGTCCTGATATTCTAGAATCAGAGGGTAAAACAAATATTGAAAGAATTCACCAATTGTCTCCTAAAAGAAATCCCCAAAGGAAAACTCCTAGAAATATTGTAGCTAAATTCCAGAGCTCCCAGGTCAAGGAGAAAATATCACAAGCAACCAGAAAGAAATAATTCAAGGTAGAAAGACTCACATTTGCTAGCTCCGAATCCACAGCCCATGGATTCCCTGTAAAAAGAACTCCTGAAAAATTCTGGAACAGTGGAAGCCGCGCAGCAACACAGTGAAGGAGATTTCCATTGCAGAGAGCCCTGAAAAACCGACCGCAAAGGTACCCCAGACGGGAGCAGAGCCCTGTCCTGCCGAGCGCTCTCCTCCCCCGCCCCGGCCACACAGCACTGAGAGGAGCGAGCAGAGCCAAGCAGGAGTCAGGGACCTGAATCTCCAGCACCTGCGAAGGTCCCTCCACCCACAGACGCACAGGTCAGTGAGAGAGAC
>CM053773.1:55886735-55935507 GCA_028658325.1 Potorous gilbertii
CAAATGGGGAGAAAATTTTGCAACCCAAAATCTTGTGAAAATGAATGTAAAAAGTTAAATAAATTTATTTAAAGAAAAAAAAAGAAATAATTCAAGAACTGGGAAATACAATCAGGATAACAGAAGATCTAGCAGCTTCTACATTAAAGGATCTCAGGGCTTAGAATATGATATTCCAGAAATGAAAGGAACTGGGATTAAAACCTAAAATCACCTTTCCAGCAAAACTGAATATAATACATCAAGGGAAAGAATCATCATTCAATGAAATAGAGGACTTTCAAGCATTCTTGATGAAAAGAACAGAGAAGAATAGAAAACTTGATTTTCAAACACAAAAATCAAGAGAAGCATGGAAAGGTAAGCAGGAAAGGGAAATCACAAAGGACTTACTAAAGTTGAACTGTTTATATTCCTATATGGAAAGATAATATTTACAACTCTTGAAGCTTTTCTCTGTACTAGGGTAGTTAGAGGGATTATATACATATGGACAGAGGGCACAGGGTGAGTTGAATAGAGAGGGATGATATCCAAAAAAATAAAGTGAAGGGGTAAGAGAGGAATATATTGGGAGGAGAAAGGGAAAAATAGAACAGGGCAAGTAATCTCTCACATAAAAGAGGAAAGGAAAAGCTTTTTCAATGGAAGGGAAGAGAAGAGAGGTGAGAAGGAAAAGGTGAACCTTACTCTCATCACATTTGTCTTAAGGCAGAAATAACATGCACACTCAATTTGCTATGAAACTCTGTCTTACACTACAGGAAAGTAGGGGAGAAGGGGAGAATTGGGGTGGGGGGGATGATAGAAGGGAGGGCAAATGAGAGGAGGGCATAATTAGAAGTAAACACTTTGGAGAAGGGATGTGGCCAAAAGAGAGAATAGAATAAAGGAGGTGCAGGATAGGAAGGAGGGAAATTGGGTTAGTCTTTCACAACATGACTTTTATGGAAGTCTTTTGAATAATTACATTTGTATAACATATATCAAATTGCTTACCTTCTCAGTGAGGATGGGTGGGGAGGAAGGAAGAAAGAGAAGTTAGGACTCAAAGCTTTAAAAATGAATGTCAAAAATTGTTTTTCATGAAAATGGGAAATAAGATATATTATTCATGTAAATAATATATATTTACATGAAAATGGGAAATAAGGCAATGGGGTAAGGAAATTTATATTGTCCTCCAGGAAAATAGAGGAGATGGGGATAAAGAAAGGGAGGGGTGTGATAGAAGGGAGGGGAGATTGGGGGAAGAGGTAATCAGAATGCACCCTGTCTTGGGATGGGTGGAGGGGAGAGATGGGGAGAAAATTAGGAACTCAAAATCTTGTGGAAATGAATGTTGAAAACTAAAAACAAATAAATATATTGGAATTTGAAAGAAAAAATTTTCTTCTCATCTTCCCCCTCTCTATACTCCAAGACAGCAGATATTTGGTTAGCCTTTCCTCCAGTCTTCACTCCCTTCTATCACTACCACCTCCTATACTATATATATATATATATATATATATATATATATATATATATATATATATATACATACATACATACACATATATAGATATAGATAGATTGATATACACACACACATATATGTATAGATATAGATATATACCCACATATGTATATATAGATATAAATAATACATGTGTGTATAGAAATATATATATTTACATATATATGTGTGTATATTCCTTCCAACTATCCTAATATTGATAAAGGTTTCATCTTTATGTGTGTGTATGTGTGTGTGTGTCCAAATATCTTAATAATGACAAAAGTCTCATGAGTTACAAATATCATTTTTCCATACAGGAATGTAAACAGTTCAACCTTAATAAGTCCCTTATGGTTTCTCTTTCCTGTTTACCTTTTTGTGCTTCTCTGGATTCTTGTATCTGAAAATCAAATTTTCTATTCAGCTCTGATCTTTTCACCAAAAATGCTTCTAAGTCCTCTATTTCATTGAAGTTCCATTTTTCCCCTGAGGTATTATACTCCTTTGCTGGGTAGGTGGTTCTTGGTTTGAATTCTATCATCTTTGACCTCTAGAATATCATATTCCAAGCCCTCTGATCCCTTAGTGAAAAAGCTGTTAAATCTTGTGTTATCCACCATACTTGAATTGTTTCTTTCTGACTGCTTGCAATATTTTTTACTTGAGCTGAGAACTCTGATATTTCTGTAGAATATTCCTAGGAGTTTTCCTTTGGGGATGTCTTTCAGGACCTGATCAGTGGATATTTTCCATTTATTTTACTCTCTGGTTCTAGAATATCAGGGCAGTTTTCCTTGATAATTTCTTGAAAGGTAATGTCTAGACTCTTTTTTTTGATCATGACTTTCAGGTAGTTTAATATTTTTCAAATTATCTCTCCTGGATCCATTTTTCAGGTCAACTGTTTTCGAATGATTTACTTCACATTGTCTCCTTTTTTTTGTTCTTTTGGTTTTGTTTGATGATTTCTTGATTTCTCATAAAATCATCAGATTCCTTTTCCTCCATTCTAATTTTTAAGGAATTATTTTCTTCAGTGAGCTTTTGGATCTGTTTTTCCATTTGACCCATTCTGCTTTTTAACGAGTTCTTCTCCTCTTTGGTTTTGGGGATTTCTTTTGCCATTTGGATTAGTCTCATTTTAAAGGTATTATATACATCAGCATTTTCGGGGATTTCCTTTAGCAAGTTCTCAATTTGTTTATCACTATTTTCCTGCATTATTCTCATTTCCCCCACTAATTTTCCCTGTACTTCTCTTACTTGATTTTCAAAATCTTTTTAGATCTTTTCCATAGCCTGAGAACAATTCATATTTTTTTCTTGAAAGCTTTGCATGCAGGAGCTTTAGCTTTATTTTCTTCCTGTTCTATGTTTTGTTCTTCATTGCCACCAATGACATAAACAAATACCTTTTCACAGAGAAAGCAAGAATCTATAGTCGTTTTCCCCACTTTTGCTCATTTTTCCAGTCACTTTTGAGCTCTTTGTTAAGTGGAAGGATCCAGAACTAGCCTCAGCTTTGGCAGTGGATGCTGTGAACCTGGATCTGGAGCCAGAACTGGTGTTGGGGCCAGACTATGCTCCCTTCTCAGCAAGGTGAAAGACTTTTTCCACTGACTTCAAAGCTGTCTGGCATTTGTGGGTTGAGAAGTCTGAAAACTGCAGCACCCACCAGTGATTTAGTCCCTGAAGGCATGCTCCAGTTTTATCCAGCATAGCCCATGCCAAACTGTACTCCACTCCCAGCCCACTGCAATAGCCCATTTCTGTAGACCTTCCAGGTTGTCTTGAACTGGAAATTTGCTTCAGTCTGTCATTTTGTGGCTTGTGCTATTCTAGAATTTGTTTAGAACCATTTTACAGGGTTCTTTGATGAGTTTGTGGGTGAGCTCTTGCAGGTGCCTGCTTCTACTTAGTTGGCTCCACTAATTCATTTTTCTTGAATATTTTGATCACTGGCATCAGAAATAGGTCTTAAGTTTCTTTTATAACTCAGGAATTAGTAAGTAATTGTAGACAGCTAGTCAAATGCAATATCTTCTCTGCCCAGCAGTAATGGATTTCCAAGAAGACATGATCAATAACTTCAAATGATAAAAAGGTATAGAGAGGCTGCCACCTGCCTTAGTGAATATCCACACTAATGAGGTTGTAAATCAATAAAAGTGTCTAAGTAAGAATGTGATCACTGCTCCCTATTAAATGAAGAAATGGTTGATATAAGGAATATTGCATTTTTCCCTACTATTTTCCTTTAGGTCTCTTACAATGTTTTGCAGACAGTAGGTCCATTCAGTAATTACTATTAACTGAATAACGATATTTAAGGTAATTGGTAATTCTATAAATTGTGGAAACTACTCACTAGCTACATGGGTTCCTATCCTTAAATGGCCTAGATACTTTCAAAGCATAAGGATAGGTTACAAGTACTCTAGGAATTCATCAGGAGAATAATAATTTCTGGCTTAGATGATTAGAAAAAGCTTGATGTAGAAGTCTGACATTGAGCTGGGTAGAATTCAGATATTAATAGGTAGAATTCCAGGTTGACTAATGCATGAAGTATAGATAGGGGAGAAGTTGAAGCAAATGCTAGGGAAATTGGATAGAACCACATTTGAAAATGTGAACTTCTTGATCCATTACATCTCCATAAAGAAGTAGGAAGTTGTTTTTTCAGCCTAGGGTCACACAGCTAGTAAGCATTTAAGGGTAGGATTGTAAACTAAGTCTTCCTGACTCAAAGAGCAATATCCTGTCTGTCACGCCATGCTTTGATCACCACCCTAACAAAATGCAAAGCATGACACTTCATAAGATATGGATGTTTAAGTAAAAAGAGACAAAGATACATGAGATCTAAATCCTCAGTGTTGCTGCCATTAACCAAAATAGGCAAGTCAGAAAGAAAAACTTATTTGTTCTCTCTTCACTTTTAAAAACAATTTGTAGTACATTATTGTGCCCATATGTTTCTTTTACAATTTTATTTAATGTGACCATTTTCCTCCAACCAGATTATAAGTTTCTTGAGGGTAGAAACTTATTTTATCTCTCATAGTAATACTAATATTACAAAGCTGAGATTAGCATAGATGCTTAATAAACTTAATCAAATCAACTAAGAAAAATTTCTTAAATTTTGGCTTTATATTGACCACTCAAGTGCTTTAGAAAACAGAGGAAAATTATATCGGAACCCTATAAAATGACCTTGATAACTCTGAAATATTGTTCATACAGGCACAGAAACAGGATATACAAGTGATTCAGATTTATTAATTTTGCCCTTTGGTATTTTAGTATATACATTATATTGTAACTCTGGATAATCCCTCCACCAAAGCAAATTGCAACCCCTTTAGTATACAGGCTTAATGAGTTGTTCTTGACCTAGTGGTCAATTTTTCTTTTATAGACACTTTTTTAATGTTCTGGAGGTAGATAGGACTGTGCCATCATTTGGTTTTTGTGACAACAATAATTGGTGAAGGTTTCTGGTTCCCCTACTTAGACCAGACTCAGCAGTAGTACCACCTTCTTCCTTGTTATAACACAGGTCTAGATGCGATTCAATTCCTTCCCTTCCCTTCCCTTCCTTTCTCTTAACCTTGAGCCTACTGCACTGTGAAGCTCAGACATCATGGGGCCCCTGTCCCCTGCCTAAAGTCTCTCTTCTAGACCCTCCTGGCTTCAGAGTGATTATCAATAGTAACTATTGCTACTTCTCTCCCAGCCTGAGGTCTTTCTTTTATTTTCCTAATTAAAGGGGCCATGCCCTGGCTACTTCTTTCTAAACAATGAATTGGCATTCAATGAATGGGCATTACCTCACCCTAAGTGAGTACCTGCATAGACCTTGGTCTAAAGGGGCCAAGACCTCCCATTGCATCTTGGCTCATCTCCAGTCATCCTGAGGAATGTCAGGTCAGTGGATTCAGATGACTCTGAGGTGAAGTGAGGCTGGTGACCTTGCACAGCCCTCCCTCACTCAAAACAAAGTCAAGTGCAAGTCATGTCATCATTTTTCTGATGGCATGGTCTTCTTCGGCAATGGATAAACACAACAACAGGGCTTTGTTACACAACTTTCTGGTGCATTACTGTGAATGCTTGGTTCCTCTCTAAGGCCTACTTGATCTAGTAAACCAGGACACATGATTATTGAGGATTGAGGGGAGCCCTTGTATGGGGATGGGCCAAGGATGTTTGAGCACAATCCGATTTGATAATAACCTTAAATATTTTCACCATAATTTTGGAACCAAACATATTCACCAAATGAAGTTGAAATTTTAATATTTTTAAAAAATGACCTATCTAGAATACAACTGGGATGGTTCTTAGCCCATGGACAATAATCCCCTTTCCAGTTCTGTACTTGAGGGCTTTCCATCATTGTCAAACTTTCTATATCATGTTTTGGTCTTCTGGCATAGCCTTTGGGAACCCAAGGTACATCACAAAGAGGCATCAAAGTAAGATTTTAGTGGAGCTAGCTTTACCCTCCTGAGAAAGCATAAAGTAGTAAATAGCAAGCTAGTCACAAAGTAAGGAATTCCTATGTTCGGGTCTTACCTTTTACAATACATTAGTGTGTTGACCTAACCTCTCAGTGTCCAAGGTCATTATCCAAGAATGTAAAGAGCAGAACAGATGGTCACACTCTTCGTGGTGACTAAGAATCAAAAAGTGAAGGGATGCCCATCAGTTGGGGAATGGCTAAACAAGCTATGGTATATGATTGTAACTGAATATTATTGTGATATAAGAAATGACAAGCAGGATGATTTCAGAAAAACCTGGAAATATTTACATGAATTGATGGAAAGTGAGAGGAACAGAAACAGGAAAAAGTTGTATACAGTAACAGCAATAATATTCAATGTAGAACTGTGAATAACAGTTATTCATAGCAATACAATAATCTAAGACTATTCCATGGGACTAATGATGAAGCATACTATTTGCCTCCAGAGAAAGAACTGATATTATTTGAAAACAGACTGAAGCATACTATTTTTCACTTTCTTTCTTTCAATTCTTTTTCTTTTATTCAAGTCTTCTTGAACAAAATGACAAATAAGGTTTACATGATTGTACATGTATAGTGTATATCGAATTGCTTACTAGAAGAAGGAAGGGACAGAATTTGGAACTCAAAATTTTAAAAATTCAAATGCAAATGTATAAATATAAAAGAAAAAAAGAATGGAATGTAAAAACCAACAATATCAATAAAACTAATGCGTAAAGAGAAAAAAGAACAGCTGTTCACCTGAAAAGGTAGATGGAATTTCCTGACTGGGCTTTCTCTATACCAAATCAAATCACGGATCAGCTAACAAAACAAAACAATAACAAAATAGGTTATAGCATTTACTCTTGAGCTGAGTGAAAATCCCAGCTATCTAATTCCAGAAACTGTGAGAAAATGAGATTGAAATTATGTTCTCCCAGATCAAAAACTTTCTAAGTAAGATATTGTACTTTAATAATAAATAGACATGAACTGGCAGCTATACTATTAAAGAACTCTGGGTACAGAGAGATACAGTTTGGCAGATTTAGGGAATCATTGTATTAGAAAAGCTGTTTAATACATGTGAAGTCTTTCATGTCATTTTCCAACAAAATAACGTTTCTACTTTAAGTACTTGACTTGTACTTCACTAGTACCAGTTTAAAATGAATTTATTTAGGGGATACTGACTGTTACTTTTCAACATTCTATTTGAACTAACATTTTATTTAGCACCATTAAATGTTGAATATTTATTTATAAGCTAAGTAAATGTTTAACTAAAAATTGATCAAGTTCTACTGCACAGAGCAACTAAAGCACATTTAGATCTTGAGCTCTGTCTTTTACCAGAAACTGATGCCAGGTCTACACAACACTATAAGATGTACTATTTGGAATGAACCAACAGATCAATTTAGTTAACAATTGGTTTGACTTTTTAAAATTTGAAATTCCTGAACTAAATGGTTATTTTTTGTTACTGTAAATACAGTCTGACTCTATGACTCCTCTAGAAAGGCCTCCTCCAGGGTTTAAGTTCTTCTAACCAAAAATGAAAGTGCGAATCCACTGCTCAGTCTCATATGAATTATTTGATAAAATGTAACAGAATTTCTAGTACATCATGCATCAGATTCCCAGGTAAGGACAGGAAAGTAGGTAAAGCTATGTATCTAGTTAGTAGTTATTTGGTTTAATTTTCATTCCTAAGTCATAGGGCCTAAGGACAGAATTCGCATTTTAAAGTATACCATCAAAAACATTTAATTGTTTTAATGTTTTCCAAATTTCTACCACCAGAAGTGAAAGGTACCATAAAATACTAATGCATCATGATACTGCATAGTGAAAATTTGAGTTGGGCCAGATTCACCATAAGATTTTGAGTTGAAATGGATCTGTGAGGTAATTTAGCACAATCCTTTCATTTTATAGATGAGGAAAGTGAGACCCAGAGAGGATAAATGCTTCACTCAGGGCATGAAACTACTAAGTATCTGAGGCAAGATTCAAATCCAAGGTTTCCTGATGTTAAGACCAGTGCTTTATTGATTATACTATCCTGCCTGTAAGACTGGAGCTATGTTATTGGAGACAAGACCATTGAAAATGGTACTTTCTGTTAGAAGATAACTATCATTTGCCTATGTGTTGGCAAGGAGGGAAGAATCTGTTCTTCTAGGTATCTGAAATGCCTGTAGTTATTGTAATAGAAAGGTTCTAGAAAAAAATCTATGTCAATTTTATGTGTAATATCTTAAGTTGTTCCTTTATAACTGTGTGGATAGATACATAGATAGATACTATATATAGTATCTATATATATAAAATCTTAATTTTTATAGTGTATATAGTGTTTGAACTGTAAAATCCCAACAAGTAATATATCTTTGTTCAGAGAGTAAATTAAGGAGTCTGGCTAAACTGATTTTTTAAAAATTAATTCAAGCATTGATCCTAATAAGTCAAGTTGACAGGTTCATACTCTAATATGATGACCTTGTGGCATTGTAGCCAAATCAGAAATCAGCCAGTGAATTACAGAATCATCATATTCATAGAAAATTGACAGATGTAAGCTAATCAATAAATATGCATAATGACAAAAACTAATTCTCACGTATGAAACAGAAGTGTCACTGCTGAGTTGTTAATGTACTTGCCAAATATGTAGATTAAAGAAATAGAAAGATTACAAATTGACTTTCTAATCAAGCTGGAACTTTGAGTTATATGTCTTAATAAAAATCTGCCTCTATATAGCCTTTGTGGATAAAAAGTAATTCGAATATATTAGCTCATTTGAGCCTTACAGTAGCTTTATGAGTAGATAGTTAAGGTAGGTACTATTACCCCTATCGCTAAAGAAACTGAGGCTTCAGTTCGAGTACAAAGAAGATCTTGTCTAAAATCATGTAGCTATTGAGTGAAAGATTGGGGAATCATGACTAGGTCTCCTGTCTTTAGTATAGTGCATTTTCTATAACAATGTAATTTGGCCTCATCTGAAATATTCATAAAAGAAAAGCCGTCTAATATCAAGAACTAAAGCATATATTCAAAATAGTGTGATAAGAGGAAAAAGAAAACTACATGTAAGAGAAAAGATAAGGTTATGCCCAAATACACATGCCTCAGGAAAAAAAAACATAATAAACATCTTCAGGTCTAAAATGGACTTTGAATTCATTGTCTTCAAACCTGTTTAAAAAAAAAAAACTATTTCCATTCTGAAGCACTGTCTGCTATCACTAAAGCACTTCCTCAGCTTTCATATTCACAAGACTATTTACATCTATTGATTTGAAGGTTAATTAATAAAGGAAAGAAGGAAAAAAAACAGCTTTCATATTATTCTCATTTAAGTTAAAGACTCATTTTCTAGATTGTGACAAGCCAAAATAAAAAAGAGAGAAGAAACTTGAACTTTTAGGATTCTGACTCCCTAATCTACATCTTCACTCTGATGGTTCTTGAGCCCCAGGCTTGATTTTCAAACTGGTTTCAGTACCAGATGGTCTACTGGAAAGAACACTTCTTGAAGTTGAGCAGTATTGAATCCTAGCTTGCTCATTTGCTACTATTTTGATGTTGGGAAAATAACTTCACCTCTTGGAGGATCAGTTTCTTCATCTATAAAATGAGAAATTTGAGGTAGCCAAATCTCTAAGATTTCTCTGTGCTCTAAGACCTTGTGATTTCTACCTGGTGTTTTTTTTTTTAGCATCTCAAACCTATCATCTTTCCTCCAGATAATTTTTGTACTTCAATTCAGAGTAGTTAATTCATAGTAAATTCATAGTAAAAAAAAAAAACAGAACTGGAAGGGATATTGAAAGCCATCTAGTCCATAAGCTAGCAAATGCTCTCATTTGAGAGATTTCATTAGAGAATTATACTTAGAATATCCCGTAAAGTTTTCTTTTTCTTTATGTGCTGATGACAAAAAAAGCATAGCTTGTGAATGCCGAAGGCTGACTGGTTCCAGTAAGTACTTTATGTTAAATCATTTTTGATACAAAATATGTAAAAGAAGATTTTAATGAATATACTATGTTACCTTACCTTAGAAATCAAGTCACAAGTGAAGGTGTTAATGCCAGGGAAGAATTCTCTAGGTTGGCACATTGAAGAGTTGGTAATGAATTTGAACACCATGATTACCAGTCATTCAACTGAGTATGTCATGGAAGACTATTAATAGAACTAGAGGAGATGGAAACCTACTTATGAGAGAAGTTGGGAAGATTTGGATTTGAATATTCTTCCAGGAACCCAATATCTCTGTGGTTTTCTTGAGTTATAAAATGAGGGTACTGGACTCAATGTACTTGAAGGTCCCTTCCAGTTTTTAATCTACAATATTCTAATTCTGCTAGCTACCATCAGAATCAGACATCATTCAACATTGTGCTTCAAGTGTGTACAGGAATATGGAGGGCAGAAGAGCCTATGAATATAAATAATAGATATTCTTTCTGAATGTCCTTTAAAAGAAAAGGAAGAAGAAGATGAAGTCAGGCACAAATAGTCTGTGTGAAATTTTGGGGTGGTTTCTCTAAATTTGTATATCATGTATTTCCTTTGAGCTGTTGCAATTCTGCTTTGTTCATAGAACATAGCACTTTCTCTGAGGAAGGCATGCCATGATGAGTGATCTTGTACCAGTGTCTCCAATGTCACACAATCAATTCCAAGTTTATTAAGGGAGATCTTGAAAATGTCCTTATATTGCTTCTTCTGACCATCATGTGATCACCTACCCTGTGTGAGTTGTCCATGAAATAGTCTGTTTTGGCAAGCATTTGGTTGCACTCAAACAACATGGCCAGCCCATCAAAAACTGTGCTCTCTGAAGCAGAGATTGAAGGGTTGGCAGTTCAGTTCAAGTAAGGACCTCAGTGTCTGATACCTTATCCTGTCAGGTGATCTTCAGAATCTTTCTAAGGCATTTCAAGTTTAAGCAATTCAGTTTTCTGGCATGGTGCTGGTAGACTGTCTAGGTTTCACAAGCATACAACGAGGTAAGCACAATGACTCCATAGATCTTCAGTTTGGTAGTCAGTCTAATACCACTTCTTCCTCATACTTTCCTTTGGATTCTCCCAAACACTGAGCTAGCACTGGCAATACATGCATCAATCTCATTGTCAATGTAGGCATCCCTGGAAAGCACACTACACAAGGCAAATACACTTATCCACAGCATTCAAAGCTCCATTTGTTGTAACCAAGGGTTCTACATGTGGATGGTGTGGGGCTGGCTGATGGAGTACCTGTGTTTTCTTGGTGTTAGTTGTCAGGCCAAACTTAGCATAAGTAGCAGAGAAGTGATCCATATTTTGTGGCCTCTCAGCTTCAGAGGCTGCATTGGGTGCACAATCATCTGCAAAGAGAAAATCATGCATCAACACTCTCTACTTTGCTCTTGGCTTATAGCCTCTTCAAGTTGAAGAATTTACCATCAGTGTGGTAGCTGACCTTGATGCTGTGTTAATCTTCATTGAAGGCGTTTGACAAGATAGTTGAAAACATCATGCTAAAAAGCATGGGAGCAAGTACACAACTATTTTTCATTCGATGGGTGATTGGGTCTCAGCCATTAAACTAAGGGAATTGAGGTCCAGTGTGGTAAATTCCTTTCCCAAGGCCACATATAAACATAAAACTGAATGTGGGAAGACTTTTCTAACTCATTGCCTGCCAAACTTTTCTCTCACAACTGTGTAGTACCAACAGAAAATAAATAAAACAGCTCCACTTGAAAGAAATCTCAGCGTCTTGAAACATTTGAGAAAAATCTTGAGAAAATGAAAGGCTAAAAATATTAAGAATAGAAAAGGCATACAAGAAGAAATGAGAGAAACACAAGCTAAAATTGAACAGAAGGTGTGAGGAAATAGGGCCATATGAGTAAACTGAGAGACTCTAGATGAGAGATCAGTCTAATTCCTCTTATATTTTGGCAAACGAATGGAAAAGAAGAAATCATTGAACTACTTATAGATAGACTATTTTAGTAGACAATTTTATAGACATCTTCCCTCACCCCTCTTCCCAGTATCATCCCTACACCAGAAAACTTGCACAATGGGTCCAGAGTGGGTCCAGAGTGCGTCCAGAGTGACTGGAACTAATTCATCCATTATGTTGTCTAGGAGTTTATTCCAAACATCTGAAGACTGTGGCTTTCTCTTGGGAATAGTTAGTTTTTAAAAAATGGCATTTAGATGCTAAAATCCTGAACTTGGGGAACGTATCCCCACTTGCCTAAAAAGTGAATATTAAAGCCATGGCAACATTTGCAGTAGGAAGTAAAAAGCAGTTGACTCAAACAATTCAGGCAAAGGTATGTGTATGTGAATTTGATTGCCTGAAATATTCCAGGTCAATTTGTCTTGCTTAATTATCTATATGTCTGTCTTAATTTTGCATTTCTGTTTTTTTGACTTGGTCATTTTATGAATGTATTACCTATTGAAAGCACTTTTAGCATGCTGGCTGACAGAATAGTTTTTAGACTAATCAGAGGTCTTGAGCTAAAAGATAAGATATGTTACTGGTAGCATAGTCTGCATGTTTGGAGCACAGTGTAACTTCAGGCTCAAGACTCTTCTGAGCATTCATATGAGAATGAAGAGTCACCTTTTGTAAGGCTTATGCCCCTAGATTAGGACAGATCTGGAGAAATATAGGAAGCCCAGGGAGTCAGTGGCTTCTATATATTTCCTCCAAGAGGAATAATGTGTTGATAGAGGGTTCAGAGAATCTGGATTAAAATAAGACTTCTGAAGTATACCATCCTCCAAAAACACTTTAAATTTTAGTAGGAATGAAGAAGTTTCAGGAAACCAGTTCTTCACTGGTTCCTTACTTTTCCTCTTAGCTTTCAAGTTACAGCTTTGAAGGGCCTTGATGCCTAACAATTTCATAATACGTCTGACTAGCGTCTGATTTATCTCACTATTAGTAAGTCATTTACTTCATTTCAGGTGTATTTTGGGCAAAATAATGAATATGGATGGATTGGGAAGGTAAGCTTATTCTGATGGTTTCTTAGCCCTCTTATTTGACAGAAATAGGCAGTTCTTTTCAAGTTAATACTTTGGTTGCAGAACAGTAAAAATTTACATTGAATAAAATGTGACATTTTATTTATGTTCAATAGTGATGGCACATGATAATAACCCCATTCCTAAATGGAATGCTTGTTTTCCCCAAGAAAACCATTCAGGTAAAAATTGATTACAGATAGATAGATGATAGATGTATATACTCTACATATAGTATATTTAGTACATATGACATATATATAATATAAATATATACTCTTTTTTCTTGCATGTTTCATATATATATATATATATATATATATACACACACAAATACATACATATACATATATTACACACATATTAATATGTTAATTTATCTGAAAGTTGATTCCCTTCTTGATTTTAACACATCATTCATTGTCCTGACTGAGGTCCACCCCTCATCTAAAACATGAATACCTGAGAGTAAAAATCTCTTCTTGTGTGGAAGGCCCTGGACCCATCCACTTCTTTCCAACACACTTCCAGACAGCCCTTCTCTCTGAACATGGATTTCACAAGCCTCTCAAAGATTCTCTGATTTAAAGGAAGTACATGTTAGCACAGGCATCACTGGGCTTTTAGGAATCCTACTGCCCGGTTCCCCTTTGTTAGGTGACAGATCTACATTTCTTATGACAGGTTTGTGTTTTTTCCATCTTTTGAATTATATTGAAACAGACGTAAGAATAGGCTTAATCCTTCACCAAAGCAAATCATATCCTCATGTGCACACACAGAAGGATAAGTAGGCATATTTTTAAGATGTATTTTTGTGTATTTCTTTTAACTAAAAGGAAAAAGGTCCCTAGATCAAATTTGCTAGATTCATAAGTTCTTAAGGACCTGATTTTCTTTTTTTAAAATTATTTCATTATTTCTCAATTACATATAAAAATAATTTAAAATCATGTTTTTTAAATCTTGAATTCTAAATACTCTTCTTTCCCTTTCCCCCTCCCTCTCTTCATTGAGAAGACAAGCAATTAAATTTTGATTATAATGTGAGGTCATGCAAAATATATTTCCATATTAGCCATATTGCAAAGGAAAACAAATGAAACAATAAAAATAAAGTAAAATGTGTTTACTTCAATCTGCACCCAAAGTTCATCAGTTCTCTCTGGAGGTGGATGCCATTTTTCATCATGGATCCTTTGGAATTCTCATGGAGCATCGTCTTGACCAAAGCAGTTAAGTCTTCAATCATTCTTACAATATTGCTGTTACTGTGTACAATGTTTTCCTGGTTCTGTTCAATTCACTTTGTAAAGACCTGATTCTTAGTCAAGGAAGTCTCTGTTTCCTTTCAGAATGTTGTCATCACTTTTAAAGTAGTGTCTGGAATGGTGTAATAGAATACACACTATGTTAGGAGCTGAGGACCTTTGATTCAAATTCAAATGCTTCCAGTATCTAGCTTCAATAAGTCATTTCAAATTTTGGGTTTCAGTTCCCTCATTTTTTAAAATCAAAATGTTGAACTAGATGATCTGCAAATTCCCTTCTAATTCAGAAGCGGTATTTATCTATAATAATAACTACACTCGTTGCTAATACATGAATATGAGTTGGTGATGACTCTCAAATATTAGGTCATTAAACACTTCCCTTGTCTTGTTTTTTTTTTTACCTTTCCAAATACTGAGGCATAGGGAGACAAGATAGGAACTCAGTGACTAGAACTGAAGTACAAGACAAAAGATTGCTTTCTAGGGACAAGACAAATGCTTAATTACTGGAAGACTGCAATACTGTCTTCTGCACACTTAATTCTTACCCTAGCTTTTATCCTGTTAAATTCCCCTAACTAGGGACAGGATGGGTCAAAGTATGTGAGGAAAGGCTGAGTATTTCCAGAGTTACAAAGATTTTAACAGTCAGTGAAGATGCTGAGACAAATCACACATGCTTGCGTGTGCACACACACATGCACACACATACACATACACATACACACACAAACCACATGTGTATGTGAAGCTATGGGGGCAGAGATACAAGCAAATGCCTGTAGTAATCCACCTTATGGTGTGTTGAGTCTATAGTTGCCCTCTAACTCTTTCAGTACTTCATGCTACTTCCCATTGATGCTAAGTATGTTTGTGGGAGAATGTGTCCCAGGTTTTCTGAGATAGTGTTTTGTACCAACTCTTCTTATTACATCATCTTAGTAAATGCCTTTGGAAAAAGCTAACTAACGAACATTACTCCTGACACTTGAGATAGCAGCTGCCTTTGGGGCCCCCAACCCTCCAGTGCTGAAATTGTAGAAATTGGGGAAGTAGTCCAAGGCACGTTTTTTGTTAGGATCATAATTTTAAAGCTGGAAAGACCATTGAGATCAAATAATCTAATGCCTAGATTTTATGGATAAAGAAACTGAGTCCTGGAAACATCGAGTAACCTGTCTATAGTCACTCAAATATTTACTAGCAGAGATGCTATCTTGAGCCAAACTCTTCTCATCAAAAAATCTAATGGTCTTTTCAATTGAAATATTCCCTTAGAGACTGATTTTTTGCTTCTGAAATGTTGCACAGTTTTCCCTATAACTCTTCACCTATCTTCATCCCACTCTAGCATGTTTCCACTGCAGAGGTGACACTTGGAAACACTGAAGCAAAAGTCTAATGGCTCTGATCCTAGAGGTAGTAGTAACATATTGTTAAAGTTAGAAGTCTTCAATTCTTAATTAACTTTTAAATAGAATATTTGTCATTTTTAAATTACATTGATTTTTAGAAATCAAGTTGTCAGTTGATGCCAAAAGTTTCTCTCCTTCAATGAGCCTTAATACAACTCAGGTTCTGTGGTCTCCATCTTCAAAATTTCCTTTTTCTGAATTTCCCTCATAAATAAGACGATTCTGTTTTTGAGAAATTCACAATAGAGCATTATAAGTTTATTATTTACTCTACCAAATCAAATACTTTTTGGTAATTAACCAACAATAGCATTTTTTTAATTCTTTTCACTTTTCAGTCAATTTCATGGTGGTTGTGAATGTTTTGCTGACTGGTGCTGTCTATTGTACAAAAACAAAACTCTAAATGTAGAAGGAACCCCAGAGACCATCTAGTCCAACTCTGTAATTTTACAGATGAGGAAACTGAGGTTCCAGAAAGTTAAGTGACTTGCCCACATTCACACAGACAGGAAGCATCATATCAGAGGTGGAATTTGAACCCAGGACCTCTGATTCCACAAGCGATGCACTTTTAATTGTACCAAACTTCCTCTCTATTATACTTGATCTTGAAATTCTGGCCATTTCTTTTTCACATATGTTAAGTTATTCTAGGAAATGCATACATCATTCTCATAATGATGCTACACAGATGAGAAAGCAAACGAGTTGTTATTTACTTATGTCTTCTAAGGGTCCTTTATCCCTTAAAAAATTATACATTCTTCTCCAATTTCTCATGTACATGCTAATATCACTCAGGGATGTTTAATGGGTATGATCCAGGCATAACTTTATTCAACAGACCTCAGACTGGAAGCATCAGTGTGGCAATAGCCTGAAATAGGAAATTCTATACCTCCTTGAGGAACTATGTGGAGAGTTATTAGTTTTTAAGTTAGAAAATAAGTTGAAATTTGACTGTGTCACATAATACTCCTGTGAATTTGGGCAAAATACTTGATTTCCTTAGGTCTCAGTTTCTTTATCTGTAAAATTATGTGTTTGGGCTAAATGTACTATAATGTTTCTTCAAGCCCTTCTGCTTATCAATGATACTTGCTACCATCACGGAAGGTGTCTTCCACCATGTACAAATTCAAGAATAGTTAAATAGGGCAATTTCTCCATGTGTTCCTATTTTTGGATGATACTTTGCAGGCTACATGAAGCCTCAGTGCTATAAGAATATACAGATCTATGCTATGCAAAAAATATTAGGCTAATAATTGTTGAGGTTGTTTTTCATTGACCAGTGCCTTATAGTACTTGTGTGATCAATCTCACCATTCAGGGGGTGTTATAACATATGAATTTTTGCCCATAAAAGGAAGTCTAAATGATGTTCCAAGTGCTTATTTGACATTGATTAAATTTATTACTTATTGTCTACTTAAACCACCAGTGCAATCTCTTTGCTAAGTAGAATAAACATTTATATAAAGTATAGTACATTGTATCATTTTATCCTTACATGCTAAGGGTTAATAATTTTATTTGAAGTAGTTAATAACTATTTATAACCTTTTAACTGGCTTATTAAAAGTTAAATATTTTCCTTCCCTTTATAACTTTAACAAGCAGATTTATTAGCCTTTGTCCCACCTGTGATCAGATAACAATAACTTCTTCTAATGACATTTTCAAGATGATTACTAGCACTTGTACTGGTTTAATTTACTGAGATGTTAGCTTCCTCCCAAGGTTGCTAAGTATGTATGATTCTTAGGATGATTATTAGAAGTTAACCAGTACAGACTTCCTACCTAGATGAGAACCACGGGTGTTTAATCCACAAAGGGTATTGAATGTGTTCCAGTGCAAATCTGCAAAATGACCAACCCTGAGCTTAGAAGGAGCACCCCTGTGCTTGGTCATGGCCTGCCTAATCATACACATCCTTTCTTCAAAAATAACCTTAAAAGTGAGAATTTATTGATAAATTATGATAATATAGCTTCAAGTCACACTTTGCTATAAATCTCTATAGTCTATTTTCCATAGACCTAAAAACTAAAAAGACACAAAGATTCATTGCAGGTCTGAAAATAAAACGGGAAGAAATCACGTTCCAACACCATATTCCATCATTTTGATGCCTAGTCAAATGCTTAATGAACTTTGGTATCACTATGAGTGAAGAAGCTATGCACTGGGGTCTGCTTTCACATTTTAGTGTTGTGACAGTATTGCCACAAAGTTATCCATTTAGAGAACATTTGCTACTAAATGTTGGGAAATAAGCAAAAGAATCTAGTCATCCTTCCATCCTCTGAAATTTTCCCCTCTATCCCATTGCAGTAATCTACAAAGGAAAAGCCAAGAGGAGTTAGTTAGACATACCATTGAATTTAGTCCTTGTTTCTTGGCCAGCACATTGCAGATATAGTGAGCTGGACCCAAACTTAAATAGGAGGAATACAGTGGCGAGGATTGAATCACATTCAGATAATTTTGCAGTCTTGTTAATTTTTTTCACACTCATACCTAAAGCCTATCTTTTTAACATCAATATTTATCCCTACCCTCACCCCTCAAAATGAGTGATGCTACATAATTCAAATCATGGAAAATAATCATCTTAAGTCAATAAAAATCATAAATGACTCAAAGGATAATTGTGAACAAGAAAGCAGATCTGTCCTAAATGATAACTTGCTTGGGAGAATTTGTATAGAAGCCTCCTTAAAGCACATGTGAGAAAAGAGGTGGTACCGTAAAAAGTTAGATGCGAGAAAGACCTTAGTGATCATTAGATCATAGATTAATAGCTGGAAATAACCTTTGAAGGCAAGTGCAACAAAGGCTCTTCCTTTTACCAATGAGGCAACAGAGACCCAGAGAGGTTAAATGACCCTTGCTTTATGTCATACAGCACATACATGTCCAAAGAATGTTTTAATGAATGTCTTTCTCATTCAAAAGCTCAGTGGTCTACCTACTATGCCATGCTTGTCATTAGCAGAGTCCTGATCAAGATCTAGATCTACTGACTTCCAGTTCAGTGCACTTTAAAACCATCAAAAATTAGTCCACTTAGTCGACTATTTCTATAAGCCCTGTCAACAGTTATTGCTTGACTAACCAAGTCATTTTTATTACAGTGATGATGATGATGATGTCACTTTACATGGTAGTATAACGTTTTCATGATGCTTTTCTCACAACATTGTGATGTCAATAATGCAAGGATTATTACTTCTCTTTTATAAATGAGGAAACTGAGAGAAAAGGAGGTTACATATTACTTGCCCAAGGTTACATAACTAAGAAGAATTATCTAAATACCTCCTTATGATACTTTGTTTTGCCTCACAAATGTGTAAAATTAAGCAAAATAAAATTATTAAAATTAAAGAGTTTGGTTTGCTGGGTTATATGTTGTTTTTAATCTGATTTGAGCATTAGCTTATTAAATATTTACCACCAAATTCTACCTATTTATTTTCTGTTTAGCATCCACTTCTGTAGGTATGAAAGTAGAATATGTGCAGAATATTTTTAAGATCCTAAAGGAGACTCTACTACGCACTAAGAAAAGTCTTCAAAATCTTAGGCACAAAGTAGCACAATCCAATTCCCTTGCTATTTTATCATTTAAAAAGAATATATGTGATGTTAAGCACACTTGGGTAACCAAAAAAACTATATACCAAAAAATTAATAAGACAAATAACTATTATTTATGCATCACTTTATGATTTGCAAAGTGATTTACAAATATTATCTTTGGTGATCCTCACAACAACCCTGGAAAGTAGGTGCTACTATTAGCCCCCTTTTACAGATGAGGAAACTGAGGCAAAAGAGGCCAAGTGACTTGTCTAGCATCCCAAAGACAGTATCTGATGCAAGACTTCAACTCAGGTCTTCTTGACTGCAGATCCAGCACTCTTTCCACTGCCCCACCTACCTGCTTCAAAAGAAATATCTGGTTTTTGGTGTTGCTTTTTTCATAACAGTATCATATCATGTGTATTTTTGTCTACTCTAAAGGTATCACATGAAATGCATTTTCATTTTCAAAAAAAATTTTCAGACATACTGATTCACAGTAAAGCTTGGATTTTTGCATGCAGTAGCTATTGTATACATGTTTAATTAACAAATAAGTCAGGTGAAGGAAATAACTCTATATAGCTAAGAAATTTCTTGTGCTCTAATTATGTCCTTTATATTCCTACCAGCCCTTTGATGTTACCGGCTACTTCAGGTTTTATTTTCCCCACTTAACAAATGAAGAAACTGAGACCAGGAGAGGTTGTATTCCATTAAACAATCATTAAAAAGATAAAATGTGTGGGCCACTACACAAGGCCCTGAGGATCCAAAGATGCTCTATGCTTTCAAGGGCTTGTTATTGTACTAGCAGAGATACAATATGTAAGCACATAAGTAAATACAATGTAGATAGATACAGATGTATAAAGATATGTATGTATGTGTATGTACATATACACACATATATACACATGCATATATACATTATATGCATATATTTAATACATACATATGTACATACATGTATGTACATATGTATTAAAATGGGAAATGGAAAAGGTAAATGAGATATCCGAAGACAGTAAATGAGCAAGTAATCCCACTTCCCAGCTTCCCAGGGTGTTCCAGAGGCAATGAAATGGCCACAAAAATATTACCTAGCTTTACTTTTCAGTAAGACATTTAGCTTTAGAAAATATGCTCATTGAAGGAATAAAGATTTTCTCAGCTAAAACTATTTCCCCCTTTCCTTTTCCTGAACTCCACACAATGTCCTCATGCTATTTAGAGCCACTGTGATTCAGGTGGGGACATCTCCTGCGGCTCAACAGCAAGCTGGGCTCTCCTGAACTCCAATAACTCATTAATTCTTCAGGAAATGCCCTCCACCAAGGTCAGTAGATCAAGCTTCAGTTTCCTGTGACAGAAGTACCAAGATATATGAATGATTATTTTTCTGAGTAGGTAAAGTAATTTCTATTGACAAGAATGTAATATAAATAGAATAATAAAACTGAAGAACTGAAAGCCACATGCTGTCATTCATTGCTTGAGCCCATTGCTCATATAATCACTTGGGGATCCATGCAGTTGATAACATTCTATCCAATGCAAATTGCTCTTACTGTTCATAGTAATAGAAGAGATTGTTGGGAGCCATGTTTCTTCTCCAACACTAACCATACTCAGCATACATTGCTCTTGAACTGCTCATTGTGAGTCTGGAGCAAAGGATGGTGTTGGGAATGTATCTAATAAAAATTAAAGAGATTCAGTGCTTGGTTTGAAATCAGGGAGTGTGAATGATCCAGATGGCCAACTTCTTTTACATGGTTTCATTATCTCTACAAGGCTTTCTCTTCTAGCTGCCAGAAGTCATCAATATAAGATAAAATTTAAGGATTGAGGGATACCCTGTGGTCATAAATCAGAGTTTTTTCCATGCATCTTTATTAAAAAGCTCACATACACCTCATATCATTTTGCTCAATGGTGTCCTACTATTCACCGTGTAAGTAAAAACAGCATCTCAGAGTTCAAAGGGGCCTTGGACGTCATCTAGGGTCATTGGCCTTAGTTTGGGTATCTAGCTTGAATGAGAATATTCCAAAGAAAATTAATCAGATTAAGAAAAAACTACTGAACCTTTGTTTTGTTTCTATTTGATCCACCTTCTGATCATGAACAAAAATATCATTAACAAGGAAATAACTGAAAACCAAGATACTCTTGACAGGGGCGGGGAACCAGAATCCTCAAGGCCACATGTAGCCCTCTATGTACTCAAGAGCGTCCTTTTGACTGAATCTAAACTTCACAAAACAAATCCCCTTAATAAAAGGATTTGTTAACAGTTAAAATATTTTTCAGATACAAAACTGGGGATAAAAATAAAAAACTAAGACAATCACTGATTCACCCAAAATAAATAAATGGATTTGTTCTATGATATTTGGATTCAGTCAAAGGGTCACATGTCACCTCAAAGCCAAAGTTTCCCCAAGCCTGCTCTTGATTCTCCTGAACTTCCTTTATAATCCTCAGAAACATTTTCATCCTGAAAGTTCAAAGCTTGGTCTAACCTTGTATGTCATGTACTAGAAGCACCCCTCAACTCTATAGCCTCTCTCTCTAATTGGCTGGTTGCTCTCTGAACCTCATTTTAAAAGGGAAGGTCCAAGCAATTGATATCTTCATTCTTCTGCTAGCTGCAAACTTGACTCTCCCAAACTTTCTCTACAATGTTCCACAGGCCAGGTAACACCAACTCTTCCTCCTCTTTTTAATTCCCTTTCAAATATTATTTTCCTCAATAAAATATAAGTTTCTGGAAAGCAGGGACCATCTTTTTCTCTGCTTGCATTTATATTCCAGTATTAGCAGAGTACCTGTTACGTGGCAAGTGTTTCATAAATATTTGTTGACTATTTACTAAAGATAAATGAGAAGGTGAGAGAACCTAACTTATCTCAATAAGTTCAAGACAATAGTCTTTAAATGAGTTATATTTTAAGATCCTGAAAGAATTAACAGCTGTAACTGATGATCCATGTTGCTGATATTTGAAAAATTATAGAACATAAACTCCTTCCTTCTTTGTAGAGGTTAGAGTCTATAAATGTGTGACATTACACAGATTGTCAAATTTGGTTGATGTATTAGTTAGTTTTCCTTAACTGCCTAGTCTATCTGTACAACTCTCCTCACTAGCTGAGAATGAGTAATCAGTAATTCATGCTTTAACGAGGGCCAGGATTATTGGAAGCTTGAGAGGAGAAATCATGGTCTTCTGACTTTCTGCTTCAAGAGAGAAAGCATGAGTTTACAGACTTTCTTCAGTTACTCTGAAGGGAGAGAAAGACTCTGGTAAGAGGAGTCAGCAACCTCAAAAATGTTCTTATGCCTAGCTACATACTACACTAGAGAATTAATGGAATTATCCCTTTAGTGAGATCTAAGAATCTTGGTTGACCTGAATTTTTTCACTTCCAGGGAGAGAACTCACATACTCTGTGTATTGTTTGGTATATAGTGTCTCTATATTATCTCTTATATATGCTTTCTCCAATTTCTGTTTTGCTCTTGACTCAGATCAATGTGTTTATTAGCGATTTGCTTTGTGTGTTCATAATGGAACTGGCATTCCATGAAAAGGGTAGTCAAGCCTCAGATTCACAGCTTGGGGCATTCCTTCTCCATTAAAGAATAGTAATCAAGAATTCAGTTTGAACCTAAAATTCATTTCCCTTTGGCTAACAATATTTAAGGAAGCAGACATAATTCTAGCCCTATATCCCCTCTCTGAGGAGGACAGATTGGCCAGCCTCTCTCTCCAATCTCCTACTCCAACTTTTGGTAGGAATGAAAATCCCCCTCAGAGAAGGGAGGGAGGGCAAGGAGATACGTATTCCTGTTTCCCTTTCAGTCACATCTAAAATCCCACTGTATTTATACTCTGAATTTGAGCTTATTCTTTCCTTGGACATTGTTCATCCATTCGTGGGAGAGTGCTGGGTGAAAGAGAAGATGTAGGAAATAACTGACTGAAAGTTTTCCTTCCACTCAAAACAGTACCTTTTATCTTTCTAGAAAGAGACTTCACCTAGGTAGTACTTTTGCGTGCACACACACACACATATGCGCGCACACACACACATATGACAACCTGTGACTTTCAATCATTTGTCCCAGATATTTCTGGAACTCTAACAATTATGGTATCATAATAAACCACAGGTTTAACTCCAAGGATAGATCAAGGGGTCCATAAACTTGTATGGGGAAAAACTACATTTTTGTTTTCACTAACCTCTAAATGAAATTTAGCATTCTTTTCCATTATGAATGCAGGCAATGATATTCAGCAGTCCATATTTTCCAGACTTCCAAAGGGGTATATGACACAAAACAGGTTAAAGATCTCCTGGTATAGTTGGACCATGTTGATTGATGAAAGTACAATGCAAGTTAGGAGTGTTCCAGAAGTGGTTTAAGGCCTGTACAAGTAGTCAGTCCCAGAGTGCTAAAGGGCATTCACAGCCTACAAAGGGAGACTGAGATAAAGAATGACTTCATATCCATTCAAAATAAGCATTCATTATCTCCACTAATAAAATATAAGTTACTGACAGCAAGGAGCTTTATTTTTGTCTTTGAATTACCAGCACTTAATGTAATGACAGTAGAGCACAGGAGCCTAACCAATGCTAAATGATTGCTTGTTTGATACATATAAGTGAAAGTGATGTAAATCTAGCCTCAGAACATGCCTTTCTTTCTCAAAGACCTCTATAACTATCTCTGAGTAATACAGATTTGTTTCTTGATTTTAATATAATCTGATTTTGTGACTCAGGGATAAACTAATAAAACTAATTATTTTTATCTACACCCCCATGATAATCCAGTTCTCTGAAACTGAGCATTGTTTAGTTGTGCCTTAGTATCAGCTTTCTTGGTGAATAAACATGATACATTCTTTGCAGATGTACTTATGCCGACATGTTAATAAAGCAATCTGGAAATCATCACTCCTCCATGTATTTCTTCCCTTCCATTTAGATTTGCCCAACATGTTAGCTGGCCACAGAACCTTTAGTTAGTGGTATAAACTGGAAGAACAAATTGGAATTTTGAAACTTTAAAACTTTTGTTCTTTAGACTATCTTGTAGATTAATAGTATCTTATTTTTGGAACATGAACAATATAGGTGTTTGATGCAGAGACTCTCAGGGTTATTAATAGTAGCTGTCAGGTGGATTTCTATTGACTGAGAATGAGTCAGACTGGCCACAAGAAAAGTTCTCTGTCTCAAAGACAAAAGTGGGAGGGGAGAGAGGTAATACATTTTTTGTGAGCTCCAAGGACAGTCTATTAATGAAATATTGGAGCGTTTACCTGCAACAGCCATTATTGGCAACTAATGAGCTTGTTCAGGAGATGCAAGCAAGTTATCACCTCCTTTGTCAGTCAATAATACTGTAAAAAGGCAATTTCCATCACTGTAGGGACTCACAAGTTAATTCAGGAGATACCAAATTTTAACTAGCTATAGGGTCTATGTACTAGGTGGTAAAGCCTAACTATCCACCCCTTTTTCATATGGGAGTAATTTTAATAAAAAGATGACATGACAAAGTATAAGTAGCTTCATATAATTCCTTCTTTCAGAAATAAAGACAAATTGAAAGTTTATGTTGCATTTTTTGTAATTATATGACTGAAATTTTCAAGCAAAATAGCTTTATATAGTGCTATGCAACACAAAAGCCCAAATATACCAATTTTCTCTTACATATTCAATAAAACTCATCAAATATTAAGCCTTATGCACAGCTAAGTATTGGAGATACAAATATTTAAGTCCTCAAGAAGCTTATAGTATAAGGGGGATAAGCCATATACAAAAATAATCATAGAGAATGACAGGAAGAAAAGAGTCATACAAAAGATCAGATTATTCCCAACTGGAAATAACGAGGACATGAAGAGTTCATGAAGGTGCTAACATCTGAGATAGGGCTTGAAGGAAATGTTTTCCAACAGCTGGATATAAAAAAAATTTATCAGGTAGAGAGTAGAAAAGTTTCAGTACATAGCAATGAGAACAGAGTATATGGTATTTATGGGGGATTAAAAGGGGATCGTGGGCATTGACCTGTTTAAATATATGGAGATGATAGAGGACAGAATGGGAGCAAAAATAGCTAATACTCTACACTTGCTAAAATTTAGAGTTTTAAGGGAAGAGAAAATGAACTAAGGTTTGAAAGGTAAATTGAATAGCTTTTGGAGGTCTTGAAGTCTAGGAAAGAAATCATATTTTATCTTGGAGGAAATAGGGAAGCACTAAAAGTTTTTGAATGGCCATAGTCAAGATGGTGGAGAAAAGGCAGAGACTCACCTGAGCTTTCCCCAAAATCCTTCTAAGCTATTTTGAATAATGCCTCAAAACAAATTCTGGAATGGCAAAATCCACAAAATGTTGAGGTTAAATAATTTGCCAGTCCAAGACAACTTGGAATATCAGCAGAAAAGGTCTATTTCACTGAAGTGAGAGTAGACCACAATGGAGCATATGCTGTGCCCCAGAAAACCATCATTAGGTCTTGGGAAGGCCTGAATCAATTTCAGCAGTGGCAGTTTCTGGACCTTTCAGCCTACAAATGACCACAGAGTGAGGCAACTGGTTAGAAGGAGATTACAGGGATTCCTTTTTTGGTACCAGGGGCAGGAATATGTTGCATTACACATACTTGGACTTGGGTTGGAGTCCCAGAGGTGAGGAGGCACACTAGCACACTAGAACCTATGGACACAGGGAATCTGGGAAATTGGACAGAGTTCCATGGTAGAAAAGAATGCTTGTGGTCACTCACAGACAAGAATACAGGTCAGGAGGGTTGTAAACACCCAATTCTCTAGATTGTACCACCTCAGAAAAAATGAAAACTTACAGATCCCCAGAATTATCTCTGAAAACAGTCACACAAAAAAGTCGAAACATGGGATGTGCTCCTTTCACTTCAGAAGCATGGACCCACTTTAGCATAGAGCTAAAGTCAAGAAATAAGGTGAGGAAATGAGCAATGGTGACAGGGAAGATCAAAAAACCAACTCAGAAGAAGACACCAGAATGAAAACTGCTACATCAAAAGCCTCAAAAAACATGTGAATTGATCTCAGGTCCTGGAAGGACTCAAAAGGGATTTTTAAAATTAAGAGGAAAAATAGGGAAAATAAATTAGAGTGATGCAAGTAAATTATTTAAAAAGAGTCAAGAGCTTGGTAAAGGAGGCACACTAAAACACTGAAGAAAATAACACTTGAAAAAACAGAATAGGAAAAATAGTAAAAGAGTCAAAAAAAATCCATTGAGGAGAAGAATGCTTTGAAAAAAAGAATTGGTCAAATTGAAAAGGAGATACAAAAGCTCATTAAGAAAGTAACTCCTTAAAAAATTAGAATTGGGCAAGTAGAAACTAATAATTTTATGAGACAACCAAAAGAATGAAAAATAGGACAAAATGTGAAATGTCTCATTGGGGAAAAAACTCACCTGTAAAATAGATCCCAAAGAGATACTTTAAGAATTGTTGGACTATCTAAAAGCCATGATCTTTATCAGGACCAAAATTGAATGAAGTTTTCGGTTGGCAGTCAAATGCTCCAGGGATAGGTGTGACTCACAGCTGCTACAGATGGCCAAGAATCCCATTTCATCAGAAGCTGAAATTGTTTAATTGCTTGATATAGGGACAGAATGAGTTGGGACAGTATAAAAATAGAAACTGTCCTTGCTTATGTGTTTTATGGGCATTAGGCTGAATTAGCCTACATGATCCCATATTTAAGTTCTATAATTTATATTACAGTATCAAATAATATAGTGATAAAGTGCCTAGACATCATCTTTCAAAACTTCCCTGAAATTCTAGAGCTACAGGGAAAAATAGAAAGTGAAAAATTCACTTATCATCTCCTGAAAGAGATATCAAAATGAAAACTCCCAGGAATATCACAGCAAAATTCCAGAACTGCCAGGTCAAGGAGAAATTATGTAAGCTGCCAAAAATAAACAACTCAAGGATCATGGAACCACAGTCAGGATAATAGAAAATGTAGCAGTTTCTACACTAAAAGATTGGAGGATTTAAAATGGTATACTATGGAGGGCAAAAGAGCTAGGATTATAACAATGAATCACCTACCCAGAAAAACTGAGTATAATCCTTCAGAAGGGAAAATGGATATTTAAGAAATAGAAGACTTTTAAGCATTTCTAATGAAAAGATCAGAGCTCAACAGAAAATTTTACTTTCAAATCCAAAACTTAAGAGAATAAAAAGGGAAACAGGAAAGAAAAATCATAAAGGGTTCAATAAAGCTAAACTGTTTACATTCCTACATAGGAAAATAGTACTTGAAATGCCTAAGAATGTTCTCATTATTGGGGCAGTTGAAGGAGTATACAAAGACAGAGGGTATGGATAAGAGTTAAATATGATGTGATAATTATCCTAAAAAATAAAATTAAGGGGTGAGAAAAGGAATGCATTGGAAGAAGGGGAAAGAAGAAGTAAAATGAGGTAAATTTTCTGACATCAAAGAGGTGCAAAAGACTTTTTATACTGAAGGAAAAGATGGGAGACATGGCAGGGGTGGAGTGTGTGAATATTACTCTCACTACAATTGGCTCGTTGAGGGAATAAGATACACTTTCGGTTGGGTATAGAAATCTACTTTATCTTCTAGGAAAATATGAGAAAAAGTGAACAGGGCAGAGAAATTAATAGAAGGGAGTGCAGATTGGGGAAGGTGAAATTCAGAAGCAAAACTCTTTTGAGAAAGGCCAGGATGAAAGGAGAGACAGACAGACAAGAGACAGAGAGTAGAATAAACAGAGGGAATATAGAATATAGGATGGAGAAAAATACGTAGTAATTATAACTGTGAAAATATTTATGTAAGTTTCTCTGATAAAGGCCTCATTTCTCAAATATATAGAGAATTGAGTCAAATTCATAGACATAATAGCTATTGCTCAATTGATAAATGAAGGATAGAAACGAAGTTTTCAGATGAAGTATTCAAAGCTATTTTATAGTCATGAAAAAAATTACTTAAATCACTATTGATTAAAGAAATACAAATTAAAACAACTCTGAGCTAGCATACCACACCTATCAGATTGACTAATATGACAAAAAAAAAGAAAAATGATAAATGTTGGAGGGATGTGGGAAAATTGAAACATTAATGCACCATTGGTGAAGTGATATAACCATTCCATCATTCTTTAGAGCAATTTGGAACTATACTCAAAGGTCTAGAAAACCATGCATGTCTTTTGACCACTACTAGATCTATATCCCAAAAAGATGTTTAAAAAGGGGGAAGGACATATATGTACCCAAATATTTATAGCAACTCTTTTAATGGTAGCAAAGAATTAGAAATTGAGGGATGTTCATCAATTGGGGATGACTGTACAAATTGTATTTGATTGTAATTGAATACTATTGTGCTATAAGAAATGATGAGCAGAATGCTTTTGGAAAAAACTGGAAAGATTTACATGAACTGATGCAGAGTGAAATGAGAAAAATCTGGAGACCGTTGTATACAGTAACAGCAATATTATATGATAATAAATGTGAATGACTTAGCAATTCCCAGCAATGCAATGATCCAAGACAATTCCAAAGGGTTTATGTTGAAAATGCTACCCATCTCCAGGGCAAGAACTGATATATTCTGAATTCAGATCGAAGCATAATTTTTCTTTATTTTTCTTAGGTTTTTTGTCTGTTTTTTTTTCTTTAACAACATAATATGGAAATATGTTTTGCATAACTATACATGTATAATCTATACTAAATTTCTTATCTTCACACAGGGCCAGGGGAACAGGAGGGAGGAAGAGAATTTAGAACCTACAAATTTCTAAAGAATGAAATTGCTTTCAAAATAATGAGAAAATAAAGTATTAAAGGGAAATGGTTTTACATGGAAAGTAGCATTGCTAGCCTATACTTTTGATAATTGTGATTTTTGAAATATATTATTTGATATTGTGATATAAATGATAAGACTTAAATATGGGATCATTTAGGCTAATTGGTCCTAATACCCATAAAACATATAAGCAAGGACAGTTTCCACTTTTCTACTGTCCCAATTCATTCTGTCCCTATGTCAAGCAGTTAAACAATGGCAGCTTCTGATGAAATGGAATTCTTGGCCATCTGTAGCAGCTGTGAGTCACATCTATCCCTGGAGTATCTGATTGTCAACTCAAAACATCACCTAATTTTTGTCCTAATAAAGAAACTCCCCTGACCAGAACCTGATAAAGAACCCATAGCATTCCCACCACCACATTTGGGTCTGATTGTAAATTCTACTTCCCACATGTGGCATCAATTACCTGTTTGAAACCTTGCCTGATTTTTGGGTATAAACTTCCTGCTCATAACCTTTGCTCTGAGTTTGTACTCCAAGTGAAATGTTTATCTCTGTACACATCTCTTTTTCCCTTAAGCTGGATGAGTTTCTTTGCATCTTTAGGGTTGAATCTCTTTGTCTTCATTGCCATATAGTGGAGTGTGTGTGTGTGCTTTTCTTTTACCTCATTAGTGCACCAAATAATATTAAATGTCATGTTTGTACTAGTTTCCCAAGTATTGATTTCTAGTGAGTCTTTGGACATGGTTCTTTCCTTTCTACATAAAACAGTTCTATAAAAGATGGATTGAGAGGAGGTATTTAAAGGCAGGAGGAAAAGTTAGGAGGTTATTATAAGGAAAGTGAGTGAAGTAGTGAATCGAAGCCAGTACTTATAATCAGGTAGAAATTAATTCAAATTCTGCCTTAGACATTTCAAGTTGTATGACCCTGGACAAATAACAATCTTCCTATACCTTGATTTTCTCAGTTTTGTAATGGGGCTTGTGATAGCACCTACCTCACAAAATTGTGTGAATGAAGTGAGATACATATATAAAACATGCTGCCAACTCCAAGTTCTGTGTAAATGCCAGTTATGATTCTTAATAATTAATAAGGATTTGAACTAGGATAATGGCAATGTAAATAAAAAAAAAAGAAGGAAGTGTGAGACCTATTGTCAGTTGACAGAAATTAGCAACTGATTCAACTTGGGAAATAAATGAAAGAGAAAAATCAAAGATAACATCAAGGTTTCAAATACAGAAAACCAGGGATCTGGTAGTTCTACTAAGAGAAATTAAATCAGAAGAGATACTGGATTTAGGGAGAAAGAAAATGATGTGACTCTGTGCATGTTGAATTTAATGGACATATCCACCATATAGTTGCAGATGTAGGACTGTAGCTCAGGAGAGAACTGGATTTATAATTTGAGCAACATCTATGTAAGATAATATAAAAAACAATGGAAGTGGAAGGGATTACCATGTGAAAGAATGTAGAGACAAAGGATAAGAAAGCTGAGGATAGAACCTTAGGGTAGGTGGGTATGAGGGTGAAGATGAACCAGCAAAGGAGACCAAAGAGTATTCATGAAAGTAGGAGGAATACCAAATGAATGCAAAGTAAGGAGAAAACATGCAGAGGAAAGAGATTATGGACAATATCAAAGTCTCCAGAAGGTCAAAGACAGGAGGGAGGAGGGAGGAACAGGAGAGAGGAATCTTTGATAAACATTTTTATCAAACAGGAGGGGGGAATCTTTGATAAACATAGTAGGAGGAATCTTTGATAAGATTAGAAGACTATTGAGTTTTCATGATTAAGTAGTTACTACAGACCTTGGGGAGAAAAGATCAGTTGAGTGGTATGAACAGAAGCCAGATCGAAAGCAGATAGGAAGTAAGGGTAATAAAGAAGAGGGATATATGTGAGTAGATTAATATTGCAAAAATTTTGGCAGTAAAGTGGAACAGAGCTATGTCTGCTGCTCTTAAACAGAATTCAGACATGGGACAATTAAAAATATTTAATAAAAAGTGAAGAATAATCCCAGTTCCCAACTGTACATTAACCCAGTACATATTTATTGGTGTTTGACTTACAATGTAACACTTTCTTTTACACTTTTAAAATACACCAGATTTAAAATACAAGATTTTTTTCATTTTTTATGATGTTGGAAGATATATGATTATTTTAAATTAAGAGTTCACAGATTTGGCAGTTCAAAATATAATTGGTTCTCTATGATCCAGGATTTTTAGTTTTATGCTTAGATAGTCCCTTATGCTAAAAAAAAATGTTTGTCTCAAACACCTGGTCAAGTCAGGTCATTTACTAATTCTAGGGAAAGACAAGTTGAGGCTATTTATCACTTAGGTTACTAAACAAGAGAGAAGTCCTAGAAAGCTCAGAAGATTCCAAGCCATTCTGAATTTTGTAATGAATAAGCTTCAGAGCAAAGCAACATAAAACAGAGAAAAGTGTTTCTTTTTAATGATTTTATATTTGCAAGAGATTGGTGAGAAAGAAGTTAGAGAATGACCACTTAGCAGGGCAGTTGAAAGCGGAGAGCAGAAAGCTAAGGCATGGGCAGGCCAATTCATAGTCTTGACTCATAGTAGAAAATCTATCCTTAGCTAGATTACTTTCAAATATGGAACTCATTATACACACACACCCACATGCACATACACATACACAGAGAATAATGTGAGGATTTGAATAAGATATAGTCAAGGGAATATTAATATAGTAAATAAGTATCTTTATTCTTTTAATGAATACCTGCTACTGGAAGGATAAGCTTCCTGTATCTCATGAAGATTATGAAGAATTGATTTCAGGCTTTCATAGACAGACAAATACGCATATAATTTATTAAGTGCTTACTATGTGTCAGTCATTGTGATAAATGTTAGGGATACAAATGCAAATAAGCAAGACAGTCCTTACCTTCAAGGAGCTTATATTCCAATAGGAAAAGAAAACACACACACACACACACACACACACACACACACACACACACACACACACACACATATATGGATGCTGGTGAGTGGACGGGGATGGGGGATGGATTCGGAGAAGGGATAGGATGAGTCCAGATGAAAATAAAGTGAAGGATGCTAGGGTCCTTTCTAAAATGGAATACTAACCTTAAAAATGTTTAAATCCATTTTATTTGTTGAATAAACAAGTAATTGAGGTAAAAGGGAGATTAGGGGCCAATCAGTTTTCCCTTGTAGGTCTATAATACATTTTATTCAGACCAGTTGTCCAGGTCCATAATGCTTCTATCATAGCTAAGTAAGTTTAAAATTTGAGAAACTCATTGCTACAGAAAGTTGCTGTTTCAGACTCATTCCTCATATAAGGCAAGTTGTCAGAGACTCCATGCTTTTATCAGCCATAATGTCTTTCCTGACTTTATTCTGTGTTGACTTCCTCCACATGCATCTTTGAACCTTTTGTTTCCAGTTTCTATTCCTGACATTAAATAAGCTGCTTCTCTTGGTTGACTGCCTTTGTAAATGACTATGTTTGACTTTAGTACAATTTTCTCTTAGACTGGAGCATCAAATTATACATGCATAGACATGAATCCATGCCATCCATCTTCTCTCCCCTACACCTCCTCAGAGGGGCAGGCATTCCAAAATCTTTCCGGCAAAACAAACAAGCTCTTTCTAGGCACAGACCCCTGACATATAAGAACAATCACAAAGCACTTACAAAAGCCAAACAGAGGGTATGTTGGGCACACATTCCCTTTTAACTTCCTCCTTATACTTAGCACTTCCATGAAGAGACACAATGGCATTTACAGGAAAGGCAAGTTATGCTTTGATACAGTTTCCTGCCCTCAGAGGTATACCTAGGCTAGAGGCATCAAACACATGGCCAACATGTTGCGTGTGACCCACAAGACCCAAGTGTGGCCCAAGCCAGATTAGGATATTGTTGAGAAATATTTAACAAAACTAATGAAAATACAATAAAACACAGATAACATTACATTTTAAAACTAAATTAATATGTATCCCACAGGGACCTTTATATATGTATTAGTCAATTTTAGCTTCCTTTAGCTTCAAGGACACATGTGGTCTCAAGGCTGCAGGTTCCCACCCCTGAAATAGTAGCTCCTATTTCTGAGTTTCATACCACTGACTTAGATATTATGTTCCTTTCATGAAATCAAAACTACAAAAAGAAATCAATATTGATATTAACAATAATCTTCCTCCTCTTTAATTAATCACATTAGCACAACCTGTTCTCACAACCTCAGTAGTGATATAATGCAATCCAGTTTCAGATGCACTACTATTATTTGCTATTTCAATAACTACCCATTCAATAAATTACTAAAAGTTTCATTACTACCCTTAACCATGGTGCTAAATGGTTCTCTGGTAACATTTTTTAATACTTGTAAGTAATAAGTATGACAGGATCATTGGCCCTCCTAATAATCATCAAAGATTGCAGAGCCAACTATCTGTTTTCAAGGGATAAAGAGTTAATCTAGACTTTGCCAGCTTAGTTTGGTACATAAGCACTGTACCAGGGAGTAGAGAGGAGGCAGCCTAGAAGTGGGGACAGGGGCTATGCTGCTGATTAAGGACCAGTGTCAGCTGCCTGCTAAAGAACAATGTAGAATGTAAATTTCTTGAGGGCAACGGTTATCTGGCATAGGACCTTTCTTATAATAAAACCTTAATAAATGTTTGCAAATCTTTTAAAATTAATTGAATACTCAGGATCCAGACCTGGAAAGGTACTGAAGGCAAAGAATAACCCCAGAGACATAGAAGGTCAGGTAGGACCAAAACTATAAGACACACTAAGGGGAGAGGCACACGTGAATATATTCACTATCCCATGTATGGAAATCCAGTGCTAAGATCAGTAGCAGCTTTGACTAGTGACAGACCCATTTATAAACAGGAAAGCCTGTCCAAGGAGTAGTAGAGCAGGCTAGTAGAAGCAATCCAGGTTGCAAGGAACAGTGTGCCTCAGCTGGTTTTGGCAACAGTTTTAGAGAGTTGATTTTGACTTTTGTTACCCCCATGTCCACAGTAGACTCTGTGTAGCAGAGAATTAAAGAACCTTCTAACAAGATGTGGACAAAGCATCTTGTAACTACACACACACACACATGTATATATATATATAATATATATATATATATATATATACATATATACATACTCAAGTACATATATGTGTATGTATATATGTGTGTATACATATATACAAATACATATATACACATGTGTGTGCATACACCAGGTAGAATTGTATAGTGTAAAGAACATTGAAATAGGATTCAGGAGATAACTGAGTTTGAATTATACATCCTCCCCTCATTAATTGTATGGTCTGGTGCAAGTCACTCAAACTATGAGGTTCAGTTTCTTCATCTCTAAGCTGAGTACAATCATACCTATAGCATTTACCTCACTAAATTCAGAAAATAAAATGAGATAATATATGCAAATTACTATGAAAATGTTAGTGTGTTACTTCCAATATTTCTAAATATTTTCCTCCTAGTTAGAATGGTGAGTCTGAAAGTTATAGTTTTTATATCTGCAATAATAAACTGGGTCTAATATTTTCCTTTTTCCCCCAAATTGCTATATGACTAATAAAGTAATATATTTAAATATCAACTTGCTTTGGTGTTCTTTGGCCTTCATAGTTTGACAATTTCCCTTAGATTTAACTTCAGCAGCCCTGTCTACAGCAAGCTATTAAAACTAATGGCCTCCAGATGAATGGTGCTGTCAGTGGGGATACTTATTATCTTGTAACATTAAAATAGATTTATTGTGCTACAGTTCTTTTTTAAAAGGGGATATAGAAAGAGTGTGAATTTGGTGAAAGATGACAAATCACAGGCAGAAAATACAGTAATATGAAGATCTATGTGACCTATATGAAAAATGTCAACAATCAATTGCTGAAAATCCCTGATGCCCCTATACATTACTCACTCTAAAAAAATAAATAACTAAATGTCCAGACATTTGTATTTTGTTGTTAATTTGTAAAAGCCTCTCAAAAGTTGTGTAGCAATAAAATTTCTATATTGATATACACATCTGAGTGACAAGAGAAGTAGACTCTTTCCTACCAATGATTTCATGCCTTAACACCTGAGATCTCCTAACGGAAGAAGAACAATCAGAAATGCCTCAAACTGTTAAGACTTAACATCCCCTGTCACAATTGCCAGACAGTTTGGGCTGCCTTAACAGTTGTTGCAAGCATTTCTTTATTTCTTATGGATATTTATGAATCATCATTTTTCTAAAAAAAATTATTAGGCACTTAGTTACAAAAGACAATTTGATGTGTACCTTAGAAAGAAATTGCAACAGCTTTGGTTCTATGGGTAGCAATGCCCAAGAAGTCATTTCAGCACCTCAAGTATAAGCCACTCATTTAGTCTTTCATGTATGCGTAGTAATTTATCCTTTCTTTTCTTCCCTCAAAAAAATTCCAATGAGAGATCAATTAGATGACTTCTAAAGACCCTTTCAATTCTAGGAAAGAAAGGATATCTCCCTCCCTAATGAGTTAAATCTGTATAGCCTGAAACACTACTATGGGGCTGAATTAGAATAGCCAGTGAGTAAATACAACTTTGACTAAAAGACTATACCTAACAATAGACCATACTTCATATCCATCAACCATGGATATCTTGAGCATCTTGTCATCTGCCCTGTCAAAAATGATGTGTCTGATTCTAATTTGGAACCCCTAATCAGGTTAGAAACCACAGCATCCTAGGCATCTTAAGTCCTGTGCAGTTTTTAGGCCTTAAGAGGTTGACTAGGCCACATAATTTAAATTATTCAATAAATATGCTAAGTGAATTAGAATATAGATGACACAATGGAAAAAATATATGTAAAATTCCTTGTAAAACTAAAACCATATAAATGTTAACTGTTGTTGTTTATGTTGTTCTTTAATTGATTAAATAAAGACATTCAGGCCAACTTTTGGTGATATGAGAAATCTTATTTGAGTCAGCACCAAAATGGTGTATATTATCTAATCTAATGAACTGCTCATGTCCTGGGATTGGTAACCTAGAACAAGGGGCATTGTGAGTTTCAAATTAGGTAATGTATATAAAATACAGAACATTCTAAAAACCTTAAAGTGCTATATAAATGCTTGTCACTCTCCTCCTCCTCTTCTAATTCTTCCTCCATTACATTTGGAATAAAAATATGTTGAATCAAAAATGTGTGAATCTCATCTCGCTCACACAAACCTTTATGTCACAGATCATATATGCCACAATAATCCTACATAAAGGCTTAATTAATAAAAAAATCTAAGTATAATAGTATTTGAAGAGCAAAGGGGAGTAATTTACAGACTAAATTTTAATAACAGGTCTTATAAAAAATAGCATGAGATTTTGTATTTGATCCTGGAGGTGAATAGGGAGCCACTGGACCTTATTGAGTTGGGGGTAGGGAGTGTCAAATGATGAGACTGGTGCGTTAGGAAGCTCATTTTGGTGGATGAATAGAAGATGGACTGAAAAAGGAAGAAACATGTCAGGGCCAACAAATGGTTGGCAATAGCCCATGGCAATGGTTCAGACATAAGGAAATGAGGGCTGTACCAGGGCAGCAGGATAGGAGGAGAGAAATGGGAGCATTTCAGAGATATTATCAAATTAAATTCAAGACCTTGTCTAAAGATTAAATACAGAAAGTGAAGAGCTAATAAAGGGGACTAAGGAGTGATCATCGTTTTATAGGTTTGACAGGGGAAGTTAAAGTGCTTTGCAATTGCCAAAAAACAATGGATTCTGTTCCCTTTCTTCTTTTCAGCTCTGGGCCCAAGTCATTATCTCAAATTTCTGTCCCAGATCAACAAACTATTGGAAGAGATCTATAAAGTGTCTCTTCAGATTCATGTTTAAATCATGGCAATAAACATTCTTTCCCATGTGTATAGACACGCCAAACTCCTACTTTTAAATAACCATAACTAACATTTATTTAGAACATTAAATCATTTCATTAATCAATAAACATTTATTAAGAAGATAGTCAACAAACATTTATTAAATATCTCCCATATTCCAGGTGCTGTTGCTACTAAGAAGAACAGGATAAAACAAAATTGTCCTTGCCTACAAGGAGATTATAGTCTATTGAGAGAAATAACTGGAATACTTTTAAGGATATATAAATATACATATATCTATATATACACACACACAAAGTAAGTCAAAGTAAGTTTTTGGAAGGTGCAGAAGCATAGAATAGACAAGTCTTCAAATAGTAGGTAACACTCAAGATGAGCCTAAAAGGAATTTGGGCATTCTAAGAGTCAGAGGTGGAGAAGTAACACATTCCCAACATCGAAGACAGTCTGGGGGCAAGTACAACCTAAGGAGATGGAATATCATGAGTGAGAAAGAGAAGTAGGACTGTTTGACAAGACTGCAAAGGGGAATAATGTATGATAAGTGTAAAAATATGCACTGCAGTCAAACACCAACTAAAGGAGGCTATACTTTTTCCCTAGAAGTAATAGCAGACACTCAAGTATTCTGACATCATCGTCTGATCGGTGTATTTGGACTGTCACCTTCACAAGTAAGTGTGTGGAAGATGGGCCAGATTAAGTAGTGAACTGAAGAAAGGAAACCAAATTGCTGGAGGCAATAGTCCACATGATAAGTGATGAGGTCCTGAACTATATAAGCATGACTCTCTAAATGAAATCACCCCAATCTCTTGACACTCCACAACAGGAAAAGAAATGTAAAAAATTGGAATGACTTTGACAGTCATATCACCGCTATTCTGAAACTCATAGTCCTCCTGATTTCTTATTTAAAAAAAGGTTATGAAATGGAGAATTTCCCTGGTTCAAACAAATAACACGAGATAGAATTGAAATTCTTCACCTACAGAAAAGGTACAGAGTTTACATCACAGTTTTATAAGTATTACTAGAGTTTTATAGCATATTCTTAGAATTTCCAAGGATGGACTTCCAGTATAAAGGAAGCTGCTTATTTATGAAACATGGCCAATAAAGCTTTTCTCCAGTTATGTCACCCAGCCTTGAAACATTAGTCCCAGGAACATGGATGTAACAAGAACTTATGTTTTAATCAAAAGTCAAGACCATAAAAGCCATGTACTCATATGGAATCCAGAAACTTGCAAGGGAAAGAAAAATATCAATCTTTTATAAATCCATTTTTTACTTCACAAAATGGATTTTGTGAGGTGATTCATAAAACTGGTGATAAAATATGACTTTGGTGGTTGTTATTGTTCATTCTTAAAGGTAGACCTTGATGAATAGAAAGAAGCAGATAGAAAGAAAAATTGATAGACCTTTTTTAATTTTGAGAAGTAGAAAACAAATTTTGAGTTGCTCTTAACAATGGATGATATCTATGGGAGTAGGATGTCATATTATTTGATTATTGCAAAGGGATTGTTATCTAAGATGAGGTAATGCAGTATATTGGAAAGAGTATTCACCTGTTGCTAAGAGACCTGGCTTCTAGTCCCAGATCTGTGACCTTTCTCAAGTCATTTTCCTTTTCATGAGTCTAAATTGCCTCATCTATAAATTGACAGGTTTGTAGAATGATGTGTAAAGTTCCTTTCAATTTTAAAGCTCTAATTCCAGAAGTAAAATTCTGCTAAGCTACCACCAAAATTCATTGGTGGGATAACCTGGAAAATACAGGAAGGAAAGAAAAAGCTGATATTTCTGACTTGTTGATTTAAAAGAAAATTGGTAACTCGGTTATTGGGGAGTGAAAATTTGAAGAAAACATTATGATCAAGGAATAGAAGAAAAGACAGAATTCTAATAAAGGTCAGTTTTACAAATGACTAGTCTGCATCCATCGATTCCACATTTCCTCTTTTATGAGAGAGACAGAGAGAAAGAGAGAGAGAGAGAAAGAGACAGAGAGAGAGAGAGAGACAGAGACAGAGACAGAGAGACAAAGAGAGACAGAGAGAGAAATCTAAAGATAAAGCAATGGAGAAACCAGAATTATTTGGAGTCAATTAGAGTGGATTTGATTCAAGTAGTCACTGCAAACAACCAGGCCAACTTAGTCTGGAAAGCTTCCAATGAATGCAACTGAAACAACATTTCAGAATGAGGATAGAAACCAAAGTTTTATTTTTTTTAAAACGAAAAGAATAGGTTCAATCACTGGCCTCACCATGAACAATCATTCAACAAGCATTCATTAAGCCAAGAAGGGTTCTAGGCCCCTGAAGATATGAACACAAAATGAAGAGAGAGTCTTTCCTCAAGGAACTTAGTGGGGAGAGAAAACATTCAGATAGACTGATAGATGACAGAACTATGCCTACGCATATAAATATATACATGGACAGTCTACCAGTACCATTCCAGAAAATTGAACCTCTTCCATTTGAATTGTCGTAGAAAGATTCTGAAGATCACCTACAGAATAAGGTGGTAGACTCTCAGTTCCTATCTTGAGCTGAACTGCCAAGCATTCATACTGTATTGCAGAGAAGACAACTCCAGTGGGATGGCCATGCTATTCAAATGCCAAAAGTACATTTGCCTAAAAGACTATTTTACAAGGAACTCACATAAGGCAGGTACCCATGTGACAGTCAGAAGAATTGATACAAGGACATCCTCAAAGTCTCTCTGAAGAACTTTGGTATTGACAGTGAGACACGGAAAACAATGGCACAACATCACCCACCCAGCATGGTATGCCTGCATCAAACAAGGTAGTATGCTCTATGAGCAAAGCAGAATTTCAGCAGCTCAAAAGAAACATGAGATAAGCAAATTCAGAAACATCTCCATCCAGATGTTCATGTGGACCACTTGTACTCAAACTATGGCAGATTCTTCCAAGCTTGTACTGGTCTGATCAGCCATACTTGGGCACACCATACCTTGACTACAACATACTGATGATATTTTGGTCATGCTCAAGCACAGAGGACAACAATGTGTGTGTACGTATGTGTGTGTTCATAAATACACACACAGATTAGAGAGGGTGAACTGACAACTGGGAGTATCTAGGAAAACCTCTTAAAGTAGGGAGCATTTAAACTGAACCTGGAAAGGAATTTCCAGGGTTTCCAAGAAAGGGTGAGTGGAGAGAGCATTTCATACTTATGGCAAAAAGCCTGTGCAAAAACTTAGAAATTAAAGGTGGAATACTGATAATGGAGACTAAGTAGATCAATTTAGCTAGAGCATAGCATGACCAAGGTAGAAGAATGTGTAATCAGTCTGGAAATATAGGTTGATGCTAGATTGTGAAGGGCTTTGTGTGCCAAACATGGGGATTACAGTTATTTTGGTGTTTTTTTTTCCTAAAGGGGTAAGAGATATAAAAATTCTTGACCAAAAGTATTATATGGTCAGACTTAGGCCTAAGGAAGATTAATTTGGCAGCTTGGTGGAGGATGAACTGTAGTAGACGTGGGGAGAACAGTTATTATAATTTGAATGAGAAGAACACAGAAGCAAAAGAAAGTTAGGAAAACAATAGACTTGACAACGGATATGCACCAGAAGTTTTCTTTGCTTTCTAAAATTTCTTCCTCTGTGTATACGTGTGTATGTGCGTGCGCGTGTGTTGCTAGGGAGAGACCCAGGATCTATCTAATACCTTTCATGTATCTGTTCTCATATACCAATAACCAGGAACTCCAAGTATATAAAATTGCAGAATGACATTTAAGAGCTAAATAACACTGGAATTTTGGTTGTGTGGGCGAACAGGATGAGGACAGTGAAGTTATTTACCCAGAAATGAGTTCTCTTTCTCTTTCTCTCTCTCTTCTAAAATAGCCTTGGTTTTTCTACAAAACAGCAAACTGTCAAACAGTTCAAATGAATACGTGAACTCTTCAATTGGAAGCTGAAAAGAAACTTTCACAAGTCATGTTATATTGCTAAATTAGTCCCAATTGTTTAATTTGTAGGATTTATTTGAACTTTAGGGAGTTTAAATTATTTTTCTTCTTTTGCCTGTGTTAAACAGATGCAGGAACCTTTAAAACCAGGAGTTGATTAGCATGGTTCTCAGAAGCTCCCCACTGGGCATAGCCAACACCATTCATCATTGACCACAATGGTCTAGTGTCAGAGGCAACAGACACCCCATGTTCACAGTAAATTCTTTTCAGACACTTAAAGAGAGGTTTCCATATAGCCCTTCTCTGAGACATGCCTTCTACTCCCTTACTGTCACCTGAAAATTCTGTTAGAAAAACCCTCAGGTACTGCTCAGAAAAGGGGGAAGAACAAAAAATTGTATAAGTTTCCTCCTGCTTGTCACCTACAAGAGTGGGAGGAACAAAATTAGGTAGGGAAAGAGAAGACAGTAGAGTTAAGCAGAATGTAGGACATAGGCCTTTCACACTTTCATTGTTAGCATAAATGTCAAGGGCTTTATTTTTCATTCAATTCCAAAGCATTACAATATTTTTTCCCAATGATATAAGGGTGAAGTGGGATTATAGAGTTAACTACATCAGAGTTATGGGGGAAATCGATTTAATTCAATTCAAATCGACTAGGTATTAGGTAGGAGGAAGAAGCGTAGGGACATTATCTGTGTTTCTTTGCCCTCTTACACATTAAAAATCCAGGGTAATCCTAACTCAGAAAACAGCATCCTTCCTTTGACTGCTCCTCCAAGGACTATGAATCTGGGAAGGCAAATGGGGCAGATGATGTTTTGACAAAATGTCAATGTCCTGGCCAAGGCCAGTGTCGATCTGTTTCAGCACTGTAATCACAAATGGATTGAAATGTTTGTTACTGAGAAGAAACTCCCCCCTGAACCTACTGCTTTATGTTCTTCATAAAGATGTCTCCTTCCTACCTTGATCCCACAATCTCTTGAATAAAAGTGGCTATTTATTCATTGAAGTTCTGACATCAAAATTTTCTACTCTCCATGATCTTAAAGATCTTCAGATAAAGAGAATGCTGGCCTTTAAGATACACTGGGTATAGGTTGAATGTAAAGAGGAAGTGCTTGTAACAAGGGAGGAGTATCAAAGTCAAGGATGATTTCAAAGTCTTTAAACTATTATTTGATTAGAAGTGGAGGGATCAGAGCAACTATCCTAATTTATAACTGGTTTCTAAATTAAATCATTCCAAATATATGAGGAAGAGGCAGTGTAAGCAACATTATTCTTTCTCCCTGATAGAAGAATAATTTTTAATTTTAACCATTTATAATCAAGTATTTATTGAATATTTAATATATGTAGGCTCTTTCATTTTACACATTTTAATTTATCCCGTGCAAAATTTATTGGTATTTATGAATATATTTCACAAGAATTATTCTTTGCTACTTGTAATAACCATTTAAAATCATTTACATGAAATATGGATGACAATAAACAACAGTAAACCAAGTGACAGAATAAATGAAAAATTGCTCAAGTTTACTCTGCAAAAACACAAGAGGGCTTTCAAGTTAATGGAAAAATATCGAATTGAAAGAGATGTGCATGCAGAGTTAAATAGGAATCCAAAAAGAACCTGCAAAGGTCTTACCTGAATCCAGATAAGATAAATCAAAGCAGTGATTTAATGCATAATGGTGCCTGCTAGGTGGCCCAGTGGATAGAGCACAAGGCTTGGAGTCAGGAAGACCTAAGTTCAACTCCAATTTCAGACACTTACTAGTGTGTCTGAGCAATTCACTTAATAAAGATCCTGGAAAGGTTTACCATTTCCTTTCTCCACAGCTCATTTTACAGATGAGGAACTAAGGCAAGGAGGATTAAGTGACTTCCCCAGGGTCACACAGCTTGCAAGTATCTGAGACTGGATTTGAATTTATGAAGAGGAGTATTCCTGTTTCCAAGCCCAGTGCTCTCTCCATTGTGCTACCTAGTTGCTCTTAATTATTATTTGTTTGTTTGTTTGTTTATTGTTGTTGTATGAAGAGAAGGAAACACATGATTATAAAATTAATTCCTGTTTAACTAATCTTGACTAGTCAGAGACTCTTCCTTCCTTGCATTTCCAGGCATAAAAGGAAGGGATTTCTCTCCAATTCTGATCAACAGTTATGGCAGCTAAAAGTACATAGCAGAAAGAACATGGGATTTCCTAGATAAGACTAAGGCTGTATCTCAAGTCAATGACTGACCCTTTCTGCTTCAGGATTCTTTTTCCTGAACCCAGGTAACTAGACAGTGCTTCTGAGAGGTAGACATTTCTACTTGTGACAGCTATCTTGTGAGTTCAAGAGGCCTAAAATCTTTAATTTGGATTTTGGTTACTTAAACTACACCCTTTTCTGAGGAAATGGCCAGTGCCAAGAAAACGTGACATGGATGCCTGGCTGATGAGCAGATAGATCTTGAGTTGCTACTTAAACAGTACAGATCCAAGATGAAAGTGAAATATCTGTTCATTTACAATCACTCCAAGCTATCAAAACCTGAGCAATGAACAAGTGAGGCTTGGGTTGGAATCTATTTTTGGCCAATCAATGAGAGCTAGAGTGATTTGGGTTTAAAGTAGCTCCATTTGAGTCCAAATGGGCTTTCTCAAAACCTGATTTTCCAGAGCTATATTTCAAGAAACCACAAATGAAAACTACATAAAACAAAAGAATTCATAATAGTTCCAAAATTCTCCAGAAGACTTTACCTTCTAGGAAAGCATAATAGGAATGAAAATCTCTAGTTTCAGATTTAAGTATGAGTTAATGTATTGTTTTTCTCTCTTGTGTTTTAAGCATTTCTTTTGTGGTAAAGGAAATACATACCTGACATCTAATGCTTTGTGCACTGAAAAGCTTAAACCATTGCTTGGGTTTTGACCACTGCCTCCTTTTAAATATTCTCAACTCACTTTTCTTGATAAATTTCTCCTGATTGTTTTCCTACTCATCTGATTAATGCCTATTAGTCTCCTTTGTTGGATTGCTGACTGTGTCTACCTTTTTCTCTTTCCTCATATGTAAAATGAAGACACACTGGAAAAGAAAATACAAAGCATTCCAGTATCTTTGCCAAGAAATTTCTCTCATTAGCCATCTAGTTGAACTCATACATGAAAGATGATCTCTCCACTCTTTCAGCTTCTGCTTGAAGATGGCTAAGGATGAGGAACTGAATTCACCCAGGTAATTAGACAGTGCTTCTTAGAGGTAGATATTTCTATTTTTGACAGTTACCTTGTGGCACCTCTTCATGCAGCTCATTCTAATTTTTGGAAAGCTCTAATTTTTAGGGAGCAGCTAAGTGGCTCAGTCTTAAGGAACACTTAAAGACAAAGATTGTAGTTATTTTCCACTCATTGAGTCATGTTCTATTTGTCCTTCATTCTCAAAGAGGACCATGACATTAAGATGATGATATGACTTGCAGTTGACTTTGATTTGAGTGAGGGAGGACTGTGCAATGTCACCAGCATTACTTTCTCCTCCAGAGTCATCTGGGTCCAGTGGCTAGGTATTCATCAAAATGGCTGGAGATGGTCCAGAATGCAATGGGAGACCCTGATCATTTTAGGCTAAGGTCTCATCAAATTATGACTTTGAGTGAGATACACCCATCTAATGAATGGGTCTCTTTAAGTATCCCTCACAGGATAGCCCCTTTAAACTGACAGGGGAAGACCTCAGGGTTCCTGGGTAAAAGAGAAACATTCACTCTGTGTTAGGAGAGCTGGGACCTGTTGTCAAACCAATGACCTCCAGAGTGAATTGGGCTTAAGGCTTAGTCTTTGAGTAAGAAATCTAGCTGGTAAACCAAAAGGAAAAAAGCAACTTTTGGCCATAGAAGTGTACTTTCCCCTGCCTATGCAGAACCCCAGGCAAAGACAGGGAGGAGAGGAGAGGAGGGGAGGAGAGGGGAGAGCAGAGGAGAGGGGAAGGGAAAAGGGAGGGGAGAGGGGAGGAGAGAATACAGTCTTAACAAGCATCTAAAGATAAAGATTATAGTTACTGTCCACTTCTCTAGGCAACTGAATTTTGATATAATTTTCCATAAGCCCTCATGACTAACAATATCAAAGGACTTAGATCTACCAACGTTGTATACAGACTTCTGCTCTGCTCACTGCATTTCTCTTGGAATTGTCTTTGTCAACCCTTTCTAAAACCACACTGGCTCTCAGGTAGATGACATCTTCCAGGTGAAGGACTAGCCTATTAAGGAAGATTCTAACTATAATCTTCCCAGCAAACACTAAGAGAGAGACCCTCGCTATGATTGTCACAGCACAATTTAATTCCTTTACCTTTGTGTTCGTCCTTTTTCAAAGAGGACCATGACATCAGAGAAATGATAACAACTTGCACTTGACTTTGTTCTGAGGGAGGGAGAGCTGTGCAAGGTCACCAACCTCACTTTCTCCTCCAGAGCCATCTGGATTCAGTGACTAGATATTCATCAGGTTGACTGGAGATGACCCAGGATGCAGTGGGAGACCTTAGCCTTTTAGGCTAAGGCTTTTCAGGTACTCACTTTAAGTGAGGTAATGCCCTTTCAGTGATTAGACCTCTTTAAAAAGTAGTTAGGGAAATGTTTTCTTTCATAGAAAAGAAAAAATATAGATAAATAGATAAATTATGCTAGGAGGAGCAGGAGCCTCTTTACAGAACATCTTTAGAACTGTTATTGAGATGGACAATGGAGGCATCCTTGAACTCCTGAAGGATAACCTCCCCTTGCCATATAACCTGGAAAATTTCAGTATTTGTGTATGAGCAATCTCATACACAAATCTCAACTGGAATAGAATCAGCACCAGGTGCTTTGCCATATGAAAGGAGCCTAATGGCCCTCAAAACCTTTTCTTCCGTTGGAGATTCAACTAGGGAGGGATTGACTTTAACCTGAGGCAAATGGTCAGTGGCCTCAGCATTGATTGATGATGGTCTGTTAAGAACACTATGAAAATGTTCAGCCCATCTCTCTAGAATCATGTCTTTATCACTAACCAGTGTGGTTCCATCAGCACTGAGTAGTATCATAGGTTTTTGGTCCATAAATAGCCTTCAGAGAATCATGAAATACTTTGTATTGTTACTATCAGCATGAAACTGAATTTCATCTGCCTTCTTACTGAGCCAGGAATCCTGCATCTCTTTAAACTTTGCTTGTATTCTACTTTTGATGGAATTAAATGCTGCCCTTTCAGAGATAGACGAACTATCCTTATGGTAAATCCTGTGGAGCTCTTGTTTTTTATTTAGCAGCTTCTGAATTTCCCCATTATTTTCATCAAACCAGTGTTAGTGTTTGCAAGTGTTCTGACCCAGATGAGCAAATGTAATGCTGTACATGCTATCTCTGAAAGTGACCCATTCCTTTTCTGCTCCACTCTTGTGAACTATTGTTGGTTAACTTTCCCTCCAAGTTAGCAAGAAATTGTTCACACTTAGAGAAGAGCTCTAATTTGTTGACATTAATTCTTCTGGTAGTCATTTTGCCTTGGGGGTGCCTCTTTTGATGAATGAGAATATTTAGCTTGGAAAGGATAAGTCTATGATCATTTCAGCACCCTGCACTACACATTGCCTTTGTCACTCTCACATCTTGTCTGTCTTTTCTCCTCACAATCACATTGTCTATTAGATGCCAACCTTTGCTACAAGGGTGCATCCATGAAGTTTTATTGCATTTAGGTAAATGGAAGACAGTGCTGGCAATGAGATGGTCATGAGATGCACAAGTCTTCAGTAGCTATCACGCTATCAAGACTGCTTGAATCATATTTTCTCCAGACTAAAAAATGCTCAGTTTCTCCAACTAGTACTCACAATTCAGAGACTCAAGGCCTGCAGTATACTGATTTTCCTCCACTGAATGTGCACTCTCCAGCTTGTCATTGTCCTTTCTAAATCATCATACCCCAAATTTAACATAATACTGCAGAAAAGACTTGACAAGAGAAGAATACAATGGTCTATTACTTCCTAACTCTTAGAAAGTATGACCTCTTAATGCAGCTAAAATTTGGATTAGGATTTTTTTTTTGGTAATACTGATAAGTCATATTGAGCCTGAGACACATTAAACCACTACAAATTTTCAACATTTGCCACCTAGCCTTTCTATCCTCATTCTATTTTGTGAAGTCCATCTTTTGTACCAAGTGTAAGTCCTTGCATTTACTCTTACTGAATTTCATTAGATATTTTCCACCAATCAACACCACACCATCCATCCATGGAACCATCTCCAACAAATGAAGAAATTTTAAATGTTGTGCCACTTACCGTGACAGTATACTTTCCAGAGATGTACACATAGATGATGAAGGTGACACATGTATTGCCAGAGCTAATTCAGTGTTTGGGAGGCTCCAAAGGAAAGTGTGAGAGAAGAGGTATCAGACTGCATACCAAACTGAAGATCTACAAAGACATTGCGCCAACTTTATTGTTTAATGCCTGTGAAACCTGGACAGTATACTAGCACCCTGTGAGGAAATTAAATTGCTTCCATTTGGATTGTCTTAGAAAGGTTGTGAAGATAACCTGGCAATATAAGGTAGCAGAAAGAGAGGTCCTTTCTCAAGCTGAGCTGCCAAGAATTCAAACTCTACTGCATAAAGTAAGTTTGCCTAAAAGACTATTGTAGAGAACTCAAACAAGGTAAGTGCTCACAAGAAGTTCAGAAATAGTGATACAAAGACATACTTAAGATATCTCTGAAGAACTTTGGTATTAATTATGAGACACGGAACACTGACCAGGAACCATCCAGCAAGGCATTCTGCATCAAAGATAGCACTGTACTCTTTAAGAAAAGCAGAACTGAAATAAGTAAAAAGAAAACTGAGATGCAAAAATTTAGACATCTCCAAATGGGCCTTCAAGCTCATACTGATCTTATTAATCACAGTTGAACACACTGTACCTTGACCCCAACCTAGTGATGTCATTTTGTCCTCTTTGAGAACAAAGGACAACAATCAAGCAACAACTTTCTTTTCATCTTATTAGGTTCATTCTTAGGGTCTAATTGGTCAAGATGCTTCTCATCCCTCCTAGATTAGTGTCATTTGCACTTTTGATTCCTTGTTTCTACTGAGGGGAGCACAATATTTCTAATCACTGAGGTTCACCTCAGAGTAATCCTCAACTTTTATCTCTGCTTCACACTGCATACATAATCAGAAATCAGGTCTTGTTCTTTCTACCTCTATATTTCCAATCCTTTTATGCTCACACAACTCAGGCACTCATCATTTCTTGTCTAGATTATTACAATAGTGTCTTAATTGGTCTCTTTGCCTCTATATTCTTTTTTAAATATAAATTTATTTATCTAACTTTTTACATTCATTTTCACAAAATTTTGGGTTCCAAATTTTCTCTCCATTTGTCCCCTCCTCCCAGTCTAGTACACTGAGCATTGTAATTTTCCCTATCACCAATCTGCCCTCTCTTCTATCATCCCTCCCTTCCCTTGTCCCC
>CM053773.1:55936007-56031819 GCA_028658325.1 Potorous gilbertii
TGCTACTAGGAAATAAGAAATACAAGTAATGGGGAATAGAAAGTTATCTGGCCCTACAGGACAAAAGAGAAGATGGAGTAAGGGAAGGGAGGGATGAAAGAAGAGAGGGTAGGTTGGTGATATGGGTAATTAGAATGCTCAGTGTATTGGGAAGGGGGGAGGGGACAAATGGGGAGAAAATTTTGGAACCCAAAATCTTGTGAAAATGAATGTAAAAAGTTAAATAAATAAATTTATAAAAAATGAAAACAAAGTCATACACAATAAATAAATAAATAAATAAAAACTGCTATGACTATGTAGCATTAAGAGCCATTTCTTGAGCGATAGCTAACCACTGGGTAGAGTCAAGATAGTGGGGTAGAAGCAGAGACTTACTAGATGGCTCCCTCAAACCCAATCAAATACACATAAAAAAATGATTCAAAACAAATTCTGGAGCTGTAGGACTCATAGAATGAGGGAATGAAGCAAATCTTCACTTCAAAATTGTCTTGAAGGTCAATGGGAAGCAACTATCATGCTGGTCTGGGTGCAGAGTTAGGTATAGCATGGGACACAGTGGCACAGACTGCACCTGAGCAGGTCTTGGGGGGACTGAATCTTTGTCATCTGTGGTGGTTTCCAGATTTCACAACCCCAAAATGCCAAGGAAGGTCAATGGAAAAAACCTGTCAGAACTGTGTGAGAGACTAGAGTGGTCTGGCCACAGTCCCAGGGTAGTAGAGGAAGTGGAGGAACCTGCAGCAGTCATAGCAGGAATAGAGGCAAGGGCTGTTTCTGGAGCTCTAGCCTCAATGATTGTGGGGGTGGGGGGTGTCAAGTGGCTGACAGCACACCCTCAACCCCACTGGAAGCAGAGAATTACCTGAGAAAGAGCTCAAAAGTCAAGTAAATGGCTGAGAAAATGTGCAAAAAATGGAAAAAGAAAAAAAAAAGAAACAGACTATAGACTCTTACTTTAGTGGCAAGAAAGACCAGTATACAAACAGAAGACGACAAAAATCAAAGTTCCTACCTCCAAAGCCTCCAAGAAAAATATGAATTGATCTCAGGCCATGGAAGAGCTCAAAAAGAATTTTTAAAATCAAGTAAGAGAAGTAGAGCAAAAACTGGGAAGAGAAATGAGAGTGATGCAAGAAAATCATAAAATGTAAGTCAACTTCTTGCTAAAGGGGACCTAGAAAATAGCACCTTAAAAATAAGAGTAACCCAAATGGCAAAAGAAATCCAAAAAGCAATGAGAAGAATGCCTTAAAAAGCATAATTTACCAGATGGAAAAGGAGTCTAAAAACTCAGTAAAGAAAATTATTTCTTAAAGATTAGAATAGAGTAGATGGAAGTTAATGACTTTGTGAAAAATCAAGAAATTATAAAACAAAACCAAATGAATGAAAAAATAGCAGACAATTTGAAATATCTCTTTGAAAAAACAACTGACCTGGAAAATAGATTCAGGAGAGACAATTTAAAAAGTATTGTACTACCTGAAAGCCATGATAAAAAAAATTGCCTAAACATCATCTTTCAAAAAATTATCAAGGAAAACTGGCCTGATATTCTAGAAAGAGAGGGCAAAGTTGAAATGGAAAGAATCCACCAATCACCTCATGAAAGAGATCCCAAAAGGAAAACTCTTAGGAATATTGTAGCCGAATTCCAGAGCTCACAGGTCAAGGAGAAAATATTTTAAGTAGGCAGAAAAAAATATGTTTTAATATTGTGGGATCACAACAAGGATAACACAAGATCTAGCAGCTTCTACATTAAGGGATCAAGGGCTTGGAATATGATATTACAGAGGTCAAAGGAGCTAGAATTAAAACCAAGAATCATCTACCCCGCAAAACTGAGTATAATAGTTCAGGGGAGAAAATGGTCATTCAATGAAATAGAGGATTTTTCAAATATTTTTGATGAAAATACCAGAGCTGAATAGAAAATTTGACTTTCAAACACTAGAATCAAGAGAAGTATGAAAAGGTAAACAGGAAAGAGAAATCATAAGAGACTTACTAAAGTTGAACTGTTTACATTCCTACATGTAAAGATAATATTTGCAACTCTCGAGACTTTTCTCAGTATTAGGGTAGTTGGAGAAATTATATGCATATAAACAGAGGGCACAGGGTGAATTGGATATGAAGGGATGATATCTAAAAAAAATAAAATTAAGGGGTGGGAGAGGAATATATCGAGAAAAGGAGAAAGGGAGAAATAGAATGGGGTAAATTATCTCTCACATAAAAGAGGCAAAAAAAAGCTTTTTCAATGGAGGGGAAGAGGAGGGAGGTGAGAGGGAAAGAGTGAACCTTACTATCATTGGATTTGGCTTAAGGAGGGAATAATATGCACCCTAAATTTGGTACAAAAAAGTAGGGGGAAGGGATTAAGTGTGGGATGGGAGATGATAGAAGAAAGGGCAAATGGGAGGAGGGTGTAATTAGAAGTAAATACTTTTGAGGATGGATAGAGTCAAAAGAGAGAATGGAATAAATGGGGGGTAGGATAGGATGGAGGGAAATATAGTCTTTCACATCATGTCTGTTATAGAGGTGTTTTACATGACTACACAAGTACTACCTATATTGAATTGCATGCCTTCTGAGGGGGAACGAGTGGGGAGGGAAGAAAGGAGAGAAGTTGGAACTCAATGTTTTAAAAATGAATATTTAAAAAAATGAATATTAAAAATCGTTTTTACATACAACAAGGAAATAAGAAATTCAGGCAAAGGAGTATAGAAATCTATCTTGCCCTACAAGAAAATAGAAGGGAAGGGGCTGAGAGAATGGAGAAATGTGATGGAAGGGAGGGCAGATTGGGGGAAGGGGTATCAGAATGCATGATCCTTTGTGTTGGGTGGACGGGAGAGATGGGGAGAAAATTTAGAACTCAAAATCTTGTAGAAGTGAGTGTTGAAAACTAAAAATGAGCTAATTTTTAAAAAATAAACACTGTTTACAATGCAAAAAAAAAGAGATAGCTAATCAAAGACTATGAACAAGTAGTTTTTAAAAGACAAATTTCAGTTTTAATGGTGGAGTTGCATCCTTAACCCATTAGTTAGGCAATTAGGTAATGGATCTGATGACTTTTAAGTGTAAAGAAGATTTATAACCTATGACTTCTTCATGAAATATGAATGTCTTTCATTGGTGTTATTCAAAAAAATCATCACACTTTTTTAGCCTATTTAAAAATATTAGTCATTGCTTTAGCCTATAGAGATATTTTTGAATCTGGCTTTGTTAGCCAATAGCATACTGTGTATCTATCATCTCTGTGCTATTTACAAATTTCACTAACATGGCTTAATTTAAATTGTTAAAATGTTAAATGACACAGAAATAAGCACAGATGTCTTGAGTGTGCCATTAGAGATAATCTTCCAAACTGACATCAAAACATTAATTCCTATTTTTTTAGGTCTATTTATTAAACCATTGTGAAATCCATCTAAATTTGTATAGTCTATATCTTTCCATCTTATCCACAAGAGAGACAAATACTTTGTTAAATCTATACAGCTATACTGTCTCTAGTAATTTATCTGCTCTCCCCCATGAAAAGAAAGAAAATTAGTTTATCCTAGCATAATTTGTTCTTGATGAAGTCATGCTAACTCTTAGTGATCAGTGTTTCCCTTAAATTTATTTTAGTCATTGACACGTTCTAAAATACATTTTAGCATATACAAAGAAGATAGTTCAATTTAATTTAATGTTCCCTTGTCTAAATGAAAGAATGTGAGTTTGGGGTTATTTCATTTTGATGCTAAAGAAAGTCATACAGGCTGTTATTGGGTGGCCAGTTGACTGACAATTCCTTTTTATAGTATGAGTGACAGCTTCCATTAAGTTCTCCAAAGAATTTTATTCCATGTTGCATTAGTGTGGTTTAAAAAGACTGAGTGTGTTATTGGATTCTGGGGCCAGAGATGCAGCAATATATTAGTTTAGGTTTTTAAAAGTCTAACAGTTGAATAAATGTTGATGAAACAAAAAACTTGCCTACATATGGAACACACAAAATGGACCTTTTAAATCTGCTTCCATGTAACTTCATTTGGAGCTGAACACCCTCAGCTCACTTTTATCCTTTATCAATTTGAAAGATAAATCTTCTCTTCCCTTGACTATAGAATACTTTACTCAGCCTAAGTAGTTCAAATTCCCTTCACCTTATAACCATGTTTGCAGAACAATATTCAAAATTGGCATTTACTATTCCAGAAGACTTTGAGATGCTGAACGAAATTGGTTCAGAAAAATAAGTTATTATTTTAATAGATAATAAGTACTATCCTTCAGTGAACTGGTGGGGGCACTTAGGATGATAATGAGTTCTCTATTTGACAGGTACCATTTATTGAATTTTAAAGAATACTTGAGAAATCTATACTCTTTAATAAGACTCCTTAATAAGCTTTTTTAAAGGCTATGTCCAATAAGACTAGTAGTATCCCACATGTCCCAATTCTACTCTTCTCTCAGGCCAAAATTACTTTAAAATTAAAGCAGAGTATATTTTGTTTATACAGAATAAAAAGCATTTCCTACATTTGAGACAATTGCTTCCTCACCTGTACACAGCAGAGCAACTTCCGTGAAAAATTAAATGCCCGCCCATCTTCCTGAATTTCTGTAAAGGAGCTCAATATCTTCAAAGTCAGAAATTCTCCTTCAGAGCAATCATTGTTTAAGTGAAGGACTACTAAGGGTCTCTACAGTCTCAAATACTATGTAATGCTTTTGTTTTTTCTTTTTAAGATTTTAATAGCAGTATGTCATTAAATCTCTACAAGTCAGTCTTTATTGGATATGCACTTTTAGAGTTCACACTAATTGCAACCCTTTTCTCAAGGCAGACTCAGCCAGTTCAGAGTTACAGAATCTTTGGAGATAAATTGTAGTCATTTAAACAGATATTAGAGATGGAAAGAATCTTATAGCCAACTTAGTCTAATCCAATTATTTTATAGAGGATGAAACTGAGTCCTAGGGACCTTAGCTGACTTGTCTAAAGTCTATTTTTTTTAACGTTCATTAATCACCTTCCGTGATAAGCACTGAACACTGAGTTAAGGTTCTGGGTATTCAAAGTCATATGAAACATCCTGCTTTCAAGGATTTGAAGTTCAATACAGGGAAAAGATATGGAAGGGAATAACTATGATACAAATGAGAGTGAAATAAATATGTGCATGAGAAGTACAAAGTAATTTGAGAAATCCAAGCATCATAACATTATAGATTTAGAGCAAGAAGGGACATTTGAAGTTTCTTTAATACAAGTTTCTCATTTCACTGAAAAGGAATCTGAGAATCAAGGAAGTTATATGATTTGCCTAAATTCACAAGGGTAGTAAGTGATAAAGTTGAGATTTGAACTCAGGTCTTCTGACTCCAAATCCAGAACTCTTTCAGCTACTCCACAGGGAGAAATTATTGTCCTTTGGGGGTATAGAATGGATGACCTAGAGTAAGGAAGTGTCAGGGAAAGCTTCATGGAGGAGCTAGCATATGAGTTGGACCTTGAAAAAGAAAAGGAGAGATTTCTACACTAGTTTGTAGGAACTAGTTCCATCTTATGGTTGATTATTTCGCTTCAGTCATGTATAACTAATTTTTGAGGATCACACCTACACTAAACTTTTAGTGTGATCCTAACTAATAATACATAATGTATTTGTACTAATATAATTAAGGTCAGATATAGAAACACAACTAAACACAAGCTCTGGCTTGTAAACTATGGCCAATCTAACTGGTACCATTCATCTATATAGTTATCTGAATGCAGCAGCCAATTTTTCCAGGTCTCTAAGAACTTTACTTTTTGTGTTTGTTTGTTTTGCTTTTGTTTTAGTGTTTCTTGGAGGGGCACAGAAAACTATTACTTAAGAGTTTGATGGAAGTTATAGCAAGATTATCAGATTTTCTTTTAGTACTTTGAAGACAGAGATTGAGTTTAGTGACATTTATTGAACAATGCCTGAGGTAGAGTTCCTGGCTTACTCTAAAAAACTGTTGGCTAAATAAAATCAATTCAATAACAAACACTTATTAAGGGTCTACTATATTCTAATCACTGGGAATTAAAACAAATATTAAACAGCTCCTATTGCCAAGGAGTCTGCATTTTACTGGGTACTAGTGAGGGATATTCACCATGTACACAAAGAAATAAATATATCTAAAGTAACTGATATCCAAAGTAATATAGAGTCCTTTTGAAATAAGGGCTCAAAATGGAGCACAGGAAATGAGGAAAGACCTCAAGTAGAACCTATCACCTTTACTGGGTTTTAAAACAACTTAAGGATTCTAAGAGGTCAAAATGAGAAAGAAGAATATTCCAGGCATGAAGGAATGGCTTGTTCAAAAGCAAGAAGGCCAGAGTTGGAGTGCTCTGTATCAAGAATAGGCAGCAAATCTATTTGAATGAAACAGAAGGTGCTGAAAATGGAGCAACAGAAAGTAAGATTGGAAAGATGCAATAAAAACCAACACTATACTCTTCACAGAACACCAAAGTCTAAAACTGATGGTGAGGAAGCATTGAAAGGAATTTAATATGTTGGGTACAACAGGAGATAAAAGAAGTTAAATGAAAGTAATATGTAATTACTAGTTTTAGCAAAATTATTCTTTAGTGATACAAAGGTATTAAGCATGAATTCAGAAAAATGAGGTCTTTTAATCACAAAATTCTGACCCTCTAAATTTTGTACCTGTTTTGTCAAAATGAATGCTAGTTTCCTCTGTCAACATTTACATTTGTAAAATGCTCATTTCAACTTGATTATCCTTTCTTGTGTGTCACCTAGTGAAATAGTTTTCAGAAACAAAAATCATCATACTTAGCTATAGTTCTTTTATTGCACATTCTGAGCACCTCTGCATGGGGAAAATAGACTAGGTGAAACTAGCCCAATCTCTCCCCTTTCAAGTTGCAAAGTAACAGGACTCTGCTTAAATCTTAAATGAAAATCTGATTCAATCTCAGCCTTGAATGTCCATGTGAGGCTATTCCTGTGTAAGAAAAGGAAACTTTTTTCAAAAAAAAAAAGTTTGATCTTTTCAAAGGCCAAAGAAAAGAGGTCTTTTCAGAAACCAAAGAATGATCTTTCCCAGTTCTCCTAGAAACCTCAGTACATCCAGAGGAGTAGGACATTCAGTGATTCAATGGAAGGCAACCAAGAAGATGGAAGCCTTGAAAACTATGCTACTTGAGGGATAGATAAAAGAACTGGGGATAGATGTTTAACCATTTGTAAGAGAAGACTGGAGAGTTGTCTTCAAATATTTGAAGGGTGATTACCAAAATGCTAGTGCCTACAAGTTAAAGACGTACATTTCATTCAGCTAAATGTAAGGAAGAACTGCCTAGTAATTAAAACTGTCCAGAAATAAAATTGTTTTCCCAGGAGGCAATGAGTCTCCCTCTACTGGAGGATTTTAACCAGAGATTGTATGACCAATGGTTAGGGAAGTTATAAAGGGGATTTATGATCCATGTAGGCATTGGACTAAATTGCCTCTGAGGTTTCTTCCAACTCAAAATGTCTATGATTATATATGATCCTGTATAAACAAGTAGGTTTACTGTAAGTTCCAAAAGGAAGAATAACTTTTAGCCATTGGTTTCAACTTGAATCAATTTCCTCCAGTAGACAAAATAAAGAGTAATTGTACACACTTAATTCAATGCTTTAGCAATTTTAATCACTGATACATCTCCACACGTGGGGCCCTGGGCAAATTACCTAATCTCTCTTAAGAGTTTTTTTTTAAATCTGGGGAACTGTCAGCCATAAAATTAGGTTACTAATATTCATATCATCTACCTCACAGGACTCTTGGGAAGTTCAAATGAGATTTTATGTATATATATATATATATATATATATATATATATATATATATGCGTGTGTGTGTGTGAGTATATATACACACACATATGTGATACTATATAAATAATAGTTATTAATAAAATTATTGTAGTTATGATAAATATACATGTGTTCTTTTCAAATATATATTATTTTTCTGAAAAATGTCTGCAAATAAATATATATTTTAAAATTGTTAACAAAATGATCAAAGTTCACTAATAGTCCTCAGTTACCCTTAGTTTCTTTATATCTTTTACTACAACCAGATTCTTCTTGTGAAAACATAGTTTTCAAGTAAATAGAGAAATGAAAAAGATGGCTAAGGCCATCTTAGGACCAAACCTTAGCCATGGTCCATCCCCCAGAACACGAAATGCATGTGCTTCCTTCCCAATGGCATGAGCCAGAAAGGATTATTAAGCTTCATTCTACCTGAAAGAGGGAAGTCAGCATTTAACCATCTATTTATAATGAAGGAGAAACCAGTAAACTACTATAAAGATGGAGGGTCATAGCTACACCCTACTAAAACAACTTGACAGAAATTGAAATACTCAGATATTCAGCTTCTCTTACAATTGTTTATCTACATAATATATCTGTTGTATCCCTTTTAGTGCTACACCCTAGTTCTCACCCAAAATGGCAGGCCAGGTCCCCAGAGGTTGGCTAAGGACAACTTTTCTACCTTCAGGGATAACTCTGAAGGTCAAAAGAGTTTTTAGTACTGTCACTCATGAATCTCTACTAATGTGCTAGGCAATCATTTTTGGTCAGACTCCCTTTGTTTTAATAATATTACTAAGAGGTGCATAGCAAGGATATTGTAATAGAACAACCCCTCCTCCCACTTCTTGGGTAGACTCCTTGCACATATGAAGTCTCTGGGAAGACTTGTGGCTAAAATATAAATTCACAATTCCTATTTATTGGAAAGTCTTTTTTTCTCATTAAGGAAGCTGCATATTTTCTTTAAGTGTAGTTTTTTGCTGGACTCTAGAGTTAGTCACTTTGTATAGTCTTTCTTTCCTTAATGTTTTCACTTTGTCCTCAGTATACATTTCAGTTGCCAATACAGATGTTACCATCAGATACTACTTCTTTCTGGTCACTGCTAGTGATGCCAATAAGAACTCAAGATCTTCATCCAGTCACTGGAGAGACAGACAGACAGAGACAAAGAAAGGCACAAAGAGAAAGAGAGACAGTGGCAAAGAGAATTATCCCCACTCCTACTCCAGGGCAGTTTCCTCTTTAGAAATTCTTTGCTGCTAGATTCAACCACCACTTGACTCACCTGTTGTTGCAATGTATACATACAAACTGGTTTGATGTGCTATACCTAGGCCCAGATTCTTTAACACTATCATAAGATATTTCATGTTATTATCTGTTTCTATCCTATGACTCAAAGCTTTTTTAATCCTCTCAAACGTATCAATGATTTATTCATATTTAGTTTACTTCTGGATATCCAGTGGTGCTGTTAACTGAGAAATCTGTAAACATTTTCCCAGAGCAGAACTGCTAAAATTTAGTTGATTTGCCTTACTAGTAATTTCATTCTTCAAAAGATGGAGGAATCTAGGAAAGGAATTTCTACTCTAGGTCAGATTATCATCAGAAAGGAGAAATTGATTATTGAAATCTGAATATTGAAGGTAAGTTACCAATTCCTCTCATAACTTTTCATAGAGAAGAAAAAGAAAGCTAGGCATAGACTGACATGTACACTAGATTTTTGGAGACCATATTTTGAAGGATTCAAATGATGGATAGATATGCTTCCATAGACTAATTTGGTACAGGGGAAATAAGATAGACAATTGGAAACTTTACAGACTAAAATTCTGAAAACAACAACATAGAAATTATTCTGGTGAGGAAGATAGGGAGATGCTGTCTAACAAGACTAATTGTATGAATGCAGAATTCATCCACCAACTTATGTTTTTAAAATACATGTCCAGAAATGAGAACAAAAGCAAAAGGCTGAGAATGAATGCAAAGATATGGCATGATCCTAGAAGTACAGAAATAAGAAGTACTAGCTCAGAATGACTTGAGACTAGCAGGGGAAGTTAAAGATAGCAAAAAAAAGCTTTGGGTTTATTGTGGCTATATTTGGGGAAAGAGAAAGATCAAAGAAAGAATTAGAAAAGCAGCTGGAGAGTGAGAAAATACTCCTGAAAATGTCCAAAAAAGCAATCCTTATGCATTCTTTTGCTTCTATTTCTCCTGCCAAGATGAGTAATCTTGGTACAGGCAAATAATGAGCAATAAGACAAATAAGAAGTTGTTTAATCCAAATAAGAAGAAAGTTAGGAGTTGAGCATCCAGCTCCCATTAATGACTGCAACATGAAACCAGATGAACTACGTCAAAGAATAATGAAGGACAAAATTTCTGAACCACTGGCAGAAATCTTCAAATGATTATAGAGAATGGAAAAGGTACTAAAAAAATTGGGAAATAAATATTTTAGTAAGTTTCAAAGAAAATAAGTTTACAGTCTACAAACTACAGAACAATGAGCTAGATTTTGATGTGTGACAAATTTATATGATACATTTATTACAGTGACAGTTAATGAATATCTAGAGAAGAGAGCAATAATCAGTGTCGGAAAGACTTGATCAAGAGAACAGGCTATGCCTAACTAAATGGATTTTCCTTTTTTTTTTTGACAAGGTCGCTTGAGTATTAGATCAGGAGAATGATGCCACTGTAGTATTTTTCAAAATATTTAATGAAATTCTTCCAGCTATTCTTAAAGAGAAGATGGAAAAAGTTTGGATAAGTAAGTGATATCAAATTTGAAGGCTGAATATTAACTTATAAAACCACATATGAACCTCATCTATGTTGTATTGTGCTTTTATTTATTTTGTCAAACATCTCCTAATTATATTTTACCTAGTTCCTCAGTACTCCAGAGTTTTGTGGACAACTTGTTTCCAGTGGGCCAAGAGTGAAACTTTGGGGTTTGATGATTATACAGCTACATTAATTCAGAGTTTATTAAATGTGTGAACATAAAAAAGTCATCATTAATAGTTTAATGCCTCATGTGGAATTCTCCCGGAAGTTGTGGTTGGTCTTGTGCTGTTTAACATTGTTACTGATGTTGATACCTTGGACAAAGGTATATAAATGGCAAGCTTATCAGATATGCAGATAGCAGACAACTGAGAGAAACGGCTAACATACTAGATGACAGAGTCAATACAAAATGATCATGAAAGGCAAGAAAGCTATTCAGAATCTAATAAGAAAAGCTTTAATAGAGGTAAATGCAAGGTCTAATACATGGGTTTAAAAAAACTAACTCCAACCCAAAGATGTACTATTAAATATATTCCTTAAAGAGGAAAAGACCTTATAAGTATAAAAATATTAACAGAAACTCTTTTTAGGCTGGCAAAAAACTGACAACTAAAGTGATGCCTATCATTGTGGGAATTACAGAATAAATAGTGGTAAAATAATGTGATAGAAATACTAATCCTCTATAAGAATATTCAAGAACAGATTTTCAGAGAGGTCTGGGAAGATGTGTATTAACTAATACATTGAAGTGAGCAAAATCAATAAAATATTTTATACAACAATAATGTTATAAACAGAACAATTTCAGGGGGCAGAGCCAAGATGTCAGAGTAAAACCAGGGACTTGTTTGTACTCTACCCCAAACCCCTCAAAATACTTTTTAAAAATGACTCTAATCAAATTCTAGAGCAGCAGATCCCACAGAATGACAAAGTGAAAAATTTTGCAGGCCAAAACAACCTGGAAGGTTGAGAGGAAAGGTCTATTCTGCCAGTCTGCAAGAAGAGTAAAGTCCAGCATGGGTTGTACCAGCACAGACAGGGCCCAACAAACCTGGAGCAAACCTCACAGGACTAAGTCACTGGCAGCTATAGCAGTTTCTAGACTTCTCAACCCAGAAACACCAAAGACAACTTATGAGGTCAGCAGAAAAGGTCAATCAGAGCTAGGTGAGAAAGTAGATCTGCCTGGCCCTAGCCTTGGTGGAGCAGAGATGGAGGCAGCAGTGCCAGTTGCACCTGCTTCTGGAGCTCTCAGCTCACAAACAGTGGGAAGATTGAGTGGCTGATCAGAGGGGAATTGCAGACATCTATTTACTGGAACAGAGGCAAGATTCTCTTGCTTTGCCTTGATTGGATCTGGGTTTCACTCCTGAGTTGCAGTCCAGGGGTGAGGAGAAATGATGGCATGGAAGATCTTGAGGTAGTGTTGGAGAGGGAATTGTCCTCACAATTTCAAAATAGAAAAGAGTGCTTGTGGTCACTCACATATGAGAACACAGGCCAGGAGAGAAAGAAACACTTCTCTTTTGATCATATCACCTTGGAAGAATCAAAAATTTATAAGTTCCTAGAAATTCATTATTAAAAATGTATTATAACTAATTTATTTGTTTTCAATTTTCTACATTCACTTCCAAAAGTCTTAGATTTTCTCCCTCTCCCTCTCCCTCTCCCCTTCTTCCTCCCTACCTCCCCAAGATGACCTTCAATCTTATATGGGTTCTACACATACATTCTTATTAAACACACTTTCAAATTAGTCATGTCCATAGAAGAATAAAAATGAATGGAAGAAACCATGAGCAAAACAAAAATGAAACATAAAAAAAGAAAATGTTCTGCTTCATTTTGTGATCCAATTCCATAGTTCTTCCTCTAGATGTAGAAGGTGTTTTGCCTCAAGACTCCATTGGGAATGTTTCAGGGCCTTACAATGCTGTGAAGGGCTAAGTCTAACAGAAAAATTCCTTGCACACACTGATTGTTACTGTTTACAATGTGTTCCTGGTTCTGTTCCTTTCACTCAGGATCAGTTCATATAAGTCCTTCCAGGCCTCTCTGAATTCTTCCTGTTCATCCTTTCTTATAGCACAATAGTATTCCTTTATATTCACATACCATAATTTGCTCAGCCACTCCCCAATTGATGGGCATCTCTTCAATTTCCAGTTCTTGGCCACAAGAGGGAGCTGATATATATGTATGTATGTATATATGTATACATACATACATATATATATATATATATATATATATATATATATATATGTACATGTGGGACCATTTCCCATTTTTATGATCTCTTTAGGATACAGTCCTAGAAGTGATATTGCTGGGTCAACGGGTAGGCACATTTTTGTAGCCCTTTGGGCATAGTTCCAAATTGCTCTCCAGAATGGTTGGATCAGCTTGACGAACCAAGAAATTATAAAACAAAATCAAAAGAATGATAAAATAGAAGACAATGTGAAATATCTCATTGGAAATACAGCTGGCTTGGAAAATAGGTCCAGGCAAGACAAATCAAAAATCATGGGACTACTTGAAAACCATGATCAAAAAAAGAGCCTAGATATCATCTTTCATGAAATTATCAAGGATAACTGCCCTGATATTCTGGAACCAGAGGGTAAAATAAATATTGAAGGAAACCACCAATTACCTCCTGAAAGAGATCAAAAAAGGAAAACTCCTAGGAATATTGTGGACAAATTCCAGAGTTCCCAGGTCAAGGAGAATATATTGCAAGAAGCCCCAAAACACAATTTGAGTATTATGGAAATACAATCAGGATAACACAAGATCTAGCAGCTTTTACATTAAGAAATTTAAGGACACAGAATATGATATTCCAGATGTCAAAGGAACTAGGATTAAAACCAAGAATCACCTACCCATCAAAACTGAGTATAATACTTCAGGAGAAAAAAATGGTCATTCAATGAAATAAAGGACTTTCAAGTATTCTTGATGAAAAGACCAGTGCTGAATAGAAAATTTTACTTTCAGACACAAGAATCAAAAGAAGCATGAAAAGGTAAACAGGAAAGAGAAACCATAAGGGACTTACTAAAGTTGAACTGTTTACATTGCTAGATGGAAAAATCATATTTGTACCTCTTGAGACATTTCTCAGTATTTGGGTAGTTGGAGGGATTTTATATATACATATATATATACAACACACACACACACAAACACACACACATAGAGGCCACAGGGTGAGTTGAATAAGAATGGATGATATCTCAAAAAATAAAATTAAGGGGTGAGAGAGCAATATGTTGGAAGGAGAAAGGGAGAAATGGAATGGGGCAGATTATCTGTCATAAAAGAGGCAAAAAAAAGCTTTTTCAATAAAAAGCTTTTTCAACGGAGGGGAAAGGAGGAAGGTGAGAGGGAAAAAGTGAAGCTTACTCTCAGTACATTTGGATTAAGGAGGGAATAACATGTACACTCAATTTGGTATGAAAATGTACTTAACACTACATGAAAGTAGGGGAGAAGGCGATAAGTGAAGTGTGGGGGGGATGATAGAAGGGAGGGCAAATGAGAAGAGGGAGTAATTAGAAGTAAATGCTTTTGGGGATGGACAAGGTCAAAAGAGAGAATAGAATAAATGGTGGACAGGACAGGATGGAGGGAAATATAGTCTTTCACAATATGACTATTATGGAAGTCTTTTGCATAACTATACATGCATAGGCTATATTGAATTGCTTAAACTCCCTTCTCAGTGGGGATGGGTGGGAAGGAGGAAGGGAAAGAAGTTGGAACTCAAAGTTTTAGGAATGAATGTGGAGAATTGCTTTTGCATGCAACTAGGAAATCAGAAATACAGACTATGTGATATAGAAATCTATCTTGCCCTACAAGAAAAGAGAGAAGATGGGAATAAGGGAAGGGAGGGGTGTGATAGAAGAGAGGGCAGATTGGGAAAAGGGGTAATCAGAATGCATGATGTCCTAGAATGGGGGTAGGGGAGAAATGGGGAGAAAATTTGGAATTCAAAATCTTATGGAAATGAATATCAAAAACTAAAAATAAATAAATAAATTTTAAAAAGAGATTCTAGCATTTTTCCATGAATTCAAATTAATCTTACTGTTCTACAATTATCAGATCCCATTCTCTCTGCCTTTTGAGAAAATTGAAACATTTGCCCTTGGAGAAAATTGAAACAACATTGAAGTCATCAACAACTGTTCATTCTTGTTGATAATGACTCCACCATCACAACTACCAGTTCTTTTTTGTAGCTTAATATGTAATTGTTCAGAGCATGGTCAATTGTACTTATGAAGGTCAGATAAATGCTCTTTTATTTTCTTTCTACCTCACTTGGATTTCAATGTTCTATTGGCCATTTTTGTTTTATCTTTTTCTATCTAAAGTTATATTCCTTGGCAAAGAAAATAAAAGCAATATATGAATTGAGAAACTAAACCTTCTTTCAGTCTTCAGTCATCATTTTACAGCACAACCTATGGCATTCTTACATTTCTTCTTTAAGGTTCCTTTTCATATACATATTTATATAGTTATGTATTGTTATAGTATATGTATAGTTATATATTCATATACATATATGTAGTATATACATATAAACTCTCCCTTCTTGGAATTGCTTCTCCTTCTCAAATTAATTGTCATTCCTATATTTCTTTTGTAATATGCTCTCTAAATATGGAGGCTGCATTTCAAACTATATTCAGGTTCATTCCCATCTATCACAACTCCTAAAATGAAGTGGTCATATCCATTCAAATTTTTCATCATTTCTACTCAGTAACCAGGTTGTTGTTTTCTCTTTCCTATCTGTGGAGATTATATACATAATAATCATGCTATCTCTCTATATTTTTGGAGAGTGAAATTATCATTGGGTCAAGTTAATAACTTATTAACTTTGTAGTTTTGGACAGAGAAGTATTCCAGTTAATGTTTGGATAATTTGTGCCTCCTCAAAACTACCATATCATAACTTAATGCCAGCTTTGTAATGTTTTCTGAATTTGTCATGTATTACTTTTTAACTGCCTGCATAGCCTAAAGGTGTCAAACACAGGGTCCCTTGGCTGCATGTCTGGATGGCAACATTCCAAAGTGTGACTGGATCAGATTAAAATGTATTTGGGAAACATCTGACAAAAGACATAAAAATATAAGAGAATAGAGATGATGTTAGTGTCCTTTTTTAAAGTGAATATGTGATCCACAAGTATTCTTTGGTTTAGAAGCTCCTGTTTCTACCTGGATTGGATGCATTGGTCGATAGCATATTCCATTGACAATACTGCTTTTCTCCTTATCTTTCTTGGTATTCAACAAAACTCTTCAGATTATTTCTCTCCTCTTATTCTGGGTTATCCTGTTCCTTTTGAAGAAGGAAGCAGTATTTTAATCATGGGTTTCAAACCATACTATTAAGTTTAAGTATGAATTCCTGTTGAAGTATCTTTAGTTCATCTTGATTATCATTCATTTTGTGCATCTGTATATAAAGATTTCTGATCATAGGTTTATTTCTTGCTCCTTATTTGAACTCTGTCTTATGAATTTCTGCATATTTCTCCTGCTCTACTACTATTCTTGTTATGTTGCAGCTACTTTTTTGGTCTTTGGTTTACGGTGGTTTGACATAATCATCCCCCTAAGTCCCCTTCCTGTTTGACTTAAAACACTTTTTGTTAAATTGTCAATGGTTTGCCTAGTTTTTGAGGTCCTCTACAATTGGTCACCATTTTAACTTTCGAACCCTGTCATATATTCCCTCCTACCATATACCCTGTGAATCAGTCAAACCAAACTATTTGCTTTTCCCTATACAAATCTTATGATTTCCTATGCTGTTCCTCTCTGCAAAAAAATTCAATTACCTAAAAATGTCTACCTTTATTCAGTCTGTTGAAATTACATTAATTGTACAAGACTCATTTCATATTTTTCTCCTCCATAAAATTTTCCTCCTCTCTGCCCCATGTTGGACATAAGAATCACTAATCACCAGAGAGAGTTCCTCAGTGGTGACTGAGTTAATTTCTGTAACCAAGATTCACCTTTATAATACCCCCAATAAGTGATCAGCTATCCTTTTCTTAAAAACTTACAGTGATGGAATAGTCTAATACCTGCTAAGGCATTTTATTTCATCTTTTATCTCATCTAATCTTATGGAATATTTTATCGATCTCTTGTGCATACTTGTTATATACTATTTCATTACATCGTTTGTTTATGTTCATGCAATACCCAACTGCTATATTTGAAGTTCTTGATGCTGAATAGAGGCTATGTCTTACTTATGTTTTTTTGGTTTCCCTAGAAACAAACAGAATGCCCTACACACAGAAGTTATTCAATAAATGTCATGAATGAGCTTATTTTAAATTGATATTGACTTAGATTTTCTGATTTTGAGATCGACAAAGGTTACTTTGAATGATTAAAAAATAGCAATTTATGGTGTGTGTGTGTGTGTGTGTGTGTGTATGTGTGCATGTGTTCACTCATGAACAGTTCCAGATTTACTGCATTTAAACAGCCCATAATTATCAATTAGACAAAATTATAGATATGGTACATTGTTATGAAATTGCTGGAATAATTATGCTATCTTGTTTTGAAATATGTAGTTCATAGTCTGCTGTAAAAAAAACATTAAAGGTGTTTTTCAATTCATTAGATGTATATATTCTTTAGAATTCTTAGGAACTGATTAAACCAATAAAAACAAACTCATAGTGCAGATATATGTGTGTAAAATGAAAATATGCACATATGTAAATATATATACATTGTGATATTTGATGTCATTTTATGTTTAGGTATAGAAACTTAGCACTGCAGGAACTATCCATTTCATCTCTGGTACTTTGCAGGCATTGAATGAATAGTAATTTAATGACCAGTACATTCACTGAGTTTGCTATCAAACTGATCGGTAATACAGCTGGTTTCTTTAAACAAACTGAAATTCTAAATCCAAACAATACTAAGAATTAATTTTAGAAATATTTAAATAGAACACAAAAAGGCTTAAAACCTGAACTATCAATATAAATTTGTTGCTTCATATTCATCAAGTAGGATGACAATGCCTAGACTAAAATTAGGGAAGAATATACTTTTTCTAAAGTAATATAATAAGCAGAAACCAGGGAAAGGAAACTGTTTGACACTCCCACATAACTTATTCAATTTCACTGGTTACCTACCATCTCTTGAATAAAATATAAACTCTGCTGTTTGGCTTTTAAAGACCTCTACCACCTGGCCCTCTCCTATCTTTCCAGCCTCATTATCCATTACTAACCATTCTCACACTCGATGGTCCAGTCAAATGGTCTTCTCTGTTCCACATACACATATCTCCATCTTCCATCTCTGTCCGTTTGCAGCAGTTATCCATTATTGTGAATGCACTATCCTCTCAGCTCCACCTCAAAAAAATCTTGTCTTCCTTTAACATAAACCTCAAGCACTACCTTCGACTCAGAAGAAGTCTTTCCTGATCCCTTCTCTACTCTCCCAGTTTCTAGGGCTTATTCTCCTCCTAACTACCTTTTTTCTATAATTACCCTGTGTTCACTTTCTATTTATTATGTATATAGTTATATATGCACATTTTTACTTCCCCAATTCTCTTGTAATATAGATCAGGAAATTGAAGTCCAAAGAGGGTAAATGACTTACCCAACATAACAGCAGTAATAACAAAAGAGACAAGCCTAGAAATTCAGGATATCTACCTAGAGATTTTGCACTTACTCAGTAGATCACAAAAGTTCAATTCTTCCTTAAAAATATATGTGAATTCTCAGGTATCTAATTGAAAACAAAAATGCGTGCACAAAAATCCTTCCCTTGACCTCGAACATGCCATCCGAACTACCATTATACCTGTTCCTCACTGTCAAATTTTAAGAAAGGATAGTCTACACTCCTGCCTCAACTTCTTCACTCTCCACTCCTCAGCTTCTTGAAATCTATCTTCACCATTCTACTGAAACCATTCTCACCAATTTGACTGACTGCCTTATCATCAAATCCAATGGGGTTTTTTTCTGCCTTCATCTTCCGTCATCTCTTTGTATTAATTAATATTTCAAACTAATTCTCTCCTGCTTGATGCCCTCTCCTCACTAAATCTTCTACCTCTCATGGACCTTCTACCACTCTAACAACTTTTCTATTTTTTTTCCTTCTAGATGTTCTTTCTGCTACCTCTCTGACATGAGCTCTATCCCAGATCTTCTTCTCTTTTTTCTATACTCTTTCCTATAATGCTCTAATCCATATCCATGGTTTCAGTACTCACCTTCACATTTCACAAGATTATAGCATCATGGAAACACAGATTTTGCCCAACATCACACAGATATTAAGATGTCAGAGACGGAATTTGAACTTAGGTACTTTTACTTTAGAATATCTCCACCACTAACTTCTCCTCATGGGGCTACTACAAATAATTCAAACTGACTTCTGAATATCCCCACCTAATTGTCCTGTGGGCAGTTCAAATTTAATGTCTAAAACTGAAGTCATAATCTTTCCTAAACTTTTCTATTCATGTTAAAGGCAGTACTATCCTTTCAGTCTAAGGATGACATAGAATCATTTTAGTTTCTTTCCTCTCTTTCTCACCTAACACATTCAACTAGTTAACACGTGATTGATTCTGACACTGAAACAGCTCATATCTGAACTTCTTTTCCACTCTCACAGCCACCATCATAACTCAGATCCACAATTCTTCACATCTTTGCAGCCTCTGATACTATCAATCACCCTCTTTTGGAGATTCTCTTCTCTCTTGGTTTTTGGAACACTACTCTGTCTGGTTAGCCCCAACCTTCCAGGATCACTGTGAGAATAAAGCAGTTAGCAGAGTGACTGGCATATAGTGGACATTATATAAATGGTAGCTATTATAATTTTTATTGTTGGGGTTGCTGTTGTTGTTACCTGATTACTCCTCCTCAATCTATTTTATTGGATCTTTATCCATTTCCTGCCTGCTAACCATAAATGTTCCCTAAGGCTCTGTTCTGAGTTCCTTTAGCTTCTCTCTTTGTATGATTTTAGTTAGTGATATCATCAGCTTCAGTGGACTCAACTATCATCTTTATTTTGATGATTCTTTTATCTACTTATCCAGCTCTAACCTCTCTACTGAATTCCAATCTCACATCACCAACTGCCTATTGCATATCTTTAACTGGACGATCTATAAATATATTAAACAACATTTCTGAAACTGAACATATCATCTTTCCTCCAAAACTATCCCCTATTCTTAATTTTCCTGTTACTGTGGAGTTTACCACCATCTTCACCATTACAGGTTCCCAACACAGGTATCACCTTCTATTTCTCATTCTCTTTCACACAGATACACCCATCTTTAATCTGTTGCCAAACCTTGCTAATTTTATTCATAATTATAATTCCTATTATTCATAACATTTCTCACATACATCTCTTTCTGTCCTCTGACACTGCCACCACACTGGTGTAAGCCCTCATCGTCTCAAAGTTAGACTATTACCATAACCTGCTGGTCAGTCTCCATCTCACAAGTCACTTCCACTTCCAGTCTTGTGTGGTTTGTTCTCAAAGAGGACCATGACATCAAGAAGATGATGACATGACTTGCAATTGACTTTGATTGGAGTGAGGAAGGATTGTGCAAAATCATCAACCTCACTTTCTCCTCCAGAGCAATCTGAATCCAGTGACCAGATATTAATCAGGACAACTGTAGATGGCCCAGGATACAGTGGGAGACTTTGACCCTTTTAAGCTAAGACCAAGCTTTAAACACAATTCACTTTGGATCTCAGGGATTGGACAACCATAAGGCCTTGTCCAAGCACCACTTAACAGTTATTTTGGGGCCCTCCCAGCCAAGAGTGAAGGCAAATAGTAACTTTTTCTCTTTTGGCCAGTAACCCTGAGGGTCTTACCCCCTACTTTATTTTTTTTATTAAAAGGGCCATTCCTTGATTCACTTCTTAAAGAGGCCTATTCCTTGAATGGGTATTGTTTCATTCAAAGAGACTTCCCCAGTCTATCCTCCATTCAGCTGTCAAAATGATCTTTCTAAAATGCAGGCCTGAGCACATCACTCCCCACTTAGTAAATTCTAGTGGCTCCCTATCAACTCTAAGAGTCAAACATAAAGCCTTCTCTTTGGCATTCAAAACCCTTCATAACATACCTCCCTGACCTTCCCAACCTTCTTACATTTCTACCACACTTTCTCCCACATACTCTGTGATCTAGTGGCACTTTCCCCCTTGCTTTTCCTCAGAAAAGACACTGCATCTTCTGACTGTATACATTTTCACTGATTTTCCTCCATGCCTTGAACATTCTCCCTCTTCATCTCTGCTTCCTGACTCCTTTCAAGTCCCAGTTATAATACCAGCTTCTTCTATAAGAAGCCTTTCCTGATTCCCCCCCTAATCCTCATGCTTTACCTCTAATATTTTTCCAATATATCTTATATATAACTTGCTTGTACATAGTTGTTTTCGTATTTTTTTCTTCCATTAGACTGGGATCTTTAAGAGTGGAGACTGAGGGAAAAAAATTTGGAATTCAAAATCTCATAAAAATGAATACTGAAAATTTTCTTGATATGTAACTGGTGGGGGGAACTAAAACTTTAAAAAAGAATAGAAACTATATTTTACCTTTCTTTGCATCCCCAGTGCACTAAGTGACTGGACCATTGTAAGTGCTTAATACATGTTTATTGACTCATATCTATTGCTAGCCAATTATTGTAATAATCTTATAATTTATTCCCTGGCCTCTGGTCATTTTCCTCTCTTACCCTCTTGCACAGTGTTTCCAAATGATCTCTAATGATTTTTTATAGAATCACTTTTTTCTTGTGTTAAAAAATTTTAGTGACTCCCCTTTGCTTTCCTAACTCCTGGTCCTGATATTTATGGACCTCCACAGATCATATTCAATCAGATCTTAAATTTCTTTCCTTCATATTTAGAAATATATAGAATTCTAATTAATCTGATATACTCTCCATTCATGATTGTCATCCTGCTTTTGCTCACTTTATCCTTTTCTTCCCCATAATAGATTCTTTTCCTCCAGTCATCTTGGTCCACTGAAGTCCTTTCTCTAGTCAAAGTTCAAATTAGATCTTAACAACCCAGCAAAAAGCAAACAAACCGACTCTCTTTCCTCAATTTTTGCTATGTACTTTATCTCAACATGCATCTTACCCTCCTGATAACAGAGAAATGGAGGTGATATCTTCACCTCTGGTTCCATGAGACTATATGCTTCTTGAGAATAGGTTCTGTATTTTATCTATCTTTGCACCCCAAATGCCATCCATGGTACAGGAATTTAACAAATATTTATTAATTGAATTAATCAGAACTTTAATCACTGTATATATAATTTCCCATGAGGAAAATTCCTCTATATCTTTGATTCCTCAATATGTTTCTAAGTGAAGTTGAAGTTATAGCTTCATCCCATTTGCAGATTTAGTAGAAGCCCCAATTTGTGCAGAAATGTCTCTGTCCACACAGGGTAGACAGACCAGAGGTCTCAAGAACTTGTTGCATTGATTTAAGATCATATGTTTAGAGCTAGAAGAGTCCTTAGAAGGCACCTAATCCAAACCCTTCAAGTAAGACAATTTAGGTTCCAAAAAGTTTAAGTACTTGCCCAAGGTCACAGAGATAATAAGTAGAAGAACCTGACTTTGAAGACAAACCCTGTATCTCTACTTCTAAAATACCATCTTCTATATCACACTTTTACAACTGGTTTTCCAATATAGACATAAGATTAGAAACATTGTTTCTTGTATGTTTGTTTTTTGGTTTGTTTTTACCGTAGATCTAGATTCCTTTATCCATATCCCTTAATGAATATAAGGAATTTTAGGTTTGGTAGTCATAGCGATTAATGCAGAGTCAGTTTATGTCTCTAAGGTCTAATTCTCTACACATACACCACTTGCATTCAGTGAAAAGGACAAAAAAATCCCTCTTTTGGCAAAATGAGTTCCCTTCTTCATGATAATTGCCTATAGACATATTTTCTTATAATTGGGTCCTAAGATAACATTCACTAATTCATTTCTTGCCTTAGCAAAAGGTTTACTCAAAGAAAAGGAATGCAAATATCCAATAACAAGTGAGAGAAATATATTCCATGGGCCTTCTGGGGAATCATTTTAAGCCTCAGAAGTACAAAAGCATGAATGCATGAAGTGAAAGATATCCTCCCACCAGGTAGTTGAAATTCAAATGCCCATTAAAGACCAAGCAATGTGAAAGAAAACAAAGTGCTTCTTTTCTCCTTTTTCCATTGTAGCAGCTGGTGGTGTCAGGAAATATGCTAATGGACAATGTACTGGATGAGTCACTCTTGTTCTGATTTTTTTACTTCAGGATTAACAACTTCCTTTCCTGAGCCCACTGGGAGAAATGTTTTGGGGTGATTTGTTTTTTCCTTCAAGTGTTAATGACATCCCCTGATCTCAGTGTTCCCCTACTATAATCAAACTACATTCTCATCCTTCTCTCTGCCATCTCTGTTAATTTCTCACTCCCTCCTAGAATGGACTTTCCTCCAATGTCCCTTGAATATTGTGCTCAGTTCTGAGTGGCACTATTTAGGGGAGAGAAAAAATAAAGCACTGAGAAATGGAAAACATTGGGAAAATGAAAGAAGAAGGTAATACTAATAAAAAACATCATGAGAGGGATAGATCGCATGCATATAGCCCTGTAAATGCAAGGAAAATAAAGAAGAGTAGGAAAGAGAAGGGGAAAGATAGAAAAAGGATGCTTTTGGGGGGCAGAGGACTTTTTTATCCCTCTTCTCTTTCTTCACTACAAACCAATCCACTTCCCCTTAAAAACATTCTTTTTCTTATCCTTTCTTTTCCTTTCTCTTCTCTTTGCTACTCTTTTCTTTCTTTTCTTTTTCTGGAACATTGTATGTTCTTATTTCAACCAGACTGGAAGTAAAAAGGACCTAATCCAAATAATGATAAGCATGGAAGCTTTGACTTACTCCATTTTCTACCTGGGTTGTTTTTAGTCTCCTTAGGCAACCAGGGACAGGATGAAGAACTTCAGAGAATAGCCTGAATAACATAAAATATCTCACCTGGGTTCCCTACTTAAATCGAGTCTCTGGGAGGAGCCATCCAATTAGAGGGAGAAGCCACAGGGCCAGATAGTGCTTCTGAGGCATTAATTCCAGGGCTGAATAGATCTTCCAGGACAAATTGGTTTCTGGTGCATGATGGAGAAGTCTAAAAAGTGGCATGGTGAGAAATAGTCTTCATGTATGATTTCCTGAAATATAATATTCAGGATTTCTTTTTTCCTTGACTTTTCTTGGAATCCATAGATTCTTAACATCTCTATTTTCCAAATAAGTTGTTTTGATATCATATATTTAAACTGTCCTTTGCAATTTTGGTCATTTCATTTATTCTAATATGTATTGCTTTTTCATGCAACTGTTGATTTGTTTCTAGTTTTTAGAAATTGTATTTCTTGAGTAAGGTTTACTATTTCTTTTCTATTTTACTTTTGTCTTCCAAATTATTTCCTCAAGAGTTTTATTTTGTTTTTTATCTCTTATTTCATTTGTTCCAGGTATGAAGTAGCTATACCTCCTGATTTTGGCTACTTTGACCAATAATCCTTATGGAAAATTCATTTTCAGTCTCTACTTGCAGTTGTTAGATTGGCAATAATTTTTAATATTGGTTTCTGTTTACTTTGGTTTACTCGTCTCATTTAGATTTAGTTTCTACTCTGAGGCTTTGTACTAAGGCATGCTTCTCACCCTGCTACATGTTTTGGAAGGTGTCTCACCCTATTTGATCTAGACCTGGGTCCCATAAGTGATTATAGAGACTTCTATCTAATAAACTTAGACAAATCTGGATATTTGACGTTCATCATTCTGAATTTTTAAGGCCTTTTAGGCCTAGATCGACCTAGTTTTAGTGTATTGTACTGCATTGCTCACTGCATGACTTTTAAGTTCAAATAATTTTTAAAAATGAAATATATTGTAACCAATTTCTGAGGGTTTTAGAGTGAGATATTTTTACATTTATCTATTTTCAAAAAAAGCTCTAAAGGAAAGTGATCATGAAATTAACTTTGGAAAAGAAATTAGGGGAAAAGTAAACCATCTTTTCATTCACTGAAGTGGAAGTTATTTCTATTTTCATATTCTCAAGTCATGCTTTATTAGCTGTAGAGGAAGCTTAAATTTTACAGCCTGTTTTGTAAGTTTTATGTTCCTAGAAAGCATATGTGTGTATACACACACATACAATATATATGTGTGTTTTATGCATACATATACACACACACACACACACACACACACACACATACACACATTAGTACTTTGGCCCTGTAATAAAGTATTTGCAATCCAAGTGGATGCATCAATAATATTCAAATTCCCATCACCAAAAAAACTAGTGTCTCTAGGATGCTAAGTTCATATATCAGTTTTTTTAATGATACAAGCATCTTTTCACCTAGAGAAAAAGCCTCAAGAACTTGATAGATGCCAGCCAACTCATACCAAATCACAAAATGAACCTGATCTAAAAACTGCTGAGGCTGTTCATTCATCCAACATTCATTAAACAAATGTGTTGGTAAAATACACTAAGAAAGACAGTCTGAAGATATAATATCAATATCCTCTCTCTTTTTAATTATTTCAATACCTAATTGTTCCATCTCTGCACCAAACACAAGCAGCAGTGGTGTATAGTCCAATTGTAGAGGAGATTATAACAAGAAAGCAGAGATTCACAAATAAAGTACGTGTGAGTAAAAAAATAAAAAACAGGAATCCTAAGGTTTTCTTTCCAATCTTTTTGAAGATTGTATAGATTTCTTGAAATACCATAAAACTGACCTTTGAGAGACCAGATTGTATGCTTGAGGTTAAATTAGATTTCTACAAGTACTTTCTAATAGTGAGGGGACAGAACCTAGAGGAAGTTTGGTTTGATATTAGAAGGAAGGTGGGGGAATATAGACAGGTTTGGGTTTTAGGTGGAGGGGGTTTGTTCAAAATGAAAATAGAAGATTGCTGAAGAAAAATCAGAAAGTACTGAACCATATTCCTGCTTTTTCATCTCTGTTAAGTATTGATGAGATGGGTATATGAAAGTACTGCGGGTATCTTTGTTGAAAACATGACAAGGGAATAGTATGGTCTTTTCAGATAACTTCACACAAATGACAGAGCAATAGAGAATCCTGTTGTGTTTATTATTTATTGATTTAAAACACACATACACACACAATTTCCACAGAATAAGACAAAAAATTAAAAATTCTTCTCAAACAAGATATCTCTGATCCATATGTTAATATTATACAAAATTCTGTGACAGATGTGATTGGAAAAAAACATGGTTATATATTGCTAAATATTAATGATTATGACATGGTGCTGGATGATCATAAAATCTAGTTAGTCCATCAATCTATATATCCCAGATAGGCACTCCAAAGAAACAATAAGCTGAGCCCAGAGCAAAAAAGAAAATAAGTTGGAGGATATCAGGCTGAACAACATTTAGAGCAAGCATGCAATGTTTTCAATAACCCAAAACAGCTGACTGCCATAAAAAAAACTCTCTTTAATAACAATCTTTTAGGATGATTCTCTATGATTGCCAAAAAAAATTCCCACTAGGATCTTATTATTTTTTAAAGGAAAATGACCAATATTGGAGAGGATGCTGGAAAACAGACACATTGTAACACTACTGGTGTATTTCCAGGCCATTCTGGAAAGCAATTTGGAACTGTGTCCCCCCAAAAAACTAAACATTTTGTATTCTTTAATCCAGAAATATCATTATTAAGACATACACCCTTAAAGGAATAAAAGAAAGAGGAAAATGACCCATATTTACATAAATATTTGTAATAGCTATTTTTATATTAGCAAAAAGTGCCTGATAATTAGAGGAGTATACCCCTTTAAGAAATGAATGAACAAATTATGTAGCATATGAATATCATGAAATATCATTGCATCATAAGACAGGATTAGAACCAAGAGAACAATCTATACAGTTGAAGCATTATAAGGTCAAACCATTTGGAAGGATTCCAGTGACAATTTCAGAAGAGCCAATATAAAGCACAGCTCTCACCTCCCCAAAGGTGATCCATTCCAAGTGAAAAATGACACTTGGCTGATAAAGGAATTTATTTTATTTGACTAAGTATATTTGAGGGCATGGGAGGGGAGAGTAGAAGAAAAAAGAAATATTTCTTCAAAATATAACATGAACTCAGAATAATCAAAAATAAAAATAGAAAAATCTTAAGACATAATTAGACTTCTGCATGTTGTGAAAAATGACTTTGCATGAGAAGTGACATGACAAACAACATTAAAGGTGTATAATTATTGGATCATATATGTATAAATCACAGCTGAAAGGGATCTCAGATGCCATCCAGTCTAAACCCATCATTTTACAGATGATGACACTGAAACCTAAGGAGGTTAATGAGCCTGATGTCAGAGAAATCATACATAATAAATCCAGAATTAAAATCCATTTCTTCTGATTCTAAATCTAAAACTCTTTATCCTGTCCTGCTCATGACCAGAAACAAAAGAAAACAAGTAAAAAAGGAGATAAACTATTCATTCTCATTTCTAGATCATGTAATGAACAAGATGTTGAACCAGATACTTCCTTTAGTTTTCATGAACACTTGAAATTTACCAAAAATAAGAAATGTGTATAAGCAGCAAATTAATTGCAACTTTGCCTACAGGCCAAGAGAGGAAGGAGTCTAACCTCAAGAATTAACAGCAGTGACAGTTAATCTTTAATTCCTAACAGGTTCATTCTTTGCCTATGCCATAGTTAGGTGCACAATTCAAATGATCATTTCCTTGCTATGTTTGTTGTTGATGTAGTCTCTGCCAACACAACCTGCCCCTGCCCTCACCTTATTAGTTTGTGGCAATAAGCAGTAAACTTTTACTCTGTTCAACAATTTGTCAAGGAAGGAGAGATACAGAACAGGAGATCATGGTTTGTATGGAAAGACAACATGCTATAATAGTGCTCTTCCAGAGAAATAAGGAAAAAAGGGAACTCCAGTAGGAGCAGTGCCTGCACAAGGCCTGAAGGAAAGGCGACTGCCATATAACTGCAGCCAGTACCATACTACCAGAAGTGGGATAGGAACTGAGGTCAGTAAAATCAGTAACTTCCTCCAAATGGAAGGAGGCTAAAATAGCTTTAATAACCAGGAGATCCGTCGTTGAATAAGGAGGCAGAAGTGAGTAAGAGCTTATTTGGAAAAAATGACTGAAATTACCAAAGTTAGCCCAGATTGTCTTCAGAAAAGGACCCTGTGCCACAAACTCCAAGACTACAGACAGATAGATAAATAGACAGATAGACAGACAGACAGACAGACAGAAAGATAGACAGTTAAATTTAATAACTGTAATAACAACAATAAAATAATTCTTCAAGTGACTAGAAAAAAGACCTTTAAATCTAAAGAAAGTAATTCAAATAACGTGAGACTATTCTCCAGAAGTCACGAAAGGAAATGGAATAATATATTTCAAAGAGCAAAGAAGCTCAAGGAGCAACCCAAAATTGTATACCCTACGAACATGAACCAAATCATCCATGTAAAAGATAATCAATAAAGGATAAATATTTGAAGCATTCCTACAAAAAAAGACATTTTTAGTTCCCAAATGTTACAAAACTGGTGTGCAGCAAAGTTAAATAAATACAGTTACCAAAGAAAACACAAGTAGTAAAATATATTACCTCATCTCTGGAATTTATTAACAGAAAAAAAACAAAAAGAGAAAGACATCTATAGAGTTAAAAAAGAAGTAATGAAATAATAATAAACTTCAGAAGATGGATACTCCGAATAAAAATCACTATAGTGAGAGAGTCAAAGAACAAGAGGAAGACCATTAATACACTAGGTATACAGATATGGAGCATTTATTGAAACACTAGACAGAAATGCTCAGGATGAGAAGGCATGAAGGAACTGTGATGGATATTCTGAATGGAATACTCACACTTAAAAAAATTTTGTATCCATTCAAGTATCAAAGTTTATTTGAGGGAAATTAATTCATTAGGCTATTATTTCATATCTGATAATAAATGTTGATATAATATCTGAACATGAAAACTTCAGTTGGGACATCCTATAAGATTTATGTTATGTTCAGCAAGATGTCTAAAATCAAACTGAGAAGTACTCACTTTCAGAATATAAATACAATATGGTGGTGATAGTCCTGTTTAATGACCAACTTAAATTACCCCACGGCTAAGGGAAATACCGGGAGAACAAAATAAATGGTCTTTTGAAACAAAATCTTTAAATAATATTTCTTGAGTAGGTAAGCACTGGGAATACAAATTAAAGCAGAAAGACAGCCCTTGACTTCAAGAGGCTTATATTCTAATGAAGGAAGGTAACATCTAAAAGGGAGCTAAAAAGGAAGGGTGGTGAAGGTACTAGACTGGGGGCTTGGTAGAGAAAAGCCTAAAGAAATGAGTCAGCAATACAGCCTAGAGAAGACTTTTGATCAGGGGAGTGACTTTGTCAGATTTGTAATTTAAGAAGATTATTTTGCTTTTGCTTGTTCTTTTTTAAAATTTTATTTTTATTATATGAACTTGCACAAAGATGATTAGAATAAAAGGACTAGATACTGTGAAACTTTATGTACAGTGTGACTCTTTTGAAGTATATTTTAGATTTAACTTGATGCTTCCAAAGCTGCCCTGATAGTCTCTGTCCTCTTCTGCACTTCCATTTTTCTCTTGTTTCTTCTTTTCTTTCTGGTATCACTATCACTATTCACACACATGAACTTTCCCATAACTGTGATTTCCCACTTCATATGCACAAATAAAAATAAAAGACTTCCTTTAGAATACACATAATCAACAAAAATAAATCCACATATTGACCATATCTGAAAACGTATGTTTAATTCTATGCCTGTGCTTCATTACCTGTCTGCCAAGGGTTGGGAAGCATAATCCATCACACTTCTTCTGGCATCTCGACTACCCTTTGCATTCATCAGTGTTCTTAAGTCTTTCATAGTTGTTTCCCCTGCATAGTGTTGTGGTCATTGTATATATTGTTCTCTTGAAACTTCACTAGTCATCCGTTCATGTCTCTAAATTATCCCTTTAGTCATTTCTATGCTTAATCATTGAAGAAACGCTGCCTCAGTCAAACTGAGACCTGGGAAAGAACTTAACTTTAAAAGGCCAAAATCTCCCACTGCTTCTGGGTCCATCTCCAGTCATCTTGATATGTGTGTGTGTGTATATGTGTGTGTACGTATGTATGTAAGTATATAAATATATACATATGTGTGTATGTGTATATATATTAATATCTTACCACTGGACTCAGATGGCTCCTGAGGAGAAAGTGAGGCTGGTGACTTTGCACAGACCTCCCTCACTTAAATCCAATTCACTTGTAAGTCACATAGAATTACATTCTTGATGCCATGGTCCTCTTCTAGAACAAAGGACAATAAAAAAAGTAAGAGAGAAGCATGAGAAAAGGAAACCTAAGAGGAACAGAAATTATACTTGTTTTGAAATAGGAAGTTTACTTTCTGATTCCTAAACACACAAGGAGCACAGATCTAGGCATGTGATCATTTAAACATATCAAAACACTAGTAGAGGTGGGTAAAAATGGAAATGGAGACAATCTAATTTTATAATAATGTTCATTGAAATCATCATAGTTTTGGAGAGAAGTAAAGACCTCTGACCTTTCCTCATAAGTAGAATCTGTTAATGCAATGGCTTAGGCTTTATCAAATAAAGAGTGACTTCCCTATGGAAAAAGAAAGGTAGGCTTAGGTGTATGATGATTAAAACCTCTCAAGATTTTCATATGCATAAACCATCTTGAAGTAAAATAATGATAGGTTATGGGGAATAATAACCTAGTCTGTTCCCCAAACTATACCTGAAGCTCATTTAGATAGAAGACCCAAAGGCACTTGTATTGTTCCTACTTTTACTGCCTGCTCTATTGAAAATAGGCTTTACAATTACCAATAGAATATTATTCTAAAGAAAGAAAGCTTAATTCAAAAGAAAGAAAGGCTAATGCTTATCTATGAGTCATCTCTCACTTAGACTTGTGGGCAATAAAGATAAATTAATTTTTTTCAACTAGAGGGTTGTTTTTTTTTTAATTAACAGGCATAGCCCAAGTAGGAAATGTTCTATAAATAAGAAATACGTAAGTATCCCAGTAAAAGTCAAAAATAATTGTGGGAAGATTAAGCAGGAATATATAGAGGCTACATGCTAGGTAAATATAAAGTATCTAATGTACTTAAACATTGTGCAAATACAGAAAATGTGGAACCATGAAACTATGTTAATACAAATGGATTGTTTTTATATTAGTCTATTATCTAGTCTCTCTGCAAGTATAGAAAATGATTAAATGTATTAAAAAGCAATAGACAGTTTTAAAAAGCTGTGAGACTAGACTTAAATCAGAAAGATTCTCTCAGTGCTGGGCATAATTTAATAACTTAGGTTCACTCAAATAAAGGACATTCTTGGCTAGTATCCACACCTATAGGAATAAAAGGAAATTACTCAAGAAAGACCAAGTAACCAACAGTGGATGGAAGGTTAACTAGTCAGGGAATCAGTAACAAGGAAGTTTAGTGGTAGATTATAGCTAGATTATAAATCCCCAAATGAAAACTCATAAAAGTATTATAACCAAATTCCAAACCTCACAGGTCAAAGATAAAATACTTCAAACAATCAGAAAGAACCTATACAAATGCCAAAGGGCCCCAGTCAAAATCACACAAAATTTACCAACTTCATAATAAAGGATCAAAGGGCTTGGAATATGATATCCTGGAATTAAAAAGACCTAGCATTAGAATAAAGAATAATATACTCAGAAAAGGTGAGTATAATCTTTCAGAGGAAAAAGTAGATCTTTAATGAAACAAAGAATTTTCAAGCATTCCTGATGGAAAGACAAGACAAAAAAGAATAGAAAAGAAAATGGAAAATTTTACTTTCAAATAAAAGACTCAAAAAAGTATAAAAAGATAAACAAGAGAAACCATAAAGGATTCAACAAAGTTAAAGCATTTACATTTTTATGTGGGAAAATAATACATGCAACTTCTAAGAACTTTATCAATATTAGGGCAGTTAGAAGGATTCTACATAGGAGGAGGGTGTGGGGATGAGTCAATTATGTTGATGGTGTAAAAAATGGATAAGCAAAAAAGAGGGGCACCTGGGGAGAAGGAGCAGGGAAAGAAAGTATAGGGAAAATTATCTCATATAAAAGAAGATCTGGGTTCATATTCAAAAGAAGTTAGTGAGGTTAAAAAAATACAAAACTAAGACCCCAAAGAGTAAAATCAAATGGTCACAAGCCCAAGAAGAAGTATTAGAAGAACTTAAAAAGGAAGTCAAAAATCAAATAAGAGAGATCAAGAAAAAATTAGGGAAAAAATAAAAGTAAACCAAGAAAAACATAAAAAGAAAATTAGTCAATTGGGAAAAGAGATGCAATATCTCAAGGAAGAAAATAATTTTTAAAAACTAGAGTTGGGCAAATGGAATCAAATGACATTATAAGACACCAAGAAATAATAAAACTAGAAAAAATAGTAAAGAATCTAAAACGTCTCATTAGAACAAAAAATTAGAACAGATTGAAAAGAGAAAATATTATAATTTCAAACTACCTGAAAGTTATGATAAAAAAGAATCTGAATAAAATATTGAGGAAAAAAGTATTAAAGAAAACTGCCCTGAAACTCTAGAATAAGAAGGAAACATAGAAATAGAAAAACATCCACCAATCACTACATGAAAGATATTTCAAGAAAAAGCTCACAAAAATGTAGCCAAGTTTCAAGATTCCTAGGTTAAAAACAAAATATTGCAAGCAACAAGGTATAAAAAAAAACAATTTAAATACTGTGGGAAAACAGGATTACAGAAGACCTAACAACATATATATTAAAAGATTTTAGGTCTTGGAACATCATACTTTGAAGAGTCAGGGAGCTGGGATTGCATTCAAGAATAATTTATGCAGCAAAGTTGACTATAAACCTGAATGAAAATAATGGACATTTTGATGAACTAAAAGACATTTAGGTATTTATTTTATTTTTTAATTTTGAATATATTCATTTTTTAAGTTCTCAACAGACATTTTCAAAGATCTTGAGTTCCAAATTTTCTCTCTATCTCTCCCCTTTACCCACCCCGACTTCTGATTACCACTTCCCCCAATCTGCCATTCCTTCTATCACACCCCTTCCTTCTCTTATCCTCATCCCCTCTATTTTCTTGTAGAGCAAGCAAGATTTCTATACACCATTGTCTGTGTATATTATTTCCCAATTGCATGTGAAAACAATTTTTAACATTCATTTTTAAAACTTTGAGTTCCAACTACTCTCCCTTTCTCCCTCCCCACCCATTTCCACTAAGAAATCAAGAAATTCAATATAGGTTATACATGTGTAGTTATGCAGAGCACTTCCATAACAGTCATATTGTGAAAAACTGTATTTCCTTCCATCCTATACTGCCCTCCATTTATTCTATAATCTCTTTCGACCCTATCCCTCCTCAAAAGTGTTTACTTCTAATTAGCCCCCTCCTCTCATTTTCCCTCCCTATCATACTCTCTACTCCCTGCCTCTGCCCCCTACTTTCCTATAGTGCAAGATAGATTTTCATACCAAAATGAGTGTACATGTTATTCCCTGCTTAAGCCAAATACGACGAGAGTAAAGTTTACTTTTTCCTTCTTACCTCCCCACTTTTCCACTCCATTGAAAAAACTTTTCCTTGCCTCTTTTATGTGAGATACTTTGCCCCATTCTATTTCTCCAACCAATATTCCTCTCTCAAACCTAAATTTTATTTTTTCATATATCATCCCTACCTATTCAACCTATCCTATGCCCTTTGTTTGTATGTATATAATCCATTCAACTACCCTAATACTGAGAAAAATCTCAAGACTTACAAATATGATGTTTCCATGTAGGAACATAAAGAGTTCAACTTTAGTAAGTCCTTTATGATATTTCTTTCCTGTTTACCTTTTCATATTTCTCTTGATTTTTGTGTTTGAAAATCAGATTTTCTATTCAGCCCTGGTCATTTCCACAAGAATACTTGAAAGTCCTCTATTTCACTGAATGACCATTTTACCCCTGAAGTATTATACTCAGTTTTGCTGGGTAGGTGATTCTTGCTTTTCATCCTAGCTCCTTTGACCTCTGTAAATATCATATTCTAAGCCCTGCATTAATGTAGAAGCTGCCAGATCCTGTGTTATCTTGATTGTATTTCCACAATACTTGAATTGTTTCTTTCTGACTACTTGCAATATTTTCTCCTTGACCTGGGAACTCTGTGATTTGGCTACAATATTCCTAGGAGTTTTCCTTTTGGGATATTTTTCAGGAGGTGATTGGTGGGTTTTTTCAATATTTATTTTACTCTCTGATTCTACAATATCAGGGAAGTTTTTCTTGATAATTTTTTGAAAGGTGTTGTCTAGGTTATTTTTGATCATGACTTTTGGGTGGCTGAATAATTTTTAAATTGTCTCTCTTGGATCTATTTTCCAGGTTGGTTGTTTTTCCAATGAGATATTTCACAATGATATTTTTTCATTCCTTTGGCTTTGTCTTATAATTTCTTGGTTTTCCATAAAGTCATTAGCTTCCATCTGCTCCTTTCTAATTTTTAATTGTTTTCTTCAGTGAGCTTTTGGATCTCCTTTTCCATCTGGTCAGTTCTTCTTTTTAGGGCATTATTTTCCTCAATGGCTTTTTGAATCTCTTTTGCCATTGGGGTTAGTCTATTTTTTAAAGTTATATTCTTCAGCATTTTTTTGAGTCTCCTTTAGCAAGTACTTGACTCATTTTTCATTATTTTCTTGCATCACTCTCATTTCTCTTCCCAATTATACCTATACTTCTCTTACTTGATTTTCAAAATTTTTGGGGGGTTCTTTCATGGTCTAATACCAATTCATGTTTTTCTTGGAGGTTTAGAATGTAGGACCTTTGACTTTGCTGTCTTCTGTTTGTATACTTTGGTCTTCCTTGTCACCAAAGTAAAAGTCTATAGTCTGATTCTTTTTCCAGGTTTTGCTCATTTTTCCAGCTATTTACCTGACTTTTGAGCTCTTTGTCATGGTACTTCTCTGCTTCCAGTGGGGGTAGGGCTGTACTGTCAGCTACTCAATCCCCCCACAATCTGTGGGCCTAAAGATCGAGAAACAGTCTTTGTCACTGGCTGCTGCTTCCCCTGCTGCTGCTGCTGTGGGCTCCTCCACCCCCTCATAGTGAAGTCTGGAAACCACCACAGGTGCCCAAGATTCAGTTCCCACAAGGACTGCTCAGGTCCTATCTGTGCTGGCATGGTCTACATTGGACTGTGCTTTGCTCTGCAGATGCTTCCTGCCATCTTCCAGGTTGTCTTGGGCTGGTGATTTGTTTCATTTCATAATTTTGTGAGTTTTATGTCACAGAATATGTTTGGAATCATTTTTACGGGTATTTGGTTGGGTTTGGGGGAAGAGCACTAGCAAGTCTGTGCTGTTACTCTGCCATCTTTGACTCTTTGATATTTGTAACAAAAAAGACCAGAAAATTTTGATATAAAAGATCCAGAAGAAATATGAGGAAATCATTAAAGACTAATTATAAGACACTGATTAAGGCCATCTGGCCATTAATACCATATGGAAAAGGAGATCCAAAAGCTTTCTGAAGAAAATAATTACTTAAAAATTAGAAAGGAGCAGATGGAAGCTAATGACTATATGGAAAATCAAGAAATTATAAGACAAAGCCAAGGCAATGAAAAAAATAGCATTGTGAAATATCTCATTGGAAAAACAAATTTGTAAAATATGAAAATGCTATTAATAGTAATAATTATTAGTAATAAGATTCTTAAAACTGTTACCATTATTAACATAGTTTGAAAGAAAGGTTGGAACTCAGTTGTGTTGATAAGGGAATTCCAAAAAGCAAATTGAGGTAGGAAAAGTTTAAAAGGAGAAATTATCTCATTAGAAAGGTACATGAAAGGAAAAACTAATACAAAGAAGCAGCTGTGGGTGGAGAGTTGGTAATGTTGGAAACTTACTCTCATTTGGGTTGACAATGAAGTAATTTATACATCTGGACATGTTTAGAAGACTTATGAACTTAGAAGTCTTATGATAGGGCAGGGTGGGACAGGGACATTTAGTAGATTGTACAGATTAAAATTAGGAGGGACTTTTAAAAGGGTAGGTAAAAAAAGGAATAAGAAGATAATATAATAGGGATAGGGCAAAAAAGAGACTGATAAGGAAAATAGTGAGAAAAATAAGATAGAGGGAAATTCCCAAGTAGTAATTATAATTTAGAATGTGAATATATTAAATTTACCAATAAAATGGAAATGTATAGGAAACTGCTTTAAAAATCAAATTCCACCAATATGTTGCTTATAAGAAAAATACTTAAGAATGAGAGATACACACAGAAGTAAAATGGAGGATTAGAGTAGAATTTATTATATTTCAGCTGATGCAAAAAAAAGGCAAAAGTAGTAATTATGATCTCAGCAAAGTTATAGTGGAAAGAAATTTAAGGAAAAGAGACAAACAGGGTAATTCCATTTTGATAAAAGGTACTATAGACAATGAAGTAAAGTCAATACTGAATCTAAAGTTAAATGAATTATAGATGGAAATAGACAATAGCACTATCATGGGAGGGGACTTTAATCTTCCTCTTTCAGAACTAGATAAATCTAACCAAAAAAATTAATGTAAAAGAAGATAAGAAGTAAATAGAATTTTAGATAAGCTAGATATGGTAGATACCTGGAAAGGACTTAATGAAAATAGAAAGGAATACACCATTTTCTCAGTAGTTCATGGTACCTTTACAAAAATTGACTATATATTAATACATAAAAATTTTATCATTAACAGCAGAAATATTAAAAGTATTTCAAATCATAATGTAATAAAATCATATCCAATAAGGAAACATAGCTTAAAAACTAATTGTAATATCCAAATTAACTATAAAGGACATATGAAGAATAACACTATCTGCCTCCAGAGAAAGACCTGATAAATATGAGGAGAGTAAAATAATTTTACTTATATATGTATGTGTGTACACACATATATATCCATATGCATGTATGTACACACATGTAAACACATATATGTGTAATATACATGTGTGTATATTCCTATTTGTGTCTAATGGTAACTATCTCTAGGTTAGAGGGAGAGAATAAAAAAAGAGAAAAAAGAACTTTACATGGTAATATTGTCTTTTTGAAAGGAATAGCAAGTTGTGCATAGTAGATTTGCAGTCTCTTGTGCACTCATTTTTTATTGTATTATGCTATGGAAATGCTTGTTTTATTCCATAAATTAAAAATAAAATATATTTCAAAAAATAAAAGTGGAGAGCAAAAAAGAGATTTGACAGAGAAGGGAAAACAGAGGAATAGACAATTTTTGAACCTCATGCACATCTAAATTGATGCAAAAAGGAGGAAAACCACATATATATATATATATATATATATATATATATATACAGATACATACATATACATAAATATACATGTAAGTATACATTTATATATACTCAGATACATACATATATACACTCTATTGGTAATAGAAATCTATCTCTCCCAACAGAAAAATAGAAAGAGAAGTAAATTACAGAAAGGAATGAGGGCATGACAAAGGGGAAGGCAGTCATGGTAAGAAGCAAGACAGATGCTAAAAGAGGGTTACAAACACAAGAATATAGGATAAAGGGAAATGCAGTTAGCAATCATAGCTATGAATATAAATGGGATGAAGTCACCTATGAAACTGAAATAGATATCAGAATGGATTAGAAATCAAATTCTATCAATATGTTGTGGACGAGAAACATTCTTGGAGCATAGACACACACACACGCACACACACAAAGTTAAAATAAGAGGCTGGCGCTGAATGCATTAAGCTTCAGGTGAGGTGAAAAAGCCAGGGATAGGAATCACAATCTCAGTAAAAGCAAAACCAAAAATAGATTTAATTAAAAGAGATAAGTAGGGAAACTCTATCTTGCTAAAAGGTACCAATGACAATGAAGTAACATCTATTCTCAATATGTATGCACTGAAAGGCATGGCATACAAATACGTAAAGGAAAAGTTAAATTAATTACAGGAGGAAGTAGTCAATAAAGCTGCAGTAGTGGGGGACCTCAAGTTTCCCCTCTCAGAGCAAAATAAATTGAACTATAAAACAAATGAGAACTAAGTTAAGGAAATTTTTAAAAATCTTAGAAAATTTACATATAGAAGACCTCTGGAGAAAATTGAATGGAATTAGAAAGGAATACACTTTATTTCCCAGTTGTACATGGCACCTTCACAAAAATTGACTCTATATTAGGACATAAAAGTCTTATAAATGAATATAAACAAGCAGAAATGCAAAATGCACCCTTTTCAGACCATAATGCAAAAAAAAAAATTACATGGAATGAAAGTTGTGGAAGCATTAAAGGCTAATTGGAAACAAAATAATCTAATCCTAAAGAATGAGTGGCTCAAAGAACAAATCATAGAAATAATAAATGTTTTCATTAAATAAAGTGGCAACAATGAGACAACATTTGAAAATTTATGGGATTTAGCCAAAGCAATAATTAAAGAGAAATTTATATCTCTAAATACATTCATTAATAAAAGATAGAAAGAATGGATCAATAAATTGGGTGTGCAAATAAAATATTAGAAAAAAATTAAATCACCAAATAAACATAAAATAGAAATTCTTAAAATCAAAGGAGAGATGAATAAGGTTTAGAGTAAAAAATTTAATTAAACTAATAAAATTAGAAGCTGGTTCTGTAGAGGAGTAAAAATAAGAGGAATAAATAATTGGTTAATTTGATTTAAAAAGAAAGAAAAAAACCAAATTACGAGTATCAAAAATTAAAAGGCTGAATGCACCACCAATGAAGATGAAATTAAAGCAATTATTTGGAGTTGTTTATGTCTATAATATTGATAATCTAAGTGAAATGGAGAAATATATGCAAAAATATAAGCTGTCCAGATTAACAGAAGGGGAAGTTGAATTCTTAAATAAACCTATCTTAGAAAAAGAAATTGAATAAATTCTAAATGAGCTCCTTAAGAAAAAATTCTCAGCACCAAAAGGATTTATACGTGAATTCTACCAAACATTTAAGGAACAATCAGTCCCAATACTATATAAAATATTTGAAAATAAAGGAGTCCTTTTATAATACAAATATATAATACAAATTCCTTTGCTAATACAAATGTGATTTTGATATCTAAACCAGAAAGAGTAAAAACACAGCAATAAAATTTTAGACCAATGTTCTTTTTCAGTATTGATGCCAATATTGTTAATAAAATACTAACAAGGAGATTACAACAATATATCAAAAATACCATACTGTATGACCAGGTAAAATTTATTCCAAGAATGCAGTACTGACAATATCAGCATAACTGACAATATCAATAACAAAAATGACAAAAATCAAAGTACAATATCAATAGATTCAGATAAAAAAACCTGTGACAAAATATAATACCCATTCCCATTTTAAAAAAAACTAGGAATCAATGGAATGTTTCTTAAAGTGCTAAGTAGCATCCATCTAAAACCAAGAGCAAGCATAATCTCTAACAGGGACAAACTTGAAGCATTTCCAATAAGATCAGGGGGAAATCAAAAACATACATTATCTTCAATATTATTAAACATTGTACTAAAAATGCTAACTATAGCAATAAAACAAGAAGAAGAAATCATAGGAATAAATATAAATGATGAGGAAACAAAATCATCATCACTCTTAAGAGTGATCTGATGGTATACTTAGAGAACCCTAGAGAATCTACTATAAAAACTTGTTGAGACAATTAGCAACTTTACCAAAGTGGCAGGATATAAAATAAACTCTCATAAATAATCAGCATTTCTACATGCTATCAACAAAACTGCACACAATATAAATTTTTGGGAGTCTACCTAGCTAGACAAACCCAGAGACTATATGGACACAATTACAAAACACTTTTCATAGAAATAAAGATCTATCTAAATACTTGGAGAAATACTAATTGCTCATGGGTAAGCCAATATAATAAAATTACAATTCTACCTAAATAAATTTACATTTTCATTACCATAGCAACTAAACTACCAAATTTATGGAGCTAGTGAAAATAATAACAAATTCATCTGGAAAAACAATAGGTCAAGAATATCAAGAGAATCAACTTTAAAAATGTGAAAGAAAGCAGCGTGGCAGTACCAGATTTCAAACTACACTGTAAAGCAATAATTATCACAATTAACTGGTTGCAGATAACAGTTATAGATAAGTGGAACAGATTAGGAACACAACACACAGTAGTAAAACATAATCATAATCTATGTTGGATGAATGGAAATATCCAAGTTTTTGGAGTAAGAGTTCATCATTTGACAAAAATTTCTGAGAAAACCAGAAAAGCAATTTGGCAGAAACTAGGTATAGACCAAAATTTCTACCAAGATAAGTTCAAAATGGATAAATGATTGAAACATAAAGGGTGATACCATAAGCAAATTAAGGGAGCATGAGAAAATTTACATGTCAGATTCTATGAATAGGGAAGAACTTCAGATGAAACAACAAAGAGGGGATCACAGAGAGTAAAATAGATAATCTTGACTACATAAAATTTAAAAGCTTTTGCAGAATCAAAGTGAAGTTAACCAAAGTTAGAAAGAAGATGGAAAACTAGGTAAGATTTTTATGTTGTTTCTCTGATAAAGGCCTCATTTGTCAAGTATATAGGGAATTGAGCTAAATTTTTGAGAGTAAAAAGAGTCATTCCCCAGTTTATAGATGCTCTAAATATATAAATAGGCAGTTTTCAAGAAAAGAAATCAAAACAATCAACAGTTACATGAAAAAATGCTATAAATCACTATTGATTAGAGAAGTACAAATTAAAAGAACTCTAAGGTACTACCTCACACCTATCAGACTAGCTAATGTGATAGAAAAGGAAAATGACAAATGCTGTAGAAGACAGAAAGATTGGGTCATCAATGCATTGTTGATAAAATTGTGAACTTCTTCAACCATTCTGGAGAACAATTTGAAACAACACTTTGCATACCCTTGAATGCAGCAATACTACTAGTAGATCTGTATCCCACAGTGATCAAAGAAAAGGACAAAAGAACTATTAGTATAACAATATTTATAGCAGCTCTTTTAGTGATCTCAAAGAACTGGAAATTGACGGAATGCCTATCAACTGGAGAATGACTAAACAAGTTCTAGTATAGGATTGTGATAGAATACTATTAGACTATAAGAAATGATGAGCATCATATTTCACAAACATGTGGGAAGACTTACATGAATTCAGGCAAAGTGAAATGAGAAGTTCAGGAGTACATTGTACCCAGTAATAACAATGTTGTAAATATGATCAAATGTGTAAAAACTTAGCTACAGACAATCATCCAAGATCATTCCCAAGAATCTATGATGAAAAATGCTATTCACTTCCATAGGAAAAAACAATGAAGTCTGAGTGCATATTGAAGCACACTCTAAAAAAAATTCTTTCTTTAATTTTCCCCTTTTTTGTCTGCATTTTCTGGTGAAACATTAGAACATACATAATAAGAACTATGTGAGCTAGTGAACAGATAATTACCTTAGCAGTTGGTTGCTGTCCTTAGTTCTCAAAGAGGACTGAAATGACTTCACTATGGGGGAGTAAAGGTACAGTGTGTCTGACTGTGGCTGATCAGACCAATATGAACTTGGAAGGCTCTACCACAGGTCGGGCACAAATAGTTTAGATGAACATTTGTAGCAGAGATGTTCCTAAATTTACCCATCTCATTTCTTTTGAGCTTCATTTCTATGCTTTGTTAATAAACCATAGTGCCTTCTTTGATGAAGACATGCCATGCTCAGCAGTACTTTGCTATAGTTACCCATGTCATGCAATTGATTGCAAAATTCTTCAAAGAGATCTTGACAGTGTCCTTGTATTGCTTCTTCTAAACACCATGTGAATACCTGTCTTGCATGAGTTCTCTGTCAAATGTAAATTTGCACACACAAAAATGACCTTGGTAATTAGAGCAATGTGGAAATCTTAGAAAACATAGATATAGGGTACAAAGCCATTTGCAACATATAATAGAGGAGGAATGAGATTTCATGCAGAATCATCTCACAAACCAGCAAAAGGAAGGTGAAGAAGAAATAAGATGGCATCAGCTCAGCAAAAAACCAAATTAATAAGATCTCAGACTATATTCGTTTCTGAGTACCATATTTTGGGACAGACCTTGTGTAATGGTAATTTAAATGGGAAGATCTTTCTGATTCATTAATAGGCCCACGTGACCTGCTTAAATCACATGGAAGCCTAAGTCATGTATGCTAGGAGGAGTTTGCTGAATGGGTAGAACAGGAAGGGTGCAGTAGAACTGGGAGCAAGTTGGTGAGAGCAGTTGGGTAGAGGAGAGAGGATGGAGGCAAGCAGAAAGCTACGTTCCTGATTATTTGTTTTTTGTGGGAAGGTCCGGGGAGAGAAGAGGAGGCTTGGGAATGGCTTTGTTCACTACTGTGCTAATATGTATTGACTTCTTGGTTACTATGACAGATTTGCCTTTCTGATGTCTGAATAAATGTTTTTCTTCTGCCTTCTATATGGAGAGTCTATTATACTTTGCAATTCAGAATTATGCTGGCATATTAGGAGTTGTCTACAGTGCTGAGAATTTTGGCTGGGTAATACAATTTGCAAACTGAAATGGTACAGAGACACACAATTTATATCATGGTAGTACCTGAGATAATGGCACACAGTAACTACTTGAAGGAACCAAGAATTTTTAACCTAAAGAAGAGGAGACAGGAAGGACATGACAGCCTTCTTCAGGTGTTAGAAGGACTATCATGTAAAAACTGGTATTCTAGTACAACTAGGAGTAATGGAAGAGTGTTTTTGAGGAGTGTATTTGGGTTCAATACAGGGGAGTGGAGGAGGGGGAGAATTTCTTATTAATTAATTAATTTATTTATTCATCCATTTATTTATTTATTTTATTATTAATTAATTAATATATCCTAATATATCATAATCCTATAATTAATATATCCTAAGTGAAATGAGCACCACTAGAAAACCAGTTCTTCACCACTGTAGATCACTAGAGATAACTAGAGACTAGATAACCACTTGTCAGGAATGAGGTAAAGGGGAATCCTGTATTAATATAGGTTAGACTGGATATGCTATGAAGTACTAATATTTTTGTGATTCTGTGAAGTGATCATGTACAAGTGATCTTGCATGACCTGACAAGAAGAGTGTGTGTGTGTGTGTGTGTGTGTGTGTGTTCATCCTTCATTGCTGAAGAATACTATGCCATCAGAGAAATGATGACATGACTTGCACTTGACTGTTTTGAGCAAGGGAGGGCTGTGCAGGTCACCAGCCTCACTTCTCCTCCAGAGCCATCTGAATCCAGTGACCAGATATTTATCAGGATGACTAGAGATGACCCAGGATGAGGCAATTGTGGTTAAGTGACTTGCCCAAGGTCACACAGCTAGTGAGTGTCAAGTGTCTGAGGTGAGATATGAACTCAGGTCCTCCTGACTCCTGCACTGGTGCTCTATCCACTGCATCACCTAGCTGTCCCAAGACCTGATAAAAGAAGTGGGATGACATGATAGTGGATAGATCACACATCATACAATTGTATCCCAAATTTAATAAAAGAACCATACAAAGATTTTGATCACATATGCTAAACATTCTAAAGAGAATTTTTCAGAGAAATAATGACAAGACTTGTGCTAGATAAAATGTCTAGAGGGGATTGGGATGAGCCTCACTGGGGAGCCACACCTCTGAAATCAACATTATACCTAGGTATCTAATATAAGTAACATGAAGGTCTTGTCATAAGTGAAGAATAGTTTCCAAACAGGATGTCTTTCAATGTTCACATTATTCTATTAATTTTACTGAACACAGTTCTTCCATCTACTGCCTTTTCACACCTTGAAATCTTTTGGATTGACACAAATACTTAGGCTGCACAAAACTAAATAACCATTTTGACCAAGATTTTCACTGATTTATTCCAAGATGGAAGAAACTAAGATGTTATTTTTTATTGCAGATTAATATTTAAGTCAAGAAGATGATGGCAGGAATCAAAGTAGAATGGAAAGAACTAGACAACTGTATCTGTACTCAGAAGACTTACGTTTTAATCCTAGCTCTCATGCTTGCTATGTGAATTTGGGAGTCACAACATCTCTGCATCTCAGTTTTCTAATCTAAAAAATGAAGCAATTAGACTAGAAGGTCTTTGAGGTTCCTTTCACCACCAGATCTCTTATCTAGAGGCTAGGATCTTCTGAATAATTTGTTTATTGGCTTCTGAATCTGCATCCTTAGAAATGTCTTCCCATTTCTCCAAGTCTACACTTTGCAAGGAACTTGGCACTCTAATTACAAGCAGAGTGAAGCACTCACCCAAACTATTATGAACCTTTCTTCTTAAATGCACTCTGTATGATGGTCATGAAATTATCTCTCAAATATTCATTGGCATCCAGTTCTCAATCTGAGTACAGATACTATTTTAATGCAGTTCATTTAGCTTTTACCAGACACATTTCAAAAGCAGTTTAAAGAACAGCCTTTTCCCCTAACAATAGATGACATTTCTATAGTGCCTTTATGCAGCTACAAGTATAGATTATAATGTATTGCTGGTTTTTCATCCTGGACAATTCTTATCCAGGTCCTTTCATAAATCTTCAGTGTAGGATCTACCAAAAGCCCTTGCAAACCTTCTCCACTGGGACCTTTTATGTTTTGTAAGTATCAATGCAGCATTTAGAATATGTCTCCTTTCTCTCTGCTAGACTGGTCCAACTTCTTTTCTAACAATAAATGGCCTTAATAACCATTTTTATATATTATCATTCATAAACTGTTGTTGTTGATGTGTTGTATTCTGCCTTTTAACACCCACAAAGCATCTTTAAAATACCGTTTGGTCACCTAAAATTGTGCTTCTCCTGAGAGAGTATTATTTCATGATTCATGACTATGTAGCATCACTGGAAAATGGTGACATTAAGAAAATGTAGTAAGAAGCCAAGGAGCTTTTAAGGTTCATGTAAAGTGCTGTATCCAATCCAATTGCTGAAGTCTTATGATCACACCATTTAGCAGATATACTAATGGTACATCTTCACAGCAGAACCCTCCCAGTGAGTACTAACACTACTGTTCACATACCATAGAGAATATCTGCAAACTGTAAACTCAACAAGTCTTAAAAGTGAATCTGAAGACACAACTGAGTTTAAAACAGGTATTGAACAACTCAGCAGAACATCCTGTCTCTAGCTGAACTCCTCTGTGCCTCTTCATGACTCAAATACAAAGATCACTCACACGGTATGATGGGATGCCCTTTACTCAGGATTACTAGATGAGAAAATACACTGAAATGCCTTTCAACAATTTAATTAGATCACTGTAATTGGGTTGATTATGCATGAGAAGTTAGAAAATTTAAATCGAAAATACTTGGGCTTGTTTTGATTCAGATGACCTTGTCTTTGGACAGGCTGGGGCACAACTTTTTCCAAAAGATAATCACCACCCAACCCTGCCCAAACATACTACAGGTAAAAGTCTTATGTAAGTTTCAAGTAAGTTTTCCCCATTGTTTAGTAAAAGAAGACTTCTTCTATCTAATTCTGGACCCAGCTCATTTTCCATCTTCAGTGCCTATAAAATTACTTTTGTATAGATGAATAAGCTCAATAGGCTACTTACTCAAAATAATTTTTGGTTTGGAGGAAAGAGAAAGAAGAAACCAAATCTCCAATTTCATTGGTGTAGCAAACTCATAATGAAGAAATATCCTCTAACAATGCAATTCAACACCTATTCTATAAGAAATAGTCTTAGAAAATAGTCTAGAGGAACTGACAGGGTTGAATTACTTGCCCTCAGTCACACAATAAGTATGTTTCAGCAGAAGCCCTTAAACCCAGATTCCTTTTGACTTAAAGGCTGGTTTTTTGCCTACTGTCATGCTTCCTGAAAAGAAAAAATATCATGATAGTAATGATATTCATTCATCATACATTTGCTTTTACATGTGGGAATTATTGGATCAAGCTCTTTTAATTGGCTATAGGTATCAATTAAGAGTTCTTTTGTAGTGCCTCCAAATATTTTTAGGAAAAAAAATGAAGGGGTACAAGCCTGACAACTATTCAGACAGGTAGAATAAAAACTGGTCAAATACCAGACTCAAAAATTAATCATTAATAATTAAATGTAAACTTGGAAAGAGGTCTATCATGGAGTACCTCAGGAACAAGTGTTTGGCCCTGTGCTATTAACATTTTTATGAAAGACAAAGGGAGACAGTATAACATAATGGACAGCAAGTAGACCTAAGAGCTAGGAAGACCTAGGTTCAAATCTTGATTGCCACACTCTGGTTCTGTCACCATGGCCAAGTCACCTAACCTCTCAGAACCTCTCCAAGATTGTAAATCTTAATTTGCGATGAAGATACCAATCTGCATTGAGTGATAGAGTTTCCTCATCTGGAAGTTCCCTATATTAATGAAGTCACAAGTCCAATCCCTGTCTCTATCAATGACTTGAGATGACACAAAACTAGAAGGAAGAGTTAAAATGAAGGATGTTAGATTCAGTATACAAAAAGTTTCATAAGCTACAATGTTGAACTGAATCTCATATGATGAGATTAAATATGAATACACGTAAGGTCAAAAACATCCACTTTACAAGCACAAGATAAGGTCCACTAAGCCTAACATGAGTTCATCTTTGACTTTATTTCGTGTGTTTGTAGCTCAGTTATGGATATGAAGGGAGTCAAGTCTGGTCATAACCACTCTGCCATCTTAAAGGAATATCTGAATCCCTTTATTCTTTCGCATAGCTTTAAAATAGACTTCTTCAGAAGCCCCAGTTCTACTCCTTTTGAGGAAAATGTCATATGCACTGTAGAGCTTCATGCTTTTCCTTCTAGAACAATCCTCCATGTTTCAGATCCTTGAGCCAACCTTATATTTTTGGTTTGACTTCCCTCTGGTTCCTAATTTTTTAAAGTTTCTTTCTTAGGTTTTCCTATGGATGACTTCCTACCACCTAATAAAAGAGAGGACAGTTGTGGGAGAAACTCTAGTCCCTTAACTTCTTCCCTAGCATCAACTCCAATGTGCACAAAGAAATCATATATTTCCTTATCTCCTATGACAGAGAGGTAAAAAGGAGACAATCATTGTTGTCAATTAGGACAGCTCCCTCAACTCCTATAACCTGTTGATTTGGAGATAATCTATTATTTAACACTCTTCCTAGCTAACCTCACTGATGGTTTCCTGGCAATTTCTTCTTAGCCTGTTAATCAAAACAAACCCAAGTATTTTCGACTTAAATTTTCTAACTTCTCATGCATAATCAACCCAATTACTGTAATCTAATTAAATTGTTGAAAGGCATTTCAGTGTATTTTCTCATCTAGTAATCCTGAGTAAAGAAAATGCCATCATGCCATATGAGTGATCTTTGTATTTGAGTCGTGAAGAGGCATAGAGGAGTTCAGCTAGAGACAGGATGTTCTGCTGAGTTGTTCAATACCTGTTTTAAACTCAGTTGTGTCTTCAGATTCACTTTTAAGACTTGTTGAGTTTACAGTTTGCAGACATACTCTATGGTATGTGAACAATAATGTTAGTACTCACTGGGAGGGTTCAGCTTGGAAGATGTACCATTAGTATATCTGCTAAATGGTGTGATCATAAGACTTCAGCAATTGGATTGGTTACAGCACTTTAAATGAACCTTAACAGAGGTAATAGACTCTTGATGCTAGAGCTTAGTAGCCATTTTATTAACTTAAGTCTTTATCTCCTAATTACCTACTGTTTCAGGCGTTAAGAATCAATTAGCAGACAAATGTAGAGTGGTAAAAGAAATAGAGAGCTGGTCTTGAAGTTGGGAAGGCCTGATTCCGTAATCCTGAGCAGGTTGACTTCCAGGCAAATTAGAGGACTTTAAATTGCAGACAAACTGCTGATTTGAATCAGTGAAATAATTTTCCTCATTCTTTCCCCATTCCTATACCAATGTAGGATAATATAGGAGAAATCATGAGTCAAGACAAAAGGAAAATACACCAGTAGCTGCCTTCTTTTTTAACAACCTCATTACTCCAAAGCCAACAGCAAGCTTGATCATTTCAAGAAGCCCTGGAGGGAAAAATTTCATATTTACCCATCTTTTCCCATGGTCCTCTCAGTTCTGCAGCCAATTTGCCCTGACCCCCCAGGAAAAGTAATCTGTAGTTTCAAGAGATTTACTCCAACATACTCAGAAAACAATGATTTTTTTTCTTGGTATAAATCAAATAATTAATAGTTTTGTGCGAAACTTATATTCCTTTTACTTTCCTTTTTTTCTTCCAAGATGCAATGAGAAAACCTTCCTCTAACACTTTGCTAATCAAAAAGAAAAGAAAGAGAGGAAAGAAAACTGTAACTGCGATATGCAGCAAAAACTATTTTCTGGAAGGGAATGAAAGGCTGGTGGATGAGGATTTGGGTAAGGGAAGAAAGCTTCTATGAGAGTGGTCTAAATGTCAAGAAAAGTTCAATTCCTGATGAAAATATACTAAGGACAACTCCCAGCATTTTAATTAAATTTTAATTTGACAAATACATTTTTCTCTTTCTCCCTTGCCTATTAAAAATATCCCTTTTAATCCTCTAGTTTATGTTGCTATTTTATTGTATTATAATTATGAGCCCATGTAATTTTTAACAAAACTGTGCGACTACATAACATCACTATAGTGAAAATATGCTCAATAGGAAAGTATATGTCGAACCTATACAGAATTGTATGCTGTCATGGGGAGGGAGGGGGGTGGGGGGGAAGGTGTGGGAGTATAAAATCTTAATTTTAAGGAAGTGATTGTAGAACATTTATAAATAAATAAAATAAAAATTTAAAAAAAAATAAAAAAAACTGTTGAAGCTTGAATATAATGTTAAAAATAAGAAAGAATAAACATTCAAAAAAAGCCTAACTTTGTGCTAGAATACAAAAATATCAGTGTGTCTATCATTTCAAATGAGACTTACAACTATTATGAGGTTAGATACTTTTTGTCCATGTTTCAAGGTAACTGAATGAAAATTGTTAAAAGTGCTCTACCATAGGAGAATTGGGGGGGCAGGATTTGGGTAATATTCATCTTCATAGTCATAAATATACATTGTTCATCCCCCAAAGGAAGCAAGGTATCAGTTGCCAATGAATTGGGTAGCTTTCAAATCAAAGTCAAATCCTATTCTGAAACTTAACTATGCCAGTTCAAGGCAACATCCCATTCTTTTGCTGTGATTCATCAATGAGGCTCATAGCTGGTGTGGTATAAACAAAGAGGACATTACAGTCAATTTCATGGTAAGAGGCAGTTGACCTACTATGTAATTCCTCTTTGGTGATTTCCTGGGTGATCTTCAGCACTGTCCTCTTTGTTGAGTCTTTTGAAAAGGAAAATAATGTGTTAGCAGTTGGGCTGTGCCAACTCAATCATGTTTTTGAAGTGACCTTCAAGTATTGTGTAAATGAAATGCATAATTCTAAAGAATTTCATTTCATTCAAGAAGTTTCAACATGACTTTCTCCAGTAGCTGGAAGGTCATTATATTGTCCTTAGAAATATTTTATAGACAAGCTTTGTCATTGCTTTGAAAACTGCAAATAAATTGCTACTAACCTCAATTCCTCTTCTGGGGAATGGGAGAAGTGCCAACAACAGTAATCACATTTCTCTACCATTTTGAGGGTGACATCGTTGTTTTACTTGCAAAAATTCTCAGGTAGCCATAACAACTGTTGTAATCCTTGTTTTCCCCCCATTTTACAAATGTAGAAACTAAAGTTTAAAGAAGTTGGTTCATTTCCCCAGAAGGGCATGTCTCAAATACTGGATTACATCAGGGTAAATATCCTTCATCACCCTTAGGACACCTATCTGTGAACAGCTTTGTGTGTACTCTTTCATTTAATATATAGTATACATTTGTAAGATGCTGTAAAGGATAGAGAAACGAATAAGACGTGATCCCTGTCCTCAAGAAACTTACAATTCAGTAGGGGAAACAAGGCACACATTTACATACACTTACATGCATAACTTTAACATAGAGTGGAGACAGACTGTAACAATGGCATAAAAAAAGATAGTAACAAAGTATGGATATTTAAGGAGGGAACTACCTAAAAACGTTGCTGAGGGCACCAAACGGAAGGCTTATATGGTAAGAAAGCAGTCAAATGGAGTGCAGGGGCAAAAGATTTCCTTTTTTCTGTATCTTTAGACATGAGTTTTTACTTTTCTTTTAACTTCCTGACATAATCCGGAAGTTATCCCCAAAAGCTCTCCTGCACCAAGAAGATGAGTGACCTAAAAGTCAGAAAAGAGATATGCAGAGACTTCTATACAAATATGAAAGTTCTCTTTCTTACTGCTCAAACCTCTCATAGGATTTCTCCAAACCTACATTTTAACCATAATCAAATCTGCAGTCACTGGTGTGATCCCTAAGATCTAGCTTCCAGAACAGAAATACTTAGCACTGTCTGACTACTAAGCCATATTAGAGATAACTGAACTTATATTATAAAGGATATTTACAGATCAAGTGAGTGGAGTCTTCCTGGACAAGGGTTTGGCATTCACAAACATTCCAGGGATTAAGAATACAGTTAAAATGAAAGTAGCCTTGCGCTAGTGATATAAGCTAGCTAGAAGACAGACTTCAAACCATCACAAAACAAAGGAGGGTGACTGGATAGAATCTATCTGAAATATGAAATTTGCAATTTCATTGAAGAATTTCCTATTTTTGGAAGAATGCTATTAGGTTTTAATGTTTAAAAAGGAATTCTAAACTTAATTTTTTAAATTTATGATATTTTATTTTCCTCAATTACATGTTTAAAAAAAATTCAATGTTTTTAAAGTTTTAAGTTCAGAATTCTATCCCTCTGTGCCTCCTCATCTCTTTCTTCTAACAGTAAGCAATCTGATATATTTATACATGTGTAATCATGCAAAATATTTCCATAATAGTTATTTTGTACAGTAAGACTCGAATAAGAAAAAAGAATGAAAGAAATAAAGTGAAAATCTGTATTCAGATAGTATCAGTTCTGTCTCTGGAAGAGGGCAGCATTCTTTATCATGAGTCCTTTGGGACTCTCTTGGATCATTGTATTGCTGAGAATGGCAAAGTCATTCACAGTTTTTCATTGTACCATATTGCTATTACTGTGTAGCACTTTCTCCTGGTTCTGCTCATTTCACTTTGTATCAGTTCGTGTAAGTCTTTCCAGGTTGTTCTGAAATCATTCTGCTTATCATTTCTTTTTAAAAATTTATTTTTAGTTTTCAACATTCATTTCCACAAGGTTTTGAATTCCAGATTTTTTTCCCCATCTCTTTCCTCTCCTTTACCTACCATGGGCATTCTGATTATCTTTTCCCCAGTCTGAATTTCCAGCTTAAATAAGATAGGGACGCTCAAGCTAAATACAAAAACAAAATAAAAACAAAAAGAACCCCAGAAAAGTCACTATATATGGAGTTTACTTGCTACTAATTATAACCTAAAAAGAAATAATTTTCAGATGCAGAAAAAATGCAGTATTTACAAGGAAAATTGCCTCAAATATTTTATACCTGGCATGGCAAGGAGGAAGGTTTCCTTCTTCCAGTATTTATTTGATATTGAGTTTATTTATTTATTTATTTTCAGCTTTCAACATTTACTTCCACATAATTTTGAATTTCAAATTTTCTCCCTATCTCTCCCCTTCCTCCACCCCAGACAGTGTATATTTTTATTACCCTTTCTTCCAATCTGTCCTCCCTTCCATCACCCGCCACAATCCCCTTCCTATTTTCCTGTAAGGCAACATAGATATCTATATCCCATGGCCTAAATTTTTATTTCCTAGATGCATGTAAAAACAATTTTCAACATATGTTTTTAAAGTTTTGAGTTTCACATCCTCTCCTTTCCTCCCTCCCCATTAACCCTCATTGAGAAGGCAAGCAATTCAACATAGATTACACATGTGTAGTAATGCAAAACATTTCTATAACAGTTATGTTGTGAAAAATCATATTTCCTTCTATCCTGTCCAATCCTCTATTTATTCTGTTCTCTCCTTTGACTGATCCCACTACCAAATTTGCTTCCAAATACCCCTTCCTCCAATCTGCTGTACCTTTTTATTGCCCCTCTCTTATCCCCTTCCTCCTGCTTTCCTGTAGGGTAGCATAAACTTTCATATCCAACTGAATATGTATGTTATTCCCTCCTGAAGCCAAACCCAATGAAGGAAAGGCTCATTTATTCCCCTTACCTTACCCTTCTTCTCCTCCATTGTAAAAGTTCTTTCTTGCCTCTTTTATGTGAGATGATTCACTACATTCTACTTCTCCCTTTCTCTTTCTCTTACTACATTCTTCTCAACACTTAATTTTACTTTTTAAATGTCATCCCTTCATAATCAGCTCACCCTATGCACTCTCTCTTTCTCTCTCTGTCCCCTGCTCCTTCTGTGTGTGTGTGTGTGTGTGTGTGTGTGTGTGTATACACATATATATTCTCTCTAAATATCCTAATACTGAAATTCTTGTTTTTGAAAGTTAAGTTTTCTATCCAGCTCTGGTGTTTTCAACAAAAAACAGTTTTAATGGGTATGTGATTTTTGGTTTTAATCCTATCTCCTTTAACCTCTGGAATACCATATTCCAAGCCCTTTGATCCCTTTGTGTAAAAGCTGCTAAGTCTTGTGTTATCCTGATTGTGTTTCCACAATGATTGAACTGTTTCCTTCCACTTGCTTGTAATATTTGTCCTTGACCTGGGACCTTTGGAATTTATTTCAAATATTCCTAAGAGTTTTCCTTTTGGGATCTCTTTCAGTAGGTGATCAGTGGATTCTTTCCATTTCTATTTTACCTCTGGTTCTTGAAAGATGATGTCTAGACTCTTTCTTTGATCATGGCTTTCAGGTAGTCCAATAATTTTTAAATTATCTCTCCTGGATTGATTTTCCAGGTCAGTTGTTTTTCCAGTGAGATACTTCACATTGTCTTCTATCTTGTCATTCTTTTGGTTTTGTTTTATAATTTCTTGATTTCTCATAAAGTCATTTGCTTACATTCGCTTCATTCTAATTTTAAAGGAATTATTTTCTTTGGTGAGATTTGGACCTCTTTTTCCCATTTGGCCCATTCTGCTTTTTAAGGCAGAATTGGGCCAACTTCATTGGCTTTTTGGAACATTTTTGCCATCTATTTTTAAATGTTATTTGTTTCAGCATTTTGGGGGTTTCCTTTAATAAGCTGTTGACTTTAATGATTTTCATGAATCACTTTCATTTCTCTTTCCAATTTTTCCTCTACTTCTTTTACTTGATTTTCAAAATCTGTCTTAACCTCTTTCATGGCCCAAGACAGATGCATATCCTTCTTAGAGACCTTGGATGCAGGAGCTTTGACTTTGTTGTCTTCTTGTGGTTTTATGTTTTCATCTTCCTCTTCACCAATGTTGTAAGAAAATACTTCTTCACTGAGAAAGTAAGAATCTATAGTCTGTTTCTTTTCCCCATTTGCTCATTTTCCCAGTCAATTACTTGACTTTTGAGCTCTTGGTTAAGTCAGGGACTCTAGAAGTAGTCCCAGCTTCAGCAGTGACTGCTGCTGCCCTAGGGCTGGGGCTGGGGTTGGGGCTGTACAACACTCCCCTCTCATTCAGCTGAAAGACCCTTCCAACTGACCTTCGAAGCTGTTTGGTGTCTGTGGGTCAAGAAGTCTGTAAACTGCAGTCACTGCCAGCTCTAAGGTTTACTCCAGTTCTCTCTGCAGTAGAACAGCCCATGCCAAACTGTACCGTACTCCCAGCCTGGTGTGATAGACCCTTCCTGTCAACTTTTCATATTGTCTTAGGCTAGAAATTTGCTTCAGGGTGTCATTTTGTGGCTTATACTGCTCTAGAATCTGTTTACTGTCATTTTTAAAAGTTTTTTTGAGGGGTTTTATGGGGAGAGATCTAGTAGGTCCCTGTTTCTACACCACCACCTTTGCTCCACCCCCTTATTTGATATTGCTCAGACACAAACAAGGTTTCCTTATAATTCTGGATTCTGATGAACTTTAAAAAAAAACTCAGAGAATCAAAGCTTCATTGCTTCTTCCCAGCAATACTATCCACTTTCACTTATTCCATTTGAGGAGGAGAAAACTGAGGTCCCAGGATATCAAGTGGATCTTGTCCAAGTTACCTCAGAAAACAGTGAAGCTGGGATGCCAACTGAAGTCCTCTGTCTCTAAATTAAATGATTTTTCCACTAATACCTTGCTACTTTCCTATATGCCCCCCCAAAAAAAGATATTCCCATAAAATTACAACATAACTACAAAAGGAATCACAAAACTTCACCTAATAAAGTCCTTTTCTTTCTCTTTCCACTTGCTCTTGATTATCTGCCTACCCTTTTTATTTAAAATATTCTCAAAGTCTTATCTTGGCATTCTCTCAAGTTATTTCCTGTAGCTGAAGTAACCCCATTTTTCATATATAAAAATAAAGCAAGAATTATTTTCCTTGAATATCTACCACTTCTTCAAATGTCTCCTTTGAACCCATGATACAGTATAAAAAAACAGATGAATTGTAGCAGTATGCCTGAAACTACAAATACTAAAAACTTTTTTAATGTATTGATTTGTTTATATTTATCTTCATACTTACATAATTCAAAATGTTGATCAACATTTATGTCATTATTTTTAACAATACAGATCTGGGTCAACATTTTAAATCATTCTTTTGCTGGCTTTTGTAATAGAAGATTTCAGGAAAGGAAGTAGGGGAAGACTATTTCAGTTGACAAAGGAAGAGGAAAATGTGATGCAATTGTAGAACTTTCAGACCTGTGAGGAAGGATAGTTATTAAAATTGGAAAAAAGAAATTTGAAAAGGCCTGAGAAATTGAGAAAGGAGAAAGATGCAAGCTGAAGGAAAAGGATTTGAGGAATAGTAGAATGATTCAAATTGAAGGACCTGAGGGGATAAAAAGAATAGGGAAGGGAATAACTTGAGTTTAAATAAAAAAGGAAAAGAAAGACTTGCACATAAGGAGAAGTGGAAAGAAGTGGACCAAAGGAGGAGGTAATCCATAACTCGGGATTCCAGCTTAATAAACCAGAGATTATATAAAGAAAAGCAATCAGAATACTAAAGACCCTCAAGTTTGTGGCATATGAGTATCAGTTGTTGAAACTAGAGATACTTAGGTCAGAGAGGAAAAGAAATTTAAAGGACATAAAATAGTTGTCTTCAATATTTGAAAGTTTATCAGGTCAGAGATAGATTTGATTTGCTCTGCTTTACTCCTAAGGGCACAACTAAGAGTCATGATTACAAATTGTAAGTTCAGGATTGATACGGCAAAGCCCCCAGGATCAGGAGCCATCAGTTCACTGAAAAAGGGCCAAATTGAACCAGGTGGGAAACCTGGATATTCTAGACCTCATATACTTCTCAACAAGCACAAATACCCAAAAGTAGAATGGAGGAATACAAAGGTAATAGAATATTATTTTACAGTAAGAAATAATGAATATGTGGAATTTAGAGAAACATGGGAAAATCTGTATGAACCTCTGCAAAGTGAAAAAAGCATGATCAAGAGCACAATATACATAGTACCAAAACAATATAAATGAAAAAGAGCACTATATAGAAAATGAATTATATAAACCCAGTCACAAAGCCCATGGGGACAGAACTCTTTGCTCATTTGTGGAGATAAATGCCCTTCCCTGTAATCAGGGCAGAGTGGAGTTGGTAAGAGGGAATAACTTATCTCTTCAATTCTTCTGGAGATGATCTTCAGCTTTAAGTTGCTTTTAACTTTTGAATCACTTTGGGCACTGTAGTTATTTTAGGCTCTTCTGGTTTCCAGCTTCAAGAGATAAAATAAACAAGGTCCAACCCTCTTCATATTGCTAAAGGAAAAGACTCTGAGAATGCTTGTGAGGAATTAGAAGTCTCTATCATGTCTCTATCCTCAGCTCACTACAATGGAGATTTAGGGGAATTTCCATTTGATGAGATCTAGGACTCTTTTGGTTGAGCTAACTCACTCCCAAAAAGAGATCACCATTGTCTTGTATATACTCCCCTTTGTATACCTTGTGTGATTTCTGTTTTGCTACTGATTTGGGTAAATCAATGGTAGTGTTCTTGGCTAAGAGCTATGTGTGTTGATTATAAAACTGCTATTTGGTAGGAAAGGGATGGAGCCTCGGCTATAATGCTTAGAGTTCTATAATGGGGTCCTCCAATAATGATGTGACAGGAAGTTCATTTGAAGAGGAAAAACTCATGCCCAGACTAAAAATATTTAAGGAAACAGAAAGATATAATTCTAGCCGCCACCACCCCCTTTCTGTAAGTAGAACAGATGCCTCCAATGTCAACTTCCTGCTTCCCCTCATATCTGGAATTAAAATCTCCCTTTGGAGAAGATTAGGTAAAAAAGAGGCTATAGATGTCTATTTTGACCCCCATTAAGCCATACAAATGCACCATCATGTTAGATGTGAAGGACAGGCCTCACTACATAGGATAAATTCTCAAAATACACTATGGAAAAAAATCATTAAAACACTTTGTTACCAGCTAAGAAATGTAAAGGTCAATCAGTGAAACAGATTGGGTAGACAAAATATACAGGAAAACAGAGTACCATAGTTTTCAGTAAATCCAAAGATCTTCTGGGGAAGGGACTCATTATGTGAAAATACTTGCTGGAAAAAGTGAAAAATATTTTGGCACAAACTGAGCATAGACTAACATCTTATACCATGTACCATAATAGATACAGTTATTTAGCATAGTGCCTGACACATTGTAGGTGCTTAAAATAGTTCAACAAAGGCATTTAATAAATGATTATTAACTAAATTAAACAAAAAAGATTACATGATAAGCAAATTAGAAAAGTAAAGAAGAAAAGGTAGGTGACTAAACAAATAATAGAGACGATCACAGAAAATAAAATGGACAGTTTTGATTACATAAAATTGAAAAGTTCTCAGAAATAAATTTAATAGGTATCTGTGAAATAGGTAACTGGGGGAAAAGCTCTTGCAGTTATTTTTCAGGTTAAGGTTTCACTTCCAAGATATATAAGGAATTGGTCCAAATGCATGAAATTTTTCCAAAAGATAAAGGATCAAAGGATATGAATAGGATGTTTTCAAAGGAAGAAATCTAAGCTATCAATAATAACATGAAAATTGCTTCAATCACTAACAACTAGACAAATGCATATTAAAACAACTCAGAGCTTCTACTTCATACCTATCAGATGGATCAACGTGACAATAGACTAAAATGACCCAATATTGAAGGAGCTATGAGAAAACAGACTCACTAAAGCTTTGGTGGAGCTGTGAATTGGTTTGATTATTCTGGAAAATAATTTAATGCTATTAAATTGTGCATAAGCTGTAACTCAACTATACCATTACTAGGCTTATATCCTCATCAAGATCAAAAAAGGAAGTACCCATGCGTACAAAACTATTTGTGAAAACTAGAAACTGTGTAAGTTTTTGCTTATTGAGGAATAACTAAACCAACTGTGATATATGAATGTAACCAAATATTACTGTCATAAGAAATGATGAAATGGAGAGATTCAAAGAAAAAAAGGAACACCTCTATTATCTGAAGCAGAGTGAATTAAGCAGAACTAGATGAACAATTTTCATAACAACTGAAAACACTGTAGAGAAAAATGGCTGAAAGATTTCACAACCATAGTTTATATAATGATAAACCACAAGTCCAGAGGATTGAACATGAATCTTGTTACCCACCTCCTCTAGAGAATGATGGACTTAAAATCCAGAACAAGACATGCATACTTGGTCATTGGCAATATAAGTATTTGTTTCTCTGGACGAGTGATAATTATTACAGGGCTTTTAAAATCCTTCTATTGTGAAGGTATAGTGTAAAAGGAAGAGATAAACATGTAAAATATAGTTTTTTAAAAAGAATATTAAACTTTAAAGTCTTTAAAAAAAAAGAAAATCAGTCCTAAAATAATTTTTAGGCTATGGTCTGAAAAATAAAATTTAGATTCTGATATGTATTTTGGCTATTTGTAGAATTTGTAGAGGTAACCCCACTAAACAGAGAGCTCAAATACCTTTCAAAGCTGTGGTTAGGGGGAAAGCTCTTAATCAAGCAAAAGATAAATGCAATGACAAAAGACAAAGGAGATCATTTTGATTACATGCAGTTGAAAATCTTTTGCAGAAATAAAGTCAATATAATTAAGAATGGAAATGATAGATAGGAATAAAAAAAATATTTGCATTAAATCTCTGATAACAATCTGATCTACAAATACATAAGACCAAGACAATTCTCCTTTGGATAAGTGGGTGAAAGACATGAATAGTCTTCAAAAAATGAATTACAATTGTCAATAACCACATGAAAGAATGTTGCAAATCATTAATAATAAGAGAAATGCAAATCACCCAGTAAATTGTCCAAACTGACAAAAGATGAAAATTATGTTGGAAGACCTATGAAAAACAAGCATACCAGAATATTCAGGAGAAATGAATTGGTCCAAGTGTTTGGAAAATAATTTGGAATCATGCTAGGAAAATGGCTAAAATTTTTTTCCTCTTTGATCCAGAAATTCCACTACTAAGCATATACTCCCAAGAAGATCAATGACAAAACATTCTTGTATATACACCCAAAAAAATTATGTGGTACAATAACAAAAAAACTGGAAAAAAAAGTCACTATCCATCTATTGGGGAATACCTGAACAAATTGTGCTAAACAAATGCAAGGCATTATTATTGTGGTATAAGGAAAGATGAATATGAAGACATAAAGAGGATATGAAGACAAGTGCACTGATACTAAGTGAAGAAGTACTAGGAAAACAGTACATATGTGACAACTACAACAAGATAAATAGACAGAGAAGCCAGGCAATCTGTAAAATACTAAGCGACTACTGTGTGCCAGACACTGGATTAAGAGCTGGGAACACAAAAAGAAGCAAAAGACAGTCCCTGTCCTCAAAAAGTTCACAAGTTAATAGGGAAAACAATAAGAAACAAATATGTACAAGGAAGCTATGTATAGGACAAGTAGGAAAAGATTCAAAAGAGGAAAGATATTAGAATTCAGAGGGATTGGGAAAGACTTCCTATAGAAGTGAGATTTTAGCTGTGACTTAAAGGAAGCTAAGGAAGTAAATAGAAATGAGAAGGGAGAGTACTTCAGGTACGGAGAACAATAGTGACAATAAAAGATAGTGTAATTTTAATGACCAATCTAGTCTCAGGAAAAGAGATTGAAACATATGCCTCCTTAACCCATCTGCAGAGTTGGGATATTATGGATGTGGGAAAATTGTATATATTGTCTAGCTCTCTCGTTGCATTTGTTTTACAGGAATGTTTTCTTTTCAATTTTTTCATTTCAAAGGATGGTTCTTTGGATTGGAAAACAAATATGTATTCCAAAGAGAAATCATTTAAAAACAAAATGGAATATTTTTTTTCATAAAAGAATCCCAGGTTCTCACAATTTAAAGGTACCTTGAAGTCTTTTAATCCAACCTTTACCTAGTGAGAAATCAATTTTACAATCTTTCCAATTAGTGATTATCTAAGCCCTTACCTACAGTCATCAAGTGATGAAAAATTCACTGTTTCCTAAGAAAGACCATAGTACTTGGTATGACTCTAAGAATTTTAGAAAGTTTCTCTCTTGAATGCTATTGTGCTATAAGAAATGATGAGCAAGAAAACTTCAGAAAAACCTGGAAAACTTACATGAACTGATGCTGAGTGAAATGAATAGAACCAGGAGAACATTGTACACAGTTACAGTGTGCTATGTCTGACTTTGGTAGATTTAGTTCTTCTCAGCAATGCAAGGATCTAAGACAACCCCAGAAGACTAATGGTGGAAAATGCTATCCACATCCAGAGAAAGAATTTTGGAGTCTGGATACAGATGGAAGCATACTATTAGCTTTCCTTTACTTTTGATGCTTTGTTTTGTTCCTTTTTACTCATAGTTCTTTCCATTAGTTCTAATTCTTCTTTAGATCCTGACTAATGTGAAAATGTTTAATATGGAAGTATAAGTAGAACCTACATCGGATTGTATATCATCTTGGGGAGGGGAGGAGGAAAAGATGGGAGAGAAAATTCAAAACTCAAAATCTTATGAAAGTGAATGTTGAAAAAAATAATGAAAAAAGTTAATTAAGAAACATTAAAAAATAGTTTCTCCCTCCACTAAACTAGAATCTGATTGACTTCTAGAGCTAAGTAATATGCCTTACAAAAAAAAAAAACTAACCCCCTCTCCTTCCATGTGATTGCCATTCAATTGCTTAAATGTAACTGTCATGTTCCCCTGTAAAGTATTTTCTTCTCTGTGCTAAACATCCTTTAATTGATCCTTATGTTATATGGTCTCTAGTTCTCTCACCATCAAAACTAACTTTCTCTGGATATGTTCTCATTTACCAATATTTATTCTAAATTCTGGTATCAACCAATGAATCAATTAATATGCATTCCTTCATGCTGAAGTATTGTGATACAAATGCAAAAATGAAACAGTCCCTCTGTTAATGTTCTATCACAGGAGAAAATAAGGGAATGGACAAGCATAAAAAATAGACACAAAAACCAATGAAAGAGCTGAACAAGAAGGCCAGCTCAGTTGTACTATCAGATGAAATAAATGGAGTAATACATATAATAAGGTTGGAAAAGTTGGTTGAGGCCAAGTCATAGAGAATTTTCAAAGCTAAAGAGAGAAATTCCTATTTGATCCAATAGTATTTTGTGTTTATTGAATAAAGGAATGACATGGCCAGACTTTAATCACTTTGGCATCAATGTAAAGGATGCATTAGCAAAGAAGAAATGAAGTAAGGAGAGTAATTAAGAGACTACTTCAATAATTGAATTAAGCAGTTAGTAGCCATATGAATAAACAGATTTTTGGAAATGAAAATGAGAATAGCAACTGATTTGGAAAAGTCGAGGAGAATGAGTCAGTGTACTACAAAGACCAAAAGGATGGTGAATACCCTTGAATACATTTTGGAAATTTCGAAGAGGAATGAATTTTGTTTACACTTGAATACAAAAAGCAAGTCCTTGACATCATATGTATTTCCAGCTAATCCAGGAGGCAACACATCTGTGTGTTTTAGGGAAAGGATGGGAGAAGGGTAGAGTAATACAAGGAAGAGAATAGAGAAATGAACAAGAAAATAAATAAAGGTGTATATTTTGAAAAATGGGCTTTGAGAATTGTTTGTAAGCTTTCTTTTTAATGGTGTTTACCTGAAAGTAGCAAAATTGTTATTTCCCACATGACAAATGAGGTTCATAAATTATCTATATTTTATCAACAAGCCAGAGTAACATCCTTAGAGTCTACAAATGATTTGTAAACTGTATGGCAAGTATGTCCCATTGGGTACAATTATACAATTGTTTATTGAAAAATTGCTGTCCTTGTCAAACATTTGATGGAATATTTGCCTGCCCTATGTAATATTTTCACTGAGTAATTGTCTGTTGTGGGTAATACCTTCACTCAGTAATTGCTTGCTCTGAATAATATTTTCAGTGAATCATTTCCCATTCAGCACAATATTTTATTGAATGATTTTCTTGTTGTGAGTCATGTTAATATAAGTTCACTGTGGATTAGCTGCTGAATTACATGTTTTATTTGTATTACTCAGAGTCCAACATCTGAGTCTCCCTGCCTCTTGGCAGTGCTGTTTTGAGGCCTGATATTTGCACTCTCTTGTTGAGGGATGTTATGAAACACCTTGTTGATTTTTCTGTGGTATTTTCTAAAGCTATAGAACTTACAAACTGGACTCTGTGTCCATGTACAAATAAAATCAAACTACTAGTAGTGAAGGAGAAAATATCTCAAAGAAAAAATAACAATTATCAAGAATTTATTATGTACCAGCTCTTTTTAACATGACTGCTAAAGGCAAATTGTCTCCAACACTCACTTGGAAGCATTTGTCTTGATACCCTAATAAGAAACCTACTTGTTTTGTTTGGTTTTGTTTTAAATCTCTACCAAAACCTTCTTTTGTTAGAATGTTAACTAGCTTAACAATTTTCTTTGTGATTTCTGAAGGTTAAGATAGTTTAAAAAGACAGTAAGAAGCAAAATGAGTAGTACATTTATGTAATGCAATTCAGAGAATACAGGATTATCACAGAGGAGAAAAGGAAAATCGGGTTTATATCTCTTAAACTTATTTTCCAGGGCATGTTGAAAAATTTGGAGTTTCATTGTTTCTTCAAAATTCTTGGTTGGTTGGTTGCCATTCTTTGTTCTGGAAGAGGACCAAAATGACATCACCATGATAAAGTTAAGTTTCAAGGTGTCTGACTTTGTAAAATTTGAAATTCTACAATTCAACTAGGTTGTGGGGGGAGGGGTGGGTGTTTACTTTTTTATTTTAATTTTTGTTTTGTTTTTTCTTTCTTTTTTTCTTCTTTTATTTTTTGCTATTGGGAACATATACAGAATGTATATGGCATGTAGTGTGTCAATGCTAAAATGGGAAAGGCATTTCAAGTAACTTAAACTAAGTACTATGCTATGTCTTATAAATAATTTGTACCATTTGATTATAAAACAAGTAAGAGACAATTGACTCTATGCTATACTATACATTTAAACAAAAATATATGACAAAGTGAAAACAACTAATATTGTGTACAATATTCTGTCTTAGTAGGTCCCCACCTCTCTGTTATGAAGGGGAGATTACAAATGATTTGTAAACTGTATGGCAAGTATGTCCCATTGGGGCATTTATTATCTGGATTTTTCAATGTTTTTTCAATTACTTGGAATTCAATATTTTTTAGCAATTCTTTCATTTCAATGCAACATAACATTTTTAATACATATGTGATCCTGTATGGCTGAAAGTTATGGTATACTAATCTCTGAAGAATTAAAAATGAATATCATTCAGAGGGTAATGAAAGGACAGATACATAGTAGGTGTGAGCAGATTGTGACATACATCTAAGGAATATCATCAAAGTAACAATATCATCAAAGACATATAATCGAAAGATTATATGGTAAAATCTGGTAGTTCTTGTCTCCCTGATCACTGCTCTTCCTTACTTAAGCAAGTTTAATACTTGGCTCACAATTTTAAGCTGCTCCCCATCTTCTGCCCTCCTGACTTTGAAATGCATATTGATTTTCCCTCAGATACTCCAACCACTCAGACCCTCAGTTTACTCATCATACATAAGCTACTCCTTGACCCTACTTCAGTCACTTTTTCTTTCTTTCTCTCTCTTTCCCAAAATCTTAAGCCTACTTCACTCTGAAGCCCATAGATTAGACCACCATAGGTCCCTGACTAAGCTCTACTTATAGGCTGTTTTTATTTTTGGGTCCTCCTGGCTTACAGTGAATATCAATGATAACTGTTTCTCTTTGGAACAGCAACCCTGAGAGTCTTTCCCTCCCAGCTTGATTTTTGTTTGTTTGCTTTTCTAATTAAAGGGGTAGTCCCTTGACTACTTCTTAAAGAGGCTTATTCATTGATCAGGCATTACCTCATTCTAAGTGAGGACCTGAAAAGACCTTAGCCTAAAAGGGCCACAGTCTCCCATTAAATCCTGGGCCATCTCCATTTATCATGAAGAATATCTGGTCGCTGGATGTATCAGTAAGCACCCCAACATACACAGGGGTCCTCCTGTCACAGGTTCTTTGATCTGCTTCTCTAAAAGGAAAGGCAACTTTTGAGGGGTTAAAAATCACTTTAATCAAGCACAGGCATCAGAGAAAATCAATATCAGAATTTCAGAAAAATCAAAAATCAACAGATAGCACTTCCAAATGTCCTGACCATTAACATACATATATCTTTACCAGAGAGAGAAGCACCAGAGACCAGAGAGGAAAACAGCTTTCCAGACTCTCAGCTGGTACTCAAACCTTTCAAAAACTAATCTCCAAAGTAAAACCTCACCCTCGGAGTATTTATACACTTTTCAGCCAGAGGGCTCTGATCCAGTGCCTCAGAAGAAAAAACAAAAGGTAGTTGGGACCCTCCTACAAAACAACTCCCCTAATCAAGCTTCCCTCAATGAGCAGGCCCATCAATGAGTGGGGAAGATCTTCTTTAGCCACTTTCAAATAGAGGCATTATACTTTTTGATTATACTAAAACAACAACAGTGAAAGATCCCACTTTGCTTGGCCTCACAGTATCCAGACGGCTCTGGAGGAGAAAGTGAGACTGGTGACCTTGCACACCCCTCCCTCACTCAAGTCAAGGTGAACTACAAGTTATGTCATCATTTTGCTGATATCATGATCCTCTTTGAAAATGAAGGACAAACACAACAATAATCCACACGCAAAGATAGCCACACCCTTGATCTTGCCCTCATTCATAAATGTACCGCCTCTGAATTCTGAAATTTTCTTATCTGACTACTATCTATTGGCTTTTCACCTCTCCCTCTCCCATCCCTTAAAAATCCCTACTCCGTACGTACAATGAACTCCAATCCTTTGATCCCTCAATTCTCTCCTAGGGCATTTTCCCAGGACTGGCCACTCTCTTGTCTTCTCCCCATCTTGATCTGTTAGTGTAACAATTCAACTCAATCCTACCATCCTCTCTTAAATGCCTATTCCTCTTATCCTATTGCAAATTATATCCATCCAAAGTCTCAGCCTTAGATTATTCACATCATTCATTGACTTTGTTCCTACTCACATGTTGCTGAATGATGGTGGAGAAAATCATACAACCTTTCTACCTGAGTCCACCACAAATTTATGTTATATATGAATCTTCAATGCTATTAGGCACTCCTATATTTCCTGGCAAACTATCCTACATCTCTTCTGCGCTTTGTAGCTTAACTCCTCAAAAAATGTCATCTATCATCAGTGCTTCCACTTTCTCTTTTCCCACTCTCTTCTTACCTTACAGTTTAATTGTAATGATGGTATCATTCCATTAAAACTGCCCTCTCCAAATTTAATAGTGATCTCTTAGTTTCCAAATCCTTTTCTCTATCATTCTCCTTGACTTCTCTTCAGTCTTTTACACTATTGATTACCCTCTCTTCCTTGATACACTCTTCTCTCTAGGTTTTCAGGACACCACTGTCTCCTTTTTTCACTCTTACCTATTTTGGTCCTGTAAACTTTAGATAGGCTCCAGACATCTGCAGTAAGACCAACAAAACACCAACATTGCTAATAGCTTTGCTAAAATTCAAATATATTAATGAACTAACCCTAAAGTGACACAGATAAGAGTTAGTCTGTCCCCTAACAAAACTCTATAAAACTTTGAGACTCCAAACTCTTCCCTACTGAGCAATTGTCTATCTAAATCTCAGTCCACACTGCTTGAGTGCTCCCAACTCCAATCCATGGTTATGAGTCACATTTCGTGACTTGCCCCATAAACATACCGCCTGCCGTCCTCAATCACCCAATCACCATCTCCACATTCTCTGTTTCTGTACGCCACCTTTGTACCATTTGTCTCCATACTTTCTATGCCATTTTCCCCTGCACTCTCTGTGATTTATTGAAGTATGAGCAAAGCATTACTCCATGCTGCCATCGTGGTCTGTCCTGGCAAGCATCCAGAGAACTGGGTGTGCTCCCCCAATTTCATAATTTCATAATTAATTAACAATTTAGCATAGCCTATAGCAGGTATTAAATAAATGTTTATTGATTGAATGAAGGAATGGGTGATGTAGCCAAGGAAGAAGTTGTTGGTTCTATTGATACTGAACTTCACAATCTACTTTTCCCTTTAAGAGATGTACATGTTATTGATGGACTGGTAATAAATAACTTAAAAAGTCAGGCTTTATAGAACTGATAATGAGTACATCATAGGTAATTTGACTCTGTTTAAGGCAGTAAGTAGAAGAGAGGGGCAACCTAGACTGAATTGGAAGATCAAGTTCTGATCTAGCAGTCAAAACATGGTTGTTTGCAGCTATTTGTGAAAGGGAGTGGGGAGAAAAAGCCCAATAGATTGGATAGAGAGCAGCCTCAGAATAAATTGGGCAAATTCCTTTCATTCTCAAAGTCTCAGGTAACTTAGTAAATCCAACAATTATAAGACAATTGAAGATCTACAATGATTGAAGGACTTTCTCTCCACCAATAACCACAGAACTGTACACATAGATTTATAAGTAAATGGTAAGTTAAAATGTATTAGAAAATTAAGGTATTCATCTCCATCCCAAGGACCTTTATATCACCTTAATCTAGATTTTAGTTAACAATAACTGATATTTTTATATAATAGCTTCTCTCCACTTTTTTTTTATAGTTTACACTTCCTATTCTATAGTCAGGTAACAAACAATTATCAAACATTTACCATGCACCAGGTTCTGTGCTAAGTGCTGGAGATACAAAAAGAAGCAAAAACCCAGAGCCTTCCATTAAAGACAGCACATTCTAAAGGAAGAGACAATATGCAAACAACTATGTGCAACCTCAGAGGAAAGGCAATTGGAGGAATAGCTCTTGCAGAAGGTAGAATTTCAGCTGAGTCTTCATAAAATTCATGGATTCTAAAAGAGAAACGTAAGAACGGAGAGAATACAAAGCATAGGGGGCAGTCAATGAAAAGGCATAAATTTAGGAAATCAAGTATGGTGTGCTAAGAACAGTAAGAAAGCAATTTTGCTGAATTGTGGAGTAAGTAGAGGGGAGTCAGTGTAAGAAAACTGGAAAGGTAGAAAAATGACAAGTTGTGAAGTTTGAGTTTTTTCAAACTATTTTTGTTTTAAACTTTAATATGCAAGAAAAAGAAACATTATTAACTTAAATATTGAAACTTAAATAGAAATAAGATAAAAGCATTGTCCAAGTGCACAGCAGAATAGGTGATTCAAAATATACAATAATAAATTCCCGTTTCAAAAACCTATATAATAAACAATGAAGTTTTTTTAAAAAAGAAAAATTTCATTGATATGTTCGTTTTATGTTAAAAATTAAAAAGATTTCTTTTAACGAAGTAAAAGAATTAAATGAAAGTATCAATATCATTACCTCATCTGAAAGTCCATTCAACATCCCAAATCTGTAGTACACCCCTAATTCTCTAGTTTTAAAATTCTTTCAATGAATAGAAATCTATTTTCTCTGCTTCCCATTTTCCATCCCATTAAAAAATAAAAATGAAAAGTAGATTCTTGTAATGAATATGCATAGGCAAGCAAAATAAATGCTCTCTTTAACTGCATACAAATATGTGCATATGTTTTTATGTATATATATGTGTGCATGTATCATTCTGTATCCTAAAGCTGTCATCTTTCTGTGAGGAAGTGGTTAGAATGTTTAATCATCAGACCTCTGTAATCATGGATAGTAAGTGTAATGAGCATAGTTCTTATAGCTTTCAAATTTATTCATATTTACAGTGCTGTGTAAGTTGTTTTCCTGATTTTGCATATTTCACCATTCATCAGTGTATTAAATTCCTCAAAATTGTTCATTTTTATAATATTGATTAGAGAAATTCAGAAAAATTATGAGTTATAAGTTGTTCTGATTCAGTTCACTTTATTAAGCATCACTTGATATCAATGTTTCCATGTCACTTTGAAATCATTTATTTTCTCATTTCTTAATATCACAATAGTATTCTTTCAGAACCATTCTTCAACTGATGAATAACCTTTTAGTTTCCAAACTGATTTACTTGGTTGGTTGATTTTGTTGTTATAAATATTTATGTATGTATAGCATATTTCTTATTTCTTTCATTGCTTTTCTGCAGAGGCACAAAGTGATTTATTTGTATTAAGAGATATGTCCCATTTATTAACTTTTTGTGTGTATTCCAAATTTTGTATATAACTCCAAAGTAATTTCCAGAATAGCTGTATCCATTCAGGTCCACTATCAGTGCATCAAAATGCCTGCTCTTCTACAGCCTGAAACATTTATCATTTCTATTTGCTGTAATCTTTGCCAATTTGATGACTATAAAATTTAAGCTTAAAATTACTTTATTTTGAATTTCTCTACTAGTGATTTGAAGCATTTTTAATACGGTTATAGACAGCCTGGGTTTCTTCCCTTGATAAACTTCCTGTTCATATATTTAATCCATTTATGAATTGAGCAATGGTTCTTATTCTAATATATTTGAATCCATTCTTATCTATCTTGAATATTAGGCCTTTATCAGAGAAATTTGCTGCAAAGATATTTCCCCCCAGGTCCCTGTCTGTCTTTTAATCTTAGTTTTATTGGATCTGTTTCTGCAAAATCTTTTCAATTTTATGTGATCAAAAGTATTCATCTTATCTTCTGTGATTCTCTTTATCCTTTACTTTTTGGTCATGAACTTTTCTTCTATCCATAGATCTCATATGTAATTTTTCTGTTTCTCTAATTTGTTTATGATATGACTTTTTATATCTTGTGAAGAGCTTTCAAAGCCAAAGGATTTTATATTTTATTCTGGATGTAAGAGAGAGTCATTGGTGTTTATTGAGTAGGGAAATGACATGCTCAGACCTGTGCTTTAGGAAAATCACTTTTCCAGCTGAGTGCAGGATGCTCTAGAGAAAGAAGAGACTTGAGGCAGGAAGGTCAATTAGAAGGTTGTTGTAATAGTCCAGGCCTGAGGGGATAAGGGTCTGCAACTGAGTGGTGACTGTGTGAACACAGAGAAGGAGGTGTATAAGAGCAATGGCATGAAGGTAGAAACTAATACTTAACAACAGATTAGGTCAATGGGGTGAGTGGGAGGGAGGAACAGAGGATTAAAATGAGGTTACCAGCCTGTGGGAAATCGATGCTGACAAGTTCACCAAGAAAAATAAGGAAGGAAAGAGGGAGAAAAGAACAGGGACCAAGACCTACCCTTAGGAAAACCCACAATGAGTGGATACAACTTGGAAGATAATCTCATGTAGAAAGTGGAGTTTGAACTGATCAAGGAAACTAGGGATTCTAGGCGGCAGAGATGAGGAAGGAAGGAATTCCAGGCAGTTACAATGTCAAATGTAAAAGAATAGCAAGGATGTTTTGAGTGAAAAGCAGAGTCTGTGAAAGCTAGCAATGTATAATAATTCTGGAAAGAGATGCTGAAGTCAATATGAGAACAGATCTGAAGGCCAAAGAGAGATGTTTTTCCTAGAAATATTCCATATCAAACCCAAAAGCAATCAATTCCAATCAGTGTTGAAACACAAGTCTTTCATATGTCACAGCAATGGTATCCATACATAATATACACTGTTTTCTTAGAGAACATTAAATTCATGATTATAACTACTCACTTACCCTATAGGGGTTGATCCCCCATAGAAATAGTTACCACTAATATTTCATAGATTAACTAGAATCTAATGAATATTTAAAATCTAACTTCTAGCATAACAAAACATTCAACATCTTCTATACTGGTTGTCACTTGTTATGAGATCTTATAAATCTAATAATGGTTATTGATGGGAATCTTGCTTAGATATGCCAGCATCAAAAACAACTCTCACTCTTAACCCCAATATCATTTGTAGAGGTCTTTTCAAGAGATATCAAATCCTACCAAATCTAAGTCTCCATTCACCTCAATTATGTCTAGCATACATATGTCTATCTAGACTATGTTTGTAGAAGGTAACTGTGTCCCTGAGCTGTTGCCAACACAGGACAACCCAGAGCCTTAGAAGACAGGACCAGAGAAGTGCCGACAGAGACTCTGCCTAATTCAGCCCATGCACAATGCAGCATGTAGGGATCTGGGGACTGCATCACAGTAGGAAAAAAGTTGAAAAGTTCCTCCATAAAGTTAAATCCAGTCTCAGCCACTGTTCTTAACTACTGTCCAAAAGTAGACTTTGAACCAAGCACAAGCCACAAACTTAGAAAGTAAAGCAAAATATATGATAAAACTGAAAAATATTAAACGTAATGAAGAAATATCTTGAACTGAGACACACTGAAGGGATAAACCCAGAAGAGACTAACTCCACTACAAATCTAAGCAGAACCTCAGAAAAAAAGAATATCCAAGCCACAAGAGTACACAGAATTGTATCTCACATCCAATGTATCTGTTCCTCTTATAAGATCTAAAAATGGAATAGTTAAGAAGGAAAGAATAACAGAAAAAAATTTATTCCTCAGAAAACGATTCAGATATAGTTTTGCTTGATCTCCTATGCCCAAAAGTGATAAAATACAAAAGAAAAGGTTTTTTGTATAAAAAAAGTATTTGTAGTAACTCTTTCTGTGGTGGCAAAAAAAACTAGAAGCAAGGAAATACCCACCAATTGAGGAATGGATAAATAATCTGTGGTATATTACTATGTTGGACTATTTGTTGCTCAGTTTTTTCAATAATGCCTGACTCCTCATGATCTCATTTGGGAATTTCTTGGCAAAGATATTTGAGTGGTTTGCATTTCCTTCACCAGATCATTTTACAGATGAAGAAACTGAGGCAAACTGAGATAAGTGACTTGCACAGGGCCACATGACCAGTGTCTGAGGACAAATCTGATCTCAAAAAAGGTGAATTTTCCTAACTCCAGGTCAGGCAATCAATCCACTGTGCCATCCAGCTGCCCCTTGCTGATGGACTACCTACAGCAAAAAATGAGAGAATTGATGACTTCAAAAAGACATGAAAATATTTATATGAAATGATAGAGTGAAGTGAACAAAAATAGAACCATATATAATATAATATCATCATTTTAAATCTATAAGTTGACATATTTAGTAAATCCATGAAGAACTAAATAAGTGGAACCAGGAGAACAATATATATGGTAACAACAATGTAAAACCAAACAACTCTGAAAGAACTATAATAAGTATAATACATACAATGACCATTCATGATTCTAAGGTACTGATGAAGAAACACACTCTCCACTGCAGAGAGATGAGGAATTTAAAGGTATAGACAAATACATATATGTTTTCAGATATTGAGGGAATTTGTTTTGCTTGACTATGCATTTTTGTTATGAGGAATTTTCTTTTCTTTTTTACTTTGGGGTGGGGAGATAGGAAAGATAGAAAACAAGTTTATCTTGATCTTTGCATTTAAAAATAGAGTGGGAGTGTTATAGACATGAAATGTTATAAGTAATATCAGAAAATGTCACTATTATTAGTGTTGCTTTTTTAAAAGAGATATTTAACAAAATGGGACTGATCTGTAAACGTTTGTAATGTAAAAACAAAACACATCAATAAGACTTTAAAAAGAAAAACAATAAATGGTAGTAAATATTACTGAAGAATTGGACTCTAAAAATTCAAATGGACTACAAACAAAACAACTCAATTGAGAAAAAAAAGATATCAAAATAAAATCAGAAGATTTTGGTGAAGGAATAACAGAAGAAAATGTAAGGCATGTTTTTTTCAACTGACCTGGAAAACAGGCCAGCGGAGACAATCTAAGAAGTAGCAGACTATTTTAAAATTGTAACAAATAATAAAACACTTTTTTAAATGGTAACTTTGGCCTTTTGGCTGGACTCTGTTGTGAGTATTTTTTGCATCAAATCTAAGCAGCTAGATGGCATAGTAGATAGAGCACTGGGTCTGAAGTCAGGAAAACCTGAGTTCAAATCCAGTCTCAGAAACTTACTAGTTCTATTCCCCTAGGTGAGTCATTTAATTTCTGTCATTCTCAGTTTCTTCTTCTGTAAAATCAGGAAAACCTCCCAGGATTGCTGTGAGGACCACATGAGATGATTGTAAAGCACTGAAACGCACAGTATATAGAAAGCACTATGTAAATGTTAGCTACTATTATCATGAAACTACTGAAATCTCTAATCCTCTAATAATTTGTCTTTCCAGGAAAAATGTTTACTCCCATCATTCCATTTCTCAGCAGACTTTCCCTGAGTTCCTATCTCCTTCAGATCTGAGTGACCAAATGCAGCCTTTCATTTGGCTTCCATAATCAATATATAGAAATATTTTCTCAGATGTTTATAGAAAATATAGGTAACAGATAGTCAATGAGATAGCCTAATGAAAAGAGGCAAATTTGATGGTAAGTAGCATTTCTCTTTGTTTCCATATAAATTTATTTATTTTCAGTTTTCAACATTTACTTTCACAAAATTTTGAATTCCACATTTTCTCATCTCTCTCCTACTCCCACCCATGGACAGCATATATTCAGATTGCCCTTTTGCCCTTTCCTCCAATCTGCTCTCTCTTCTATCATCCCCTCCCCCCATCCCTTCTATTCTGTAGGGTAAGATTGACTTCTTTATCCTACTGCTTATACATCTTATTTCCTAATTGCATGTAAAAACAACCACTCACATTTGTTTTTAAAACTTTGAGTTCCACATTCTCTCCCTTTCCCCCTCCCCAGCCACCCTCATTGACAAGGCAAGCAATTTGATAAAGGCTATACATGCGTGATCATGTAAAACAATTCCAAACAGTGATGTTGTGAAAGATTAATTATATTTCCCTCTATCCTGTCTCATCCTCCATTTATTCAATTCTCTCCTTTGACTTGTTCCTCTACCAAAGTATTTGCTTCTGATTACCCCTACTATCCCTTCTTTTATCCCCCCTCTCTAATCCCCTTCTCCCAGAATTCCTGTAGGGTAAGATAAATTTCCATACCCAATTGGGTTTGTATTTTATTCCTTCCTGAAGCCAAGTCTGATGAAGGGAAGGTTCACTTATTCTCTCACCTTTCCCTTCTTCCCTTCCATTGTAAAAGCTTTTTTCTTGCCTCTTTTATGTGAGATGATTTATTACATTCTACCTCTCCCTTTCTCTTTCTCTTAGTACATTCCTCTTAGCACTTAATTTTATTTTTAGATATAATTGGCTGATATTCAGCTTATCCTGTGCTCACTTGCAATCTCTCTCTCTCTCTCTCTCTCTCTCTCTCTCCACACACACACACACACACACACATATACATACATACACATACACACATATTCTCTCCAATTATCCCAATACTGAGAAAGGTACATGAGTTACAAATATCATCTTTCCATGTAGGAATATAGACAGTTCAACTATAAGTTCCATATGGTTTCTCTTTCTGATTTACCTTTTCATGCTTCTCTTGATTCTTGTATTTGAAAGTCAAATTTTCTATTCAACTCTGGTCTTTTCAACAAGAATTCTTGGAAGTCCTCTATTTCGTTGAAATTCCATTTTTCCCCTGAAGCATTATAGTCAGTTTTGCTGGGTAATGATTATTGGTTTTAATCCTATCTCCTTTGACTTCTGGAATATCATATTCTAAGCCCTCTGATCCCTTAATGTAGAATCTCCTAAATTCTATGCTATCCTGGTTGTATTTCTATAATACTTGAATTATTTCTTTCTGGTTGCTTGTAATATTTTCTTTTGACCTGGAAACTCTGAAATTTGCCTACATTATTCCTAGTTTTCCTTTTAGGATCTCCTTCAGGAGGCTATCATTGGATTCTTTCCATTTTTACCTTACTTTTTGTTTCTAGAATATCAGGGCAATTTTCCTTGATAATTTCTGATCATGGCTTTTGGGTGATCCAATAATTTTAAAATTATTTCTCCTGGATCCATTTTCCAGATCAGTTGTTTTTCCAATTAGATACTTCACATTACCTGCTATTTTTTTCATTCTTTTGGTTTAGATTCATAGTTTCTTGATTTCTCATAAAGTCATTAGCTACTATTTGCTTCATTCTAATTTTTAAAGAATTATTTTCTTCAGTGAGCTTTTAGACCTCTTTATTCATTTATCCCAATCTGCTTTTAAGGAATTCTTCTCTTCATTGTCCTTTTGAACATCTTTTGCCATTTAGGTTAGTCTAATTTTAAAGATTGTATTTTCTTCAGCATTTTGGGGGGTTTCCTTTAGTAATCTATTGACTCATTTTTCATGATTTTCTTGCATTGCTCTCATTTCTCTTCCCAACTTTTCCTCTACTTATTTGACTTGATTTTCAAAATCCTTTTGAGCTCTTCAACACTTTTCTTAGAGACTTTGGATGGATGAGATTTGGTTTTGCTGTATTCTTCTGGCTGTATGTTTTGATCTTCCTTGTCACCAGTGATGTAAGAAAATACCTCTTCACTGAGAAAGTAAAAAAGTTTAGTCTGTTTCTTTTTTCCCTTTTTGCTCATTTTCCCATCCAATTACTTGACTTTTGAGCTTTGTTAAGTGGAGGGCTCCAAAAGTAGCCTCTGCTTCAGCAGTGCTTGCAGTTGCCCTGGGCCTGGGCCTGGGGCTGGGCCATGCTCCCCTCTCACCCAGGTGAGAGACCCTTCCTACTGACCTTTGAAGCTGTCTTTAGCATTAGTGGATTGAGAAGTCAGGAATGCACAGCAGCCACCAGTGATTCAGTCCCCTAAGGCCTGCTCCCACTCAGTCCTATCCAGTGTGGCCAAATTGATGACAACTTCCAGCCTGGTATGAAAGCCCCTTTCCATCGACCTTCCAGCTTGTCTTGGACAAATTTGCTTCATTCTGTCATTTTGTGACTTCTGCTGCTCTAGAATTTGTTTAGAGTCACTTTTACAGTTTTATTGTGGGGTTTGGGGGGAAAGCTGTAGCAGATCTCTGTTTCTACTCCACCATCTTGGCTCCACTCCAGAAAGATATTTTAGAAAGTACTTTTCTTTATCTTCTATCCATCTTTCTTTAAAATCACTTTGTGTTTTCCTTAGATTATGTTACTGGATCCATCTCATTAAGGCTAACCTTTCATTTCACATTTTCAAATTTAATTAGATTTCCCTGACAGTGGCCTCTTTGCATTATCTATCAGCTCAGAGCTTATTTAGGACTACCTACCAATCTCTTCTCCTCCTGGTATTCCTGTTTTGTTTTGTTTTGTTTATTTTTATTATCCTCTAAAGGGTTTTCCCCACATAATCATGTAGTGAGGAGCTGAGCATAAGTACACTGTCATTTTTTTTGTCCTACCAAATTACTTCTCTAGCCTTTAAAAGCATACTAAGAATGTGACATCAGGGTCCTCTGATATTAAACTTCATGCCAGATCAAATGTTCATCCCTTCATATTGCTCATTAGTGACCTTTCTTTTCTCTATCTACTTTATATGACAATGCTTTAATGTCTCCATGGTTTGTTCTATCCAGGACTTGACTAGACTCTCACCAGAGGAGCTGGGAACTCTCCTACCACCTCTTGGAAAAGGATGACTTAACAGAAAAGCTTTTCACTGTCATGCATCCAGCCTCTCTCATCTATGCATCTCCCAGCATCTTCAGACAACCTCTCCCTTTATTTTGTTTTGTTTTTCAACTTATGGAATAAAACAAGCATATTCATAACATGGTACAACAGAAAAGATGATTCTACATGAAACAACAAGTTGACTATGTACACTTTGCTATTCCTTTTAAATATATAACAAAATTATCACATAAATTTCCTTTTGCTCTCTTTTTTCCTTCCCTCCCCACCTGTACCCCAAAGATCGCTACCATTAGATACAAATATATATATATATATACATACATACATAAATATGTACATATATATTGTGTGTGTATGTTTGTATGTGCATAAAATTATTCTAAACATACTTCTATTTTATCAGTTCTTTCTCTGGATGCATATAGCATTTTCTTCATATATCCTTTACATTTAATTTAGGTATTCATAATAGAGAAAATGATTTATTTGTTCAGAGTCATTCTTAAAACAACTTTGTTATTCCTACATCAGTGTTCTCTTTATTCTTCATTATTTCACATGTCTTTCCATGTTTTTGTAAGATTGTTGAGTTCATCATTTCTTGCAGCACAGTGATATTCCATCACAACTTGTTCAGTCATTCCCCAATTGATGGGCATTCTTGCAATTCCCAGTTCTTTGCCACCACAAAGAGAGTTGCTATAAATGTTTTAGAACATATAGGCTCTTTTCCTCTCCCCATAATCATCCTTGGAATGATATAATGGTGGTTTTGCTGGGTCAAAAGGTATAGGCAATTGAATAACTCTTTGTTTTGTATCTCTTCACTGATGAGTATGGGAGCTGGTTTCATGTATCTTCCCCAACTTTTATCTCTCTAGAGATCATGGAGAATGCCACAGATCCATGTAATTTGGAGACTATTGACAGGACTCTATATACTTCCCTATGACGTTTCATAAAAACTTTACATAGCCTCAAGTCATTAATGGTACCATATACAGAATCCTTAATACTTCTTTTTTCTTTGCAAGAATAAAGATTATTCCAAATATCAAAAGTCCTTCATAGGAGTTCATTTCAAATGCTTAAACTATAAAGATTTCACATATATATCATTTACCTTAAATTATGCCCACAATGAAAATAGTTAATATAAATTATTAGTTCATATGTATTCAACTATGACATTAATAAGCCAATAAGGTAAATGTAGTAAATTAGAATAGATACTAGATTATAAAAATAGGTATAATTGAACAGCCTAGGAAAAAGAGAATTCCTAACAGGAAAATAAAAAACAAAACAGAGAAGAATTATTTTTTAAATACTCATAATTCAAAACCCCAAGAAAATCCATAGAATTACAGAGTTACACATGACTTCTCTAAAACCAATTTTGAAACTCACACTTAAAGTAACCCTAGATTCATTCTCCACACTTAACCACAAAGGACTGCAGTTGACTAATTGTCTAGTGCCATTCTATAATAACAACTGAATATTTGTAGTCATAGACTCATCCTCATCATTGTATTTTGTTTAATCCATCTCACACTAGAGGCTGAACTGGTATAATACCAAGATCTCTATTGATCTCAAAGAAATGGCTACCTCTCCTTTTTACCACATCCCTTCTGTGACTCTTAATATTTGTCTTCTTAGTTTAAGGGTATTATGAGTAATATTTCCTAGAATTCCTACATGTAATGCACACAAAGTTCCACCTTTCACAAAAGGCAGTGTACTAAGTCACTCTCAATTTGGCCCACAGGACACCAGAATAGATACCTTCTCCCACCCTCTTCCAAGGGACACATTAATTACTAACAGAAGGAGAAGCAGGAGGTTGGGGCCAGAGGCCAGTTACATTGTCCTCCTTAGAAAGAAGGGTTACTGGGCTAGAATTAAATGTATATAATTCATTAAATATCATTAGTTTAGAGATATAGTTTTCAGATTCCATCCATTCTGACAACTATATCTCAATAAGGAAAATAAGATCTCAAGCTTTACATTCAACGTTTGATTCCCAATCAAATACCAGTTCCACAATGAATACACATAGTAGATAGTAAAGAAGTTCATTTATCTACGCTGATGTTTAAACAAAAGCCAGAGATAGAAATTAGATAGTACACATATAAAACTATATAGCGGGCAATGTAAATTGAAGTAGCAATACCACCGGGAGCAAGGTAACTCAGGTCAACCGAGAAAGAGCCACAAATCTCTTTGAAGTCTCAATGCAACAGTCTGAGAATAAGGGCATGATCAGAGTTCTATTAAGTCATCTCCTTCACAGACTCTTTGTCTCCCTCAGCAACATAAAGAGAGTTTGGTTTTGTCCATCTTCTCTCTCCAAGTTAAAGGTCAGAAGAGTCTGAAGAGACTGATGAGGCCAAAGAGAGTAAAGAGAACAGATTTTTCCTCTCTCACTCCCACCAGCTCCACCCTGCTCTTCAGACAGGCCTAGGTACACTCTACCAGTGAGTAGAGAGCCCCATGTCAACGGACCTTGAGGAATAGGTTACAGTAGAATAAAGACTAATGTAACAAAGATTAGATGAAGTTGAATGGTTTAAAAGTAAGCACCCTGACGTACAGAGGAGTGCCTGCTATCATAGGTTCTTTGATCTGCTTTTCTAAAAGAAAAGGTAAATTTTGAGGGGTCAACAATCACTTTAATCAAGCACATATATCATTCATTTAGTTCAGGAGAAAAAGTCAGATCCCTGTTTTCAGAGAAAACACAAACAGAGAAATCAAGATCAACTGACAAAAATTCCAACTGTCTGACATAAGCAATACATACATCATAGATCAACAGACACATACAACTGTCTGACCATTACATACATAGCTACCAGAGAGAGAAGTACCAACATCTGGCTTTTTAAAACCTTAGCAGCTGCCCAGAGTCTCATCTGGTCAAACAAAACTTCCAATCAGTAAGCCCTAAAGTGAAACTTCACCTCACAGTACTTAAACATTTTTCAGAGCCAGAGGGCATCACAATCCTTGAGAACCAGTGCTTCATTAGAAAATTAACAAAAGGTGTGGGCCTTCCTACAAATCTTCCCAGCCTTATCAATGACTGGGGAATATTTTTCCATTATGAAGCAAAATTATATTAACAATAAGCAAAAATGCATTATCAATACCAATGGGTAAGTAGAACCTTTTTCAATAAGGTGTATAGTTGAAAATACACCTTTGTAGGTGCTGAAGGAATTCTCAGTTTGTGGAGCATCCAGCTAAGATGCCTGGAATCAAACTATCTCAGGATACAATGTCCTTCCAGCCTCATAGCTGAAATGTCCCACAGTTCCCTGTATTATCCCTTCTTTTCTCTTTTATGGTAAGCATATATTAGTCTTTTTCTTGCTTATAGAAAATGCTTTACTATACCTCCCCCTGAGCCTTAGCTAAATGAAAAAGGGATATCTTCCTATCTTGTTTAAAGGTTAAATCTCTTCTTAAATCTCCACCCACCAAGACTAACAACCAGGAGTTAGTTGACTATGACCTTTTTTTGCATCTATCAGATGCATGAACAAAGAAATTCAAAGAGGGGGGAAGATCCACTGGGAAAGCAAATAACATAAGCACTGGCTGCATTTTCCTGGAAGTCAAAAAGGAAAGATCCTTGTCTTTTGTTCCCTGAACTGATAAGGAAACCTGGTGGGGTGTCTCATATTTCATTTGGATATTAGAGGGCTTTGGGAGCCAAACAAGTGAGAGCCATGGAAGGAGCCCCAGATATCTGTAGCAGCTGCCCTTGAGACTTTCAGCCTGCAGATTAAATATCTGTAAGTCACCTACTTGAACTTCTGGGAGCCAAAATAGCAGAGTAATCTATAAATGCCCTCTCTCCCTCCCCTTGTTGACCTTGAAAGAACCATAAAATAATTCCCAAGAAAAATCCTGGATCAGTGGAGTCAGCAGAAGGGGCAAACAGTCTTATAGCACCTGAGGCTAGGAAAATAACTAAGGGGAATTCCTAGTACTGTGGCGGAGGACCAGAGCTCCAGAGCAGTGGAGCCTCACAACCAACACCATGGCCCAGGTTCTTCAGTACTCCAGTGGAAAGGGGAAGACATTAGAGCAACCAGGGATCATCAAGTTCTGAGCTTGCCTTTGCTCTAGCTCAGCTAAGGAGATCTCCTGTGACCAGACCAGCCCTCCCTCACATTTAACAAGCTAGCTCCAAGGCTAATCATGGGACACACAAATTGAATTCACCTTTGCTTTCTCACACCAACCACTCAGTAACAGGTTCTTTAGCTTCTAGCTGAAAGAATCAGAGGCCACAACACACAACACCTCACCATCAGGAGCAAGAAGCAAAGGAGGAAGGAAAAGACCATAGAATCTTTCTATGGGGACAAGGACAAAAACACGAATACCAAATAGATAAGTATAGCGACTGTACTTCCATTTGAAACTTTGCAACGGACTATGAACTCACATGCACAAAGAGCTCTCCTGGAACAACTGAAGAAGGAAATAGAAGAAAAAATGGTCAATGATTTTAAAAGTATGAAAAAAGAATTCATCGAAGAAAACAGCTCTTTGAAAAGGAAAATTGAACAAATGGAAAAGGAAGAACAAAACCTAACTGGGAAAATTGGACAACTGGAAAAGGAAGTACAAAAACTACCTGGAAAAAATAATTCCTTAAAAAAGAATAATTGGACAGATGGAAAAGGAGATGCAAAAGTTAACTGAAGAAAACAATTTGATTAAAATTAGAATTGGGCAAGTGGAAGCTAATGACTCTATGAGACATCAAGAATCAGTCAAACAAAATCTGAGGAATGAAAAGATAAAAGAAAATGTAAAATATTTAATTGGAAAAACAACTGGCCTGGAAAATAGATCCAGGAGAGAAAAATCTAAGAATTACTGACCTACCAGAAAGTTACGATGAAAAAAAAGAGCCTAGATATTATCATTCAAGAAATCATCAAGGAAAATTGTCCAGATTTGCTAGATCCAAAGGGCAAAACAATCAACAAAATAATTTACCATTCACCTCCTGAAAGGGATCCCAAACTAAAAACACCAAGAAACATTGCTGCCAAATTCCAGAACTATCAAGTGGAGGAGAAAATACTACAGGCAGCTAGAAAGAAGCCATTCAAATATCAAGGAGCTACAGTCAGAATGACACAATACCTTGCAGCTTCTACATTAAAAGATTGAAGGAACTGGAATATGATATTCTGTAAGGCAAAGGAGCTGGGACAATCAAGGATCAATTAACCAGCAAAGTTCAGCATAACAATAAAATAAGGCAAGGGAGATGGACATTAAATGAAATGAGGGATTTCCAGACCTTCCTGATAAAAAGGCCAGAACTCAATAGAAAATTTGATCTTTAAGCATAGATCTCAAGAGAGGCACAGAAAGGTAAATAGGGGAAAAGAAAACTTATTAATCAATTTGGACAAACTTTACCTCCCTATAAGGGAAGATGATACTTGTTAATCTTGAGAACTATATATCTATTATGAAATATAAAAAGGATATAGAGAGATAGAAGGAACAGGTATAAGGTAAATTATGTGTTGGTAAAAATGTGATTTAAGCATGAGAAAGGATTGTAACAGGGCATGACAAAAGGAGGAAGTATAAAATGGTAAATGACATCACAGGAAGAAGTACAAAACTATAAATTGGTAGAGGGAAAGAGGGGAGGGAGATGAGCATTGTTGGAGAGGTACTCTCATCTGATTTGGCTCAAGGAGAGAACAACAAACTGAATTAAGCATATAAATCTAACTAGCTCTATAGGCAGTAGGAGGGGAAGGGGGAAAGAAAGGGGGGGAGGGTAAAGGGGAGGCAAGAAGTAGTAAGGGTAAAGGGCAGTAAAAGGGAGGGGGGCTGAAAAAAGGAAGAGAAGACTGTGGGAGGTGGTGGCCAAAAATTAAAACTCTATTGTGGAGGGGAAGGGAAAAGGGAGAATTAAAAGCACAAACATTGGGAAAGATGATGGAGGGAAAGACACAGATAGTAGTCATAACTGTGAATGTAAATAGGATAAATTTTCCCATAAAACAGAGATGGATAACAGAATAGATTAAAATCCATAATCCAACAATATGTTGTTTACAAGGAATACAGCTGAAATGGGAAGATACACACAGGGCAAAGCTAAAAGGTTGGAGCACAATATATTGTGCTTCAGGTGATGTAAGAAAAGCAGGGGTAGCAATCCTAATCTCAGACAAAACAAAAAGCAGAAACAGATCAAATCAAAACAGATAAGGAAGGAAACTATATCCTACCAAAAGGCACCATAAAAAATGAAGCAATATAATTGGTAAACATATATGCTCCAAATATACTATATTTGTATACTATAGTATGCAAATTCTTCGAGAAGTTAAGGGAGTTACATGGAGAAATAGACAGCAAAACTATACTAGTGGGGGACCTCAACCTTTCCCTCTCTGAATTTGATAAATCTAACCTCAAAATAAACAGGTAATTAGTTAAGCAGGTGAATAAAACTCTGGATAAGGTAGATATGATGGATCTCTGAAGAAAACTGAATGGAGACTGAAAGGAATATATCTTTTTCTCAGCAGTACATGGCACATATACAAAAATTGACCATGTACTAGGGAATAAAATCCTCACAATCTAGTGCAAAAAGGCAAAGACAATCAATGCATCTTTCTCAGATCATAATGCAATAAAAACCATATGTAATAAAAGGCCATGGAAAGATAGACCAAAAATTAACTGGAAACTAAACAATCTAATCCTACAGAAGGAGTGGGTTAAACAACAAATTATAGAAAAAAATCAACAACTTCATTCAAGATGATCACAACAATAAGACAATCTACCAAATCTTTTGGGATACTGCAAAAGCTATTCTTAGGGGAAGATTTATATCTTTGAATGCCTACATGAATAAAATAGAGAAAGAGGAGATTAATAAATTGTGTATGCAGCTGAAAAAGCTTGAAAAAGAACAAAATGAAAACTCCCAAGTAAAAACCAAATTAGAAATACTGAAAACCAAAGGAGAGATAATAAAATTGAAATTAAGAAAACTAATGAACTAATAAATAAAACAAAGAGTTAGTTTATAGAAAAAACTATAAAATTGATAAGCCTTTGGTCAATTTAATTAAACAAAAGAAAGAAGAAAACCAAATTACCAATATCAAAAATGAAACAGGTAAACTCACCTCCAATGAATATGTAAAGTAATAATTAGAAATTACTTTGCCCAACTTTATGCCCATAAATTTGACAAAATGAGATGGATGATTATTTTAAAATATATAAATTGCCCAGATTAACAGAAGAGGAAATTGAACACTTAAACAACCCCTTCTCAGAAAAAGAAATTGAAGAAGACATCAATGAACACCCTAGGAAAAAAACCTCCAGGGCCAGATAGATTTACAAGTGAACTCTATCAAACATTTAAAGAATAGTTAATTCCAATACTATATAGACTATTTAGGAAAATTGGGGAAGAAAGAGTCCTCCAAAATTCTTTTCATGAAACAAATATGGCTTTGATACCTAAACCAGGAAGAGACAAAAAAAAGAAAGAAAATTATAGACCAATTTCTCTAATGAAGAGAGAAGCAAAATTTTTAAATACAATTTTAACAAGAATACAGCAACTTATCATGAGAATAATACATTATGATCAGGTAGAATTCATACCAGCAATTCAGAGCTGGTTCAATATTAGGAAAACTATTAGCATTACTGAACATATCAACAACAAACCTAACAGAAATCACATGATTATCTCAATATATGCAGAAAAAACTTTTGAAAAAATACAACACCCATTCCTATTAAAAACACTGGAGAGCACAGGAATAAAGGGAACTTTCCATAAAGTAATAAGCAGTATCTACATAAAACTTTCAGGAAGCATTATATGCAATGCTAGATGCATTTTCAATAAGATCAGGGGTGAAACAAGGATATCCATTATCACCACTGTTATTCAATATGGTACTAGAAACGCTAGCTGTAGCAATTAGACAAGATAAAGAAATTGAAGGAATTAGAATAGATAAAGAGGTAACTAAGCTATCACTCTTTGCAGATAATATGATGATATACTTGGAGAATCCCAGAGATTGAAGTAAAAAACTACTTGAAATAATAAACAACTTTGGCAAAGTTGCAGGTTACAAAATAAACTCACACAAATCTTCTGCATTTCTATATATTAGTATCAAAGCCCAAAAACAAAAGATAGAAGGAGAAATCCCATTTAAAACTAGGGTAGACCCTATAAAATATTTGAGAGTCTACCTGTCAAAATAAATCCAGGGACTATATGAACACAATTACAAGACACTTTTCACAGAAATAAAGTCGTATCTATTTAAATAGAAAAACATCAGTTACTCCTGGGTGGGCCAAGATAATATAATAAAAATGATAATTCTACATAAATTAATTTGCCATACCAATCAAACTATTAGATAATTGCTTTCTAGAGCTGAAAAAAATAATATCAAAATTCATCTGGAAGAAGAAAAGTTCCAGAATTGTAAGAGAACTAATGAAAATATATGCTAGGGTAGGTGGCCTAGCTCTACCAGATCTCAAATTGTATTATAAAGCAGCAATTATCAAAACCACTTTGTACTGGCTAAGAAACAGAAGGGTAGACAAATGGAATATACTAGGTACTCAAGACACAGTAGGCAATGAATATAGGAATCTACTGTTTGATAAACCTAAGACGCCGGCTTCTGGGATAAGAACTCACTGTTTGACAAAAATTGCTGGGAAAACTAGATAAAAGTGTGACAGAAAATAGGCATAGACCAATGCCTGACACTGTGCACAAGGATAAAGTTCAAATGGGTACATCAAAGTATACAAAGAGACACTATAAACAAACTAGTGGAGTAAGAAACAGTGCATTTATCAGATTTATGGAGAAGGGAAGAATTTTTTACTAAAAGGGATACTAAAAGCAGTATGAAGTGCAAAATGGATAATTTGATTACATTAAACTGAAAAGTTTTTGCACAACCAAATCCAATGCAACCAATATTAAGAGAGAAGCAGAAAACTGGAAAATAATTTTTGCAACTAATGTCTGTGATAAAGGCCTCATTTCTAAAATATATAGAGAACTGAATCAAATGTGCAAGAATACAAGTCATTCCCCAGTTGATAAATTGTCAAAGGATATGAATAGGGAATTCTCAGAGGAAGAAATTAAAGATACCTATAGTCATATGAAAAAATGCTCTAAATCTCTATTGATTATAGAGATGCAAATCAAAACAAGTCTAAGATACTACATCACACCTATCACATTGGCTTACATGACAAAACAGAAAGATGATAAATGTTGGAAAAGATGTGTGAGAGTTGGAATATTAATTCATTGTTGGTGGAGCTGTGAGGTAATCCAACCATTCTGGAGAGCAATTTGGAACTATGCCCAAAGGGCTACAAAAATTTCAATATCCTTTGACTCCACAATACTGCTTCTAGGATTGTATCCCTAAGAGATCATGAAAATGAGAAAGGGTCCCACATATACAAAAATATTTCTAGCAGCACTCTTTGTGGTGACCAAAAATTGGAAATCAAGGGGATGCCCATCAATTAGAGAATGGCTGATTAAAAAGTGGTATATGAATGTAATGGAATACTATTGTGCCATAAGAAATGATGAACAGGAAGACTTCAGAGAGGCCTGGAAAGATGTATATGAACTGATGCTGAGTGAAAGGAGCAGAACCAGGAGAACTTTGTGCACAGCAACAACCACAGTGTGCAAGGGATTTTTCTGGTAGACTTAGAACTTCGTAGCAATATAAGGACTTAAAAAATTCCCAATCGTGTTTTAAGGCAAATTCCCTTCCACATCCAGAGAAAGAACTATGGAATTCAATCACATCTTCCTGTTCTGTCATGTTAGCCAATGTGATAAGTGTGATATAGTATCTTAGAGTTGTTTTGATTTGTGTCTCTCTAATCAATTATATCAATCATTTTTTACCAAGGGCCTTATATTTTTATATTTTTTTTAAACAGAAATACATTTAAAATATTTTAAAACCAGATATGTGAAACAGACAAACAAGAACAGAAACAAATCTGGTAAAAAATAGCACATCTCATCTCTAGGAATTTGAGCCATCACTTGCCAATTATCAAATGCTTATGTAATTATGAAACCATTTCACATATCTGATTTTAAAACATTTTAAATGTATTTCTGTTTAAAAACAATATAAAAATATAAGGCCCTTGGTAAAAAAAAAGTTTGCTTCTCAATTGGAAAATGATTGAGGAAATGATGATATATTAACTAGATAGAATGATATTGTAATGAGTAAGAAATTACAGATATGAGGAATTCAGAGAGAGTTAAGGAATGTGAATTCAAAGTGAAGTAAGCAAAGACAGAAAAACAACATACAAAAAACAACAACATAACTGAGTAGTAGTAGTGACCAATTTTGGTTCTGGAGTACATATAATAAAATACCTCCTTCTTCTAGGCAGAGAATTAGAGAACTGCAGGGACAAATTTCAGGTACATTTTCAAAAGTAATTACAGTATCAGTGGATTTTTAACCATTTTTTCCCTGTTAAAGAGGTTTAATTCTAGGTTGAGGTGAGTATCTAGAAATTACTGTGATGTAAATATAAAATTAATCTATTATTATGCATTATTTATAAAAATATTATTTTTTAAATTTGTAAACAAAGGCATCATCTTTTTTTAATGTATTATTTATGGGAAATCAACTTGTATTACAGGCAGTTATAAATTTCTAATGTCAAAGTGCTACTAAAGGAAGTTATTTTTCAAATTAAAGCACAATTATCTTAAATTTAAAACTATTATTTGCCTCCTAAAGATATGTATAGTTGGTGTATAAGAATAATGTTGTAAAAAGGTTGGTATTACAGAATCATGATCTCAGAATCAGAAGAGAAACTAGGAGTCCTCTGTTTCAATGCATACCTGTACAGGAACTTCCCCTTCAATAACTTTAACAAGTGGCCTTTGTTCAAAGACTTGCTAAGGAATCAGAAAGAATTGAACATGAGGATGGAAAGATTAGAGTGGCCACATACATCATATAAAGGAAGCAACTTAAACAAAGAAATTAAATTGGAAAATGTAGGACGTGTACAGGGGACAAAAAAATTATTTGATTTTATTAGACAATATATTACATGGAAAAGGTTAGTATGAGATTAAGTCTGGCAAGATTATTCCAGACTAGAAAGGTAAAGTAAAGTAGTCTGAATTATATGTGATGAGGAATAAGGGAATCACTGAAGGGTTTTAATGAAGCTCTGAGAAGATACAAATCATGTCTTATCTAAAATTCTGAATTTCCCTTAGTGCTTTCTGTAGCACTCTACACTCAGTATTTTTTAAAAATTTGTACTTGGCACAGTACCTGGCACCAATAGGCAATTAATTGCTGCTTGACTGACTGCCTCTTTGATGAATTTGTTATTATTTTAAAAAAGTGAAATCACAACAAATACATTTTTATAACACTTTAAATTTTGCAAGAATTATTCTTGACAACAACCCTGTGAGGTAGGTGATCGTAAGTCTCATCCCTGCATTTGAGTGAGGATACTGATGCTCTAAAAGTTTGTCATATAGCTAAGAAGTAGCTGAAGTAGAATCTGAATCTAGATCTTTGGACCACATCCACCACTCTAGGCAGTATGTTACACTACTTCCTGATTGGGTCTATATATAAAGAAGCTAAATCTGGCACGAATGTACTAGATGCTTTAGAGAAGGGTGGAAATGGGGTGGGAAGACTTATAAGGAACTCATTAAAATAAATCAGACACATGGTGTTTATACTAAGATGGTAGTGATAGGAATAAAAGGGAGAGCATCCAAACAAGATGGCAATGCTCCAAGCAATGGATCTCAAGAGAGCCTGCACTCATTCTGGACCAAGTATGGAATCAGTTATCCTGAGCTCCTCTTCTCCCCATTTCAGCTTCTTAAATACTCTCAAATATCAGCCTTCCCTTACTTTTCTCTCTGGCCTGCACAACTTGCAGCCCACAGGCTGCTTACCATTCCTGGCATGCCAAAGGATTTCAGTTGGCCCCCTAAAAATGTAGAGGAAAACATCTTTTGTATATAGAGGAAATACTTTGTCATGCTGTAAGCAGACCACAAGTTATGCAGGCCTGCTTTAGTTCTTAGAGGAAAAAGTGATCCTTTTCCTTCATAAGTCAACCCCTTACCACCGATTCCATCTTCTCCATAACCTGGTCCCTTAAATTATTTCCTCTCTCTCCATCATCATCTCAAATGCTCTTCATTAACTGGCTCCTTCCTTACTGCCTACAAACATATGATTTTCCCCATCTTTAAAAGCCTTCACCTGTCCATGCTCTCCTGGAAGTAACAGCTGTCTCACTTTCACTTCCAAACACAGGGGAAAAAAGCTATTTGTGCTTACAGTCTTCCCTTGATCACCTCCCATTCACTTAAGCCTGTGCAATCTGTCTCTTGACCCCACCATTTAACTGAAAATGATCTTTCTAAATTTACCAATTCTTTGTAAAATTCCTTTGCTTCTTGTTCAGTAAGCTTTTCACCCTCTAGTAGAATATAAACTCCTTGAGGGTAAGGACTATATTAAGTTTTGTATCTTCAGCACTGAGCCACGTGCTTTGTACATATTAAAGCCTTAATTAATGCTTGTGAGTTTAGTGTTTGAGTCAAAGTACTGAAGTAGTTAGTGGATACTCCACTATGGCATCAGAAAAACTAGGGTCCACATATTGTCTTTGCCTCATTTTAGCTGTGTGACTACAGGTAAGTCACTTAACCTCTCAATTGCCCCCAGACAACTCTCTGAGGAGTCTCATTACCCAATACTACCCATACCAATGAAATAAAAGGAGGGAAGGGAGGAAGGAAGGAAGGAAGGAAGGAAGGAAGGAAGGAAGGATGGATGGATGTTAAGTTCTCTCCTAGTTGTTGGGGATATAAAAGCAAAAATGAATTATTCCATGTTTCAAGGAGATTACATTGTGGAGAGGGCTGGGAAAAGGGCAGACAACTGTATGTAGATAAATATATGCAAAATATATGCAAGATCATATGCAAGGGATGAAACAGTTACTTTGGAGATCAAGAAAGGTATTGTTAAGGAGGTGTTGCTTGAGTTGAGCTTTGACATGCTAAGGATTGTAAGGGGGTGCAGTAAAGAAGGTGTGCACATGGGCAACTTGTGCAAGGACTTAGAGACAAAAGATGGAATGTAGTATGTGAGAATCAGCAAGGAGGCTACTTTGTACACCCTGTAAATGGCAAGGGAAAAAAACCTAAATTCTCTATAAAAAAAACTAGGCCCTGAAAGGAGTAAAAAGATGTATGTCCTGTTCTTTCTCTTTAAAGAGGTCAGATCATTAACTCTGAATAGTATTAGATATACAAAGGTTATTAGATTCTCTTCAGAAAAACAAAACATTAAATATTGCAATGAACCCAGTTTTTAAATTAATTCATTAAAGTGGGGGAGAGTGATAGTCAGAATTAACCAGTTAGATAGAAAAAAAGATCAGCTAACATTTCCCAGGGGGAACATTTAGGAATATATTTTTAAAGTTATTTACCTCATCTTAAATGTAATTATGTATGTTAAGCATGTGAAAACACTGCTGCAATTGCATAATTAGAATATTAATGCCTGTCTGATTAATACTTGCAATTTGAAAAAAGATTTGTAGATGAAAGGTTTGTAGATGAAAACATTCTTTAAATTTTCCCCTTTTACCAACAATGCCACTACTAGGTTGAATTCAAACGTACAAAAATATTTTTAGCAGCTCTTTTTGTGGTAGCAAAGACATGAAAATTCAGGGGATGCCCATCAATTGAGGAATGGCTGATCAAGTTGCTGTATATGAATGTATTATAATATTGTGGCTCCATAAGAAATGATGAGCAAGCAAATTTCAGAAAAACCTGAAAGACTTACATGAACTGTTACTGAGTGAGATATTGAGCAGAAACAGGAGAACATTCTACACAGTAAAAGCAACGTGGTGTGCTGACCAATTTTGATAGATATGACTCTTCTCAGCAAAAGACAATGATCTAAGTCAATTCCAAAAGCCTCATGATGAAAAATGCTATCCACATCCAGAGAAAGAACTATGAGGTCTGAAGACAGATCTAAGCATACTTAAATAAGCATACATAGATGGGGCAGCTAGGTGGTGCAGTGGATAGAGCACCAATGCAGGAGGACCTGAGTTCAAATCTCACCTCAGACACTAGACACTCACTAGCTATGCGACCTTGGACAAGTCACTTAACCCCTACTGCCTCATCCTGGGTCATCTCCAATCATCCTGATGAATATCTGGTCAGTGAATTCAGAAGGCTCTGGAGGAGAAGTGACGCTGGTGACCTGCACAGCCCTCCCTCACTCAAAACAAAATCAAGTGCAAATCATATCATTATTTCTCTGATGACATGGTCTTCTTCAGCAATGAAAAACGAACACACACAAGCATACTATTTTCTCTGTTTTTAAATTCTTTTCTTTCTTGTGGTTTTTCCCTTGTGTTCTGATTCTTCTTTTACAACATGAGTAATGTGGAAATGTTTAATATGATTATACATCTATATTGTATATGTATATATGTTTAATATGACTTTACATGTATGCTCAAAGATCAATCCTCAAACCCAACTCACTCTGGAGCTCATAGACTGGACAACAAAGCCCCATTCACCTAGCATAGAGTGGATTTAAATAATAAATAGTAATTGTTTCTCTTTTACCCAGGAACCCTGAGGGTCTTCTCCTATCAATTTGATTTCTTTTTTAATTAAAAGGGCCATCCCTTGAGTAACTACTTAAAGAAGTCTATTCATTGAATGGGTAAATCTTACTCAAAGTGAGAAGGCTATAAGACCTTAGCATGAAAGGGCCAGGGTCTCCCGTTGACTCCTGGGCCATCTCCAGTCATCCTGATGAATATCAGGCCACTGGATCCAGATGGCTCAGAAGAAGAAAATGAGGTTGGTGACCTTGCACAGCCTTCCTTCACCCAAATCAAAGTCAAGTGCAAGTCCTAGCATTATCTTGATGTCATGGTCCTCTTTGAGAACAAAGGACAAACACAACAACAACAACATGTATAGCCTATGTCAAACTGCTTGCCATCTTAGGGAGGAGAGAGGGAGCATAGGAGGGGGAAAAGTTTGGAACTCAAAACCATATAAAAGTCAATGTTGAAAACTCTCTTTTCGTGCAATTAGAAAAACTGAAATGAAAAGTGGAAAAAATAAAAATAAAACAAAAACTCCCTTTTAATCCTATGTACTTTTCCTCTTTCTAAATAAGCACCTGAATCTTGGACACATAAATTCTTTAAAAAAATAAAAGAAAGAAAATATTATTACAAATACTGGAGTTTTAGGAAAATATAATTGGATGTAATTTGCTTTAGGCTCTCAAATATCAGATTACTTCCAGTTTATAAATCAAAATAGAAAAGAGAATTTAGAAGAGATCTTAGGCATCTCAAAATCACTTCTGTTAACTTGTTTTCTAGGAACTTCAATGTATAGTGCTTTAAAGATCAAAATGTTCAAGAGTGGACATTCTAAGTAGTATGTTAAAAGAAAAACAAAAGTTCACACTTTTAAACACTGACATCCCTTGAGGAAAACTGCATAAAAAATGCAAAAGTTAACGGAAGATGAGTCAATGACTCACTTATATAAAGCGTTTTAGATTACTTTTTAAAGGGCTTGTTTAGACAAAACAAAGCAGTCCATGGGATTATTGCTTTTATTTTCCCCATTCTAATATTTAAATGCCATTTAATCAGCAACTCCATCATTTATTGTTTAGTGATAAAAAGTTAGTGACTTAACAAAGATTTGAAGCAAACAGGTACAACATGCTTATTGTGGAAGTGACTTTAAAATAGCACTCTACTTGAATTATTTATTTTGCTTTTATAACATTTATGAACTCTGAAAGCTTTTTCATACATTACTGGTGACTTGCATTTTTTTAGGTGTCAACTATTACTTTTTGATTGAATGTTTATTGTTTTTGATGTTTGGATTTCCAGGGGTTAGTTATAAAGCAATGACAATTTAATGTCGTACAAAGAAATGTTACTGGAGGGCAGGTTAATTTAATGTTTTCATAAATTAAAATATACCTTGATTCTGTGTTTAGAAAAAAAGAGCTCAGAACTAAAGGTCTGTGGAATGGTGCATGTGCTATCATATATCACAGATGTGTTGATTGGTTTTGCTGAACATTCTTCTTTATTTTTTTTAATCATTGATACTTATATCACCCCTAGGATGGCTCACTAAAGAAGGAGAGAACAGATATTTAGAAAAAATAATGTAAAAGTAGGAATAAAATAAGAGGTGTTTTTTTCATTTAGAAAAGGTCAGTTTGGTGTTATCAAAAAGTATGTCAAGAGGAGCATAATAAGGCTGTAAAGCTATTTGAAGTCAAATTGAAAAGAACATTAAATATCAAACAGAGGAGTTAGTTTTCGAATTTGGTCCTAGTGGTAATAGAAAACTATTGGAATTGACTGAGCAGGAGAATGGCATACTTGTGCTTTGTGAGTTCAATGGAGGAGGAACTGGAGAAGGGAAAGACATGCGATAGGGAGACCAGTTAGGAGACTACTACAATGGTGAAAGGTGTTGAGGTCCTGAATGAAGGTCAGTAAAGAGAAGAGGATAGTTGTGACACATGGCTGCTTGAAGGAAGAAAGAGGTACAGACATGAGACATGTTGTGCGGGTAGAATTAGCAAGACAGCATCTGATTCATTATATGGGGTGAAGGAAGGAAAACAGTTGAAGATGATACTGAGGTTGCAAACCTGGGTTACTTGGAAGATGGTGATACCCTCAACAAAGACAGTGTAGTTCAGGACAGGTGGTAAGGAAAAATAACTAAGGGAGTTTGGGATGCTTTGAATTTAGATGCCTATTGATCATCCAGTTCAAAATGTCCAGTTGTCAGTCAGTGATGAGAAAAGTGTGAGGACTACCAACATAGGAAGCAGAATTGATAAGAAAGGCAGCCAATAGCCTGGATTAGAAATAGCCTTTCTGAGTAAATAGATAATGGAGTTTACTAGATTTGTGTGCCCCACCCCAATTTAATTGGTTGAACTAACTAGTTATTTTGGACATACAGACTCAGTGACATACAGTAGCATCTGCAATAGCTAGTAGGAACCATCAACCTATTTTCCTACCCCAAGTAAAATCAAACATAACTAGAGAAAATGGAAGATTTCAGTCATCCCATTTCCAGCCTAGCACAAGATCTGCCTGACCTAAAAATATAAACAAAGTCTTCCAGATGAGGAAAGGAAAGGAAATGAAAAGTGATTGACTCTGAGAATCTGACTGCATTATTTACTCCTAGTGATTTGCATTCCTGGAAACGTTTTCTTGACTGCTAGGTTTGAGAAGTCCTGTAATACTCCTAAATCCATTCACGTCCATTTACACAATGGATATAGCTGGAAAAGAGATCTGGGTGATATGTTTGACAAGAAGCTGAAATGTTTTAAGCCTCAGGAGAGCTCATTTTCAAACCTACTCAGCAGACTTGATACTTGCATCATTTTCCTGAAACTCAATTGGGAAAATGTGTTTTGTTCCAAACCAAACTCTAATCCCATCTAAATAGTTTGGGGTTAGCTTGCCAGTAATCATAACTGTGTTGGTGATAGAGGTTTATCATTCAGCATAGCAATCTAGCTTTTTCTTTGTGCTTGTTTTTACTTAGGGACAGAGGAAAAGGAAGCAGGAGAGTGTGCAAAAGATTAATAGGGACTTATTTAACTGAGACTTAGGTTTCTACACTGATAAACAGAATGAAATCTGTTTTCTAAAATCACATTCCTTCTGTACTCATAGGTTCAAGAGCTCCCCACAAATATAAAATTCTGTTAATATTGGACTCTCATTAACCTGGGGGCAATTGGAAGTAAGCCTTAAGGGAACAGAGAACTGAATATAAAATCAATAGACTTCTCTGTTTCATATATACTTATTACAATCTTGTATTTATTTTTAATATCTTTTTATGTGTTCAAATGTATCTATCTTACCTCCACATAAGAATATAAGGTCTGTGGAGGCAGAGAATATTTTATTTTTGTCTACATATCTTTCGGATCTAGCACAGTGACTGGCACAAAGTAGATGCTTAATAAATGCTTCTTGGTTCACTGAAGTATAAACATATGATTGCTGAATCACCTTGTTTTTCCATTTGCTAATTGGGTGAAATTGACCAAATCACTTAGATCTGGGGTGGGGAACCTGTGACCTTGAGGTCACATTTGACCCTCTAAGTGCAGTCCTTTGAATCCAAATGTTTGGATTTTTATCTGTTTTTCTTATATTTCCTCTTATAATGTCACTTTAAATCTTAAAAAGCATTTTTTCTTGTATAATATTTTTCTCAATTATATTTAACATTCATCTTTAAAATTTTTTCAGCTCTAAATTCTCTCCCTACCTCTTCTACCCCCTCCTTGAGATGGCAAGCAATTTGATACAGGTTATACATGTGCAATCATATAAAACATATTCCCATATTAGTCATGTTGCAAAAGAAAACACAGACCAAAGAAAAATCCATAAAAGTAAGAGTATATATTGATCTGCACTCAGATTCCATCAGTTCTTTCTCTGGAGATAGCATTTTTCATCATGAGTTCTTTGGAACTGTCTTGGATCATTGTATTGCTGAGAGGAGCTGTCATTCACCATTGATCACCATACAATATTGCTGTTACTGTATAAAAATGTGCTTCTCCTGCTCATTTCACTGTACATAAGGTCATGTAGGTCTTTCCATATTTTTCTGAAATCATCCTGCTTATTATTTTTTATAGTACATTAGTATTCAATCGCAATCATATGCTACAACTTGTTCATTTTTCAATTAATGTGTATCACCTAAATTTCAAATTCTTTGCCACCACAAAAGAATTACTAAAAATGTTTCTATACATATAGGTCCTTTTCCCTTTTCTTTTTTTTTATTAACCAAGTTGAGATTTATGTATATATTTATTTATTTTAATACAAATTTATTTAACTTTTTACATTGATTTTCACAAAATTTTGGGTTCCAAAATTTTCTCCCCATTTGTCCCCTCCCCCCACCCCAGTACACTGAGCATTCTAATTTCCCCTATCACCAATCTGCCCTCTCTTCTATCATCCCTCCCTTATCTTGTCCCCATCATCGCTTTTGTCCTGTAGGGCCAGATAACTTTCTATTTCCCATTACCTGTATTTCTTATTTCCTAGTAGCAAGAACAATACTCGACAGTTGTTTCTAAAACTTTGAGTTCCAACTTCTCCTCATCCCTCCATCCCCACCCATTCCCTTTGGGAAGGCAGGCAATTCAATATAGGCCATGTTTGTGTAGCTTTGCAAGTGACTTCCATACTAGCTGTGCTGTGTAAGACTAGTTATATTTCGCTCCATCCTATCCTGCCCCCCATTGTTGCTATTCTCTTTTTTGATCCTGTCCCTCCCTGACTGTTGACTTCAAACTGCTCCCTCCTCCCATTGCCCTCCATTCCATCATTCCCCCCCTACCCTGCTTATCTCCTTCTCCCCCACTTTCCTGTATTGTAAGATAGGTTTTCATACCAAAATGAGTGTGCATTTTATTCCTTCCTTTAGTCAAATGTGATGAGAGTAAACTTCATGTTTGTTTGTTTGTTTTTTCTCAGCTCTCCCCTTTTTCCCTCCACCAAAAAGTCTGCTTGCCTATTCTATGAGAGATAATTTACCCCATTTCATTTCACCCTCTCTCCTCCCACTACCTTTCTCTCTCACCATTTACCTTTACTTCTTTTAAGATATGATCCTTTCCTATTCAATTCACTCTGTGCTCTCTGTCTCTGTGTGTGCGTGCATGTGTGAATGTGTGTATGCACACACATATGTGTACATGTGTGTATGCGTGTATGTGTGTATGTGTAATCCCCCCAACTACCCAGATACTGAAAAATTTCAAGAGTTACAAATATTGTCTTTCCATACAGATATGTAAACAGTTCAACTTTGATAAGTCCCTTATGACTTCTCTTTGCTGTTTACTTTTTCATGCTTCTTCTCATTCTTGTGTTTGAAAGTCAAATTTTCTTTTCAGCTCTGGTCTTTTCATCAAGAATGCTTGAAAGTCCTCTATTTCATGGAAAGACCATATTTTCCCCTGAAGTATTACACTCAGTTTGGCTGGGTAGGTGATTCTTGGTTTTAGTCCTAGTTCCTTTGACTTCTGGAATATCCTGTTCCACGCCCTTCGA
>CM053773.1:56032319-56047789 GCA_028658325.1 Potorous gilbertii
AGAACTCTCTTTAGAATGCAGGATTTATCTCAGTGTAGCATGTAACAAATGCTACCTTCATCATCACTCATTCCATTAAAGTAGAAAACACAGAAAAGAAACAGGAAAGTGGGGGTGGAGGGAATACTAGGGGGCATCTTGTTCCATAGAGCTGAAACTAGGCAGAGCAGCAGATGCAAAGTGAAGTGAGTTGGGTTACAATAAATGAAAGAATGAATGAGTGCAAAGCATTTAGTCAGCACTTACAAAGCACTGGGAACAGACATAGAAAAACAAACAGTCCTGCTCCCAGAAAGCTTACATGCGAGTGGGAGAGTTAAGATATATAAGGTTTCAGCTACAAGTTAAATGGGAAGTTCCCATGGTCTTTATGGTATAGAAACAATATAAATTGTAATAGATCTTTAACATCATTTTCCACTTATGAAATCATTCCATATCTGATGCCAATTCATTTGACAGTGATAAGATCTTTGCTGGCAAGAATTGTCTTTTGGGGTCTCCAGTAGCTTTGGTTGTGGAAGTTGGGGCAACTCCACCTCTGCAAGGAGTTGCCAGATCTACACAGCGTTTACTTACTCAAATGATGGTTATCAGGGCTGGGATGGGAAGAGAGACAGTCAACTGGAGATTCACTACTATTTCTTACTTACGCACTGTGTGCAGTTAACTGGTTGTCTGTGACTAGGAAGGTGAACTAGCGAACCAAAAAGTATTTAAAAAATAATAATCAAACCTTTAATAGTGCTCCTAGACCAATCCAACTCATTTCAACCCTTATTTTTTTATGTTTCTATTATTGAGTGATTCAGTGATACCAGGACAAAATGAAAAAAAATCTTTTCTGCCTTCAAGGATGTTACATTCTGGTAGTATATAGAACATGTGAATTGGTAATCATATACATAATAATTTTTGTTGTTCAATAATTACAGTACTGTCTGACTCTTCACTGGCCCATTTGGGGTTTTCTTGGCAAAGATATTGGAATGGTTTGCTATTTCCTTCTCCAGCTTATTTATTTTACAGATGAGGAAACTGAGGCAAATAGGGCTAAGTGATCTGTCATGAGTCACACAGCTAGGAAGTTCTGAGACTAGATTGGAACTCACATCTTGCCTCCAGTTCTAGCACTCTCTCCATGGCACAACCAAACTGCATAATACATGGCACACTAAAAACTAAGGGGATCAGGAAAGATTTGTTATAGGAAATGACTAACCCATCAGCTGAGCTTTGAAGGAAGCTAGCAAATCTAAAATGTCTAAACAGACTGATCCTACTTAAAAAACAGTGGATTTAGAATCAAAGGCCTTATAGTCACATCTCTCCTCATATAGAATCCCTAGGTGATTTAGAAGAGGACTAGATATTTTTCTGCTCTAAAATTCTGATCATGAGAAAAAAATGCCTTCCATTCATGAGGTAGGGGGCACATTTTTATAATACTTACTATGTGCCATGTACTATACAATTAGTACACAAATACAATTTCATTTAGTCTAAACAACAATCCTGCTAGGTAGATGATGTAATGGTCTCCACTGTACGGTTGAAGAAACTGATACAGAGGTTAAGTATTCGCCCAGGGTAACTTTGCAAATGAAGTCAGACTCAAACTCAAGTTTTTCTGGCTCTAGGCTCAGTGCTCCATTAACTTTGCTACTTAGATCCCTTACAAAGTAAAGGTGAAGAATTTTGAGGGGGAAATTGAGAAAGGCAAGGAGAAAATAGCATTTGACCTTAGTTTTGAAAGAAATTAGGAATCATAAGGAACAGAGGTGAGGAAGGAATGCATTCTAGGCAAGGGAAAGAACAGCCCTTGGAAAGGCATGGAACAGAGATTTCAATTCACAATATATTTATTAAGAATCTACTATGCGTAAGGCCCAATGTTAGAGGGGAGAAATGGATACTGATAAGATAATGACTTGCTTAGCATCCCATCAACAGTAAGTAGTGAAATTGAGATTCAATCCAAGTTCATTGCTTGCAAATACAGGGTTGTTTGTCTTGCCACCTCAATACTCCACTATACCACTTATTATAACTGTTTTCTTCCCTTTCAATAGGTTTCATATTCATTTATTTATTGTTGTTCAGTTGTTTCAGTCATGTACAACTCTTCAGACTCCACTTAGAGTTTTCTGAGCAAAGATATTGGCGTGGTTTGCCATGTCCTTCTCCAGCTCATTTTACCGATAAGGAACTGAGGTAGAGTTAAGCAAGGTCTGACACTCTATCTACTGCACAACCTAGCTACCTATTTCACATTTATGTATCACTTCAAAGTACAGAAATCATTTTTCTATCACAATGACCCTATGAGGCAGATCACAAAGTCCTAGCCATCAGAGAGGAAGTCCCTTAAGGAAAGACCTTATTAAAAGCCACTCACACATGTCCCCATAAAGAAAATAATTTGAGGATGACAAAGATTTCAACTTCTCCAAGCAATGACTCATTGGTCCAGGGAAGCCTCCCTTTTTCTGCATTTGCTGTATCATAGAGTCAGCTCTTGCCTATCCTTGATAAAGGAGTCAGAGGCTTCACAAATAACTGTCATCTATAGAGATTTTTTAAGTCTCACAAAACTCATTAGGAGCTCCTCATCAGAGCTGTGATTAAGCTGCAAAGTGGACAGGTTTAAGTTTCCTCTGGTGTTAATAAACATCGAATTGGATGAAGGTTAAGATGGAGGAATGAGACAGAGTGAATACATGAACTGAATGAATGAGCTCTCAGATCCTTGGAATTGACTGCTTGATTGGACTGATATCTGACCAGGAACCCATGAATCTCATATTACTTGAAAATTCCCATAATTGGGTAACAGTATGAAGGGTTTGGTTTGTTGCTGAATTCTTCACAGTCATTTCTTCAAGCCCATGGTTACTTATGGCTCTTTTATACTCTCAATATTATTACATTATCTTGGGTAAAACTGGCTGATCTGATTAAAGGAGTACATTGAAAATAAATTTTTAAAAAACTTCTAATTATTTTTACCAAAACTGTTACCACTTTTGTCAAGCTCCCCCAACCTCATCAAAGGGCTATTGAAATTAGCAGAAGGGAATATTTTAAGAGAAATTTCTGGGAAGTGAACAGGGAGCCACCTACCACTAAGCATCCAGATCTCAGTGAGATAAAATAGTGGCACAAGTCTTATTTCACTTCCCCCAACACACACACACACACACACACACACACACACACAGACACACACACACATAATGGTTCATCAGAGGTTAGATACACTCAGAAAAAGGTTATGGCAAAAGTCCCTGGGGGATTTTGTAATGGGGTGCTAGCTCTTTGCCTACGCCTTCTAATCAATGCAAAGAAGCAGATTGTGGGTTCTGTAAGCAATAGTGCAAACATTTAATCATTTGAATGCAAACAAATCCAAAAGCATAATTAACAATTTATGAGGCTATGGTTAGGCTGAACTTCAATTATTAATTTAGAGTACTGTATACAAAGAAACCACATTATGCTGAAAAGTTGGGGGGGACCTGAGCAGATGCCTCTAGTTTCAAATTTACAGGTTTGTTTCTCAGCATTGATATTGACTTGCTATGTAGTTTTTAGGTCAACCAACTACAGTTCATAATCATATTATTTTGCCAACCTAGGAGTATGACAGAAAATGGAGAATATATTTATGTTTTTAAAACTGTTTTGATTATGAAATAATTGGTGGTTGCAGCTAGGTCATAAATATACTCACTTATCCCCACACCCACAAAGGTACACTGGCACGAATGGTGTTTTGAAGTGGCTGTTAGTATTGTCTAAAGTACCTTCTGCTGTCCTGCTTTAGTAAAGGAACAAATAAAGGTCATAATTGCTTTTACTAATATTTTACCCCTTTTACATAAACATCTATCTTTATAACTTAATATTAAAGTTATTAGCCCACTTAATAACCACCACTGTAGCTGGTGGCCCACATTCTAACAAGTCCTACTGGGCAATGTTTTACAAGATGCTCATCTCAGATTTTAAGAGTTCTTTCTATATGAGAGAAAGAGAAGTAGGAAGGAGAAGGAAAGGTAAGAAGGGAGAGGGAGTGGGGAAAAGAAGAGAAAGATAAGAAGGGGCATGAGGGAGGGAGAGGAGAATAGGAAAGAAGTAAAGAGAAGTTGAAAGAGGGGGAAAAGGGAAGAAGGAAAGATTAGAATAGAGGAAGATGGGGAGGGAGAAATGATACAAAAGCACAGTGTCCCAAAATATTTTTGGAAGTGAAGTGGCATGGATTTTAACCTCCATCTTCCCACATCACCAGTTGTTCCTGTTGTGAACCCTGAAGATATAAAAGAGACCTGGGATAGTTGAATTAATTATGCCCTCAGGTGGACTGACTCGGTAACAGTCAGAGAACCTTTTAGGCAAAGAGGATATAAAGACAGCTCTGTGACTCAAGGGAGTTTCAGAGATCCCAAGAAATTTCCTTCATCAGAACACTCTTACTCTCCTTGTAGACTACTTATCTGTATTTGGTTTTACCATCTTGTAGAATGCTTTTACTTGGAGGTTGATGAATTTGTTTTAATAAAAATAATTTTATATTTGAACTATTAATCTCTAAGTAGTCTATTGAACACAGATGGTAAATTTCGAATGGGAAGTCATAGACTTTAACAGACCATGACAAAAAATTGTTAAGAATTCTGGATGAAGTGTGTAAAAAGATCCCACTGCTTATTCTTCGTTAACATGAAAAAGAATTTGGTAGGAAAAAAAAACTTACCTTGCAAGTTTTTTTAACAGACAATTCTTTTCTGATCCACATATAAAAATCATTCAAAATTTCTTGAAAGATATATTGAGATGGGGAATGGAATTGTGATTTCTTTGGTCTAAAGGGAATGCCATTCATTGCAGGATGCTGTCATCACTCTCATGCCTGGACTATTGATGTAGCTTTCTAGTTGGTTTATCTAACTTATCTTTTCCCATTCAGGTCCATCCTTCACTCAGCTGTCAAACGATCTTCCTAAAGTGCAGATCTGGCCATGATACCTCCCTATTCAGTAAACTCTGAGGGTTCTCTGTCACCTCCAGAATCAAATATGAAATCCTCTCTGGCATACAAAGTCCTTCAGAATCTGGTTCTCTCTTTCCATATTTCTTACATCGTATTCCTCCCTAAATATTATGTAATACAGTAACACTGATCTCCTTGATATTCCTGATGCCTGACACTCTATCATCTACCTGCAGATATTTTCACTGTCTCCCATGCCAGGAATTCTCTCATTCTTGTCTTTATCTCCTGTCTTTCCTTCAAATCCAATCTAAAATTTTGCCTTTCACAAAAACTTTTTTCATACTCTCTCCCTTAATGCTAAAGCTTTCCTTTCCCTCTTTTGATTGATTTCAATTTGTCCTTTATATATCTTGTTTGTAAATAGTTATTTGCATATTCTTTCAATCAATAGAATGTGATTTCCTTCAGAGAAAGAACTATGTGGTTATTTTGCCTTTCCTTGTATACCCAGGGATACATAGAGGTAAAGGTAACCTTGTACCATTGCATGTATCACAAATGATAAAGAAATTTATCTAAAAGATGGAGACAAAGAGGATCTAATAGAATTGAAACAAATTATTTAAACCCTGTTGAGTCTAAGGGTTATAACCAAAGTTAAACTTGAGGAAATGAACCTAATATCCAATATGATATGTAGTTTTGTGATAAAGAATTAAGGCACATTTAAGATTTATGAACTCAGTGCCAAATAATGTAAAACAAGGGATTATAGAATATAAACAAATTTAATTATTTTATTTCTTCTAATTAATTTGTATAATTCCATGTTTATAAAAGAATACACATTTTGTATTTATCAAACTTTTACATTTCAAAAATCCATCCCTCAATTCCTTTCCTTTATAATGGGTTAATTTAATTATAATCATTAGTTTTGTTATTTACATTTTTGTGTTTTCTTCAACACACACACATATATACATGTATCATATATGTATTTAAATACACAAACATATAAGTATACTGAAAAGTATTATGCCTATAAAAAGTATTATTTCTATATATTTAGGTAACATATAGCCAGCTAGGTGGCTCAGTGATTACAGTACTGGTCCTGGTGTCAGGAAGACCTCTGTTCAAATAAGTCCTCAGACACTCACTAGATATGTGACCCTGGGCAAGTCACTTAACCTCTGTTTGCCCAATCCTCTAAAGAAAAAAATGGCAAACCACTCCAGTATCTTTGCTAAGAAAACTCCATATGGCATCATGAAGACTACTGCAAGATCACTTCCCACTGTTGTCAAATATTCCCTTTGTGTTGATACTATCTAACTCCTACTCCTCCCTTTGAGATCTGACATCCTTTGCAACTTATTCTTCTTATCCCACTACCCCAAATATGGGGCATATTGAAGGGTTCTTGTCCACCTCTACTCCTGAGTCTGGATTAGTATCTTTGGGGCCCACTTTTCATTTCTCTCCTCATCTGAGTGCAATACCTTGCACTAATATTAACAATCATTTCTTATGAGAGAATGAATTTTTCCCCTTAAATATTAATTCACTTCTTTCTTCTACTCTGTTCTTAATATTTCAGTTCCATCATCCACAATCCCACCATCCATATGTGGAACCTTTGGTTACAGCAAATGGAGAAGTTTGGAATGCTATGGATAAATTCACTTACCTTGTTAGTGTACTTTCCAGGGATGTACACATTGATAATGAGGTTAATGCATACATTACCAGAGCTAGCTTGGTGTTTGAGAGGCTCTGAAGGAAAGTATGGGAGAGAAGGGGTATTAGACTGACTACCAAACTGAATGTCGACAGAGCCATTGTACTGACCTCATTGTTGCATGCATGTGAAACCTGGATAGTACCAGTACCATGCCAGGAAACTGAATTGCTTCCATTGAATTGTCTTAGGAAGATTCTGAAGATCACCTGGCAGGATAAGGTACCAGACATTGAGGTCCTTACTTGAACTAAACTGCCAAGTATTCAGACTATGCTTCAGAGAGTGCAGCTCTGGTGGACTGGTCATGTTGTTTGAATGCAAAATGTATGCTTGCCAAAAAGACAATTTTCTGGAGAACTCAAAAGGGCAAGGGATTACATAGTGGTCAGAAGAAGCAATACAAGGACACTCTCAAGGTCTTGCTAAGAAGTTTGGAATTGATTGTATGTCATGGGAGACACTGGTGCAGGACCACTCAGCATGGCATGCCCACATCAGAGAAGGTGCTGTACTCTATAAGCAAAAACAAAATTGAAACAGCTCAAAGAAAATGAAGGATGTAAAATTTAGAGTATCTACCCAAAATGTTCACATGGACTATTTGTGCCTGGTCTTTGTGGTAGAGCATTCCAAGGACATATTGGTCTAATCAGTTATAGTTGGATACACTGAAAATTGATTTTATCATAGTGATGTCATTTCGATCTTCAAGAACGAAAGACAACAACCAATCAGAATCTGTTCTTGATATTTCTCCTTATAATGTTTTCCCCTCTTGGATTTCTTTAGATCATTGATGTTTCTTTGCTTTCTTGATAGTTTTGGAACAATACTTTTTAAAAAAAAAATCAAACAGAAAGATTCTAACCCTTGCCCTCACCCCCCCATTCGTGCACTTTTATACACCCAGCCACATGAAAACGAACATTGCATTTCTTAAATTGAAAATTTAACATTAACATTTAACATAATCATTCATTTGACAATGAAATTGTTATCTAAAAAAATTTAACTTTGATTTGTTTAGCAAGTTTGCATATTTAATATTCTATTCACCTTTGACAATTCTAGACAAAAATGACTTGTGTTCTTCCTTTTTGCTGGACATTCAATTACTTTAAAAACATTCAGTTTTTCCTGATATATTATTTTGAGTACAAAATGATCTTCGGTTTTCTGAATGTCATGTTCCAGTATTTCCTTTGATTTCTTGTAACTCAGTTATTCTGAAGTATTTTCCTTGGTATGTCAAAAGTTATTTTCTCTTTTAAAAACTTATAGTTTAATACAAAAATTCTAAAATTTGATTATTATATTTTTTTATAAGTTAAACTTGATTATTTCATGTAGGTCTTCTATTTGATTGTTTGGTCATTTCAGTTATATCTGACTCTTTCTGATTCCATTTGGGGTTTTCTTTGCAAAGACAGTGGAGTGATTTGTCATTTCCTTCTTCAGGTCATTTTTTACATGTGAGCAAACTAAGGCAAACAAGGATAAGTGATGTGCCTTGGGTTCCATAGCTAGTAAGTATCTGGGGCTGGATTTGAATTTAGGTCTTCCTGACACCATGCCCAGCACTTTATTCACTGCACTATCTAGCTGCCCCTTGCTCTTCTATAGAGTTTCTCTAATTGTACTTTGCCACCTTCTTCCAAGATTCCTTTTTAATTTTCTTGTATTCTTTTAAAAATGACAATCAGTTTCCATTTTTCTTGTTTTTTGCTTCAGGCATATTTTAAATTATCTCACATCATTCATATCCTTTATATTTTTACATTCTGCCTTCAAGTTCCAGGATAATGCTATTTTTATTTTATTTTTTCTTATTTGTATTCTAATTATATTGCCTTGATTTTGATCAATTAATTTTCCCTCTACCTTTGCATTTTTATATTTCAGTTTGGTCTTTTTCTTTTGTAGACAATCTACTGTTTTAAAGTGTCTATATTTCACTCTAAATTCACTTTTCTCTTGTTAAATTAGTTTTTTTCCTTAATATCTATTTTTTCTGTTGTATTTTATCCTTTTTACTTAATTCTTTCATTACTCATATGATAAATGAATAAAAACATTTATTAAATGCTTACAATGTGCCAGTCACTGGGGATACAAAGCCAAACTCAAACACCATGCAGTCAGAAGCTTAGATTCTAAAAGGGGAGGAAAAGGAATAAGGACTACCAGTCAGGGGTTTGGTGGGACTTTGTCTAAACAATTATAGGTACATAGGCACAGTGAATAGTTTCATTAGGGACTAGATTGGCACATTCCCTCTAGGAACAATGAGAGAGTCAGCTTATTCATTTTTAATGGTTGTACAACTGAAGTTGTCAGGGACAGAGAATAAGAGAAGGGTATGTTACCCACAGAGACGTAGTCGACAGGGAAATTGTGGATCATGTCATCAGAGAGGAGGCAGTGAAGCATGGCTGCAACTTTTGAGAAATAATTGACCAGATGAGACAGTCACTTGTCTCCTGATTTCCCTTTAAAATGATAAAGGAGCTTGCATAATTTGTGGCAATACCTTTCCCACTCTTTGGGAATTTTGACTCGGTTTCCTGTAGGTTTATTACTTTGTCAGCTTTTTCACATCTTGATGGCTCCTTCTTTTCTTAGACAATTTGAATTTCACAAGATTCTCTCAAGAGCAGCTAGGTGGTTCAGTGCATAGAGTGTAGGGCCTGGAATTATGAAGACATCATCCTGAGTTCAAATCTGCACTCAAAGAGTTGGACATGACTGAAATGATCAAATAATACCAACAACTTGAAGACATGAGTTAGTTCACTATTGCAAGTATACTCTGATAATTCCCTATACTTGAACCTCTTCTTTGCTTTCCCTACCCAATTCTTCTGGCTTCTACCTTCATATGATTCATTTTCTTTACTTTCTAGAGTTATGCCAGGAAGTTTGTCACAAAGGGACTGAGGGTAGTCAGCCAGGAGACTATTGAAGGCAAATTCCAAGAAACTTGTGTAATGAGGTCTTTCTTCTCTCAAGCTTCGTTTTGATTTTTTGACTCTTGTATGTTATTAAATAGTAACAAACAGCAACACACTCCTTACTTCTTCCACAATCTCCTCTCCTCTCCTCCATGCCCTTTGAATCATTGTAGAGTATAAAAAAGCATAGTCCTCGGAGTCATGAAAACTAAATTTGAACCTTTTTTTTTAAAGTTCTCGGTTATTTTATTTTATTCTTAGTCCAGTGATTCTTTCTATATGTTCCTAGTGCTTGATAAATTCTTTCATTTCCCTCTTGCTATTAGTGTATTTGCTCCATTTATAGTTTTTCTTTTAAGTCTTTGGAATAGGATGGAGCTACATGTTAAGTTTCCTCTCATAATAACTTCTTCCTTGCATTAATGCCCTTTCCTCTACTTTTGAAGAAAAATGTTATTGCAATAACCCAAGATGTTATAAGCACCTTTAATTTTTGCAGGGAGAAAAACAGAAAATGTCTGGATATTCCAAATCCTCTATCACTATTCTGTCATTTCTCTGGACCAGTTTATACAAAAATAGTGTGAGATGTTTCATCAAATACTTTTCAGAAATCTAGATGAGTTAAATACACAGAATAATCCTGATCAGTATAGTAATCCTGTAAAGAAACAAAATTAATTTAATATATGATCTGTTTTTAATGAATTGATCCTTCTTTTGATTTTTGGTTATCACCTCTTTCTTTAATATCATACCATGAACTCCTTGAGAATAGGGACTTTTTTCTTTCTGTGCATCTCCAGCACTTAGCACAGTCCTTCTCACATGGGTGCTTAGGTTGCTGTGCTGGTTGACTTGACACACCATTGCTCTAATTACATATTTTTGAATCTTACCAAGCATCAAGGTTGAACTCACTTGAGTATAATAAAAGTTTCCATTACCTTTCTGTTTTGAAAACTAGAAAAATATTTGCTTTTCTCAAATCCTGTGGTATTTCTTCTTTTATCTATTTTTGAAGATCTTGCTATTTCCCTAATTATTTTGGGTATCAACTTTCTATTAGTGATTTTTGTTATATATTTCCTAGCTAAAAGATTTTTTTTTTGACAGAAAAAATACATATAAAATAGAAGTTACATAATGCTATCTTTGTTCTGTCATGTCATCAACATCCCATCAACCCCAAGCAGACATACACTCTCTTCTTTGATTTTTCTGTTTTTATAAAACAACAACAACCCAAACAAACAAAAAACCTGAGGTGACCAGGACTGTGACTTTCTACTACTTTTTCTACTACTCATGGAAAGAGTCTTTCCTGGTTCAAAGAATGTGCTACCTGAGGAAGAGGGATATTATGTCCATGAATAGATGGTATTCTGGAATAATATTCATGATTTCTTTAATAGTTTTTAGTGTTCTGTACATTATAAGTCCATCAGTTTGGAACTAGAAGGATCCTAGAAATCTTTTCTTTGTACCCTCTAACTTTGCAGGCAAGAAATTGAGCCCAAAAGATGTCAAATGACCTGTCCAAAATTCTATGGGTAGTAAGTATTAGAGTCCTTAAAATGACATTGTTTCTTCATGCTTCAGTGACTTCCATAGTACCTCAGGCATATAAAGTTCAGTCTGGTAGAAGGTCCTATTAAATTTTTTCCCATTAGAGATGCTGAATATTGCCAAAAATGATATATGTGTTCCTTTTTTGTGAATGAGAAACATATATTTAAAATCAAAATCATAATAAAATATTTCTTACCTTGCAAGAACACTTGTGTTTTATTGCAAAGCCTGTTGTGCACCACTCAAAGGAAGAGAAAAAAATCATTCATCTTATCTTAAATATATACCTAATCATAGTTAGGAATAACTTACCTATGTTCCAGTTTGTTTGCTGTAATGAGGCACCAAGAGCTACCCTTCTATGTACCCTGAAGAACCATTGAGAATTCATAAAACTATTCAGAAATGTAGACTGTAAAATAAAAATGAAATATCAGTTTAATATCTCTAGGACAACAACTTAATGTGCATGTAATTTTCAAAGACCCTAAACAGTGAACACCAAGAACTGATATTACACTCTGTATTTTTTTAAAATGACTTCACATCCCCCAGTGGACACTTAAACATTTTGCTACCACATACAATGTGCAGGGTATCTTAGATGACAGTGCAATATAAAAACATAAAAATGAGTGCAACCTGGGACACAAGGGTTGCTAGCATCTTTTTTTTCTTGAATATTTGCCTATTAACTTCTGAAAAGTTAATGCCTTTTATTCAACTTAATTTCCCACCACATAGATAAAATATCTATTCAGGAATTTCCAGTTTTAATTAAAGGACTCTTCCCCAAACCGAAAGTCTGACCAGACCAATCTTTTTCACTTTGTCTACTGTGTGAACTCACTGTACACTGATTACAACCAAAGTAGTTTTCTGGATGGGAAGAAAAGCTATTTGTTTGTTTTGTTAATTTTTTTCTCCTTTTGTACCTTATAAATAGCAATCACACTAATTAGAAAAGTTCAAGCATTAGGTATTATGGTATATCTTTAATCACTGTTGAGGGAATCCTAGGGATTACTCACACCTAAGAGAATGAGAGGACAATTTGGTAGGAGTTATTTTAGTCCTGGAAAATTTTACTTGAGTTAGCAGGAATAGAATTGTTTCGTGCTATACAGTGAAGTGGGGAAATTATGGAATTAACTTCTCTAAGATATTTTGTGTAAATTCAACCTAAAATCAGGGCTATATACAGGAAATCTGTTCTAAGGGAAAACTGGGAATATCTATATAGTATTATACACACACACACACACACACACACACACACACACTACAAATGTTTAATGGGTGAAGGAGCTTTTAGCACCGACTTTTGAGCACTTCTGTAAAGTACAATCTTCTTAAATTACCCCATTTTAGCTGCAGTAATATATAAAGTCCAAAAATCCACATCTTAGCACTTTGAAATAAAGCAAGAGAGCAAAAGAGCTAAGAAATCTTCTCTTTGATTTGCAACTCCTATTGCATTGTATTAAGGACTGTGTGATAGATTAGATCCTGTGAACTTGCAGTGAAATTGAAATTGAAGGGATGTGGTACACATAAGAGGAAAGATGAAAGCTGTGAATGGAAAGAAGTGGAAGCTGCATTTCTTCAGAAAACTTCCCAGATAGCCATCTATCAAGTAAGGCTATCTATTATTTGCACTAGTTGCAAATAAAATGACTTCGGAAAGTAATGCCAGATGACTTGGTAGAAAAGTTGGTGGCAAAAGTTTGCTGAAGAGTCCCTGTCAATTATTTTGTGTAGACATTAGGCTTCCATGTAGTCAATATTTCTTTTCTCCCATTCCTTGCTCTGGAACATATTCCTAACATTTTTTTTCACCATTCTCAAGATCAAAATATATTTTTTATTTAATTTGGAGGATGTGTATTAGTGAGCACCCTAGTATATCGAGGATGGCCTAGAAAAACAGCTTCAAAGGGGTTAATAATCCTTTTTTTTAATTAAACTTATATGTAACTCACTAGTTTAGGGGAAAGGTTAACACGCTGAATGTGAAGAAAATAAAAACAGAAAAAATACAGAGAAATTAGCACAAAGATTCAACAGACAGGGCTCTGTTGAACAAAAGTAATACAACCACCTACATATACCACCAGATAGGAGAACACAAACCTCTGAGTAGTGGGGGAGGGGGAGGCTCTTAACAAACAGCTATTCAAGAGACTTAGCCAAGGAATCAAAAGGTCCTTCTCATAAGCAAACCCCCAAAGCAAAATACCAACACCCCAGTACATATAGTTTTCAACTAATAGGCTCAGAGCCAGAAGGCATCACAACCCACATAATTCAACCCAGCTGGGAAATGCTAGGTTTCAAAGGATATTAAACTTTCAGATGTTCACAATTTAGTCTAACCCTGAACTCCAAAAAGAAAACACAAAAATCCCACTTTGCTTACTCCTACAGGATGTTATTCAGTTTTTCATATATATAATGTATGTATATGTATATATATATATTTATGTATATTTACCTCTTCAAATCTGCAACAGATTATGGCAAAAAAGTCATGCTTATTTCCTACTGGGCTTCTTGCACATACTTATTATCATGAGGACTGAGATACAAGATGACCAAACATCCTAAGAAATGTTTCTGGAAATCTCTGGACACACAGTAAAATCAACTATCAGTTCCCTTGATATCTTTCCCAAAGAGAATTGCAAGTCATTCTTTTAACTGCAACTTTCTTTTTTTGTATAGTTTCATTTATATAATGAATATTAAGATTGATGGATTTGATCTCTTTCAGACATTCATTCACTCATTCATTTTGCATTTAGAAAACTAACAGAGGAATGAGTGTTTAAAGACAGTCCAAAATTGTAACTATCAAATGCTGCTGCTTTGCTTTCTGCCATTCTGTCACCAATTGTATGGGAATGAGAGCCATCTGGTCTTTTTTATTGTTTTTATAATGTATTTTAATAGTCAAAGAATTCATTAACAAGTGGGTAAGTCTATTAGCAATCATATTTTCTTTACTTAGTAGCACCATTAATACAAATTTTTTTAAAATTTGGAGTAATAACTATACTTACCATAATACAGTTTTGGTGAAGAACTTTGTGAAGAGAAGTTGATTTTTTATTTTAAAAAATAGGAAAATGTTTCCTCATATGGTAGTCATTTCTCAATTACTCTGTGCACTCATACCACTTTATTATTAGAGAAAAAATAAAATTTAATATAAACCTCTAAGGATGAATACAATTGATAAAATATGTATGCTATGTAATTAAAATGATTCCAGTTTGCCTTGTTTGAATCTTCTGATCATTAAAAAATGAGAAATAGGTGAAGGAATGATGTTGATGAATTATAAAGAATTTCAAAGAAATGTTTAAGTGGTATGAAATTGTTATATAAAGAGACCACAAGAGTCTGAAAACGTCTTAGCAAATATTTGATATATAAGCAAATCTAAGAGACATGACAGCAAAGAATAAAATCTATTTTGACCATAAATTCATTTGAAAATCTTAGTGAAATGTAAGTCTGTACAGAATAGATACAAAATAAATACAAATGATTTAAATATAAGGAGGCTACAGAGTCAGGGCATTAGTTATTGGGAGGGGTATTAGAAAAGATTTCATGTACAAAGTAGTGCCCTAGGTATGTCTTGAAGGAAGCGAAACTTTCCATAAGGTAAAGGTAAAAACATTTCCATTTGAGGCATGGAGGAAAACCAGTACAAATTTATGGAATTGTGGCATGGAATACCCTATGTGAAAAACAGAGGGAAGACAAATTTGAAAGAACTGTAGGATTTGGAAACGTAATGAAGTTGGAAAGGTAGGTAGGCCCCAAGTTGTGAAAGGCCAAGCAGATGAAGTTATATTTATTTTAGATATAATAGAGAACAACTGAGACTTCAGTAGGGAAATTATATGGTCAGGTCTTTAGTTAAGGAAAATCACTTTGGATGGATTGATTAGAAAGGAAGACAATTCAAGATAGATTAACAAATAGAAGCTAATGGCAATAGTCTAATCAAGAGTTGATTAAGGCCTGAACTAAGGTAGTGGCTTTATAAATAGAATTAGAAGGTCAGATATACTGAATGTGGAGATAGAAATGTCAAGATTGGGCAATTGAAAGGATACAACATCTCAAATTTCATCTTTTACAGGAGGTCTACTCTGAATTAATCTTTCATGTACCCAATAGAGAATATGGG
>CM053773.1:56048289-56066632 GCA_028658325.1 Potorous gilbertii
TTTACCTGATGGTAAGCAGTTTTCTTCCTCATCAGAGAGGAAGGGCAGAATCATCTGGTCTCCAAGAAAGTAACTCTATGGTCTTATTTTTTTTCCCTTTTCTGGGCATTTTCCCAGCCAGTTACTTGACTTCTGAGAGTCCTCTCCACCCCTGGCCTAGATCTGCCCAGCTAGTGCTTGGGGTCTGAGATTCAAATGCTGCTCCCCAGCCTCAGGGCTTTCAGTGGCAGGTGGGGCTGCTATTCAGGGTAAGATTAAATCAGGTCCTCAGGTTGGGGTAGGGCTGCTGCCTAGGCTCAGTTCCCTCAGGGGGTTTATGCAGAGACCTTCCATAATGGAGCTGCTGCTGAGTTCCTGCCTGCTCTGGGAGCCTCTGGCTGCCCACTGCCTCTGCTGCTGCCTCCTGAGGGGGTCCGAGTCATGGAGACACCCCGCTCCCCTCTCAGCCCGTCCAGAAGTCTCTCTTGCTGACCTGTATGTCTGTGGGTGGAGGGACCTTCGTGGCTGCTGGAGATTCCTTCCCTGAAGCCTGCTCAGATCTGCTGGATCTGTTCCTTTCCGTGCCACGTGGCCAGGGTAGGGCTGGGATCCACTCCCGTCCGGTGGGCAATGGACCTTTGGGATCGGTTTTTCAGGGCTTTCTGGAGTGGAAATCTCCTTCACTCTGTTTCTGGGAGACTTCCCCTTCTCCAGAATTTTTTGGAAGTTCTTTTTACAGGAGATCCATGGGCTGTGGGTTCAGAGCTACAATATGTGAGTCTTTCTACTCCACTATCTTGGCTCCACCCCTCCTTTTCCCTTTTCTTAAAAATCTCTTTAACATAGATCTACTAGTTGTATTGCTAAGTCAAAGGTAATGCAGTTTTATAGCCTTTTGGCCATCTTTCCAAATTGTTCTCCAGAATGGTTGGATCAGTTCACACCTCCATCAATACTGTCATAATTTTTCCACATCCCCCTCCAATATGTATTATTTTCCTTTCCTGTCATAGTAGCCAATCTAAAAGGTATGAAATGGTACCTCAGAGTTGTTTTAATTTACATTTTTGTTATCAATAGTGGTTTAGAGCATTTTTACATTACTATAGATAGCTTTGATTTCTCCATAAGAAAACTACCTATTCATATCCTTTGACCGTTTATCAATTGGGAAATGACTTATATTCTTATAAATTTGTCTCAGTTCTCTATATATTGAGAGAAAGGGCCTTTCTCAGAGACATTTGCTATTTAAAAAAAAATTTCCCCACTTTCTGCTTTCCTTCGAATCTTGGCTGCATTGGTAATGTTCTTACAATGCATTTTACATATGTTATCTAAATTGATCTTCACAATCCTGGGAAATAGGCACTATTATAATCCCCCTTTCACTGATTAAGAAATTTAGGCTAAGAAAAGTAAAGAGACTTTTCCAGGAGGATGCAGCTAATAAACATCTGAGGTAGGCTTCACACTCAGATCTTATGGATTGAAAGTTCAGCATAATGTCCACTGCACCACCTGTCTCTGTTAAGGGTATGCAACACAGAGAAATTCTCATCTACAAGGAAAGCCTCTGTCATCATAATCAATACCCTTTCTCTCTTTCATAGCCTGAAGATCATTGTTACCAAGGCTGCAGGGCAATATCCCTGCTTGTTTTCTTTTTCATTCCTTTTCACTCCTATTTTGCTAGTCACAGAGTCTCAGTGTGAAGGTTGTATCCTTTCCTTAGTCCTGCCTTCTATTCACTTGGATTTCTGAGCTTTGTGATCTTCTCCTTGGGTACTTTCCTTAGACTTACCAAAAGAAAGGGCCCATTGCTGCAAACATTGACTGACTCAGGTAAGTCCTGTTCAAAACTGATTTAGTCCCAGTAAGGGACTCTAAGTGTGTGTGTGTGTGCACAGGGGAACTGGATAGGAAAGACAGATTGGGGGTTTCTAGTAGAAGGAAGGAAGAGGAGAAGTTCCATTGTTAAGTAATAGGTTCTAAGTATACATGCAACCCTTTCTCTCATTACCATGAAAATTGGAAAACTGACCATACATTTCCTTTCCCATTTAGAAAGCCACAGAATTGTAGGGTATGATTTCTTAATTTTCACTGTGTCTACTTTAAATCACATACATTAAATTGAGTTCATTCTATTTGATTTATCTCTGGTCATAGAGAAAGGCAAAATTCTCTTATTTTCCTGAACTAGCAAGGGTGCAAGTCACTGGAAGACTTGATCATTTAAGAATAACTTGACTTTTACTTTGTTCTGCTTTTAATCTCTGTAATTATTTGTCTACTTCACTATGAATGTTGTATATACACATTTGCACCAAGGGGTGCTTGAATAAGCTCCTTGATTTTCAGCACCACGCCTGCATAACCCCACATAAAATAATTGGGATAATTACAGGCTCCTAAGAGATGTTATTCTTTGTTATAGATTATCTTGTTCTTTCTGTTAATGTTATTCTCAAATCACTTTCACAATTATAAAAAAACCTCACTAATTGGAAGCTCTGCTAATTGGGAATTTCTGAGATTCAGTCAGTAGGTAGGCTGGAATTTATTTTTGCCTAGTGATTAATGTAAAATGAATCCTGTTCCAACAAATATCAATTTAATTGCTACTCAATATAATGAAACACAGCTACTTTTGTGGTTGTTTTGCAGATAATCCTATGATTTGACCCTGACCTTATTTGATATGGGCTTCATGCAGTAAAAAGTCTCAGAGTTTCAGAGATAAGAAAACCCAGGTTCAAATCTTGCTTCTGATATTTACTAATTTGTTATGCAACCCTGGCTAGTCACTTAATCTTTTGGAGTGTCATTTTACTTTTCTATAAAATGAGAAAGTTGGATTAGGTAATTTCTAATCACCCTGTCAGTTCTAAAACATGTGATGTCTACCTGTATTTATCCCTTTATTCCTTCATTAAAAAGGAATCTTCTAGATAATTAGAAGAATATTGCGATTTATTTGACAAAACTTTATTTATAAAAAGCTCAACAAAAGTCCTATTCTGGTATATAATCATTACAAGGACACAAAAATGGCTTCTTTCAGGCTATGCCAGTGAACTTCAAACTCCATCAGGTTGCACAATACTGGAAAGGATTCCAAAGAGAACTCACCAACACACTTAGTCTATGTCTTTGAGGATCAACCTAGCTAAGTTCCATGACTCACTATGAGTAGGATGGGCAGTGCCCTGTGAATTCTTTAGTCATGCTAAAGTATAGAATGCAAAGACATATGAAATGCCCTCAATTCTCTGACACCTTACTTTTGATCATGACAAATAACAGAAGGGAAGACAGAAAAAACTAACTTTTTTTGACCATCTACAAGTATTTAGTAATTTGTGGGCACCTTAAAAGTAAGATTCTTGTCCAATAAATAATGAGTTAACATATTTTTGGAGGAGCTGAATCCCATGACCATGAATATTCTATGAATGAAGTCTTTAAAAGATCTTTGCAAGAAAATGGAAGAATAGCTTACAGAGTCTTCTTAGAAAGGTAAATAAAGAATTGGCTTGATTAATTTTATCATGCATAAAAAAAGCAACAAAATACAAAATTATAATAAACATTTGGTCACCTCAAATGGCAGTGTCCATAATAGTCATTTGGGAAAAGTCCTCTATGAAGATAATAGACCTGGATATGAAGATGTGATAGTCACAAAAGATGAGGATGGAGTGAAATTCTATGAAGAATTTGAGATTCAACTTCCAGGAATCAAGATGGCAAAGATATAAGTTGTCCTCAACTTCCCTTTCTGACTTCTGAATGGGAGAATCTTCCAGTGCTTGAACACAGCTCCAGGAAGCACAATTCCAGGAGGCATAGCTCCAGGTTGATAGAAATCCTCCAGCAGTCAAAAATTCAAGGGCAAGACCCAGATAAGGAGGTAACCCCCAGGGGCCAGAATCTCCACCCCAAGAGTGCCATTGTTGCTAACCTCAGCTAAGCACCAGGTAAACTGCCATATCCCTACAGATCCCTGCAGTCTCCAGGTGCTAGAACCTAAGGCCCCAGCACACAGTCAGTGACCAGGTCCTAGGTCCTAGGCTCCTAGCATAAGAAGCTTGGATCAGTGCCTCCTGCACTTCAGCAGGAGGGCTCAACATTAAAAGCCAGGATTTGAACAAACATCATGAGCACAAAGCAGAAACGGACAATGACCATAGATTTTATTATGAGGAGAGGGAAGATCAAGGCACAAATTCAGAAGAAGACAATATTGTCAATATACCCCCATCCAAAACCTCAAAAGGGAATATGAGCTGGTCTCAAGGTCAAAAAGCCTTCTTTGAGAAGCTCAAGAAGAATTTTAAAAGTCAAATAAGAGAGATGGAAGAAAAATTTGGAAAAGGAATGAGAGTTATGCAAGAGAGAATAAATAGCTTGGAAAGAGGACAAAAATTGAAAACAAGATCTTAAAAAGTAGAATTGATCAAATGGAAAAGGAAGCACAAAAGCTCACTGAAGAGAACTCCTTAAAAATTAAAATAGGCCAAATGGAAAAGGAGGTACAAAATATAATAGAACAATTTGTCGAAGATTAGAATTGGGCAAGTGGGAGCTAATGACTCTATGAGAAAGCAAAAATTAGTCCAACAGAAACAAAAGAATGAAAAAATGAAAGAAAACATAAAATGCCTCACTGGTCAGAAGCCAGACAGAGCCAGAAGACACAATTTAAAAATTATTGTTCTACCTGAAAACAAGGAGGAAGAAGAGAGCATAGATAGTATCTTTCAGGAAATTATCAAGGAAACTTGCCCTGAGGTCCTAGAATCAGAAGATAAAATAGTTATTGAAAGAATCTACTGATCACCTCTTGAAAAAGATTCCATATTGAAAATATCAAGGAGTATTGTAGCCAAATTCCAAAATTACCAGGTCAAGAGAAAATACTGCAAGCAGCCAGAAAGAAATAATTTAAATATCATGGAGTCATAGACAGGATTATGCAGGACCTTGTAACTTCTACATTAAAAGATCAGAGGGCATGGAATACAATATTCTGTAAGGCAAAGGAGCTTGACTAAGGATCAACTACCAAGCAAAATTCAGCATAGCCTTTCAGGGGAGGAGACTAACATTCAATGAAATAAGGGTTTTCCAAAACTTCCTGATGAAAAGACCAGAGCTCAACAGAAAATCTGATCTTCAAATATAAGATTCAAGAGAGGCATAAAAAAATATAAACAGGAAAGAAAACAAACAATAATACGTTATTAATAAGGGCAAACTGTTTACAGCCCTATAAGGGAAGATGACACTTGTAATTCTTGACAACTGTAATTAACGGGTGTAAGTTAACATTGATGTGATGATAAAAAGTCTGATTAAGTGGTGAAAGGGATTGTACTGGGAAAAGAGGAGGCAGACAAGGACAAATTACATCACAGAAAAGGTTACAAAATCCTCTTACAGTACAAGAAATGAAGGGAAGGAAATAAGCATTATTTGAACCTTACTCTCATCAAATTTGGTTCAAAGAGGGAATAATACAATCAGTTACGTATAGAAATAAAACTTATGAAATAGGAAATAAAAGGGGAAGGGGAAAAGTAAAAGGAGGGGTAGATGGAAGAAAAGGCAAGGGGTTTATAGAAGAGAGGGCAGACTAAGGGAGGTGGTGGTTGAAAGCTAATTTTTCTTTATCTAGTGACTAATGTAAAATATGTTTAATATTAATAATATATTAATATAAATTAATATTATAATATTAATAACATTTAATATAAGTAGATCCTATATCAGATTGCATGCTGTCTTGGGGTGAAAATTTAAAATTCAAAATCTTATGGAAGTGAATGCTGAAAACTAAAAAAATTCATTAATTATAAAAAAAAATTTGATACACTCCTTCCAAAAAGTCAATATGTGTCTTGTTATTTTGTAATTTTAGTGCAAAGTTTGGCTTAAAGGAAGAGTTGTTTTGTGGTCTAATGAATAAAGTTCCAAATTTGGAAGCACAGAGCCTGGTTTTAATCCCTAACTTCATCATTTATTCTCTGGGTAACTTTTAGAAAGTCACTTCACCTTCCTAGGTAAAATCAGAGGATAGAACTAAATAAACTCAAAGGTACCTTCAAGCTCTAAGTCTATGATTCTGTGATCTTAGATTAATGTTGCCCTTGCTATTCAGTCATTTTTTCAATCATATTCAACTCTTCAGACCCAATTTGGGTTTTCTTGTCAAAGATGTTGAAGTGGTTTGCCATTTTCTTCTCAAGCTCATTTTACAAATAAGGAACTGAGGTGAAAAGGACAAGTCACTTGCCCAGGATCACACAGCTAACAGATGTCAGAGGCCAGATATTAACTCAGGTCTTCCTGACTCCAGGCTCAGTGTTCTATCTATTGAGCCACAGGACTAAGATTTGAAAGAAACCAAAGGCTTACAGACAACCCAGAAGCTTATACCACCACAGTAGGTCCCAAAAAGGGTTACTGGAGTTTTAATCTTTCTAGTCAACAAAGCTAGAAACTTCACTAAAAAAGATTTTTTGATGGAGACTCTGTATATAATGAATTTTTTTTCCAAGAAGTGAGTTGAGAGGTATCAGTCACATTAAGCACCAAATAAATAACATCATGAAAAATGGAACTATGTACATTAATAGATAGGAAACAACTAGTTACTAATGTGACTCATCTCTGAATCATTTGTCTATGTAGAGTCAAAATTTGTTAGAGTAAAGGTCAAAATCAACATCAATTAAAACAAAGAGTAATAATAAGAGGTGTCAAGCAATTGACAGAATTTCAACCTTACCTATTGAAGCAAGTTATTGATACTTAAAAAGGAAATCATAAGAAGGAAAAAAATGTAGAAACCAACTCAGTCAGAAAAATCTTGATCGCAATATAAATAGATAAGGTATCCAAAAGCATTACTGGTTTATATTATAAGCTCATCTGTAAAAATCTCATTGAAGAAGATAATAGAAGGTTATAAAAAATATTACCTCCAAACACAAGCAGAGGAAAGTAAAACAAATTTGCAGAAAAATTGGCTCCATGACCAACGCTGTATCTAACATCCCAGGACTTATCTACTGACTTTTTCATAGTTTTATCCCCAGGTTGACTCCAAGGTGATGAATTTTGTCAACAATAATTCTCAGAAATGATCTATTGAGTTATATAGTGACTGTCATCTGTATCATTGAAGGAAATAATCTAGGGGTGGTCCCAGACTGGCTTGAATTGGAGAACCAGTAGTTAAATATTCGGTGTGAACATTTACCCTCTGAAATACACAAATGAAACAAATCAAATATTTTCTTGATTTCTAGATTTAATAAAATAATGGAGAAAATGCTAATAATCAAAATCAAAATTAAAATTATGTCAGATAGAGTGTTAAACATCAGCACATCTGTAGAGTAGCCACAATGACAAAATCACAGCTCTTTCAAGTATTAAAACATGTTCTAAGCACTGTGCTAGGCACTGAGGATATGATGGAAGATAAAACAGTCTCTGTCCTCAAGAACCTTACATTCTTCTAGAGAAATAGTACATACAAATCCATACTGATAAGAAAGAGAAAGCAGTAAGTACTTGGGGTTGGAAGATCTCATGGAAATCTTCATAAATGAAAGGAGCATTGAGAGAAAGTAAGGCTGAGACAAGGACATAATATCATGCTAAGCTTCTAGGAAATGACTTTTCATATTAGCATATGATCTTCAAAACCCTCAACTCCAACAACTTCCTTTTTACATCCAACTACACACTATGACCATGCTTCAAACTTAAGCATCTCATTAGTCTATACTTTGAAATTCTATTCTCTGACATCAACCTCCTCCATCTTAATATCACGTGCCTTTAAAAGTCACTGAATCAAAAAATAGAGTTAAAAAAGACCTCAGTGGCCATATAATCCAATTCATACATGAATAAGAATTCATACAAGTAATGTGGTCATTCAACTTTTGCTTGAAAAACTCCAATGATGGGCTAACTACTATTTTCAGAAAACTCATTCTACATTTGGAAAGCTGTAATTATTAGAACATTTTTCCTTACACTATACCTAAATTTATCTCCCTGCTACTTCTCTCCAGTGCTCTGACTTCTGTACTCTTGGGTCATATAGAACAAATTTATCTCTATTCTAGGTGACAGCCCTTAAAATACTTGATGATTCCTACCTTCCATACATCTTCTTCAAGATAAACATTTCCAGTTCCTCCAAATGATCCTCACATGGAGGATGTCCTGGAGGTCCTTCACTAGCCTGTTCACCCTCTGGATAACCTCTGACTCATCAATGTCCATCCTGAAATATATTACACAGAATACAAACCAACTTGTGGTTTGACTAGGACAAAATCCAGAAGCTCTGTGACTTCTTTATTCTTAAAAACTATTGGATCAATGAAGTATAAGACTGAATTTGTTGTTTCTTTTTCTTTTCTTTTGGTCTGCCATGTCACACATATTCATCATTGTAAATCACTCAATTCTATGACCCCAGATTTTATGAGTAAACCTGATTTTGCCATCTTTCAAATAGGTGCCAGATGAACCAAGAGTTGATGCCTCTGTCCTGATGATGAACGTGCTCTACTATTTGTCTGCTGGAGCCCCAGAATCCTGACTTCTCTAGGGAGTGACTGTCCCAGCATCTGTGCCAAAAAGTATATATTTCACTGTTGAGGTTGTGGCCTCTGCCTCTTTCCCATTCTTGGCCTTTCTCTTCCCTATCTTCTGTTCCCTGTTCTTCCACTTTATGTAGATCATATCCTTCCACTGTAGGGTGACCAATTTACCTGCCATCGGTGAGCTTACATAGGTAAGTTCTGGATTTCTCTTCTCTGCCTAACTCAAATCTGCTTTATGAGACTGGAGTCTATGAGTCTGGAGTTTATGGATGACAGATGGATAGATATACTTTGCCCTGAGTTTGCTGGGCTATTATGAAGTTGATTTTTGGAACCCAAGTATTTTTGTTTGTCTGCTTGCTTATTTTGTTTGGAGCTTTGATTGAATCCATGCAGGGGAATCCAAGTGAGAAAGCTCCTGTGACCAGTGTAGATCAGAAACTCTTCCACACTCTTAGACTTAAAGGGGTGTCTGGGGCCTAGAAGTTACAGCTTGCACAGTTACCCAGCAGTGTGAGCCAGCAATAATCATTGCAACATGTTGCCTCTCCCAAATAAAAGACTGTATATTCTGTTCCATTCAATTTCATCTAATACGATTATTTTCAGCATTCTAGCCTGCCAAAATCATAGAATCAAAGAATTACAGTGTTTTGTTTTGTTTTTAATTTGGAAGTAATTTCAATAGATGAATACTTCAACTCATATCTAAGGTAGGTTTTTTCTTGGAGGGGGGGGCCGGATCAGAAACTTTATAACATACCCAATGAGTGGCCATCTAATTCTTTGCTTGAAGATATTCAATGAAAGATAACTCATGACCTTACGATACTTATTCCACTTTTCAACAGCTCTAATTGTTAGGGAATTTTTCCTAACATCAATCCTAAATTTGCCCCCTTTTTTTTCAACTTCTACCCCACTGCTCTCATTCCTATGCTCTGGGGCCAAACAGAACAAGTTTATTCCTCTTTCTATATGAATATTTTAAATGTCTGAAGGAAGCTATAATTTCTCCCCTGAGTCTTTTCTTCTTCAGACTAAATATCCCTAGTTCCTCCAACTTCTTCTCCTATTAATTTGAGGACCTTCAGCATCTGGCTACCCTCCTCAATACATTCTTCAGCTTATCAATGCCCCTGAGATTCCTAAAAGTGAACAATATTTTCCAGATATATTTCACTAGGGTTAAGGTAATAGTTTTTTTTCCTTTCCTCTCAATATAACATTGTTTATTCACTTGGAGTTTAAAATATATTAAAATCTTCTGATCTTTTTTAGACAAATGACTAGGTAACCTAATGTTCTTTATTTTATACTTGTGAGCTTGATTCTTTTTTAAGCCAGAAACTAAAAATTTACATTTATCTCTATTAAATTTCACATTTTTCCTGGATCTTGATCCATTGTGCTAGCCATACTCTTCAGCTTTGTGGTATTTACAAATGTAGTCAGCATGCCATTTATGTATTTATCCCAGTCATTGCTGAAAAAGTTAAATAACAAAACCAAACACAGAGATGCCTAGGACATGCCTTTAGAGACCTCCTTCCAAATTCACATCAAACCATTAATGACTATTCCTTCAGTTAAGCCACTTAACCACTTCTGAATCCAAGATGATGATGATGATGATGATTGATGATGATGATTTCAATGATGACAACAAGGATGACAATTAACGTTTATACCTCTTATGTGCCAGGCACTGTCCTAAAGATATTTACAAATATTTTAGGATCTGATCTCTAACAACAACCCTTGGAGATGAATGCTATTATTTTCCTCATTTTACGATAAAAAAGGTGAGGCAGATAGAGGTTAAGTGACTTGCCAAAGGTCACAGAGAACTAGTAAGTGTCTGAGGCAGAATTTGAACTCAGGACTTTCTGACTTCAGGTCAGGATTTTATTCACTATGCCATCTAGCTGCTAAATATATCTAATGTGAGGAGTGGAGCCAAGATGGCAGAGTAGAAAGATACACATACACTAGCTCTTACCCCATAGCCCATAAAATACCTCTAAAGAACTCTCAACAAATTCTAGAGCAGCAGAAGTCACAGAACAATGGAGTGGAGGAGATTTCTAGCGTGACTTGAAAGATTAATGGGAAAGGTCTGTCCCACCAGACCTGGAGCAGAGCTCAGCCCAGCCTTGGCCACACAGCACCAAAAGGAGCAGATCCCAGAAGGCTTCAGGAACAGAATCTGCAGCAGTAGCACAGATCTCTCAACCCACATGCGCCAAAGGTCTATGAGAGGGTCTTTTCAGCTGACTGAGAAGGGAACAGGGTGTCCCCATAACTTGGGCAACCTCAGGTGGCAGCAGAGGAGACAGAAACCAATGGGGGCTTCCCTAGGCAGGCCTCAGATTGCATCTGTTGTTGAAGGTCTCATGCTAAAGTCCTGAGGGATCTATGTGATCACCCTGCCTCTACCTGAGCAGTTGAATTTAATCTCACACTGAATAGCAGCCCTGCCTCTACCTAATGCCCCTGAGGGGTTGGAGCAGCTCATCTGAATCTCAGCCCCCAGTGCTGATTTGGGGGAACTGGTGGCCAGGTGATTGCGGAGAGGAAACTCAGAAGTCAAGTAACTGACTGGGAAAATGCCCCCCAAAAAAGGGGGAAAAAATAAGACCATAGAAGGTTATCTTCTTGGGGAACAGGTGTCTCTCACCTTCCCTTCAGATGAGGAAGAACAAGGCATACTGTCAGAGGAAGTCAGGGCCTCTGCCTCCAGGGCCTCCAAAGTGAACTTAAATTGGGCTCAGGCAATAGAAGAGTTTAAAAAACAAGTTAGCAGCTTACAAAAGGAGAACCAAAAAAAAATGCTGAGGAAAATAATAGCTTTAAAAAGAGGCTAACTCAATTGGAAAAAGAGGTCCAAAAAGCCAATGAGGAGAAGGAGGCTTTAAACAGCAGAATTAGCCAAATGGAGGAGAAGGTTCAAAAGCTCACTGAACAGAATATTTCATTGAAAGAGAGAACTGAGTTCAAGGAAATGAATGACTATGAGATAAACCAGATAGATAGTAAACAAAATCAAAAGTTTGAGAAAATAGAAGATAATGTGAAACATCTCATTGGAAAAACAACTGACCTGGAAAATAGATCCAGAAGAGATCATTTAAAAACTATGGGACTACCTGAAAACCAGGATCAAAAAAAGATCTTAGACATTATCTCCCATGAAATTATCAAGAAAAAATGCCCTGATATTCTAGAACAAGAGGGTAAAATAAATATTGAAAGAGTCCACCAATCATCTCGTGAAAGACACCTGAACAGAAAAACTCTTAGAAAAATTGTGGCCAAATTTCAGATTTCCCACATCAAGGAGAAAATACTGCAAGCAGCTAGAAAGAAACAACTTGAGTATTGTGGAAATACAATTAGGCTAACACAGGATCCAGCAGCTTCAATATTAAGGGATCAATGGGCATGGAACTAGAATTGAAACCAAGAATCACTTACCCAGCAAATCTGAGTGTAACACTTCAAGGGAATAAATGGTCATTCAATGATAAAGAGGACTTTCAATCATTCATATTGAGGAAAAGAACAGATCTGTATAGAAAATTTGACTTTATAATACAAGACTCAAGAGAAGCATAAAAAGGTAAACAGGAAAGAAAAATCATAAAAAAACTTTCTAAAGCTGAACTGTTTACATTACTACATGGAAAAAATATTTATAACTCTTGAATCTTTCCTCAGTATTTGAGTAGATGGAGAGATTGCATACACACACACACACACACACACACACATACACATACACATACACATATACAGACAGAGAGTATAGGGTATGTTGAATCAGAAGAGATGGTATCCACAAAAAATAAAATAAAAATTAAGGGGAGAAGGAGGAAAATACTGGGAAGAGAAAGGGAGAAATGGAACTGGGCAGGCTATAACTCATAAAAGAGATAAGAAAAATCTTGTTCAATGGAAGAGAAAAGGCAGAAAGGGAGAGGGGAAAAATGAAGCTATTCTCTCCACATGTGGCTGAAGGAGGGAATAACATGTTCACTAAATTTGATATGAAAATTTATATCGCACCACAACAAAGTAGGGGAGGAGGCAACAAGTGGGGTGAGGGGAATGATAGAAAGTATGGCAAATGAGAGAAGGGAGTAACTAGAAATAAACACTTTCGAGAAGGGACAAAGTCAATTGTGGGGGGAAAATAAGAGGGGACAGAGTAGGACAGAGGGCAATATAATTAGTATTACACAACATGATTATTATGGAAGTCTTTTGCAAAACAACACATATTTACTCTATATTGAATTGCTTCAGAGGGAAGGGGAAGGAGAGAATTTGGAATTCAAAGTATTACAATGAATGTTGAAAAGTTTTATTGCATATAATCAAGAAATAAGAAAAACAGGGAATGGAGTATAGAAATTTATCTTGCCCTACAAGAAAAGAGAGAAGATGGGGATAAGGAAAGGGTGGAGGGTGATAGAAGGGAGGGTACGTTGAGGGAAGGAGTAATCAGAATGCAAGGTATTAGGAAGCAGGGCGAGGGGAGTAAAGGGGAGAAAAATTGGGCATGTTACAAAGTGAGGTAAAAGCAATTAGTATTAAAACAGTTGACTGAATTAATTACTGAGAATAAATCAATGACATCTTTAGTTTGGGGAAAAGAATTTTAGTCTAAATTTCCTAGAGGAAGGTAACCTTGGGTAAAATCTGGCATTAATGGAAAAGTTAAGGTTTCAATGGTAAATTTGATTTTATGATTGCTATCTTATCAGGAACTAGAACATGTAAAGAAAGGCATGTAAGCCACTTAAGCCTGGCCTCAAAAAAATATTCCTTAGCCAAATGAAATCATAATCATATTTGAAACCTGGTTATTGGAACTTGCCATTTTTAGATGCTATGGGACTATTAAGTGGCTGTTCTTCTGAGTCTAACTCCAGGTATGGATAGCAAGAAAGGTGATCTGAGCCTCCAATCCATGATACCAGTAAGCCTGTGAGATGCTGGTATGAGCTGAAAAAGGTGATCTCATGGGAATGGTTGGAGAGCAGTTGTTCAGCCTGGACTGAGGTAGGATTCTCCTGACTCAATTTCCCCCGCTGACACCTGGCAGACTTTAAGCCTGACTGAATGCAAGTGGACAACCTAATCCTGCCTGGAATTGATGTTAATTTGGGGAGATATTGTATCCCTGCAATGTCCCTACTCTTAGCAGCAATTTCCTATAGTCAAAAGGTTTGTAAGCTAAATACCAGATCTATTAAATTATAGACTATCGGTAGGGGAACATCCGAGGTTAAGTCTAAAATTAAGCTATTAGGCTTAGGACTTCAGACTGACAACAATAAGTTAGGGTCCTTTAATTCTTAGTAATACTGTGAAGACAATTAGGTCAAGAGCTTGTGAAGTTAGCAACATAAATATTAATTGTGTCTCATCTGGTTAATGTTTAAAAAAAAATTCTTTTGTGGTCCATATTGCAAATGCTTTAAAAAGAAGTATCACCTGACCAAAAGTTTGAATTGCTTTATCTGTTATAAATTGTATTAAAAATGAAAAATAAAATTAACAAAAATAAATAAATAAATAAATCTAATGTTTTGTTGTCCATTTTCCAACAGCTCTACTATTATGAGATTCTTTATCAAACCTTTTGCTAAAAGTTAAGTAATCTATATTTAGAACGTGCCCCCAATCCACCAGTTTAGTAACCCTGACAAAAGTGAGAGGGGAGCTAAGGAGACAGATTAAGGTTCAATTGATGTATCTTCTCAATGAAGTTATACTGGCTCTGTGTGATCATCATGAAGTTTCCTAGGTATTAATTTACTTTCTCTGTAATGATCTGTGCTAAAATTTTGCCAGGAGTCAAAGTTAAGCTCAGTGTCTTATAATTAGCAGACTCTATTCTCTTCCTATTTAAAAAGCTGAGATATTTGCCTTTCATACAATCCTGTAACATGATTAGACTTCTATTCTCTGTGTTCTTTGAAATGTCATTGACAGTAGTTCAGTAAACATATCCACTGGTTCTTTCAGCATCCATGGGTATAGTTCATGTGAGTCAGGTGAACTAAATTAATCAAGGAATATCTAGGTGCTCTCTTACTATTTCCCTGATTATTTGATATATCAACTCCCTATTAGCTGCATTTCCTCTGTTCTTTCAAGTCCAAAGGTCATTCTCATTGGTAGAGAAATCAGAAGACATATAAGAATTGAGTAGCTCTGTCTTTTTTCTATTAGCAATTACAATTGTCTCCACCACACCTTACTTACTAGTCTTTGATAGTCACTGATTCCTCTCTTCTACCCCACCATAGCTTGAAAACAAAATAAAACTTCCCTGCCCCTTTGATTTTACTACCAGCCTCAGTTCCTTCTGAGCATTAGCACACCTGAAACTGGTTTTACATGACAAGACACACCTCTGTATTCTCTATTGTCTGCCTTTGCTTTCATTTTTGTATATGAAATAATAGGCAATTCCCACAAGAGGAAGCTCTCTCCCAATGCAGAGCCTCCTCTGTTCCCAATTTATGATCTGAGAGGTTTACCTGGAACACTGAAGGATTATGTCACTTGCTCAGGGTCATGGGACCAATTTTTATTGGAGGAGGGACATGATTTCAGTTCTTCATGGCATCAAGGCTCCTTCTCTATCTACTAAATCATGCTGCCTCTCTCATATATACATATGTATGTGTGTGTGTATGTGTGTAGATAAATATATATAGATATATATAGAGAGAGAGATAGACAGACAGATAGATAGATAGATATAAAATACCTTTTAAAAAAATCTAAATTAGAGCCCCTAGAAGGGGCTTGGCTTAGTCTTCAGAGACTGAACATGTATGAGAATGAGGCCACTGAGGGTTTCCCACTACAAGAGGGGCCATGCTGAGCTGACAGTGGCAACGAGCTGCATCTGCACTGCTAAGGAAGCCACAGCTGGCATGGGGCACCAGGAGCAAGGAGGTCTCAGACTAGTCACTGGCCTAGGTTCAGGTCAGACCTCACCTCCATTCACCTTTGACAAGGTGCTGCTCGACATACTGATGTGTTCACTCTCCACGAGACCTCTAAGGTCCAAAGTATCAATAAATGAACTGATTAATGAAGAACTGGGAATTGCTTACCCAATCATTGATGGTATTCCTAATATGATACCACAGGCAGCAAGAATAATACACCAGAATAAGCATCTAGAAAAAAAAGAGTAAGAGTAGTCTGTTCTTATTAAAAAAAAACAAATCAAAACTCCAGGGCACAGGACATTAGGAGGAGGAGGAAGAGATAAAGCAGTCAAGGAAAATGTTTCTGTCTCTCCCCACAATAACCGTTCTTATTCCTCTGATCTCTTACCTGGACTGCTTTACTCCACCTCTGTAGATGAAAACTTTCCCCATGGTTGCACTAATACCAGCAGCCTATGCTTTTACAGTCTTCTCTTGCCAATTACATACCAGTTTATGTGTTCTTCCATCTCTGGTAATGCGATCAGAAGCTACCCTGAGAGAGTTTAGGCCATATGATTTACATATAAACAGAAAAATGATTTCTTATTTTATTCTACTTAATATACTGAAATGATCACATTTTCATAGCGAACTAAGATTTTCATCCTTCTCTTAGAGACTCTGGATTAAAGAAATTTAAAATGAAAAAAATTGAAATTGGTTAGTTGGATTTCTGTGAGTCCTATAAGTCTCTTGAAGCAAATCCTATTTATTTCCCCCTCATCAGAATTGTTTCTTTTTGAGTCTTCAGAACTTCATTTCTGAGAATTCCCCATCCTTTCTAGGCTGACTTCTTCAATAGAATTTTAGTTCAGGGATCCAACTGATCCTTCTGTGAGCCCTTTGAAATACTTTCTCTCCAAAGCTAGAATTCATGTTATATTATGCTATCCAGATTTCCTCTCCTTCAATTTCATTAACACTGAGAAGGATTAGTCATAGACTACCCACTCACATCTTCAAGGTAAGTAGTTTTCATCTACAGAGGTGGAGTAAAGCAGTCCAGGTAAGAGATCAGAGGAACAAGAACAATCATTGCGGGGAGAGACAGAAACATTTTCCTTCACTACTTTATTTCGTCCTCCTCCTAATGTTCTGTGTCCTGGAGTTTTTGTTTTTTGTTTTTTTTAATAAGAATAGACTACTCTTACTTTTTTCTTCTAGATGTTTATTCTGGTGTATTATTCTTGCTGCCTGTGGTATCATATTAGGAATACCATCAATGATTAAGTAAGCAACTTCCCTGATAGTAAAAATCAGACGCAAGAATAGAATTTCCCCTTCATGATTATTCCACCAATGGAAGGATCTTTTAACATCCTTTTTCATCCATTTTATTAACTGTTCCTTCCAGCTTTGTGACATCTGCTAATTTAATTAACACACCACCTAGGCCTTTATCCAAATCATTGATAAAAATGTTAAACAGCTCATAGCCAAGCACAGATCTCAGGAGGCCCTCCAATGAAGATCTCCTGCCAAAATGACATTGAACTTTTAATGACTATTCTTTACATATGGCCATTCTGAGTTCCAAATCCAGCTAATTGTACTAAAATCTGGCCCACATCTCTCCATCTCTTCCATAAGAATATCATGGCAAATTTTATCAAATAAAATCTGGGTAATTATAACTACTGAATCCTCTTGATCTAACAGTTTAGTAACTCAGTGTCACCTAAAAATGGGTTGGCTTTGGATCATGGAAGCACAAAAATAATTTTTAAAAACACAGTATTCTAGGAAAAATAATGTCCATTGAAGGTAAAAAAAAGAAACAACACTAAATTGGGGAGCTCACTTTTCCATCAGCGAGGAGAAACCCTTGGAAAGTCTCCATGATACAGTCACCTGTATGGAAAGTTTTTGGCATCATTTCAAGTATTCTAGTTGATGGGGAGTTTCAACGAAACAACTAGGGAATTTTCTTTTATTCCAATAGCCCTTAGGTATACAATATAATGTGTCATGTAATTCTCATAGATGAATAAGAGAGTTCAGCTGGCCAACTGGGTTCTAACAGTGACCCTAACCTGACTGAGCAGATATTGTTAATATATCTCTTCTACCCTGATGGACTTGCCATGCTCCTTAAGGACAGCTAAGGAGGAAAGAGAGAAAAGGGGAGAGAGAGAGAGAGAGAGAGAGAGAGAGAGAGAGAGAGAGAGAGAGAAAGAGAGACTTGACTTTAGATTGACTGAAAAAGTTCTGTATCTGGGTAGTTGGTAGGATCACACACACACACACACACACACACACACACACATGCACGCACAGAGACAGAGAGCACAGAGTGAATTGAGTAGGGAGGGATCATATCCTAAAAATTGAAGTTAAGCGGTGAGAAAGAAATGTATTGGGAGGAGAGAGGGAGAAATGGAATGGGGCAAATTATCTCTCACAGAAGAGGCAGGCAGGAGACTTTTTAGTGGAGAGGAAAAGAGGGGAGCTGAGAGAAAAACATGAAGTTTACTCTCATCATATTTGACCAAGGAAGGAATAAAATGCACACTCATTTTGGTATGAAAACCTATCTTACAATACAGGAAAGTGAGGGAGATGGGGATAAGCAGGGTGGGGAGGATGATGGAAGGGAGGGCAATGGGAGGAGGGAGCAATTTGAAGTCAACACTCTTGGGGAGGGACAGGATCAAAAGAGAGAATAGAAGCAATGGGGACCAGGATAGGAGGGAGGGAAATATAGTTAGT
>CM053773.1:56067132-56098178 GCA_028658325.1 Potorous gilbertii
TATAGTTAGTCTTACACAACGTGACTATTATGGAAGTCATTTGCAAAACTACACAGATATGGCCTATGTTGAATTGCCTGCCTTCCCAAGGGAATGGGTGGGGAGGGAGGAATGGGGAGAAGTTGGAACTCAAAGTTTAAGGAAAAACTGTTGAGTATTGTTCCTGCTACTGGGAAATAAGAAATATAGGTAATGGGGAATAGAAAGTTATCTGGCCCTACAGGACATAAAAGAAGGTGGGGTAAGGGAAGGGAGGGATGAAAGAAGAGAGGGTAGATTGGTGATATGGGTAATTAGAATGCTCAGTGTATTGGGGAGGGGAGAGGGGACAAATGGGGAGAAAATTTGGAACCCAAAATCTTGTGAAAATGAATGTAAAAAGTTAAATAAATTTATTTAATAAACAAAAAAAGCTATTTTCCCCAAAAATCTACCATTGATTCTCTCCAACTTTTCTCTGCCCAACTTCAAATAATATTTTGTATCTCTCATCTTAGCACCAATTCTGATTTGTGTGTGTGTGTATGTATATATTTATGTACTATGTATTTATGTATATTTATACACACATAAAGCTTATCTAACTTTTATCTCTCCCCCAAGCATCTAGCAATTAAACTCAACAAGAATATATTCAGCACATATTATGTGAAAGGTACTATTACAAAAATAAAAATTGAAAATAGACCCTGTCATTGAGAAACTTACATTTTATTAGTTTCGTAATATTCTTCATTCAGTATGTACTTAATCCTTGCTTGTTAAGGTTCAATAAATATTTTTTTAATTGAAATATAACCAGGACCAGCCTCACCCAGACAGATACCTAGAATATTCACAAATTATCCTATACCTAACTTGGAATAAAAAGGAACCCCTATACCAATGAATCCAATCTACCTCAGTTTCCTCCATCCCAGAAAGCAAGGATAGAATAAATGACTAATTTCAGGTATACTATACAAAGATATAAAATTCTTTCCTCAGTTGATTTGAAATCTTTATTTATTCCTTATCAAACCTATCTAAGTATTTATTAAATTGTTATAAATACAGGGAGTTTATTTAAGTGAGTTTTACTAGGATCCATCATTTGCTCTCTCATCAAGGATAGGGCATTGTTTGTAAACACCGGAGTGGATTAATGAGCTAAACTGTAGCATCTCTTACTCCAGAAGACTTTAAAAATAAAAGACTAACTTTCAGGTGCTGGGATAATTAGTATACCTTCTTAAGGACAGGAGAGATTCCAAAGAAAGATGTAATCTCAAAATCCACTCTAGGCAATATTCTATGACATTGAAAGCTCATTGTACACAATGATTCAGTAAGTCAATCAGATTTAAAAATCTGGATTGAATGAAGAATAGTCCTTAAGATACTTCCTCCAAGTGCTTATTGTTAGAAGTGCTGTTTGTTGTGGGTACCAGGTTGTCTCCACCATACTGTAAACTTATTTATGTTTTCTTAGCATTCTCCAAATAGTTTTCTCTCCAATAAGAAAATTCGATGTTGATCATTAATTATAATCTTGTGCTGAGACTGCAGATCTCTTACTGAGGAGGAGGAATTACTAAGCAGTAACTAACAGCATTTTATTAAAAGAGATGATAATGAATTCCTTGGCAAATAAGATGCCAGCTGTATTGTCCAAGACAGCTTTCAAATGAATTTGGGTTTGCAACTCATAAGGATAAAATTAAAATATGCATGGTCTCTAGCAAGAGCAGTATTTATCAAAGTGACAGTGCAGCCATTTTTCTTATAGTTTAAAATGGCATATCGATGATAATTACTTTAATCTAATTTTCAGTACATCATAAGATGCTGGAATCACTGATGCAATCTTGAAATCGATGTGTATTTATAATCATAATTCACCTATAGAGTAAGATTTATCATTCACAAAAAACCAAGTTAAATTTCTATCAGTAGGTTATATCAATGGGTAAGTTTTTTTAACAAACTGGGAAAAATGGAAACTATGTACACACACACACACACACACACACACACACCTCTTTAGATCTTTGCTTAAATTAACCAAATGTTAAATAAAATTCATTTTCCACAGATCTTCACTGGCTGACATCTGTCTAGGTATTACAGCAAATCTAATAATTTTGCTTGTACCAGCTGTTGTCTTATATAGTTTGTATACGTTCTGGCTTTCCAAATAAAAGAGAGGAGAAGTCTTTAGAAATGCCCTTCTCATTTGCATTCCTTTAAGCCTTGAACAATGCCCCAAGATCAAAGTCAGTAATGCATACTGTCACAGGAAGTCAAGGTCCCTGCCCCCAGGGCCTCCAGAGGGAACTTAAACTAGCCTTGATCAATAGAAGAGCTTGAAAATCGAGTTAACAGCTTGCTAAAGGAGAACAGAAAATAATATCTTTAAAAAGAGGCTAACTCAATTGGAAAAAAGAGGTCCAAAAAGCCAACGAGGAGAAGGAGGCTTTAAAAAGCAGAATTAGCCAAATGGAGGAGAAGGTTCAAAAGCTCACTAAGCGAAATAGTTCTTTGAAAGAGAGAACTGAGTCCAGGGAAATGAATGACTATGAGATAAACCAAGCAGTTAAAAAACAAAACCAATACTTTGAAAAAAACAGAAGATAATGTGAAACATCTTGCTGGAAAAATAACTCACCTTGAAAATAGATTCAGGAGAGACAATTTAAAAATTATGCGACTACCTGAAAGCCATGATCAAAAAAAGAGCCTAGACATTATCTTCCATGAAATTACCAAGGAAAATTGCCCTGATAGTCTAGAACCAGAGGGCAAAAAATATACTGAAACAATCCATGGATTACCTCCTGAAAGAGGTCCAAAAAGGGAAACTCCTAGGAATATTGCGGCCAAATTTCAGAGTTCTCAGGTAAGAAGAAAATATTGTAAGCATCTAGAAAGAAACAATTTGGGTATTGTGGAAATACAATCAGGATAACACAGGATCTGGCAGCTTCAACATTAAGGGATCAAAGGGCTTGGAATAGGATATTCTAGAAGTCAAAGGAATGGGGATTAAAACCAAGAATCACCTACCCAGCAAAACCGAGTATAGTAGTTCAAAGGAGTAAATGGTCATTAAATGATATAGAAGACTTTCAAGTTTTCAGGATGAAAATACCAGAGCTGAATAGAAAATTTGACTTTCAAACACAAGAATAAAGAGAAGCATAAAAAGGTAAACAGGAAAGAAGAAATCATAAAATACTTTCTAAAATTGAAGTGTTTACATTCCTACATGGAAAGAAAATATTTTGTAACTCTTGAGACTTTTCTCAGTATTTGGGTAGGTGGAGGGATTGCACATACACATACATACACACACACACACACACACAGAGTACAGATTGTGTTGAATCAGAAGAGATGATATTCACACAAAAAAAATAAAAATTAAGGAGTGAGGGAGGAAAATACTGGGAGGAGAAAGGGAGAAATGGAACGGATCAGGCTATAACTCATAAAAGAGATAAGAAAAATCTTGTTCAATGGAAGAGAAAAGGCAGTAGGGGAGAGGGGAAAAATGAAGCTACTCTCTCCATGTGGCTTAAGGAGGAATAACATGCTCACTAAATTTGTTATGAAAATCTATCTTACACTACAGGAAAGTAGGTGAGGAAGTGACAAGTGGGGTGAGGGGAATGATAGAAGGGAGGGCAAATGGGAGAAGGGAGTAACTAGAAATAAACACTATTGGGAAAGCACAAGGTCAAATGAGGGAATTAAAAAAATAAGGGAGGATAGAATAGAATATGGTTAGTTTTACACAACATGATTATTATGGAAGTCTTTTGCAAAATGATACATATTTAGTGGGAATAGGGAGGGAAGGAGGGAGGGAGGGAGAGAAGTTGAAATTTAAAGTATTGGAAACTGAATATTGAGAATTATTATTGCACAGAACCAGGAAATAGGAAACACAGGTAATGGGGTATAGAAATTTATCTTGCCCTACAAGAAAAGAGAGAAAATGGGGATAAGGGAAGGGTGGAGGGTGATAGAAGGGAGGCTACATTGAGGGAAGGGGTAATCAGAATACAAGGTATTAGGGGGTGGGGAGAGGGAAGAGATGGGGAGAAAAATTGGACATGTTACAAAGTGATATAAAAGCAATTAGTATTAAAATAATTGACTGAATTAATTACTGAGACCAAATCAGAGACATCTTTAGTTTGGGGAAAAGAATTTTAGTCTAAGTCTCCTAGAGGCAGGTAACCTCAGGTAAAATTTGGCATTGATGGAAAAGTTAAGATTTTAATGGTAAATTTGATTTTATCATTGCTATCTAATCAGGAACTAGAACACGTACAGAAAGTCATGTAAGCCACTTAAGACTTTACTCAAAAGATGTTCCTTAGCCAAAATTAATTCATAATCATATTTGAAACCTGGTTATTGGAACGTCCTTCTGGGAGATGCTGTGTTTGGAGGTGCTAGTGATGGCTGTGGTGGTTTCTCCCCAGTTGTCATCCTGTACTTCCCCTGTTTGAGTGAAATCATTCCCCAATTGTAGTTCTATTGGAGGGGCCTGAACAATGACAGATTTTTCAGAATGATTGCCATCTTTCTTTCAAGGGAATCTGTGTCTCTCTCTGCTTCTCTCCCTCTGTCTATGAGATTTCATTGAGAAGCTTGAATAGCAAGAATATCCACAGTATACAGATTCATATCTATTACAGAGGGCAAGGGGGAAGTACTGATTTTCCTTGGGAGAAAAAGACCACTGCTGCCAGGGTTTTTAGCAATGGCACTCCTGAGACATGCAGGAGGAGTCTGAGAATTGGAGGAGAGGTCTTCTAACCGTTAGTCCTCAAGAGAGGCTATAAAAAGATTATTTACCCTGCAAAATTGCTTGGAAGTCAAGTTCCATATGATTATAAGAAACCAAAATTCAGCATAAACCTATTGTTGACTATGGATTAAAGTCAATGAGGGCTTCTCTTGGAGCTAAGGCTATGTAAAAACCGATTTAGGAAAAAAAAAAACTTTCCTCCCACAGCACAGAATGTGTTTATCTCACCTATGGTATCAAATTCCTCCTTTCAAAGGGAAAAAAGCTTAGGAGAAGAGTATTTGGCCCAGGTGTTGCAAAAAGGAACAAGTTCCTTTGAATGCTGAAGGGTAAGTTGCTGGGCTTTTATATGTTTTTGAAGGTTTCTTGTCCTCTGGAAAGCCTGACTTAAAAGTCAGTCAACCAGCATTTATTAAGTACTTACTGTATACAAAGTACTATGCTAAAGAGCTGGATAAACAAAGATAGGTGAAAAATAAAAATAATCCCTCCTCTCAAGGAGCATACAGTGTAATGGTAAGGGAGAGAGGAAATGCAATACGTTAATACCTAGATATATCCAAGATATACACTGAGGATATGAAAGTAATCTGAAAGGGCAATGCATTAGTAGCTAGGGGAACCAGAAAAGACTTTTTAAAGAAAATGAAGTTGAAGGAAGCCAAAGAAACTAATTTTCAGAGGTTAGTGGATAGAGATGTGGGGATCAGCCAGTGCAAAGACACAGAGATGGTAGATTGAATGTCATGTTCATGAAAGTGTAGGTCACTATCACTGGATCACAATAAGGTTGGGGTGGTGTCATGGATAAGATTAAGGTGTGAAAGACAGACTGATCAATAAATCAACAATTATAAAATGCCTACTTTGTGTCAGGACCAAGCTATGAAAAGTTTTAAGGGTCACACAGAGAAGTTTCTATTTGATGCTTGAGGTAGTAGGAAACTACTCAAGGTCCTTGAAGGTGATGGGGAGGTGAGAGGGGCTACATAATCAGACCTATTTTGAAAATCACCTTGACAGCTAAGAAAGATGAATTGGAATGGGGAAGAATTGAGATTTGTCTGCCTGCCATTTCACAAGGCCTTTGCTTTTCACTTTGTCTTTATTTTCATATAAGCTGCACTTTCTTCCTACCTAAAAATACCAAGTGTGAAGAAACTAGATCTTTTTAACCACATAAAATAAAACTTGTGACAGACTGAGAGGATCTACTTTTGTTTCCCCTAGTTTCTCTCTCTCTCTCTGAGTTTAGTCAGTGTATAGCATGCAGGAAGCTCTTAATAAATGTTTGTCAAGTTAATAAATATTAGAGATGATGTGGAAAAAGTGGAATAATAACTCATTGTTGGTGGAATTGTGAATTGATCCAACCATTTTGGAGAGCAATCTAGAATAATGCCTAAGAGTATTAAACTGACTATATACCCTTTGGCCCAGCAATACCATTACTAGGTCTATTTCCAAAGATGATTAGGGAAAAAGGAAAAGAACCTATATGTTCTTGAGATACAGCAGAAGGAAAGAGTGATGATCTTCGAATTAGAAAACCTGAGTGTGAATCAGATGTCAAACATCTATTCCTTGTGTGACCATGGGCAAGTCAATCAACTGCTATGGGCTCCAGTGTTTTCACCTGTAAGATAATGTAGTTGGACCTATAAGGCCTTTTAACAGCTCTCAATATATATTCATAGAAATTCACTCTACAGCCTACTGCAAAGTCCTTCCATTTTGTACATTCCTTACATTTCTCATCTATATAATGAGGATGCTATTCATTAAATTTTGTCATTGGAATCGGTTACAGCCAAGATTTCCCATTGGAGCATGTAATATTACTATAGAATCATGGCCACTCTTCTACAATATTAAAAGTTTAATCATAATAATTAAAATAACATCTCATAGCATGGCATGCATGAACTAATCACTTAATATTTTATGACCAGAGTAGAATAAAAATAATACGTTACTTGGTTGCTTGAAAGAGATAGCACAGCATTCCAAAGACCTAATGGTTTTCTGGGAGTAGATTCTTCACACAGCTAGCTCTGGCCCCTGGAACCCTGGGAGGAACTCTATAGCAAATTCACTTTATGAAACTAATTAACCTAAGGAGAGTAAACAAGGGAAAGGAAGATTTCCCTTGGCAGACAGAAAAATTAGAATTTGACTCATGGTAACAATGTGGTAGTGACATTCTCATTCTATTGAAAGAGAAACTTTATTATTTAGAGTCCATAATCACCTACTTTTTATTCCCCTCCCCAAGTCAGAAATCTCTGCTTTTGACAACATCATAATCTCCACAGCAACCATCGTAACGTCAAAATAGAGGATTGTGATTTTAGCTTGAGAATATGCAAGAGGAACAGATGTCTCCAAGAATTTTTGTGCTGCCATAATGCTGTGTGAAAAGAAAATACTATTTAGGGAATGTGTTTGACCAATATTATATAATAATAGTGCTCATATATTTAGAGTTGAGAACTACAATGTAAATCTTTTTTGGGATGAGCCATAGATAAATGGTGATAGGAATGGCATTTTTAATACTAAGGAGGAATATGCACAATAACAAAAAAAAAGCAAAAGATTAGCTTGGCTTCATTTAACTCAGAATAAACTTCCTAATTGCAATTTCAGTGCTGTAAGGGCCTTTGGTTAGATTTTATTTTTCTTTCTAATATCTGTCCTCTCTTTGTTGCCCCATTTTTTGATGCCATCTTCTTTAGTATCATTGGACTGCTTATACTAACAAGTGGGAACCTATTTTTTATCTACAATGACATAACATTTGAACTCCATCAACAGCTCAATGCCCAAAGTGCTGTATGTGAAAGTACCAGTGGCACTTAATAAGGGGAAGTTAGGAAGAGCAATTGGACCTAACCAAATTCATATAGAAGAAACAGACACAGGAGGCAGAATTATTTAAAGGGAGGAGGAGAAATTGATTTTCAAGGTGTTTCAAAGAGGAGAGACACACCGAAGGATTGGGAAAGATGACTAAAAGTGCTGTTAGCAAAACAAATAAGGAAAGAAAAAAGGCACTGAGGAAACATGAACAACTTACAATCCATATGGCTACTTTCTCATGTCTAGAAAATCTCTGCACAAACCCTTTATGCAAACACTGAGGCCATCCTTAATGACAATATGAGAAGGCAACTGATCTCTTGATTATGAAGTGGGGAAAAAATATGAAATGAAGGAATGTGATTAGATGGCTTTTGTTTACTATTATCCATAGCAGAATACATATTCATAATAACACAATTTACTGAGATTTGTAAAGAATACAAGATTCTGCAACATCAGGCAACAAGAATGATATTCCAGGCACTATACTAAATAGTGAGGATACAAAGAAATGCAAAATATGTTCCCTACTCTAAAGGAACTCATATCCTAAAAAGTCTTATAGGCACTCAAAATAGATAAGTCTAGACATCTACGTGGGAAAAATGAACTGGATGAAAAATAATTACTGCAACAATTTGACAAGTAGGTGAATGAACAATTCACTGAATTAGTCTTTAAGTACATATTTCTTGGTATCATAGATGCATAATGAATTTGTCTGAGTATTGGAAAAGAGGAATAAAACAAGCTAGACAGAATTTAGGAAAATGAACGATACTGCGAACAATACTAAGCCAATCACTGACACAAAAGGTCATCTTTTTAACACAAAAATTTTTCTGGCAATCTTATATGACTAAAAGCAAAAAATACCACAATTTCAAATAGGATCACAATTATGAGTGACTGAAAGAAAGAAAACTGTAAGGTCAATGGAAAGATGCATAACAGATTTAATCAGCCTTCAGCATGTAGCAACAAAAATTTAAGCGCAAAAAGTGTTATAAAATTTTAACCAAGGACATGTACACCTGAAAAAGGAGTAGGATCATTAAGGTAGTAAGAATGAGAAGGTAATAGAAACATATTGCATGAATTACACAGGAAGTCACATGCAAAAAATCATTGGATATATATTCTGTGAAAGATTTACAGGAAGTAATCTATAAGAATTTTTACAGGATGAGAATCCATAGATGGAGTATACATGCTGATGAAATCAAGGAGTTGTTGAAGAATTGAAGTCTTTCAGCAAGAATATATTGAGTGCCCACAAGATAAAAGGCTTAATATGTTTCTAGGTCCTCTGAGAAATACTAAGACATGGTCCCTGCCCTCAAGAAGAAGCCAATCTATTGTAGATAAATAGATATCACTATATCTATATATGTATATGTGTGTATAAGTATGTATGTGTATGTATATGTGTGTCTTTTGCTCAGTTTTTAATTCTTTCAGCTTTGGATCTATCACTGACCCATCATGGGCATTAGTCACAGTATTTATGGCTAAAGAGGTTGCTTTTCACAAGCAGGAAGGGGTACATTTTATCCTTTATTCAAGGTTTTGCCAAAAAACACTATTCATCACTATTTTAAATCAGTAAAATCAACAGTTTCTGAATACTTCTTCAAATATCAATCTTAACTGATTTTGTTGTGGGTTTTTTGGGTGGGGAGGTTGTTGTTTTTAGCAGATTATAAAATTCAAGTTTTTAATCCAGATACCAAGGATATATATCCTTATGAAAAGAATTTCAATCCAATTGCAAGTAGCGGGGAGAGATCTTTGTGATCATGCAGACCAGAGCCTTCATTTGACAGCTCGCAAAACAGGCCCAGAGATGTCATGACATTTGTTTACAAGTTCACTTAACTGGTTGGTAAAAGAGTTTGAATGAGAACCCAAGGCTCCAATTTTTTGCCCAGGTCTTATACAATGGTTTCCTCTCCTTATCAATTATCCAGGAACTTTGTGGTTGTGTTCTACTTTGTGGGAGCTAATAAATCATCTTCCAGTCATATTAACACATAAAAAGCAATGAGGAGCTAAGAGTCATCCATGTCCATTAATAAGGGGCTAGAACAAAAGTCTATCCTGATGTATTTTTCATGAAATGCTCTATGCTAGCCATCTACTGTGGAATAACAAACTAGATTTCATATATATGTGTGTGTGTGTATGTATATGTTTATGTATGTATACATACACACATGTATAGGTACATATGTAAATGATTTTTACTCACTACTACTTAATAACTCATTGAAATAGCCCTTCAGTATCTATATATTAAATGTTACAGATGGACAATAAACTCTTATGAGCATTGAATAAGAGGAGGAAAGCAAGCTGGATGACATTTGCTTACAGGCAGCATCATGTAGTCTATAAAGATCTGATCTCAAAGCCAGAGAGAAGCGAATTCAAGTCCTACCTTTGGTTCTCTGACCTTAGCCAAGTCACTGAACTTCTAGATTCTCTAAGCATCTGAGACAAAAATTAAAAGAAGGTCCTAACCCGCATGACAGTGAGTTTCCTCATTTGTACAATGAAATCATGGCCCAGTCCCTAAACCTATCTCTAATGTCTACCTATCTCTTATGTTTCCCTAATAGAATGTAAACTCCTTGAGCATGGAGATTCTTTCATTTTGGTCCTTGTATCCTAGGCACCTAGCATAGTGTCTAACATATACAAGGGTAAGCAAAGTAAGAACTTCAAAAATGTTGGTTGATTGAGTTGTTACCATCCTGGCCAAGGAGGTCAAAAGGATACGTCTCACTCAGCATAGATAGTAAAGGGCTACAGAGATCTCACCAGAGGCCAGCTGATAGATGAAATAGAGCTTTGGAAAAGAGAATAAAGCCACACAGGTAAGAATGGAATGTTGATTCAGCAAAGTCAGTGGAAGCAAACAGGACAAAAGTTTGGAATCTTGGAATGAGGATTGGAAATGCAGGCCAAAAGATGAACTATGATCTTTAAGAAGGTCAGTTGATGGACTACCTGGGATCTTTGAGTGTCAACACTTTTTATGGCCTTGCAAGGGCCTTAAGATCCCACCCCTTAAAGGTCTTCAAGAGGATTCCTTCTCATCCCTTTTCCTGTTCATTAATAGGTAGACCCAGAGTGTGTTAGTAAATTAACAACTGGCTCTTGAGGTGGGGCATGGGATGTATACATGATATACTTTAAAGTTTAATCTGCATTTTAACATTTTATCCATCATTTTCTTAAATCTAGACAACCAACAGAACAATCAAATGCCCTAATTCATAGCATTTCTTGATTTCCAATGTGTGAATATGTAAGGGAATTGCCAACCCCCAGCCTCTTGGATGTCATTCACTGCTCACGACTCAGGTAAACTAAGGGGAGACTGGTAAGGCATGAACAAGATGGCGCTGGGAGGAAGTGTTCTGCCCCTGTTTTGCTCAAGGCTATTTTCCCGGGCTTTTCAGAGAACAAAGAAGGCCAAAAATGTTTTTCTTTCTAGGGGCTACGTGTCAGCCCTGGGCAGTCCTGGTCAAAGATATATTACTTCCTTATAAGGGCAAACTAATTGCTGATAGGTTCACTTAGGACATTGGTGTCAGAAAAGAGATAAAAGCACCACTCACTACTTGAATAAATGGAATTTTTACTGTCTTGTCTCCCGCCTTGGTCATTGCTTACAGCTAAACTCCACCAAGGTCTACAGGCCCCGGGTGGTCAGATTAAGACCTGTGAGCCTGAGAGATCAGGCCCAGACTCCTGGGTCTCTAACATGAATACACTAAAAATTTAAGTCAGGTCTGGAGAGCCAGTACAAGCTGGCTCCAACATGCCCTTGGGTAGACCTTACAGGAGATGATAAGTATCTACAAAACAAAGTTAAATGTGATAGTTCTAAATAGAGTGCTATGAAAATTCAGAGAAAATTCAGGGAAAAAATGAATTGCCTCTAATTGAAGGAATCAGGGATAGTTCTATGAAGGATATAGCATTTGAGTTGGGCTTTAAAGATAGATAGCATAAGGCTTACTTTATCTCTGATAGTAACATGATGTCCTAAAGAATAAAGAAGACCTCAAGAGGCGCTTTCAAAGACATCACTGGGAAATGGATTCACCACTGCAATCATTGTTCTTTGCATACCTGACCTTGGATGACTCAAGAGTAACACTAAGGGCATACTTGTCTCTCCTCCAATTTCTCTAAAACTATAATGTTCTGCCAAGCAGTATTACACAGTTCATCTCAAATCCAAAGATTAAGTCATTGCCTTAATTAACTAATTTACTAGTTTACAATTCCATAGAATTGCAGAGGCTGGTGCCTTCCTTAGGCCTAGTGACCACCACTGGTACTCTGTCTCTCCCTCAGTTTCTTTGCCTTCTTCATTATTATGAAAGATAGTAAATTTTGACAATAAAAAGGTTGCCTACCTTAGAAATGGAAGTAAAAAACAGAAGGTAGAAACCATAAGGGAGGAAATTCTAGAAAAAAGCATGACTTTGACCAAAGTTATCTAAAAGTTAGGAAGGCAATAGGTATGTTTAGAAAACTGAAAGATATCCAGTTAATGTAGAACATAAGGTCATATCATAGTGTTGTGGGAGGTCATCTGGATTAGAGTGATGGCAGTGGTCATAAAAAAGAAGGATGGGGTAACTTAGCTATTGCAAAAGTATAAATGAAAGAATCTGGTGGTGCCAAAATTCCTAAAAAATTTTCTGCACATAATACCTCAAATTTCTCATCACCAATCCTGTTTTCTTTTTGTTATTGTTGTTTAGTCAATTTACCTTTTTTACAGTTTTCAATTTATTTATTTTTAGTTTTCAAAATTCACTTCCATAAGTTTTAAATTTTCTCTCCCTTCCTCTACTACATGGCAAGCAATCTGATATAGGCTCTACACATACACAAACACATACACATTTTCACCTTAGTCATGTTGCACAGAAGAATTTTAACCAAGGGAAAAACTATGAAAAGGAAAGAAAAAGGAAAATAGTCTGCTTTGCTCTGCATTCTGACTCCAAAGTTCTTTCTCTGGATGTGGATGACATTTTCCATCAAGAGTATTTTGGAATTGTTTTAGGTCCTTACATTAATGAGAAGCTTATCAAAATCAGTCATTGCATGCTATGGCTGTTTCTGTGAACAATGTTCTCCTGGTTCTGTACACTTCACTCCACATCAGTTCATATAAATCTTTCCAGGATTTTCTGAAGTGTACCTGTTCATCAGTTCTTATAGAAAAATTGAAAAAATTATTTTTGACCACTGCCTCCCTCAATCTTCCCTCTCTTCTATCAGCCCCACTCTCTTTTCCTTACCTTTTCCATTACTACGTCATCTTAACTAAGTATTATTCCCTCATAAAATCAAATTTGATATGAGTAAAGTTCAAACAATGCTCATCTCCTTCCCTTCTTACCTTCTACTAGAAAATGTTTTTGTGCCTCTTCATGTGATGCAATTTACCCTTTTCTGCCTCCTCCTTTACTCTTCTCCCATTACAATTGCTTTGTATCCCTTAATTAGGATTTTTTCACATCAGTTAATTTATACCCACACTCTCTGTCTATGCATATCCCTTTTAAATGTTGTAACAAAGATACAATTCTCAGGATTTACAATTATTGTCCTTCCACGTAGGGGTGTAAATGGTTTGCCCTTATTGAATATTATAGATTTTGTTTTGGTTTTGGTTTTCCATTTACCTTTTTATGCCTCTCTTGGGTCTTGTATTTGAATGTCAAATTTCTCTTTAAGCTTTGACTTTCTTATCAGGAAAGTCTGGAAATCCCTTATTTCATTGGATGTCCATCTCCTTGCCTGAAAGATTATGTTCAGTTTTGTTGGGTAGTTGATCCTTGCTTGTAGTCCAAAATCCTTTGCCTTACAGAATATCATATTCCAATCCCTGTGCTCTTTTAATGTAGAAGCTACAAGGTCCTGTCTGACCCTAACACAATATTTGTCTTGTTTCTTTTCTTGCCACTTGCAATATTCTCTCCTTGAGGGGATAATTCTCGAAATTGGTTATGATATTCCTTGATGTTTTCAATTTTGGATATTTTTCAGGAGGTGATCAGTGGATTCTTTGGATAACTATTTTACCCTATGGTTCTGGGATCTCAGGGCAGTTTTCCGGGATGATTTCTTGGACAATACCATCCAGGCTTTTTTTTTTCTCATGACTTTCTAGTAGACCAATATTCTTAGATTGTCTCTCCTGTATCTGTTTTCCAATTCAGTTGTTTCCAATGAGATAGTTTACATTTTCTTCTATTTTTTCATTATTTAGATTTTGTTTGACTGATCCTTCATGACTTACAGACTTCATGACTCACATGACCCTAATTGCCCAAATCTAATTTTTAACAAATTGTTTTCTTTAGTTAACTTCTGTTACTCCTTTTCTCTTTGGCCAATTTTACTTTTGGGGGAGTTATTTTTCCAGTTAGATTTTATACTTCCTTAACCATTTGGACAATTGTCCTTTTTAAGGAGCTGTTTTCTTTAGTGAATTTTTTTCCCATTTTGTCAATTGTATTTTTTAAAGAATTGTTCAATTTTTCTTTTACCTCTATAATTTGACTTTTAAAATCCTTCTTGAGTGCTTCCAAGAATGCTTTTGGAGCTTGTGACCAGTTCATATTCCCTTTTGGAGTTTCAGATGTGGGTATAGTGTCAATGTCCTCTTCTAAATTCGTATTTTGATCTTCCCCATATTGAAAATCTATGGTATTTGCTTTTCTAATTTGCTTTTTGCCCATTGTGATTGCCTTTTTCCTGCTTCTGGGGCACAGGGGACTCTGCTCCTTGGGTGGGGTGCTAGGGGCTAAGTTACTGACTTTATGTGCCAATTCTGTGTTCTGGCATCTGGAAGTTATATAATACTGCAACTTTCCTGGTGCTGAGCTGGAGCTGGCTGGTATTTGCCAAGGCCAGGTGCAGACTCTCTGCGTTTCCCCAGGGTTATACTGAAACTCATGGTATGAGGTGTGGGGGAGTGGTGCCATTGGAGGTCTCCTCCCTTAGGGCTGCCCTATAACACAGATAGGCTCAGCTGCTGGTAGATGCCCATCCACACTGGGGTCTGCCAATTCCCCTGACTATGCAAAGGGTTGCTTGGGTCCTGGTGTTGACACTTGCTGACTCCACCACCTTGGGGCTTAGGATCTCCCACTGGTCAGTTGAAGTGGGGCTTGTTGCTGGCTTGCTAGAACACCTCTCATCCTGTACTGGTTCCCTTCAGTCACAACAAGAGGTTAATCCTTCTAGCCTCCCAAGCTACAAGACTGCCATGCCCTTTCTGCTGGTTTCACTATTCTTGGATTTTTCCTGGGGAAATATTCTCTTAGTTTTTCCAGGTCAATGGGAGGGAAGAGGGTGAAAGCACTTATAGTTTACTCCACCATCTTGGCTCCCAGAAGTTTAAATAGGTGACTTTCAAATATTTAATCTCTGGGCTGATAGTCCCAGGAGTAACTGTAGCTACTGTCACAGGCTCCATGCAGGATTGCGCCTCTCTCTCACCCAGTTCTGCCAGAACTCCCTCCTGCACTGACAGGTCTGGGAATCATCACTGCTGCTGGTGATTCAGTATACTGGAGTCTGTTCTGGTTTTGCTATAGCTGAGTCTGCCATCAAGCCTTTTTTCAGTCTACTGTAACCTGACTTCAAATTTCACCAATATTCTGAACCTTTGCTCTGAAAGGCCCTCAGTTTCCTCGTTTGTAAAATTATAAGGTTGTACTAGATAGCTTCTGATAGTCTACCCATCTGTAGACCTATAGTCCCATATTCTCCTAATGACCAAATAAAATTCCTCATTTCCATCTCCATCACACATTTTGATACTATAAGTTATCCCCTCTTTCTATACCCTCTGTTGTGAAAAACACCACATCCTTCTTTCCCTCCTATGGGTTTTCTTTTTGTTTGTATGTTTAGTGATGTAATTGCCCAGGATCACACCGCTAGTATGTGTTAAGTGTCTGTATCTAGATTTGAAGTCAGGATCAGTACTCTATACACTTTGCCACCTAGCTGAACCTACTGTCTTTCTATCTATTCCTTCTTTGTAGTCTTCAGTGATCTTTTAAGAGGTCTTTTCTTGGAGCTCTCATATTCATTCTCTATACTTTATCTTCTTCCTGTTCACTCCAATGACTTGACTACTGCTTGTCTATAAGAGACTCATATCTGCATCTGCAACCCTAACCTCCATTATGAGTTCCAGACTCACACTGCCAGTGGGTTACAGGACATTTCAACCCACAAGCTGAATATAGTGTCAGCATGAGGTAGTGGACAGGGAATTAGAGTTGGAGTCAGGAAGATCTGAGTTATAATCCCCTGCTCAAACATTTATTTGACTCTGAAGAAGTCACTTAACTACTCAATGTTTCAGTTTCCTCATCTGTAAAATAAGAGAGCTAAACACAATATTTGTACTATCCTAGGATTCTTTTTCTCTGATTAAAAACATAGGCCTGAATTGTTCTGTCTTGTCAGGGCTGTGGAGCCTTCAGACACTGAACTAGGCCTTTCTAGGTAGACTTTCATATCTGTGCTCTCTTATCTAATCTAAAAAGTCTATACCCTGAAGCCAATTCATATACTCAGAATCTCCTTTTACCTGAGGCCTCCTGAATGGCTCTAAATCCTAGAAACTGAACCTGGTTGGTTTAACAGGATTCTGGGGAGTATCTGCCCTTTCTAGCCTTTATGATGTTTGCTATAAGAAGGATTTTTTAATATGTCCAGGGTTATTTCATTTTCATGTGGTGACAGAAAAGTAATGGACATAGCAGGATGACATTGAAAATAGAAATTTATTGCCCCCATATTCTACCTCAGGCCATAGGCACTGGCCCCAATATAAAACTGACTTACAAAACTATATTTTTAAAGTAAGAAAACATCCATGTCTTGATGCTATGGTAACTCCAGGAGCCAATCCTTTAATGCTGATATTTCTCAGGGGCCTCAGCTCTTATCTCAGTGTCATGTTCCTACTGCCTCTGCTCAAATAGGAATCAGTAACTTTGCAGAATCTTTGCTTACATATCTTGTGAGAGCTTAGATACCCCAGAGTGTGGAAAAATCCAAGTCCCAAAGCAATGATCTCTCTCTCAAGCATGGAAAAATACAAGCCTAGAAAAACAGAACTGCCAGTTTCATGGACTATAGTTTAATCCTTGATTCATCGATAACTGGAATTGTGAACTAGGACTGGCAGTGCTTTAACAAACTAATAATGGACTGTGACAATCATCTTCAGTAACTATAAGAAGATAATTACATGAAATATTGTAAGAAGATACAAGAGTGTAAGAAGCAGAGTTGATTTAAGTTGTACAAATACTTATTTCAACTAGTTAACCAATTGCTAAAAAAAGACCTAAAGATTGACGTAAGTGGTTCTACTCACAAAAGTCAATAGTATCCCATCCAGTCAAAGGATTTTATGCCTTTATACCATTATACCAAGGATCACTAAGTCTTTAAAGTGCCACCTCCCCCAAGATATTACACTGAAGGCCATTAAGGGAAGGAAATCCTTCACTTATACCCCACATGAGCTTATATCCCCAAAAATGATAGAGACCTGACATAATGAGGACTGAGATTGTTTTGAGGAGGAAGGCATATTTTAAGAATATTTTTAAGAAATTCCTATCAAGATTTTTTTATTACTAAATGTTTTGAAAGCATGTTCTACATCATCAAAGCTACCGTGTGTTTCCATAGTCTTCAATCTCCCCTGCCTTATCTTATACATAAAGCCAATCCTGATACACACAACAGCCAGTACCTTCTTTCTCAAACTACTTTGTATTTATTCTGTATATCATTTCATTTTTTGTATTTTGCATCCCCTGTGCTCAGCATAACTCCTAATGCCAAATAACTACTTAATTCATGCTGATGGATCAATTAATTGCTTGGTTGGTATGGTATTCCTTCTAGTGACACAGACTGATTTTTCACATCTTAAAAAAAAATACCATAATCAGAATTGTGGATTCTGAGAGTTGAAAGGGACAGAGACCATCTAGTCCAATCCACACATTAAAGGAATCTCCTCTGTAACATGCTATTTAAATGGTCATCCAGTCTCTGTTTATATCTACCACATCTTGAGGCAGTCTATTCCACTTTGGGACAACTCCAATTGTTGGGAATTTTTTGTTCACATCACAGCTAAATGGCCATTTTACAATTTCTGCCCCTTGGTAACTCTTGGTTCTGACCTCTGGGGCCAAATAAAATGAATCTCTCCTCCACATTCCAGTCCTTCAAATACTTGAATACAACTATCACAATCCCTTGAATCTTCTTTTCTCTAGACTGAACATAACTTGTTCTTTCAAGGGATCTTCATGACAAGAGCCCATGAGACTTGCTACATTTGAACAGGGTGAAATGCCTATATTGGAAGTCCTTTCAGCTTGCTTTAATCCCTTCAAAATTTGGGACCATGCCATTTGGACATTGAGAGAATAATGAGATACTGATGTACAAATTCTAGATTCAGACCCCAGCATCACTTGAGTCCTGAAATTTACAGATTCCCCTGCCATTCCTCTTTTCTGATCAGAAACCCAAAACTCCACCAAAAAGCACAAGCTTATCACAACAACATTTCTCACTCCTTTACCTGCCCCATTGAATGATATAGCCACCTCAAATTAAACTGTTCAGTTGAAATATAGTCTTATGAACCAACCGATACTTTGTCTTAAAAGTATTAAATAATCACTTTTCATCTTTTACTCCTTTGGCTTTTTCTCCCAGTAACTGACCAAAGTGACCACATTTTGGCTCTGTGTAGACACAACCTTGGAATTCATACTCCACCTACTCCCTGCCAAAAAAAAATGAAACACTGTCAATCATCAAGCAACTCTAACGTCTAGTCTACAAATCCAAGTGACTATTACATATTCTGTTATTCTTCCTTTAAAATAGTTGAGTACCAATTTTTTAAGGCACTATTGAGAACTTAGCACCGTTATTAATGAAGTTCAACATGGTTTATTAAAACTAAGATTCAGTTAATGATTATTTTATTCATTATTCTTATTCATGATTTCACAAGGTTTTTCATAGCTGATATTTTTCTAATCAAATACACTGAATAATATAGTAGCACATGAAAAGAAGTTCACAGAGACTAGTGTCTCAAGCCATGAAAGGACCTCATGGCAAAATGAAAAACACTAGTATGGGAGCCAGAATTCCTAGAGGATATTTAAATTCCTTGAGGTCAAAATGGTTTTCATTTCTGTCTTTGCATCTTTAATAACTAGCACAATGCCTGGCACATAGCAGGCACTTAATGAGTGATTTTTCCTTGATTGATTGAACTAGGCTCCCTACAGGAAACCAGCTGTGCTAAATCACTTAACCTTTCACTTAGCCGGGAGGTGGGACCAGATGACATTTAAAATTCCATTGGTTCTAGCTCACTGGAGAAGTGCATTTCCATTATTTCAGGCAACATTTTACACTTTGAGGTAAAATCTATTCAGTAAACTGTCAGGGAATTCACATGGCAACCAAAAACAGATAAATTTTCTGCCCCAATTCTCCAGTTTATTTTACCCAAATCTATTACTTTGTTATACACACACACACACACACACACACACACACACACACACACACTAATTGAGCTTGAATTTGTTTGGCCTCTCCTCTTAGATTCCTAATTTCACAATTACTTTCATGATAAATCATGGAACTTGATTCTATCAGATACCCACTGGATGTAAATAAGGCAGCTCCTGAAAAATCACGGCTCTTAACAGGTCACTGGAGTGCTACAATATTCGGTATTTTGTTGCTTTTGCTCTTACAGATTGTAATGAGATAGTGTAATAGAGTAGAAAAAGCAATGTATCTGAGTCAAAAGGCCTGGTTTAATATCCAGTTCTTTTGCTCACTGCCAGTACTATCCTAGACAAGTTACTTTCTCTTCCTCCCTCAGTTTCTCCTTCTGCAAAAAGATAATGCAACATGACTCCCAAGGTTTCTGGGAGAATCAAATGGGATACGGGTGGTGTGGTGGAAAGAGTACTGACTCTAAAGTCCTAGGTTCAAATCCGAGCTCTGATGACAATTGCCCATGTGACCGGCAAGTCCCTGAAACTCCCTGGGCCTTGTTTGCCTTCTTTGTACAATGAGGGCATTACTATAGATGGCCCCTGAGGTCTAGTTCTCCCAACTCTAGATCTACGATCCCATGACTACTCTTAAGGCACATGAAATTGCTTTGTTAAATTCTCAAGTGTTAGGCAAATGTGCGGTATAAAGAGTTAGGAAAGAGGAGACGTTCTTGTCTCTGACGTCCCTATCTATCAGCACTTCAAACACCCAGGCTCTACCTTTCAGTGGGAAAGAGGAGGTGCCATTATGACTCAATCCAGTACACCACACTAGTTCATTGTATGGTCTTTGAAATAAATTTGTAGGAACTATAATGCCCACCGGCATGGGGATGACTGGATAGATTCCAGAGATCAGTGTTGTGCTCCATGAGCCTCAAGCTATGGGTGGTAAAAGGCAAATGTTAGAACTAACTGCTGACAAAATGCCAGGAAGGAAGGAAGGAAGGAGAGAGGGAGGGAGAGAGAAAAGGAGGGAAGGGGGAAGGGAAAAGGGGGAAAGGGAAACAGGGTGGGAGGGAGAAGAAAAGAAAAGAATTTATTAACAACTGGTTAAATTTGTCCCTGGACTACTTCCCAGCTTCACCTATGTTTATAGAAAACCACATCAGAGTCAAAAGGTTTCTAAGATTCAAGAAGCAACAGTGGAGACATAACCATCCAGATTTCAAATTGATACCTTTTGTTCAAGGATGTACATAAGTTGATATTTTATGTTCAAGAGTAAGCAGGATTACTCTTAAAGCTCTACCTTAAGAAAAGGTGAATCTTTTCTCAAAAATTGTCATTAATGCCCTACCTGGTGTTTGTCATCAAACTGTACATCTGACCACTGCTATTTCATGGCCGAGCTTCATTTCCTAAAATAGTAATCTACTTTGCTGTGTGTGTGTGTGTGTGTGTGTGTGTGTGTGTGTGTGTATGCATACTTGATTATCCCTTCTTTCTTCTTAACATCATTCCATTACAACTCATCATGCAGCAGTTGTTCAGGTCTCCTGTCATTTTTGGCACATATCTAGTTCTAACAAATGTTACTTCAGAGTTGGCAGAAGGGCTATATGCCAAAACTTAATTATTAATGAGCTACCCTTAACGTAGGACATTTCCATATAGTCTATGTTCCAATAAAGATCCTAGAGGACATTTATTGCCTCTCCCTTGAAGCTGAGAGGGGTAAAAAAGAAACAAATGAAAAGAGGGGTACTTTTTATAGGAGTTTTCCAAATCAAAGATCATCACCTTCCTTTGTTTTCCATACTTGCTTTCATTTAGGATACATTCAATAACAATATCCTCATCCTGGCCACATAATTCTTCAGCTTTCTAAAATTTTGTTACTTCTATTTCCATTTCATTTCAGCTACCCATGGGTATGCCTATATACAATGCATTTAAATTGTTCAGCATAATTCTACCCCTGAGATCTTTAATATGACCTCTCTGACAACAAGGGATCTTAGAGAACATCTACTCCAACTCTTCTGTTTTTCAGGTTAATAAACTAACATCCAGAGAATTTATGTGATTTGCCAAATGTCACAAACCTAGATTTTATGTGTCAAATTCAATAATAATGTGTTACACACTTAACTGTCTACAAAACATTGTGCTAAGCACCATAGGAGTTTAGATAGGATAATCTTTTCCCCTCATATACCTTACATTCTCATTGGAGAATATACAATAGATCACACGTATATGAGAAGAATGCCAATGTGCTATGTGAGGTTTGGTAGGAAGTAAATTTACTTACTGACAATTACAAAAGCTCAGAGCTGGACCTTTATTAATCACAACTATTTTCTCTTTGATTTTTATCATGTCTCCTCTAATCTTAGTTTTAAAAATAATCCTCATCACTGCTGTTTTTTAGAGTTATTTCCAGATCTTTTTTTCACTTTTCATTGAAATTTCTTGAAGGTCTAATTATAAAGATAACTCATATTTATATAGTGTTACAGTTTGCAGGGTGCTTTCCTCACGATGAATTGGTGAGGTAGCTGCTCCAAGAGAAATCATCCCCATTTTAAGGATAATAAAACTGAAGCTTAGGAAGAATGGAGAAATGTTTCAAATACATTAATAACTGGGGGAGTGTATGCTTTTGTGACCTAAAGCATGGGTTCTTTAGAATATAACAAAGGTGGAGAAAATCACAGAACCATTCTGACTTGTTTCACTATAAATTTATTTTACACAACTTCACATGGGTCCTCACTGCTGCTAGGTAATCCTATTATACCTCCATTATCAATTCACTATCCCACTTTCCATAGTGACTCTTTCCAAAACTTTTCATCCCTCCTCCAATTTCCCATGGCTTCTTCCACCTCCACTTTTTCAGATAAAAACCTTGCCTCATATTTTACAGAAGAATTTGAAGTCATTTGCCATGAACTCCATCTTCCCTCTTCCTCATCTCCTATCACTCAGATGCCTTGTACAACTATTGCCTCATTCACTCCTACCTCCCAAGAAAAAGTGACCTTTCCTCACTGTGGAAAAGCCCATTAGTTGGTCAAGATATCTCATTCCATCCCATCTCCTCCAATAGATTACCTCCTCTGTCATCCCCACTCTTTCATTTATTTTCAATTTCTCCCTGTCTGCTGGTTCATTTCTCACTACCTCATACATGCCCACACATTTTTATGGAGCATCAATGCAATATTCACAGATGCCATGAATATCCCAGTGAAATTCTGAGGTACAAAATACCTCAGACTCTCCATATGGAAGACAGAACCAAAATATTTATTCAGATACCAGAAAGCCAAATCCATCATAGTAACAAAAATCGATACACAATAACAATGCAAAGGACAACACCAGGCCCAAGCTTTCCCCTTGGTAGGCTTCACACAAACCAGCTCCATTAAACAAATCACAAGCAGGTCCCCTTAAACAAAATCACAAACAAGCTCTTTCACTCATACCAGCCAGTAACTTGCTGTCCTCTATCCTTCCTAGCTCTGACTGCTCTTATAACTAACCTCCTCTCAGCTCTACTTTAGCTCTGCCTTTTCCTATTCCACCCATTCAGCAAACTCCTCTCACCACAGCCTCCACAAGACTCAGACTCATTTGACCCAGGTAGGTAGTATGGGCCTATTAATGGATGAGAAAGATCTCTCCATTTTAAACTGCTATTGCACTTGATTGTGAAAAGACCCTCACTTAAATTTTCCAACCCATTAACTATCATCCTATATCTCTTCTGCCCATGATCCTAAAACTCCTCAAAAAGACCTTCCACATTCTCTCCTCTCATTCTTTTCTTAACCCCTTACAATCCTGCTTCCAACCTTACTATTCCACCAGAACTGCTCTCTCTAAAGTTACAAATATCTCTTATTTTCCAAATCTAATGGTCCTTTCTCAATTCTCATGCTCTAAAAACTTTTACACTGTGGTCACTTTCTTCTTTCTGATACTCCTCTCTCTCAAGGTTTCTGGGATACCACTTTCTTTTGGTTCTATACTCCTATCCATTTGACCATTCTTTCTCTATCCGCTTTACTGAATATTCTCCCAGATCACACTCTCTAACCACAGATATCCCCCTCGGGATTCTATCCTGGACTCTCTTCTCTTCTTTTACTTCACTTGGTAATCTCATAAGCCCTCCTATAGAATTAGTTACCATGTTTATGCTAATGATTCTCAAATCTACCTATTCTGTCCCAAACTCTCTACTGACCTCCAATCTCACATCTTGAATTGTCTTTTAAACATCTCAAATTGAATGTATAGTAGACATCTTAAACTCAACATGTCCAAAACAAAACTCATACTCTTTCACTCTCAACTAGAGGTGGGGAATCTGTGGTATCAAGGCCACATGTGGCCTTCTAGGTCCTTGGATGCAGCCTTCTGACTGAGTCCAAGTTTTCCAGAATAAATACTTTTACTACAGGGGTTTTCTCTGAAGTTTGGATTCAGTCAAAGGGCCATGCTTGAGCACCTAGCAGGTCACATGTGGCCTTGAAGCCCCAAGTTCTCTACTCCTGCCCTAAACTCTTCTATTCTCCTACCTCCCCTGTTACTTTAGAGAGCATCTATCCAGTCAGTCTTTCATGCTCTCAATTTAGAAGTCATCCTGGATTCCTCACTATTATTCTCTCCCCATAACCAATCTGTTGCCAAGGCCTATAGATTTGATCACTGCAACATCTCTTGTAAATTCCCCCTTTCCTCCTCTGACACTGCCATGGCTTTTAGTTCAGGCTCTCTTCACCTCATGGATTATTACAATACCTGATAGTGTGCCTGCCTGCCTCAAGTCTCTCCCTACACCAATCCATTCTTCATTCAGACACTAAGGTGATTTTCCTAAAGTGTAGAATTGATTGTGTCACATACACCCCTACACAATAAACTCCAGTGATTCACTATTGCCTCTAGGATCAAATGCAAACTGGCATTCAAACCCTTCATAACCTCAGTGTGTACTCTACAATCCAATGACACTGGCTGTTCCACAAACAAGATACTCCTTTCAGCTCTAGAGATTCCATCTGGCTAGCCTTCATTCCTGAAGTGTTCTTTCTCCTCAGCTGTGACTCTTAACCTCCCTCACTTACTTTAAATCTCAACTAAAATCTCATCTTCTACAGGAAGCTTTCCCCAACTCTTAATTCTAGTTCCTTCCCTCTGCAAATTTCTTCCTGTTTATCCTGTATATAGATCATTTTGTATTAACTTGTTTGCATGCTATCTCCTCCATTAAGCTCCTTAAGGGAGTGACTTTTACCATTTTTTGTAACCCTAATAATTAGCACAGTACTTGGCATATTATAGATACTTAATGTTTATTGATTAATTGTACCTGAAATGTTTCACTGGATCCAGGAACTTGTGAAAGTACTTTCATTTTCAACGTACATCTAAATCCATCATCCTCTTCTTATTTTGTGCAAATTTTGGCCATGTTATACTATAAATCCTCCACAAGATATCTAATTACTGTCCTGGAAGCCATCTTCTAGGTCTTTTAACATTTCTCTCTAAAATGCTTTGGCTGTCCATGTTTTTCCTCACTCTTGATACAGAAAGTTCACCTCCTTTTTTTTTTTACCCATACATCTCCTGAGTTACTTGCACAGAAGGTGCTGCTATTAATATAATATGACCTCTGCTCACCATACATCTCTCCATTGACCTTCGAAACACTCATAATTCTGATCTATTGATCCATTGTTGTGTTCTATGACTCACAACCATATAACATTGCTGGGAGAACAATGGTATAAAAAGTAGGTTTCTGGTTTTGGAGTTGGTTTTTTTTTGATTGAGAGAACAACTTGAGGTCATTGAAAGCAAAGTAAAACTTTCCTCATATGACTTACCTCTTCAAGTATGGGCCCAGTCCATTGTCCACATGTAACATTTGTTCAAGATGGGTGTTGTATTGGATCACCACTGTGGGTTCTCCATCCAGCTGTGTATCAGAGACTGAACTTGAGGTATTCTGCGTCTGCTTGGTTTTTCCTGTATAGACAATCTGGCAAACTCTTTTGAGTGTTTGTGAATTTAATTTAGGATGTTCTGTATTATTCTAGAGCTTAAAACAATATCATAAATAAGAGCATCTGGAGAACCTTACCAAAGATAAGGAATTCCTCTTTCATTTGGATCTTGTGGTGAGCATTCTCCATGATAATGATGTCTTTGAAAAGTCCCCATCTCCTTGATGTATGTTATACCTGATGTTGATCATCAGAGAACAATCAAAAAACTACCTTGAATTTAATATCAATCACTAAATTTTATATGATTTTGACATTTCATGGGAGATTCTTTTATTGAAGGAAAACCTTTAAATCTTTAAGGCTAAATTTTTTTTTGTTTTGAAGCAAGTTATTTTCTATAGAAACTGTGTCTGTGTGCGTATATATGTACACATATTATATATATGTATATATATATATGAGTTTATGTTCACTTATACATGTCTGTGTGTATTCATTGGATGAATTAAAAGTTATCTATCTAAGGCCTTACTACATGCCAAGCAACCCATAAGGAGTGATCATTAGGGATGAGTTTTGGGGGTAGGAAATCATGGGACTAGGAATCAAAAGGCTTTTGATTGACTTGCCATTTTCAGAAATGGTATTATTGATTTGATTAATATTCCCAAAGTAAAAGGAAAAAAGCAGTAGTGGGAATTTATATATAGTGTGAGGGCCAGTTGGATATGGAAGCTCTCATCTGTTAGGAAAGTATGACTGCTGATCAGGAACTGGAAGACTGGTTCAACAATAATAAGAGTGGAATTTTGTATTCTTGTGCTCAGTACATCTTAAAGTCAATTGCATATGATCAAGATGATTTGATCAAAGATTTCCTTTCACTTCTCACCTTATCTTCAAAATATAAATTTAGTACAGTCTCCTAAAGATTTTATAAAAATGAGAAAAGTCTCCATCATCAGAGCAAAAAGTATCATAGTAAAAGATTTCCTATCAATAAACTGAATAATTCTCTACGATGATGAATGTGGCCATTTTCAATCTTAAGGTGATATTACCCCCCATTAATTTCTCTTAAATTCTAGTCTCTGATGAAGAGGAAGCCCTTCTTGCCAGGACCACTTTACATATTTCTTTGATTCCATCCTTTCCATTTTTCTCCAGTAGATTAACCCCAAAATCATACCCTTCAATCTTTCATTACTCCCTAGCTAAGGGTTCCTTTCCTACTGTCTACAAGCACAGCTACCTCACCACCATCCTTCAAAAGAAATTCATTGCCTTCACTTCTTTTCCTCATTTACTAACCCTATGCAATCAGATCTCTGCTTTCATCACTCGGTGGAAACTGTTTAATTCTCAAATCTGAAACCCTTTCTTCAATCCTAATTCCTCTTGACTTTTCTGTAACATTTTATACAGCTGATATCTTCTACTCCTGCATAATCTCTTTTCTAAAGTTTATTGACACTTCTGTTATCCTCCTACTTGTCTCACCACTTTCCAACCTACTTTGCTAGGTCATCATCTTTGCCATGTCTCCTAATTCTGGGTATACTCCCCAAAAGCTTTGTCCTCCTCTTCTCTCTCCTGTTTCCTTTGGTGATCTCATAAGACCACATTGCTTACTTAGAATATTTATACTAATGACTCTAAGATCTATAAATCTACTTTGAGGTTCTCTCTCAAGTTCTAACATTATATCAAAAACTACTTTTTAGACAACTTCAACTACATGCCCTTCAGGCATCTCAAACTCAAATTTCCAAAACAGAATTCATTTTCTTTCCTCAAAAACTTACTTCTCTAATAAATGCCCTTATTTCCAGGGAGGGGATTAATATCTTTCAATTCACCCCTGTTCCCACCCTCCACACCATCTCTTCATTCCCATTCACCTCCATATATTGACATTTACATAATTGATAATCTTTTTTTCTACCCCCATAACATTTCTCACATTTACCTCTTCTTTCCTCTCACACAGCCACCATCCTGATTTGAGCCCTTATCACATTTCCTCTGAATTATTTTAACAGCCCGTAAACTTATTTCCCTGCCTCAAGTCCATCCCCATTCCAATCTCACCAACAATGATTCACCTAAACAGTAAATCTGAGGGACAGCTATGTCACACAGTGGATAGAGTATTGTCCTTGGAGTCAGGAGGACCTGAGTTCAAATTCAGCCTTAGACACTTACTAGATGTGTGACCCTGGGCAAATCACTTAATACTGATTGTCAGAGAGACAGGGGTGGGGGTGGGGTGGTGAGATACAGAGAGACAGAGAGAGAGAGACAGAGAAAGAGAGAGAGAGAGAAAGAGAGAGGAGGGTAAATTTGACTAGGTCACTCATCTACTCAAGTCAAATGGTTCCATAATTTGACGTTTAAAGCCCCCTCACAACTGGGCCCTAATCAACTTTTCTATCCTCATCCTATGTTACTTCCATTTATATACTTCTTCAAACTCCAGACAAAATGGCCTTCCAACTGTTCCTCACATATTGAGTTCCATGTCCTACTTCTACATCATTATATCTGCTTTTCCTTGGGCACCCTCTCCTCAACACCACTGCTTAGAACTGTTTCTTTGAAGACTTTAAAGACTCAGCTCAGGTGATAAATATTACATGAAGACTCTCATAATTTCTACACTCTAACTACATACAAGCACACAGAGCAGGTAGGTAGTACAGTGTATAGAGCACCAGTGCAGGACTCAGGAGGACCAGAGTCCAAATCTCACCTTAGACACTTGACACTCACTGGCTGTGTGACCTTGGGCAAGTCACTTTTCGCCTCATCCTAAGTCATCTCCAGTCATCCTGATGAATATCAGGTCACTGGATTCAGATGGCTCTGGAGAAGAAGTGAGGCTGGTGACCTGCACAGTCCTCCCTCACTCAAAACAAAATCATGTGTAAGTCATGTCATTAATTCTCTGATGGCATGGTCTTCTTTGGCAATGAAGGATAAATACACACACACACACACACACACACACACATACACACACACACACATACAAACACTATACATACATTTAATTGCTATTGCCTTTCTCCCAAAATCACTGTATATCTTTTGTATATGTACCTATATGTACATGTTTCCCCAACAAATTGAAGGCTTTTTCAGGATATAAACCATTTCATTTTTAGCCTTCGATTGCTAGTATCTTTCACAGCGCCAGGCACACGGTGGGCACTAAATAAATGATTATTGATTGATTATCATGAATCTTTTCTTCTCTGCACATTACCATCCAAAAGTCATCCCTCTGTGATATGTAGATACAAAAAGCATTATATTACAAGGGCTAACATTCTGTAGCACATAATAAATTTTTTTTAAGAATTTTTAATTCAAAATTTAGAACATGGAGAGAAGTTAGCTGGCTTTCCAAAACTAGTTTTTCTTCATGATACATTGTCATATACTTATATGTGGCATATCTGTGGGTGGAAAGTCAGTCTACCTTTCATAAAAATTGAAATATTTCTATGGCAAGTTCATTTTCCCTGTGAGTGGTCTTTGTATCTGGTTTTTTCACTCATCTATCCACTAATTTTTCAGAATGTTTTGTCCTTTTGTTATCTATATAAAAAAAACAAAAGATCATTAGTTTCTGTTAGTTTTCTATTGTTACAAAAATGTTCTGTAATCTCAGAGGCCACTATTGTAGCATAGCTGTGACAAGGGTAATCTATTCTGTCTCCTCATTGTATAATATCCCTTGACAAAGTCAGTGAGTTATAATAGAAAGAATAGTGCCTTTGAAATTGGGACAGACCAAAGTTTATATCAAAGCTCGACATTTACTAGTTTTGCAGCTTTGGAAAAATTATTTAAACTCTTTAAGTCTTTATTTATTTATCTGTAAAATAAAGATCCAGCATCCACTTGGGAGTCTCTTCCCCAATTCATACACACCGGCAGATTGGATCTTTTTTTTTAATAAATTTATTTATTTAACTTTTTACGTTCATTTTCACAAAATATTGGGTTCCAAATGTTCTCCCCATTTGTCCCCTCCCCCCACCCCAATAGGCTGAGCATTCTAATTACCCCTATCACCAATCTGCCCTCTCTTCTAGCATCCCTCCCTTCCCTTGTCCCCATCTTCTCTTTTGTCTTGTAGGGCCAGATAATTTTCTATGCCCCATTACCTGTATTTATTATTTCCTAGAAGCAAGAACAATACTCAACAGTTGGTCCTAAAACTTTAAGTTCCAGCTTCTCCCCATCCCTCCCTCCCCACCCATTCCCTTTGGTAAGGCAGGCAATTCAATATAGGCCATATCTGTGTAGTTTTGCAAATGACTTCCATAATAGTCGTGTTGTGTAAGACTAACTATATTTCCCTCCATCCTATCCTGCCCCCCATTGTTGCTATTCTCTCTTTTGATCCTGTCTTATGACATCTCTTTGCTGTTTACTTTTTCATGCTTCTCTTGATTCTTGTGCTTAAAGTCAAATTTTTCTATTCAGCTCTGGTCTTTCCATGAAGAATACTTGAAAGTTCTGTATATCATTGAATGACCAGTTTTTCCCCTGAAGTATTATACTCAGTTTTGCTGGGTAGGGGATTCTTGGTTTTAGTCCTAGTTCCTTTGACTTCTGGAATATCCTATTCCATGCCCTTCAATCCCTTAAGGTAGAAGCTGCTACATTTTATGTTATCCTGATTGTATTTCCACAATACTGGAATTGTTTCTTTCTAGCTGCTTGCAATATTTTCTCCTTGACCTGGGAACTCTGGAATTTGGTCACAATGTCCCTAGGAGTTTCTCTTTTTGGATCTCTTTCAGGTGGTGATTGGTGGATTCCTTGAATACTTATTTTGCCCTCTGGTTCTAGAATATCAGGGCAGTTTTCCTTGATAATTTCATGAAGGATGGTGTCTAGGCTCTTTTTTGGGAGGAGGAGCCAAGATGGCGGAGTAGAAAGATACACTTATGCTAGCCCCAAAACCACAGCCTATAAAATATCTGTAAAGAAGAACTCCTAACAAATTCTGGAGTGGTGGAAGCCACAGAACAACAGAGTGGAGGAGATTTCTGTTCCAGAAAGACCTAAAAAACCCTCACCAAAGGTCTGTTGTGCACGGGACCAGAGCAGAACCCAGCCCTACCTTGGCCACGCAGCCCCGGGAGGAACAAATCTGAGCATGCTTCAGGGATGGAATCTCTGGTGGCTGTGGGGGTTTCTCCACCCACAGGTGCTGCAGGTCAGTGAGAGAGCCTTCCGGGCTGGCTTAGAGGGGAGCAGGGTGTCTCCATAACTCAAGGCCCCTCAGGAGGCAGCAGCAGAGGCAGCTGGGGCCAGGGGCTCCCAGAGCAGGCAGGAGCTCAGCAGCAGCTCCATTATGGAAGGTCTCTGCATAAACCCCCTGAGGGAACTGAGTCTGAGAGGTGACCCTGCCCCCACCTGAGAACCTGATTTAATCTTACCCTGAATAGCAGCCCCACCCAACACCAAAAGCCCTGAGGCTGGGGAGCAACATTTGAATCTCAGACCCCAAGCACTAGCTGGGTGGATCTAGGCAGGGGTGGAGAAGAATCTCAGAAGTCAAGTAACTGGCTGGGAAAATGCCCAGAAAAGGGAAAAAAATAAGATCATAGAAAGTTACTTTCTTGGGGATCAGATGATTCTGCCCTTCCTCTCTGATGAGGAAGAAAACTGCTTACCATCAGGTAAAGACATAAGAGTCAAGACCTC
>CM053773.1:56098678-56155772 GCA_028658325.1 Potorous gilbertii
GGGATTTTATATATATATATATATATATATATATATATATATATATATATATATATATATGCACATATATAAACAGTGGACACAGGATGAGTTGAATAGGAAGGGATAATATCTAACAAAATAAAATTAAGAGGTGAGAGAGGAATATATTGGGAGGAGAAAGGGAGAAATGGAATGGGGCAAATTATCTCTCATAAAATAGGCAAGAAAAAGCTTTTTCAGTGGAGGAGAGAAAAGGGTAGGTGAGAAGCAACAAGTGAAGCTTACTCTCATTACATTTGGTTGAAGGAGAGAATAACATGGTCACTCAATGTGGCAGAAAGTCCATCTTACACTACAGGAAAGTAGGGGTACGGGGATAAGTGGGGTGGGGGGATGATAGAAGGGAGGCCAAATGAGAGGATGGTGTAATTAGAAGTAAACACTTTAGAAATGGAAATCAAAACAACTCTGAGATACAACATCACACCTATCAGATTGGCTGACGTGACAGAACAGGAAGACGATAAATGTTGGGGAAGATGTGGGAAAGTTGGAACACTAATTCATTGCTAGTAGAGCTGTGAGCTGATCCAATCATTCAGGAGAGCAATTTGGAACTATTCTCAAAGGGCTACAAAAATGTGCATACCCTTTGACCCAGCAACACTTCTTCTAGGACTGTATCCCCAAGAGATCATAAAAATGGGAAAGGATCCCACATGTACAAAAAGAGTTATAGCAGCACTCTTCGTGGTGGCTAAAATGTGGAAATCAAAGGGAGGCCCATCAATTGGGGAATGGCAGAATAAATTATGGTATATGAATGTAATGGAATACTATTGTGCTATAAGAAATGATGAACAGGAAGACTTTAGAAAGGCCTGGAAATAGTCACATGATCTGATGCGGAGCAAAAGGAGCAAAACCAGGAGAATTTTGTAGATAGCAACAACTACAGTGTGCAAGGATTTTTTCTGGTAGACTTAGAATTTCAATGCAATGCAAGGACCTAAAAAATTCCCAGTGGTCTTTTAAGGGAAAATGCCTTCCACATCCAGAGAAAGAACTATGGAATTCAATCACAGAATATAGCAGATCATTTTCTTTTGTATTATGTTTTGGTTTGTTACATGATTTCTCCCATTCATTTTTATTTTTCTATGCAACATGACTGTGGTGAAAATGTATGTAATAGGAATGTATGTGTAGAACCTATATAAAATTTGTATGCCATCTCAGAAGGGATGGAGGAGGGAAGGGGGAAAGGAAGATGAGAGAGGGAAAAAAATTAAAGTTATATGGTAGTGATTGTAGAACACTGAAAATAAAAAAAAATAATACAATATATTTTAAAAATAAAGCTACATGAACCAAAAAAATAGGAATTAAAAATTAGGAAAGGTCAATGTCAAAACAGAGAATAGGGGGCAGGATAGGATGGAGGGAAATATAGTTAGTCTTTCACAAATTGACTATCATGGAAATCTTTTGCAAAACTACACATATGTAGTCTATATTGAATTACTTGCCTTCTCAGTGGGGATAAGTGGGGATGGAGGAAGGGAAAGAAGTTGGAACTCAAAGTTTTAGGAAGGAATGTTGAGAATTGATTTTACATGCAACTGGGATATAAGTAATACAGGTAATAGGGTATAGAAATCTATCTTGCCCTACAAGAAAAGAGAGAAGATGGGGATAAGGGAAGTGAGGGGTGTGATAGAAGGAAGGACAGAATGGGGAAGGAGTAATCAGAATGCACAGTAATTTTGTGGGGGGAGGGAATGGGCAGAAAATTTAGAACTCAAAATCTTATAGAAATGAATATTGAAAATTAAAGTTAAATTAAAAAAGAATGATTCTAAACAAAATCTAGAGTAATAGAACCCACAAAAAGAGGAGTGAAGCAAATTTCCAGCCCAAGACAACTTGGAAGGTTGGCAGGAAAGATCTGTTGCACCAGAGTGAGAGAGAAGCACAGTCCAGCATAGGCTGCATCAGCACAGACCAGACCACAGCATGTCCTAAGTGGACCTTGGGATGACTGAATCACTCATAGCCGCTACCAGACCTCTCAGTCCGCAAAGGCTAAGGAGGACTTAAAAGGTGAGAAGGAAAGATCTGTCTCACCTGGGTGAGCACTGGAGCACAGTCAAGTGCAGGATATACCAGCACTGCCCTGGCCGCAGCACAGCGCAGGTCCCATTAACCAGGAGTAGGTCTTGGGAATGACTGAATCAGAAGCATTAATAGCACCTGCTTTCAGATCTATCTGCCCACAGACAATAAAGGGTTAAACAATGGTCAGAAGAGTATTACAGGGGTCATTTTGCTAGCATTGAGGTAAGATTCTATTGTTTTGCCTATACTCAGATCCAAGTCACAATCCTGGGTGGCAGTCACAGCATGAGGAGGAGCACAAGCATAGCAGAGCTTGTGGCCACAGTAGGGGGAGATGGGATGTCCTCACAGTTTCAGAGTATAACAGAGTGCTTATGGTTGCCCACAGACAAGAGAACAGACCAGGAGAGCAGTAAACACCTCTCCTTAGATCAGACCTGCAAAACCTGGCAGTAGATAGGGATCAAAATTAAAATAGACTAAACTTCTTCAGGATACAGATGGGTTAGATTAGAGATAGACTGATGATGGTTGGTTGCCACAGATCATGTGACAAACAGGAGAGAGCGCAGTAGCAATCCTGCATTTTCTGTAGGCTACAAGTGACCTAAAAACCATATGTTGTGCCTTACATCATACCACCTTGGAAGAACTGAAAACTTACAGATCCCTAGGAGTTTCTCTGACAACAGCTACACAAAATCCCTGAAGCTTGGGACAGTGCACAATGTACCAGGAAGCAGAACTCTACTTCAGCAAAAATTAAAAGTCAAGTTATAGGCTGGGAAAATGAACAAACAACAGGAAAAAACTCTGACTATAGAAAGTTACTGTGGTGAAAAGGAAGATCAAAACATACACTCAGAAAAAAATAACAAGGTCAAAGTTTCTACATCCAAAGCCTACAAGAAAAATATCAACTTCTCTAAGGCCATGGAAGAATTCAAAAAGGATTTTGAAAATCAAGTAAGAGAAGTAGAGGAAAAATCAGGCAAAGAAGTGAGAGTGATGCAAAAAAATCATGAAAGAGTCAGCAATTTGATGAAACAGACACAGAAAAAAACCTTAAAAAACAGACTAACCCAAATGACAAAAGAGATCCAAAAAGCCAATGAGGACAAGAATTCCTTAAAAAGTAGAATTGGCTAAATAGAACAAATGGAAGCTAATGATTATGAGAAATCAAAAAATCATGAAACAAAATGAAAAGAATGAAAAATAGGAGACTATGAAATATCTTATTGGAAAAATAACTGATCTGGAAAATAGAAACTAGGAGAGAGAATTTTAAAAGTATTGGAATACCTAAAAGCCAGGATCAAAAAAGAGCCTAGATATCATTTTTCAGGAAATTGTCAAGGGGAGAATGGAGATAAGAAGGCAGAGTAGAAAGACATACACACTCTAGCTCTTCCCACATAGTCCATAAAATACCTGTAAAAAATGGCTCTCAACAAATTTTTAGAGTGCCAGAAGCGACAGACCAACAGAGTGAAAGAGATTTGTAGCCAAAGAAGGCCAACCTAGAAGGCCAACAGGAAAGGTCTATCTCATGGGAAATGGAGTGGAGCTCAGCCTTGGCCATGCAGCACCCACACCAGGAGGAACAGGACCAGAACAGGCCTCTGGGCAGAGTCCCCAGTAGCAGCAGAGGGTCTCAGATCCCTCAACCCACAAGGACCAAAGAAAGTTTCAAAGGTCAGTGAGAGGGCTTTCCCAACGGGGCAAGAGGGGAGCAGGATCCCCCCTAGAATTGGTTCCAGGAGGCAGCACTGGTAGCTGTGGTGGCAGTGGTAGCAGCTACAGCATCCATTTGTGAATCACTCTGCCTAAAGCCCCTGGGGGAATTGAGCAGCTGATCTGAATCTCAGCCCTAAGCACGGTCCTGGGGTGGGAAGGAGCACTAGGACCCTCTTCTTGACAAAGGATTCTGAAGTCAAGTAACTGGCTGGGAAAATGCCCAAAAAGGGGGGGGGGAAATAACACTATATTGGTGAACAGGTATTTCCTTCCACACTTTCAGATGAGGAAGAACAATGCATACTGTCAGAGGAAGTCAAGGCTTCTGAATGAGTACCTCTAAAATAAATATGCAATGGTCTCAGGCCATGGAAGAGCTTGAAAAGCAAGTAAGCAGATTACTAAAGAAGACCCCAAAAAATGCTGAAGAAAATAACACCTTTAAAAGCAAATGAAGAGAAGAAGGCTTTACAAAGCAGGATTAGCCAAATGGAAAAGGAGGTTCACAAGCTCACTGAAGAAAATAGTTCTTTAAAAATTAGAAAGGAGCAGATGGAAGCTAATGACTTTATAAGAAACCAAGAAATTACAAAACAAAAGCAAAAGAATGAAAAAATAGAAGATAATGTGAAATATCTCATTGGAAAAACAACTCACCTGGAAAGTAGATCCATGAGAGACAGGTTAAAAATTATGGGACTACCTGAAAGCCAAGATCAAAAAAACAGCCTAGACATCATCTTTCATGAAATTATCAATGAAAACTGCCCTGATATTCTAGAACCAGAGGGCTAAATAAATTCCAAAAGAATCCACCAATCAAGTCCTGAGACTCGAAAATAGAAACTCCTAGGAATATTGAAGCCAAATTTCAGAGTTCCCAGATCAAGGAGAAAATATTGCAAGCAGCTAGAAAGAAACAATTCCAGTATTGTGGAAATACAATCAGGATAACATAGTATCTGTCAGTTTCTACATTAAGGGATCAAAGGTCTTGCAATAGGATAATCCAGAAGTCAAAGGAACTGAGATTAAAACCAAGAATTACCTACCCAGCAAAACTGAGTATAATACTTCAGGGGAAAAACTGGTCATTCAATGATATACAGGACTTTCAAGTACTCTTCATGAAAAGATCAGAGCTGAATAGAAAAATTTGACTTTAAACACAAGAATCAAGAGAAGTATGAAAATGTAAACAGGAAAGAGATATCATAAAGGACTTTCTAAAATTGAACTGTTTACATTACTACATGGAAAGATAATATTTGTAAGTCTTGAGGCTTTTCTCAGTATTTGGGTAGGTGGAGGGATTACACACACACACACACACACACACACACACACACACACATACACAGAGCCCAGGTTGAGTTAAATCAGAAAGGATGATATCTATAAAAAATAAAATTAAGGGGTGAGAGAGGAATATGTTGTGAGGAGAAAAGGAGAAATGGAATGGGGCAAATTATCACCCATAAAAGAGATGAGAAAAATCTTCAATGGAGGAGAAAAGAGAGGAGGTGAGAGGGGGAAAGTGTAGCTTACTCTCTTCACATATGGTTTAATGAGGGAATAACATGCACACTTAATTTGGTATGAAAATCTCTCTCACATTACAGGAAAGTAGGGGAGAAGGGGACAAGTGGGGTAAGGGGGATGATAGAAGGGAAGGCAAATGGGAGAAGGGAGTAATTAGAAGTAAACACTTTTGGGAAGGAACAAAGTCAAATGAAAGAACAGAATAAATGGAGGACAGGATAGGATGGAAGGAAATAAGTTATTCTTACACAACATGACAATTACGCAAGTCTTTTGCCAAATGATACATATATAGCCTATATTGAATTGCTTGCCTTCTCAGTGGGGATGGTGGGGAGGGAGGAAGGGGGAGAAGTTGGAATTCAAAGTATTAGAAACGAATGTTGAGAATTATTATTGCATATAACTGGGAAATAAGAAATATGGGTAATGGGGTATAGAAATCTATTTTGCCCCACAAGAAAAGAGAGAAGATGGGGATAAGGTAAGGGTTGGATGTGAGACAAGGGAAAGCACATTGAGGGAAGGGGTAATCAGAATGCAAAATGTTATGGGGTGGGAGGAGGGGAGAGATGGGGAGAAAAATTGGACCTCAAAATTTTGTGGAATGAATGTTAAAATCTAAAAATAAATAAATAAACATTAAAAAAAAGAAATGATGAGCAGGAAGACTTCAGAAAAACCTAAAACTTGCCTGAACTGATGCTGAGTGAAGTGAGCAGAACCAGGAAAACATGGTACACAGTAACAGCCACACTGTGTGATGACCAACTTTGACAAATTTAGCTCTTCTAAGAAATGCAATGATCTAAGACAATTTCAAAAGACTCATGATGGAAAATGCTATCCACATTCAAAGAAATAACCATGGAGTCTGAATGTAGATCGAAGTACACTTTTATTCCTTTCTTTTTCTTTGTGTTTTTCCCTTTGGTTCTAATTCTTCTTTCCAAAATGACTAATGTGGAAATATGTTTAATATGATTATACACATATAGTCTCTATCAAACTGCATACCATCTTAGGGAGGTGAAGAAAATTTAAAACCCAAAACCTTGCAAAGGTGAACAGTGAAAAGTAAAAATAAGTAAATACATTAAAAAAAGATATTATCAAGGAAAACTGCCCTGATAATCTAGAACTAGAGGGTAAAACAGTAATTGAAAGAATCTATCAATCATCTCCTGATAGAGATCCCACAATAAAAACTACCAGAAATATTATATCCAAATTCCAGAGTCCTCAGATAAAGGAAAAAATATTGCAAATGTTCAGAAAAAATACAATTCAAGTATTGTGGAACTACAATCATGATAACACAAGATTTAGTAGCTTCTACATTAGATTGGAAGGCTTAGAATTTGATATTTTAGAGAGCAAAGATGCTAGGATTATAACCAAGAATCACCTACCCAGCAAAATTGAGTATAATCTTTCCTGAGTATAGTCTTTCATAAATACGGATATTCAGCGAGATAGAAAACTTTCAAGTATTCTTGATAAGACCAGAGTTCAATAGAAAATTTTACTTTCAAATATAAGACTCAAGAGAAGCATAAAAAGGTAAACAGGAAAGGGAAATCATAAGGGACTTAATAAGGTTAAACTGTTTACATTCCTATATAGTAAGATGATAATTGTAACTCATAAGACCTTTCTAATTATTAAGGTTATAGACAGAGGTATGATGTGAATATGAAGAGATATTAAAGAATCTCAATTAAACTTAAGCAAAATTACTTCATTTATATAATTTCAGTTGGTTTCTATTCGTTGTATATATTTATTTATAAAATATATTTTCTTTTTATAATAAAATTACTTTAAATAACATACAACAATATAATTATCATTTAAAAAACTAAAGCAAGGGCAGGGAACCTGCTGCCTCCAGGCCACTTGTGAACTCAAGGCTTCAGGTTCCCTACCCTTGAATTAAAGGATTCTGTTCACTCAATATAATCACTAAGAGAATCATTTGATTCAATGCACTTGATGAAGCAAAAAAATGGTCTACTTTAATATGAATGACCCAGGATGTGCTTAGGAGTCAAGTGTCTCTGTGATTGTTCACCCTTAGAACTTTTACAGACATGAATATAAAAGAAATCCAGTGACGAAGGAATTTGAAGAATTGTTTGGAGGTGGTGAAATTGCTACTAGAAGTAAGCTATGTACAGCAATTGCAAGTCTCCAAAATTTGCCCTCCCACATAAGGTATACTCTGTCCTTAAGCATTAACTGCATTTGCTCTCCACTGCACCTAGAATGCCCCAAATTTAGAGACGTGCCTTGCTGTAACATATTAACTACAGATTTGAAAAAACATCTGTGAACTGTGATGGAGTGGAAAGAACACTGGTGTTGAAATCATGAGAATTGTGTTCAAGTCCCAACCATGGCACTTAGCAGTAGGGTATGGGATTTTGAGGAAAAGCTCAAGAAGGGATCCTGATACACTGCATTTCCCTGTGAATGCAGGTCTAGAAATACATATATGTGTTTGTGTGTATGTATATGTATGTATGTACATATACATATGTATATGTGCATACCTTTTATAGTGGAGGGCCCTGAGAGGCCAGAAAAAGCAAATTACTGAATTTTCCAGATAAATGAATATTTTATTTAAATTATCTGTATCATTTATTCTTCACCTCACTTAACATGCATAGATATGAACTACATATGTAGATGTGAATTTAATGTGATAATGATTTGTTTTATAAAAATTAAATAAAAATATTGTCATTGATTTCTGAAAGATTCAAAACAATGGTGCAGAATACTCATGTATTGTTAATGTATTTTTTGCTTAATTTGAAGATCTTTCCCATCCATTAATAGGCCCATGTGACCTGCTTAAATCACATGGAAGCTTAAGTCATATGTGGTGAGAAGAGCTTGCTGAAAGTGTGAAACAGAGAGGGGTAGAGCTGGAGCACAGCTGAGAGAAAGTTGGTCAGACTAGTCAGAGCTGGGAAAGACAGAGAGAAAGTAGGCAGTTTGCTGTAAGAGGACACTTTGTCTAAGGTGTTCATTTTTGGGAAAGCCTGATAATGTGTATAGATTTCTTGGTTACTGTGATGGATTTCTTTGTTGCTATGATAGATTTGACTTTCTAGTATTGGGATTTGCCTTTCTGGTGTCCTTCTGCCTTCTATATAAGTCTGCTATACTTTGAGATTGAGAACTATGCTGGCATATCCATAGTTTCCATCAGTGCCATGAATATTGTCTTGGTGAAACAATTTATTGTTTGAATTTTCCATCTCCAGTTATAGACACATCAAATAATTAGAAATTGATTTTTTGTATCTTTGGTATTGATTATTTTGTACACTTGAACAATATGTTGAACAAAGCTCCTAGAACAGATTAAGAAATATTTTATTGCCAGATTTACATGATATTTTAAAATTTTAGGGGGCACTATAAAGTCATGGAGAGATAGTAGACCTTAGAGTCAAGAAGACTTACTTTGAAGTTCTTCCTGTGACACATACTGGCTCCATTTATCATAGAAAAAATATCTCACAGTTTTTTCAGGCAACTTTAAGTCACAGATTGATTACTGTAAATTCAATACACCAAAGAAATTATAGATTAATAAAAATCTATGTATGCATATAGCCAGTCTTTTACTTATCCCATATGTGGCAATTCCCTGGAAAAATATCACAGGAAGAGATTCTTTAAGAGTATGTGAGGATAAGTGATAGAAGGTATGAGCAACATGTGTTGGGTGATCTCAAAAAAAATGAAAAGTCTTAGAACAAGATTTAAATAATTTATTAATATGTGAGTAAGTCTATAGCTAGAGTTTTGCTCTGAAAAACCAAAGCAGGGGAAAGAAGCTGCTAACCAGAATTCCTCTCACTATCATAGACTCCCAACTCTTCTAAAAAAAAGAAAACAAAATCCAACAATTCAGTTGTCTTCAAATGTGGTTTCAAGGTTGTTTCCTCTCAGAATGACATTTTGCCTAATTTTCCTCCAAAGTGTCAGTTAACTGTTTATCTCCCACCAAAATTTAATAGTTAATTGAGTTAATTTTAGAATAGGAATTAAAGTCATTCAGTTTCACTCAGGAATTCTTTCCAGAATGCCTTCTTCACCAAAATAGGTAAACTAAATTCAGCTCTAATGCGTAGAGGTGTGAACTGATCCAGTAACTTGGAAGAGAAATGCCAGCATTCTAAGGTCTCTCTTAAAATTATCCTCTTTCAGTTTTTCCTGGGGTATAATTCTTCTGAATTCCCATAATACTCTGATTAAGCCTATATTATGTTACTTATCACATCATATATTGTATTCTTATTATTTGTGTGTCTTTCCTTTCTATGCTAATAGATTACAAACAGGAATCATCTCTAATTCATTTTTGTAGCCTTCATGGAGCCTAGCAGGTTTATGGAGGAAATTAGATTTAGATTAGATTTAGACTAGTACCTCACACCTTATGCCAATATAAATTCCAAATGAATGTGTCACCTAGATACAAAAGGTCATATTATAAATAAATTAGAGAAACTTGGGAAAAGATTTATTAAATCTATAGCTGGAATTAATGACTAAACAAGGAAAAGTATTACAGAAGATAAAATGAATAATTTTGATTTCACAAAATTAAAAAGTTTTGGCACAAACAAATCTAATAAAGCTAAGATTAAAGGAGAAACAATCAACAAAAAACAAGCTTTGCAAGTTTCCTTGCTAAAGGTCTCATTTCCAAGTTACATAAAAAATTGATTCAAATGTATCAGACTAAGAGACACTAATCAATTGATGAATGATCTAAAGATATGAGCAAGTTCTCAAGGGAAGAAATATATGCTATATATTGCCACATAAAGCAATGCTCCAAATAACTACTAACTAGAGAAATTTGAATTAGAACAATTTTGTGGTTCTACCCCACATTCATAAGATAGGCAAAAGTGAACCCCCATGAAAAGAAAATGACAATTGTTGGAGAACCTATGAAAAAACAGATATATTAATATACTGTTGGAGGAGTTGTAATGAGTCCAACATGTTGACAGGCAATTTGAAATCATGTACAAAAATTACTACACAATGTATGTCCTTTGAGCTAGTTATATCACTTCTAAGACTATACCCCTAAAGTTATCAAAGAAAGAGTAAAAGGTCCTATAGGCACAAAATTAGTTATAGTATCTCTTCCATGGTGGAAAAAAAACCTGGAAAATAAGAGGATCTCCATCTGTTGAGGAATGGCTGAACCAAATGTGGTATGTGCACATAATTTCAAAATTTTGCTTTTGCAAATCTTTGCTTTTTAGGTGTGTTTCTTGTAAAGAATAAACTGTGGAGTTTTGTATTCCTATCCAACATGTCACTCTTTTACTTTGATGGATTGTTGTCTATTCAAATTTTAAGTATGTGAGTCAGGTTTATGTTTTCCTCTATATTTCGCTAACATTTCTTTTTTAAATAATCAGTTCTTTTTTTGTTCTTCTTCCTCTTTAAAGATGTTACATTATCTCAATTTATTTTTGCTTAATCTACCTTATGGCAACCCTCTTCTCACAAATTCCCTTTCCTCTCACCCTAAAGTCCCCCACCCTACTTCCTATTGGTCAACCCTTTCCTAATTATGGAGCCTTATACTATTAATTCCATTTTCGTTCTTCCTTTCATTTGATCATCTAATTCTTCCCCTCTATTTTTCTGCTGGCTATGTTAATTAAAATCTCACTTCCTTCCTCTCCTCCCTTTCAATTTCCTCTGGTTGTTTGCTTATTTTATTTTCTGAGAATTTTCCTAAAAATGAGTTCTTTTCATTTATCACTTTATGAATTTTCTTACTTTTTCTGTTCTTAACTTTCATTCCTCAATTCACAATTATGCTTATTTATTCCTTCTTTTGTATCTTTTTTATTATGGAATTATAACTTTGAAAGGATCTATTTTCTACTATTTTTTTCTAAACAGTATCTATGTTATTGACTTATAGATATTGTTCTCTCCTTTCTTTGTGTTACTTAATTTTTAGAAGTATCAAGTACTGCAAGAGATGCAGAGGATAAAAGAACTATCCTACAGTAGAAATGTTTCTTTGCTCCTGATCATTCATTCCATTTTTACTTACTCTCCTCCATATGATAATTTTCATTCATAATGGCCATGAAATCTTCTGTATTCATGCACTACTACCCTACTGTTTGATGATTGTTCTCAGAAACCTTTAATTCCCTTTTCCTGAGGCAGGATGTTATTCAAGAAGGCACAATAATCTCTTAGACGTGATGGTCTCTTTGAGCAACAAATGCCTCAAGATTATGTATTTTGTAAGATCCCCATTATCAATGAGAGAGATGGAGAGACAGGGAGATAGAGGGAGATAGAAACAGAGAGACAGAGAAATAACTTAGAGACATTTGCCACTGAAGACTCAAGTTTTTCTATTCTGCTAATTCTTTCTGCTGTACAGGTCTCAAATTCTAACTTTTTAAATATAAACTTATATATTTTCATTTTGCAAGACTCACTTCAACAAAATTTTGAATTACAAATTTTCTCCCCATCTCCTCCCTACCACCACTCCAGGATAGCATATATTTTGATTGCTCTTTTCTCCAATCTGCCCTCCCTTCTATCACCTCCCACCACCTTTATCCACTTCCCTTCTATTTTCCTTTAGGGTAAGATAGATTTCTATGCCCCATTGCTTATATATTTTATTTTCTAGTTGTCTGTAAAAATAACCTCTAACATTCATTTTTAAAACTTTAAGTTCTTTTTCTAAAAAGTTTATTTTTAGTTTTCAACATTCATTTCCACAAAATTTTGAGTTCCAAATCTTCTCCCCATCTCTTCCCTCCCCACCCCATAATGCCATGGATTTTGATTACCCTTCCCTCAATATGCCCTCCTTTCTATCACACCCTTCCTTTCCTTTATCCACATCTTCTCTCTTTTCTTGTAGGGAAAGACTCATTTCTATACCCTGTACCTGTATTACCTATACCTGTATTTCTTGTTTCTTATCTGTATGCAAAAACAATTCTCAACATTACTTCCTAAAACTTTGAGTTCCAACTTTATCCCTTCCTCCCTCCCCACGCATCCCCTCTGAGAAGGCAAGCAAGTCAATATAGGCTATATAAGTGTAGTTTTGCAAAAGATTTACGTAATACTCCTGTTGGGTAAGACTAACTATATTTCCCTCCATCCTATCCTGCACCCCATTTCTCTCTTTTGACCATGTCCCTCCCCAAAAGTGTTTACTTCTAATTACTCCCACCTCCCATTTGCCCTCCCTTCTGTCATCCTCCCACCCCACTTGTCCCCTTCTCCCCTATGTTCCTGTAGTGTAAGATAGATTTTTACACAAGGAAAACAAGCTTCACTTTTTCCCTCTCACCTTCTCCCTTTTCTCATCCATTGAAAAAGCTTTTTCCTGCCTCTTTTATGAGATAATTTTCCCCATTCTGTTTCTCCCTTTGAACTCCCAATATATTCCTCTCTTATCCTTTAATTTTGTTTTTTAGATACCACCCCTTCCTATTCAACTCATCCTGGGAGTTGTATAAAAATGTGTGTATACATATGTATACACACATATATGTGTGTGTCTGTGCGTGTGTGCATGTGTGTGTGTGTGTGTGTGTGTGTGTGTGTGTATAATCCCTCCAACTCCCCAAATATTGAGAAAAGTCTCAAGAGTTACAAATATTATCTTTCCATATAGGAATGTAAACAGTTCAGATTTAGAAAGTCCCTTATGATTTCTCTTTCCTGTTTACCTTTTCATCCTTCTCTTGATTCTAGTCAAATTTTCTATTCATTTCTGGTCTTTTCATCAAAAATGCTTGAAAGTCCTCTATTTCACTGAATGACCATTTTTCCTCCTGAAGTATTATACTCAGTTCTGCTAGGTAGGTGATTTTTGGTTTTAGTCCTAGTTCCTTTGCCTTCTGGAATATCATATTCCAAGCCCTTTGATCCCTTAATGAAGAAGCTGCCAGGTCCTGTGTTATCCTGATTGTATTTCCACAATACTCAAATTGTTTCTTTCTAGCTGCTTGTACTATTTTCTCCTTGACCTGAGAATTTGGCCACAATGTTCCTAGGAGTTTCTCTTTTTGGATCTCTTTCAGGCAGTGATCAGTGGATTCCTTGAATACCTATTTTGCCCTCTGGTTCTAGAATATCAGGGCAGTTTTCCTTGATAATTTCATGAAAGATGATATCTAGGTTCTTTTTTTGATCCTGGCTTTCAGGTAGTCCCATAATTTTTAACCTGTCTCTCATGGATCTATTTTCTAGATCAGTTGTTTTGCCAATGAGATATTTCACATTATCTTCTATTTTTTCATTATTTTGCTTTTGTTTTGTAATTTCTTGGTTTTTCATAAAGTCATTAGCTTCCATCTACTCCTTTCTAATTTTTAAAGAATTATTTTCTTCAGTGAGCTTTTGAACCTCCTTTTCCATTTGGCTAATTCTGCCTTTTAAAGCCTTCTTCTCCTCATTGGATTTTTGGACCTCTTTTGCCAACTGATTTAGCCTATTTTTAAAGGTATTATTTTCTTCAGCATTTTTGGGGTCTCCTTTAGCAAGCTCACTTGTTAACTCACTTCTCATGATTTTCTTGCATGACTCTCATTTCTCTTCCCAAGTTTTCCTCTAGCTTTCTTGCTTGATTTTAAAAATCCTTTCTGAGCTCTTCCATGGCCTGAGACCACTGCATGGTTATTTTGGAGTTACTGGATGCAAAAGCCTTGACTTCCTCTGATGATATTCATTGTTCTTCCTCATTCACAAGGATGGAAGAAAATACTTCTTTGCCAAGAAAGTAACCTTCTACAGTCTTATTTTTTTTTTCCATTTTTTGAGCATTTCTCCAGTCAGTTACTTGACTTTTGAGTCCTTTGTCAATAGGAAAGTATGTTCTGGAGGCCTGTAAGTTCTCAGTTCCTCCAAGGTGGCACTATCAAGGGAGAGGAGTTTACTCCTCTCCTAGACTTGTCACTGGTCTGGGAGCAACCAAAAACTTTTTTGCCTGGAATCTGCTAGTAGTAGAATTCCATCTCCAAAGTTGCCTCCAGTTGCACTATGCCAAGGGTCCTCCTCCTCACCCCAGGGTTGGCACAGGGCTGGAATTCAGATCATCTGCTCAATTCCCCCAGGGGTTTTAGGTGGCATGCTCCAAAAATGGACACAGCCACTGCAGTGGCCACTGCCAGAGTGCATTCCCTTCTCATTCAGATGAAAAAGTTTTCTCACTGACTTTTGAAGTTTTCTTTGGAGTTTGTGGGTTGAGGCATCTGAGAACAGCCACCACTGCTGCTGCTGGGGATTCTGCTCCCTAGGCCTATTTTGGTCCTTTTCCTGTTGGTGCTGAGTGGCCAAGGCTTGCCTGGGCTCCGTGGGTTGCACTTCAATTCATGCCCCATTTGATAGACCTTTCCTATAAGCTTTCAAGGCTACTTGGACTGGAAATCTCTTTCACTGAGTCATTTTGTGACTTCTGCTGCTCTAGAATTTATTTAGAGTCATTTTTACAGGTATTTTGTGAGCTGTGTGGGGGAAGAGCTAGAGCATGTGTGTCTTTCTACTCTGCCATCTTGGCTCTGCCCCTAAAGTTTTAAATTTTACACTATCTCCTTTCTCCCCTCCCCACCCACCTTAATTGAGAAGGCAATTTGGTAAAGGTAATACATGTGTGGTCATGCAAAATACCTCCATTACAGTCATGTTGTGAAAGACTAATTATGTTTCCTTCTATTCTGTCCCACCCTCTATTTATTCAATTCTCTCCTTTGACAAGTCCCTCTACCAAAGTGTTTGCTTCCAATTACTACTTCCCCCAATCTGCTGTACTTTCTATTATCCACCCCATCTCTCCCCCTGATTTCCTGTAGGTTAATATCAACTTCCATACACAATTGAGCATATGTGTTATTTCCTCCTGAAGCCAAAGCCACTGAAATGAAGGCTCACTTATTCCTTCTCACCTTCCCCTTTCCTTCCATTGTAAAAGCTTTTTCTTGTTTCTTTTATGTGAGATGATTTACTACATTCTACCTCTCCCTTTCTCTTTCTCCTAGTGCATTCCTCTCAATCTTTAATTTTCTTTCTTAGATACCATCCCTTCACATTCAGTTCACCCTCTGTCCTGTCTCTCTCTCTTGCCCCCATTCATATACACAGAGATACATATGTGCATATATATGCATATATATATGTATATATGTATATATTCCTTTCAACTCCAATTTGACTACTATCTATCTATATCTATATATATTCCCTCCAACTATCCTAATATTGAGAAATGTCTGATGAGTTACAAATATCATCATTCCATGTAGGAATGTAAACAGTTCTACTTGCATAAGGCCTTCATGGTTTCCCTTTCCTGTTTACTTTTTCATGCTTCTCTTGATTCTTGTATTTGAAAATAAAATTTTCTATTCAGCTCTGGTCTTTTCATCAAGAATGCTTGAAAGTCCTCTATTTCATTGAATGTTTATTTTTCCCCTGAATTATTATACTCAGTTTTGCTGGGTAGGTGACTCTTGGTTTTAATTCTATCTCCTTGGAACTCTGCAATTTAATATTCCAAGCCCACAGATCTTGTAGTGTAGAAGCTTCTAATTCCTGTGTTATCCTGATTGTGTTTCCCCAATTATTGAATTGTTTCTTTATGGCTGCTTGTCATATTTTTTCCTTGACCAGGGACCTCTGGAATTTGACTACAATATTTCTAGAAGTTTTCCTTTTGGGATCTCTTTCAGGAGGTGATTGGTGAATTCTTTCCATTTCTATTTTACCCTCTGGTTCAAGAATATCAGGACAGTTTTCCTTGATAATTTCTTGAAAATGATATCTAAGTTCTTTTTTGATCATGGCTTTCAGGTAGTCCAATAATTTTTTAAATTAGCTTTCTTGCATCCATTTTCCAGGTCAGTTGTTTTTCCAATGATATACTTGACATTGTCTTCTATTTTTTCATTCTTTTGGTTCTGTTTCATAATTTCTTGATTTTTCACAAAATCATTAGCTTTCATTTGCTCCATTCTAATTTTTAAAAATTATTTTCTTCAGTGAATTTCTGGACCTCTTTTGCCATTTTGGTTACTAATTTTAAAGGTGTTTTTTCTTCAGCATTTTTGATGGTCTCCTTTAGCAAGCTGTTGACTCTTTTCATGATTTTTTTGCATCACTTATTCCTCTTCCCAATTTTTCTTCTACTTCTCTTACTTGATTTTCAAAATTCTTTTGGGTTCTTCCATGTCCTGAAACCAATTCATAATTTTCATAGAGGCTTTGGATGTAATAGCTTTGGCTTTGCTATCTTCTTCTAGCTGTATGTTTTGGCCTTCCTTGTCACCAATGATATAAGAAAATATCTCTTTATTGAGAAAATAAGAGTTTACAGTCTGTTTCTTTTTCCCCATTTGCTCATTTCCCCAGCCAATTACTTGACTTTTGAGCTTTGTTTAATGGAGAGCTCCAGAAGCAGCCTTCTGCTTCAGCAGTGGCTTTCCTCACTGTGGGGCTGGGGCCTCATCACATTCCCCACTCAACCAGGTGTGAGGCTTTTCCTATTGACCTTTGAAGCAGTCTTTAGAATTTGTGGGTTGAGAAGTCTGGAGTCCAAAGCAGCCACCAGCAATTCAGTTCCGTAAGGACTGCTCTTGCTCAGTCTGTGCAGGGGAGCCCACATGGAACTGTATTAAGCTCCCAACCTGATGCAATAGATAATTCCCAATGACCTTTGAGATTGTCTTTGACTGGAAGTTTGTTTCAGTATGTCATTTTGTAACTTCTGTTGCTCAAGAATTTGTTTAGAGTCATTTTTACAGGTTTTTGAGGAGTTTGGGGGGAGAGTTGTATCAGGTACCTGCTTCTACTTAACCATCTTGGCTCTGCCTCCACAAATTATAACTTCTAATCTATTTTAATTCCTGCTTTCATAAATTTTATTTCTCTCAAACAATTTGGGAACATCCAGCTATGGTTCCATGGTTTCCTAGGAACCTACATGGTCCTCTGATTTCAGTCTTTTTTCCCTTTATGTTCATATGTCATATACTTTCTGACTTCTACTTGAATGAAGGATCCCCTTAAGCCTGGAGCTCAAAGCTGTTTCAGTCTCCTATAAGAGTAAAATTACTTTTTCACTGACCTCAGTCTCTCTTATATATGATTTCTGTGGAGAAAGATCTGGTCACAGCTGGATACCATTTCCCTTTCCTTCATGTCTGGTGCAGCACCATATATGTGCTGCCATCCTGTCTTCTTTGTTGTTGTATATCCATTCTCAAAGATGATCATGACATCAGGAAGGTGATTCCCTGACATGCAAGTGAATTGGATTTAAACAAGGGAGGACTATGCCTTCTTTAGTTCTATAGCTAAGTGCTACTATGGTGAGCTTGTCATAGGCAGAACATGATTTTACTTTTTTATATTTCCCTCAACCTCTCTGCAATGGGATGAACAGAATTGAAATCTGATAACTCATTGCCTTTGAATGAGGGTGTAAGGCTAAAAGAAAGAGAGATCTGGCAGACACTACACCAACAGAAAGAAAATTGCTTAATGACTCCCAGAGCACAAGTCAATAAAATAGATTTTGCTGCCCTCCCAATGTGTTGGGACTTGGTTGGGGAGGAAAACATTAGGGACTAGACATTCGCTTTCTATGCTCTTATTTCACTTTGTTAGACTTCTTGCTATCTTGGCCTGTGGGGACAGCCGCAATTGCTTTACGTTTTGCACATAATTCCTATTTTGGGTAACTGTGGGATTTTGTAAAGACTAGAAAAAATGTCTAATCCTCCATCTTGTTAGTGATGTAGCACTCTCCTTAGTGAAATTACTTGGTATTGTAACATATATTTTGACCTTACTTCTTTGTATTCATATTTCTTCCCTCCACTAGAATGTATGCTCCTTTAGGGCAGAAATTGCTTAATTTTCTCTTTATATCATCATTCGTTACTGCTTATAATTGTTGTTGGTTTTTGTGTTCACCCTTTGTTTTTGAAGAAGACCATGACATCAGAGAAATGATAACATGACTTGCACTTAACTTTGCTTTGAGGAAGGGAAGGCTATGCAAGGTTACCAGCCTTACTTTCTCCTCCTGAGCCATCTGGAGCAAGTGACCAGATATTCATCAGAATGACTGGACATGGCCCAGGATGCAATGGGAAACCTTGACCTTTTCAGGCTAGGCCTTTGACTTACTTACTCACTTAGAGGGAGGTAATACCCATGGAGTGAATAGGCCTCTTGAAGAAGTAGTCAGAGAATGGCCCTTTTAATGAGCAAAACAAAAGAAAAAAATAACTAAATCAAACTGGGAGGGAAAAAGAAACTTTTACTATTGATAATCACTCTAAGATATATAGTTGACAGATGGATGGTGAATTTTAAAAAGAAAAAAATGAATGATGAATTAAGTTTCATTTAAGGATACATGACAGGAATAAAATAGTAAGGCATTTCTACCAATATCTGGAAAATATTGACTTCTTTGTTTCTCATTACTACAAATGGCATTTTTAGTAACTACTATAGAATACAGAGAATGAACAAATTTTTATTAGTAGTAGATGTGTTCAATGTTTCCATTATCAATCCCAAAGGTATCTTACAATTTATCAACTATTCTTTTTTCTCCAGCAATTAAGAACTCTTGGATTTATGACTATCAAAATCCATACTCGATGTTTCAAAATTCTCCTCTATTATCCCATCAGCTAGTTTTCTTGGGTCTTATAGATCCTGACCTTCATTTTTCTTCATTTGCCTTTAATTGGATTTCTACTGAATGAATTGCATTTAAGAGAGTTATTTTAAGAAAGTGGAAAAATACCACTTGTTATATACATATGAGGTTGCCTTTTCAATTGGACAACTCATCCTCTGACGGAAAAATCAAGTTTTTGAAAAGAGCAATAGAAAAATATGATACAATTTACCGTTTCTGTACCTGACTGACTGATGATTCCCTGTGACTGGTACCCTTGTAATTGATAGACCACTGACCTGAAAAGCAGCTCTTATATTGATTTTCTGTTGGATAAGGTCAATAGCTTATTTGTTCTTTTGTGTTTCCAATTTATATGTGATGTTTATTTCTTTATTTTTCTTTAATTTCTTTTTCTTATAAAAACCATTTAGCAAATCAGATTATAATTATTGATGCTAGTAATCAACTATAGGAACAAAGCCGCTAGGTTACACGCTGAGCTTCTGATAACAGTAAAATCCTCACCCCACTCATCAGGCCTTTCACAGCCATTTTAAAATATTCATTTCTTCCCAAACATCTAAAGTTAATCCCCAATTAATTACTATACTGTGCAAAGCTGAAGAAATTTGAATAATTTGAAAGAACAAACAGGATTAGATCAATCAGTCTAGTCATCTGAATATCATTTTTCATATTTCCAATGTCCTCCCACAGACAGATGTGGGATTATTTATAGGAATCATTGTGTAATAATTCTGGAGGAATTTGAGATCTAGAGTTAGTACCCATAACTGAGAGAAGTGCCACTGTCACCTGACAAAATAATTCATGGAATAAATATGAAGAAAATACTCATTAAAATGGCTAAATTATGCATATCTAGTCATCTCCCCACAAGCTTCTTGATTGCAAACAGATGACTGATTGCTGATTGTTTGATAATGGATAATGGATGAATCAGGTTTAGATCTGAGGAGAATGGCTCTGAGAGTTCCACATTTGGCATCATGAGTTGGTACTTTACTTTAATGATCACCTTTCACCCTGTGAATAAATAAGCTCATCTCTGAGAGATACTTAAAAAGAAACATATGATCCATATTTGCTGATTCTAATGAAAAGGGAATCAAACCAGAGGGGGAAATCTTGCTTTTATGGCACACAAGGGGTAACAATATGAAGAAGGCATCAAATCCGACACTGAAGTGCTTCAGAAGCCAAAATTTGTTAATGCAGTCAGTGCTTAAAGATATTAAAAGTGTTACTTTCAGTGAAATTACCATTTTTGTATTGTGTGGGGAAAAAACGGTCAAATAACTGACACTATATTGAACTGGCCAGATGGTTTGGCATCACATTTGCTAGGTTCCTTTCTTATTTCTTTTTCCCTCTGGTAATGTTTTATTTGGCAATTTGAGGTTTCCTCCTCCCATACACAGTAGCCCAAGTGACCTCCTTCCTCCCCACAAGAATGAGACTGTCCAAATCCTCTAACTGGTGAGCAGCTCTATGGAATGAACAGCCCCCAAGGCCCTCCAAAGGTGAGGGGTTCACAAGTAGGAAAGAGAGGACAAGTAGGATATGAGTCCTGGAGTGTTGAATTGAGGGACACAGGGACTAGAGAGGGTCAATAGTTCCCACTGGTTGGGAACTAGGTTTCCTTTTTGAAAAAAAAAAAACTCCTGACATCTTTTGATTTTTGAACTAGTGTGATTTCTTAATATGTTCCCTATAGTCAGTTTCTAGTGATTTCTCCTTTGTAACAAAGAAAACTAGTAAAGCAAAAATAACCAATAAAGCAACTCCATAAGTAGCATTCCCCATCCATAGTTCCCTACTTCTCTACCAAAAAAAAAATCCATTTCAAGATCAATTCATTTAACCTAAATTGGGGCTGTATTTTATTGTTGTGTATATATAGATAGATAGATAGATAGATAGATAGATAGATATAGATATATATATATTCTCTCTGTTCTGTTTCCTTCCTTGTACTTCACTTCATTCTAGTCTTCTAATAATTTTCTAAACCTCTCATAATCCTCATTTCTTCTGGCACAATAATTATTTCAATATATTTGTGTCCCACGATTTTTTTCAGCCATTCACCAAACAGTGGGAAGCCCTTACTTCTCTGCTTCTCTCTCCCCTGTTTGGGGTTTTTTTGTAGCTATTACCCAAAAACTATTGCCATGAATATTGGCACACATGAGGTCTCTCTTTCTATCTTCGAACTTCTTGGAGTATATGCCCAATAATGAAACTTCCCTGTTCAAAATTTATCAAAAGCTGGTGATTCCCTTGTATAATTAACATTGTTTTTCAGACTGATAATATCAATTCACAGTTCCACCAATAATATTTTGTTTGCCTCTGTTTCCATAGTCTTTTCAATGTTGACTTAAATAACCATTTTTGTCAGTCTGATGGATGTAAGGTGAAATGAGAGGTTCATATTTGTTGCTCCATCAAGAATGCAAAACTTTCCCTCTCTGGCTCTTATTTTATTGACTTTGTCACTATACCCATTTCACCTTGGCAAGCAGCCAAGCTTCTACTCCTAACTCTGGTATTTGAAAATAAGAAATTAAATTTATGTAGAACTTTTAGTTGCACAGTACTTTTAAATATTTTTCCTCTCCAGATGCTCACAACAATATCTCTCTGATGGAATAATTCATAGATGTAATACAATCCTTGTTTTATCAATGAGGAAATTGACCATGACTCTAATTTACACAGTTAGTTGATGGGAGAGCTCAAACTCAAACCAAGCCCTAAATGATATAATTCAAATACAACTTTTCCAGCCTTTTTTCATATGACTCTTTGATGGGTAAGGGTAGACTAAAAGCTTGTTTAGGCTTTGAGTATTTATCCCATCAGAGAGATATTGTGAGGATCTTGGGAGAAAAAATATATTTAAAAGTACTGTTTAAGTACAACATTTTTCTTAAATAGAATCTCTTATTTTTCAGGTATCAGAGTTGGGGATAGAAGCTTGGTTGCTTGTCAAGGTTATTTGGGTCTAAACACAAAGTCAATACACACATATATGTATATACATGTGTATGTGTATATGTTATATATACACATTGTGTATATGCATACCTATACTATGCAAGAATATTTTGAATTTTGTTTTTTGCAGGAGGGGTGATGGAGGGGAAATTGAGTAACTGGGGAATCTCATAGTTGTTATGTGATTACCCCTATATCATTGATGACTAGGTAAAGATGATAACTAGGTATAGTGAAGCATTCAGAAATTAAAACCAGGAGAAACAATGTTCACTATAATAACCTAGAGTGAGGTCTCTCCTAGAAAGCTTCAAACCTCAGACCAAGCAGTTCATTTCAAAGAAAAGATTAATCTTGAAGGCAATAGCTGATTGAGGACTTTGATTAAAGGCATACAGAGCATAGAGCAAAGAATTTTCTGATTCAAATAGAAGACCTTTATGAAATAGTCTGGAAAATAACAGATAATCCACTGCATGAAAAACAAAAATTCAAGAAACTTGCCTTTCTTCTTCACACAAATGAAATTTAGGTAGGACTTTTGCTGCTACTATGGCTAAGATGAGGGATGATGCCTTTCTAAAAACTAATATAAGCACTGCCTTGAAGTTTTGAGCAAAAACAAAATTAGCAAAGTTCATTTTTCTCATTAGTGAGAGATAACACTCTATGGGAGGACTTCAGAAGAATCCAAAAGCTAGAAGCAAGAGAGGTTCCACAGTCACATGCCCCATGGAGGCTGTGCCTGGCAGAGAAAATTTAGCAGAATTCAGTGCAGTCCATCCACATCCTGGGTGCTCCTCTCCAAAATTTCCCCTACTTTTATGTCCAGTCTTCTTCCTTGATAATGTGCACATTTGTGAGAGAGTACGTCCTAGGTGTATGGTAGAAAATTTAATGGATATTTTTTCTATTCTGTTTCATCGTATGTCTGCTTTGAATTCATTCTGTTCTCTAAAAAGGAAAGGATTGGTGAGGGAGAGTGAACTATGATTTTAGAGTACATTCTTACCCATGCAGTGTGTGTTTGTCCTTCATTGCCAAAGAAGACCATGCTATCAGAGAAATAATGACATGACTTTCACTTGACTTTGTTTTTTTCTTTGAGTGATGGAGGGCTGTGCAGGTCACCAGCCTCACTTCTGCTCCAAAGGATTCTGTATCCAGTTACCAGATATTCATCAGGATGACTGGAGGTGACCCAGGATGAGGCAATTGGGGTTAAGTGACTTGCCCAAGGTCACACAGCTAGTGAGTGTCAACTATCTGAGGTGAGATTTGAATTCAGGTCCTCCTGACTCCTGCACTAGTGCTCTATCTACTGCTCCACCTTGCTGCCCCTCCTAGTAGGTAGTGACAGAAGAGAAGGTAATGCCAGTTGGATATAAACTTATTGAGGGCAGAGACAATCTCATTTATGTTTCTAGACCCATGAAGTACCAACAACTTGAGTAGCTGTATCTGGAGGATTTGCTTAAACCAAGAGATACTCCCAGATGCTACAAATATAACCTAAATTCCAGCCAAATAGAATTAAGCTCTAGTTGTTCCTTGACTTCTTCAATCTTATCCTACAATCTTCAGCTTCACTGCATTCAAACAAATGATCCCTTCCATTCCTGGAATGCAAAATACAGTAGAACCTCAATTTACTAGTAACCTGGTTTGTGTATGCTTTGCTGGATGAGGAAAAACTTTTTGCAAAATTTGTCTTGCAGGATAAACAAAAATTCATAGTGTGAACATCATGTTTGGACTTGAATGGCTCACAAAGGGATGATGCTCAACAATGATGCTCAATTGAACCCATATAAGATTGCATGCCATCTCAAGGAGGGAACAGAGAAGGAGGCGGAGAAAATTTAAAACTTTTGGAAGTGATTGTTGAAAACTTAAAACAAATTAATTTTTTAAAATGCCCAAAACAAGTGTCATTAGATTGATTCCTAGTCAGAAGCAAACATAAAGAAAAAATCAGTTACTCAAAACATGAAAGTGATTCTAAAAAATGAAAAATAAGTGAAGACAGTAGTGTTAGTCTTACTTTTAGTGAAAGTAGCACAAGAAAGAACACATACAATGTTGAAATCCCAATGTTCTTATAGGAGATTCTCTTTCCAAGCAAAAACCCTTCCTCCTCCTCCCTCTCATCTCCTTCACACCAGCCACAACTCTTCTCAAAGGTAAAGTGCATGTTACTTTATTTTATTTTCAATTTATATTGTGTAATAATCATTGCTATTGTGTTTCAGGCACGTTGGGGACAAAAAAACTTACTTAAAGTTATAAATAATTATTTTATATATGAATATTTTGGGAGATGTGATGCTGATCATCCAACTTTATATTATTTTCTGTGGGAAAATTTGCTTTGCAATATGAAAAAATTACATGATGAACAGAATCTCCCAATGAATTAAATTCTTAAACTGAAGAGCTACTGTGCTTCCCTTTCCTTTAAGGCCAAGATCACATGCCAGCTCCTCGGTAACTTCCCCAAATTTAAAAATAAAAAGTTATATTTCAATCCTCAGATTTTGCACAAATTATCTCCTTTGCCCTCAAAGTCATACCTGTCATAATACACATTCTCTCCAACCAGGTCCCATTCATTACACTGCAACTGAGGGCAGCAACTGTGACATTTTTCATCTCTGTACTGTCTATCTGGGGTAACTAGTTGGTACAGTGGATAGAGCTCTAGGCTTGGAATCAGAAGATTCATCGTTATGAGCTGAAATCCAGCTTCAAATACTATCTGTGTGACCCCGGACAAGTCACTTAACCCTGTTTGCCTCAGTTTCTCATCTGTAAAATGAGTTAGAGAAGGAAATACAAAAATCACTCCAGTATCTCTGCCAAGAAAACCCCAAATAAAGTCACAGAGTTAGATACAACTGAAAAAAATGACCTAACAACAACAGCATTGTCTATCTCCAACGCCAATGAGTTGCATGTTATGCACTTAAGAAACATTCTCCGAATTTGAGTGTGATGCCATGCCTTCTGATTCAAAGGTCAATGCTCTTTCTGCTCCACTTTGACCAGCCACCTTTCTGTTCACGTGCAGAACACTCAGTCAAAATATGCATATTAGCTCATTCTATCAATTGGAGAGCCCAGACTGAGAACAGGCAACTTAATCATAGAGCTATAATAAGGAACAGAGACTCTGATTCATTCAGGCTGATGGAAAACAGAATTGCCATTTTTTCTGGACAAAGCAAAATTAAAATGTCTTATGGAACAAAAGAGAGTCCTCAAACAACAGTTTCAGATTAAAATGATGTTTCTCATTGATGAATTTACTGGAACTGTTGGGAAAAGCTGCTAAAATGATCTTTCCAACACCTCAAAGAACAATTGGTGGGTGATGAATTAGGACCCAGTGGTTAAAGCAATGTAAGTACAGTAGGCACTTATTCCAGAAAGAACTGCAAGATTCACTCAAAGACACTGAGAGCCAGCAATGAAGTTAGAGCAGGAAGAGAAAAGGTCATGGAATAAGATTATACAGGAGAAGAGTGAAGGCTGAGGAAGTGGGGGGAGGAAGATTTTGTTTGGAAAGAACAGAGGCTTTTGTGGGTGAAGTGGGAAAGATGCCATGAAAATAAAGGATAGTCTGATCATATATAGTGTATCTGTGTGTGTATGTGTGTGTTTTCATGTATATGTGTGCATATGAGTGTATGTATGTGTGTATATGTATATATACACATGTGTGTAATATATATTATATACATTATATATTATAGTAATATTATTATTAATATATTATATATTTCATATATAATATTGTATATATTATATAAATATCATATATTTTATATATATAATCCCCCTTTTAAAAGAGTAAAGAAAACACAAGAGTCACAAAAGTTGTCAGAAATTCTAATGACAAAAGATTCAGGACTCAAAGGATATAGAAATCAGGGTATCTATAAACTTAAAAGTATATCATGTGTATTTTGCAGGGATAACAGGTTGTTAAATGCACCCTGGGAGAAAACATATGGTTTTGAACCATATACTTCACTTGAAAGGAAAAGAAAATGGGCAAACAAGGGAGAACTAGAGTAAGTATATGTCTGTCTACATATATGTACATGTTCAAAATGAGAAATTAACAATTTAAAATATATAGAACTTGTAATAAGCTAGATAAACAAAGGCATGAGAGGAAACACGGGGGAGTAGGAATATAATTAAAGCAGCATAGGTAAAACTAATTATAAGGATAAAGTGTTCACTTAAAAAAATGAAAGGAATTTTTAAGAAGGTAAAAAGCATACCTGGCCATCATAACTTTAAACGTGAATGGATTAAACAAAAGAAATAAATTAAAGAAAATGGAAGAGTAGATAAGAAAATAAAGCAACAATTTGCTTTATACAAGACACAAATTTTAAAGGAATTACAATATGAATCTAGAATAAAATTTACTATGGTGATTCCAAAACAGGAGGAATTGCAAAATGATCAGAATAAATGTGAAATTTCACGATATCAAGAAAGAGATAAAAACAGAGATTCCAAGACAATAAAAAATAGCAACATTACTGTGTATTTACCAAGTGGTATTATATCTAAATTAATAAAAAAAAGTTTAATATTATTACTGAAGATGTAAACAGTAAAACAATGAAGCAAGAAGCAGAAGATCTAAGATGGATCTTTCTTACTACACCCAGTTGCCTAAATGTTCTTGCTCCAAGTAGGGGCTATGAGCAAATGCTGTGAGAAAATAGCAGGATTAGCCAATCCCATTGCAGATCGAAAATAGAGAAATTAAGGCCAGAAAAATAGGAACAGGGTAGAACCAAAGGCAGAAGGTAATTTGAGATGCACCCTACTTTCTATGTTCTTTCATTTAAGTGAGCATTTGCTCCAGTCAACGATATGGGACAAAAACACAGTGCAGGCAGAATTGTCTTTACTGCTATATGTCCCAAATACAGAACCAGAGGCTGAAAAAGAAGGTTGAACAAAGCAGAAGAGATAAAAACATCTGGATAAGGCCTCCTTATTGAGCTCTGCCCACCTAAATGATCCATAAGTCCAAGCAGAGGCTAAAAGTTTTAAAAAGTTTTAGGTTTAGAAAGGTATTGAGGCTTGGAGAGATCAACAAATTATATACAGAATGGAAGGGGGAAAAGAGTGGCACTGTAAAAGAAAGAAAAAGGTGAGGGAGCAGACAGGGCTAACTAGACATCATCCTAAGAACACCAGGGTAAATTGGCTCAGTTTCCTCATCTGTAAAATGTGCTGAAGAAGGAAATGGAAAACCACTCTGGTATCTCTACTAAGAAAACTCCAAATGGGGTTATAGAGAGTCAGATATGACTGAAACATCTCAACAACAACAACCAGACAACACACAGGCTAAGGAGTGGAAGGGATATTGTGAAAGTAGCTAGAGAGAATTAGAGCCATCTTGACAGCAACTCTCATGAGGGATAAACTATCATTGAGGGCTCTTTGCAGAACCTTCTAAGTGTTCCCTGGCAAATGAGGATAACTTCTTTTTTTTCTTTCCTGGGTTGTTTTTTGGTTTTGTTTCTCCTAAGAATCTCCAGTGTGACTAGAGCTAGGACAGAAGAATGTTGCTGAATGTATTGAGGGATAAAGTCACCTTATTCATTTCCCTCTCACCAAGTTATCCTTCTATGCCCCATTGGTAATAGGGTGATGAACAGAAGGCAATCTACTTGGGCAAATGAAAATAAAGTGAATGTTCTCTCAACCTCTTTCATGATTTAAGGAGGAGAAACTGAGATCTACATCAAACTCTGCCTTAGAGCTATCCATTTCCCAAAATAGTAAAGTACTTTCTTCCCACAACCATATACCTGTAAGCGTGATTATCTGATCTTTATGTCATAGATTGGATTGCTGTCTTTGTGTCCTTTTTCTCATTGGTGAATTCCTCTCTAGATCTTATTTTGAGGAGGGACCTGGAGTCTCTCAGTTCTGCTTCTGACTCTCTAGACTTGAACATTTACCTCATTCCTATTCCAACTGCCTTTTGGATTTTATCTTATGCCATTAGAATATGTTCTTTAAGGGTAAAGGCAGTCTTTCTATTTGCCTGTATGCATCCCCAGTGTTTAGCAAATTGCCTGGTACCTAACAACATTAATAAATGTGTGCTCCCTTGCCTTGCCTACATAAGAAAATCCTTTGTAGGCCAATGTTAGCTGAAGATACACACATATATATTAATCAATGGTAATGTAATGACAAACATTTTAAATACTAAAAAATTGTTTTAATATAAAGGTATATGTTTAGTCGTTCTGCTGAGAGTATAAATTTCTGACTTCAATAATATTCCTTTATATTATTTAGTTTGTTACTCTTTGGGCCATCAATAAATGTTAACTAATGTTTCTGCTGCTATATTTGCCATGGTTTGTAAACTTTGGAACATGACGAGATCTTTTGATGAGTTAAGTCATAATTCATTCCATTAATCAGACCTTTCTCCATTCAAAAACATGTAGAAACTGAAACATAATTGGATAACTGCTATGTAAGACTCTAGGAGGTCTCATGGTTAAATATCAGGTTTCTTTCTCAGTCTTGATAATATAAACATTCAGATATTAAGTCTCAAAGTTTCCTAATTTTCTTTCATCTTTAAAAAGGAAAAATGCATGGTAAAAGAATAATAGAAAATTATGTCAGTTTCATTTACTTGTGTTCTCTTTCTAAACCATCTTTCACTCCTATAATTAGTATTCTCTTTTATAAAATCTTCCATTTCAGTTGCAAACATTGTCTTAGTGTCTAGAAACACCCAAATGGTCAGTCTTTTGGGAACAGGCTTAATAGAAAGAGAAAGAATGTATTTTATATATTGCTATATATAAATATCTCATTGTCAGTTTTTATTTCAAGCAATTCTTCCAAAGATTGAAAAGAAAAGAAAAAAAGTCAATGCGATATTCAGGGAATAAGAGACTAAGGAAAGAAAATGAATTTTACTTCCTAAGAGTGAGTTTTATGAAATGGGTTATTTGAAATGAAATGATTTAAGGGAGATTCTAATAGAATTTTAAAGATTTCTTCTAAAATGCATTTTTCTAAATGTAATTATTTAAAATATCATCTCTGTCTGCCTTGTCAATCATACTCTCCTCTCCCTGAATCCCTCCAAAACATACATTTTGTTAGTCAAATATAAATATTCAGCTCTTTCCTTTTAAGAAAAATATTCCATTGAAAAGAATTTGTCTTTCTTCATATACACAATTGGCCTCTTTCACTGAATTGTTGAAAAGTGAAGCTAGTGGAACAATTAAGATGACAGAATTTAAAAGTTATAAAGAACTTCAGTAGCCACCTACTGTAACTCAGATATGAAAGGAAACATCACCATGACATATCTGACAAAAAGGCACCCAGGCTCTGCTTGAAGACCTCCAATTAAGAAAATCTCATTGTATTTTAAGAGGACCAGATCTACTTTGGAGCATCTCCGGTTAGTAAGAAGTTGTTTGGTTGGTTTATTTTCACTGACATTGAGCCTAATTTGCTTCTTGGTAATTTCTACCCATTATTTCTGGTTGTGTTTTGCAGTGCCAAAGAGAACAAGTCATATCAATCTTCCATGTGACCATCCTTTAAATACTTGAACTCAGTAATCATGTTTCCGTTGCATCTTCTGCAAGCTAAATACTGTCATTTCCTTCAGCTGGTCCTCATATGACATGCGCACAAGACTTCATCATCCTCACTGCCCTCTTCTAGACCTTCTCCAGTTTATTAATGTCATACTTAAACTATGTATTCATAATTGAATTAAATGCTTGTCATAGATCTGAAACATTATAACAAGGCCATATAAAGACATAAAGTAGAATTTTAAACAGTTAATTCTATATTTCCACTTGTTTTATGGAGAACTATAAGAGAAAAAGTAAGCAATTCAGTGACCTGTTCCTCAGCATTGCCTGTAGGAAAATTGACATTGATAGTCCTATAATCACAAACAAATGAAATTAATTCTTTTCAGTTACTAAAAGCAACAACTAACTAATAATGAGCTCCTTTCTTTGCCTTTATTTGTTTAGACTGTATCCTTAATCAGGAAGGCAAATAGGACCGATGAGTTAGTTAACTATGATTTATTAAGCACTTATTGTATGGCAGGCCCTGTGCTAATCAATGCAGGCCATTGGTTTAAAAAATGTATAAATAAATTCCAAGCTTTCATCTCCTGCCCTCATCCCCTCCCTCCAAAAACAAAAAAGAAAGAAAAACATAGAGAAAAATATTGTCCAGCAAATCCACATGGGGAGAGCAGTGATGGTGGAAGTGTCTTGGTAAATGATGATACCAAAAAAAAGGCAAGAAAAAAACAGTAGACTACATAGTGATATTAAATGTCAAATGTCTATCAGATTATCCTTATTTAGAAACAAAGATGGAAAAGGCAATATTTTCTGGTAAAAAAAAAAAACTTCATCTCTGATTTTCAGGATCCTTCAGGGTTCAGTAGAAAATTGAAAAGTAATTCACTCCTATCAAATATTATTAGAAAACTTTTACGAATTTTTAAACTTTTCCTCCATCACACACTATCCTATATATTTCTCCCCCAGTAGATTTTAAACTTCATGAGGGCAGACAATATGCCATTTATTTTAAATTTTGTAATCCACGGCCTAAAACTAAAGTTCTAGGTTTGTAAAGGTTGGGTTCAAATTTGGATTCCATCAATAGTCATACTCTTTTACCTATCTTCTACCTATCCATTAAGAGTTTGTTCTAAAAAATCAAAAATTTGGCTTATGTTATCCTCACAAGGCATTTTTTCTTGAGTCATCAATATTTGGTTCAGTGTAGAAGTTTATGTTAAAAGGAAAAGGACACTCAAATTTCACAAAGACATGTAGGCCAACAATATGTTGAATACAAGACAGTCTTTACCTAAATGGAAATAGAAATGATATCTATTTAAGCCACACATAGTGAAAAACTACCTCCCCTTTCTGGTGGACCTCTCTCCTCTTTCAGAGATTGATATAATCCTCCATATTCATAGTATTACCTTGGGTTAAACTCCAAGAGGAAAATACTCGAAGTTATTAGAATGTCAACCTCTTCCCCTGAAACATGTATAGTTCATATAACCCACATTACTAGTGAAAGGCAAGGATCAGGTATGCTGCAGGTAGCCATGCTGATACATACCTATGGAAGACCCCATAGCATCCATCTTTCACTTATTTTTACCACCAGGATTGGCTCAAATGTCTTGTTTTACAAAGTTGCGTAGAATACTGAAGGGCAATGTAACTAATCCTGTGTCATACAGCCAGGATGCGTCAGAAACAGGATTTGAACCCATAGTTTCCTTATTCCAGGGCTGCTTTTCTATTTACTATACCATGCTGTCTCAAATAAAACTAAAAATAGATCAAAGGCATAATTTTAGGGAGGAAATGACAAGAGAATGAAGAAGAAAAATAGTTGAATGTTTCCTATAATATCTTAAATGTAATAGTGCTGAATAAATATTTTCTGATGAATGAACAAAATATTTTTCCCTTTTACCAAAAAAAAAATCAACCCGTATCAAAAATACACTGAAGTCTTCATCTGCCACAAATATAGTTCTACCTTGACAACCTAACTTATTATGATTACTCTGAAAGGGAACTGACCTTGGTACAACTCATTGTTTAGAGTAATTCCCCTCTCCCCTTTCTATGTTGTTATCTATATTATCACCAGTCAAAGCAAGTGGTACTCACGAAAAGTGGGTTTTGGCTTAATTCCTTTAGTGTAGCTATTGGAAAATGTCTTTAAATGCCTTTGTATCCTCACTAATGCCATTATGTTGGAAATTTAAAGCAGAGGTAGAGCTGAATGCTACTTCTTCATCTCAGTGAAATCCTCCCAGCAAGCCTTGAGTGGAAATGCATGCTGCCTCCTTCACTGTTCCATCTTGAGTTAGAGTTTGAAAGACCATTGCAATTACCACTTAAAACTATCACTATTCAAACTATCACCATTAACAGTAATGTTTGGCAATGTTTCCTCTACATCCTCCAGAGGCAGGTAGCTGGTACGATGAATAGACTTGGGGACCTGGAGTCAGGAAGACTGGAGTTCAAATCCAGCATCAGACAGTTCCCTTGCTCAGTTACCCTGGGCAAGTCATTTAATTGCTATCTGGCCCAACTGTAAAATGGAATAATAATACCACACTATTGCTGTATGGATCAAGTGAGATAATATTTTTTAAATGTCTAGCATGGTACGCTAGGAAGCACTTAATAAATGATTGTTCCATTCCCCTCCCCTAATGACAGAGCTGAGAATAGGATCCAGAACTCCTGACTGCCATTATGATTGTATGATTGTATGAGATTTTTGTGTCCTTTGGGACATGAGAGAGAGAGAGAAACAGAGAGAGAGAGAGAATGCACAAAGTTAGGCACTTATTTTATTAAGATTATATGCAAATTAAATTTGATTAAATTCACCCTTTTAGAGAGAAGACCTCAGAAACATTGATATTTCTTAGATAGTCTTCCAAATCACACTAAACAACTAGTTAACCTGAAATTCATATCTTTTAACTCATTTTGTTATCAAATAGATTCAGACAGTTTAGAATAAGGATTCTTAACATGGGGTCCAAGAGCTTTCTAAAAAAATATTGGATTGCTTTATTTCAATCTAACTGGTTTCCTTCAAGGTCCTATATGCTTTATCTATGCACTTTAAAATGCTATTCTAAGAAGCAGTTCATAGATTTTACCACATTGCCATCAAGATCCTTCACTACAATTTAGGATATTTTTTACCTCATTTAGGATATGTTTTACAAAATTTAAATTGTGTATAGGTAAACGATAATTGAGAAAATAATCAATATCATTCAATTTAGAAAATCTGTCTTAAAGAAAAACAAAGAAATGTAATATTCTAAATAGGAATATATTATTTATAAAAAGAAAAGAAGGAATATAATAGATTACCACAGTAAAAATATAGAGACCTTACAATTCAAGAAAAGCTTGCCTATTATCGATTACTACAGAGCTCTTTGAAGAAGTATGAGAAACTCTTCAATCTCATCACTTTTTCTCATATCTTCTCACTCTTAAACAGGAATAATAGTAGTCAATGGGAATACTAATAGCAATAACGTCGTAACAATAAAATTTCAGATGGAAGAGCTGATAACTGAAGCTTATTAAAATGTAGCTTCCATCTCAGAGTGAGCGATTCTGAGTGAGGGGAGGTCAAAGTGATGTATCAAATTGTCTTATCTAAGTTCTGAACCAAGCTCATGATATTCATTAAGACATTTCAAATGTATTCTTACACTGTTGTATAAGTCTTAAACATGTAACCCAGAAAATTAAAATACAAGAAGTGGGAAAGTGCAGGCAGGCTACAGCTCACAAAGAAGGAAAATGTTGTTAAAGCCTAGAGCAACTTTCTATTTTAGCTCATCAGTCACTTTAAAAAAAAAGAGGAAGAAAAAGAGCTTCTAAATAATTTTCTTGCCCCGAGCATAATTTTATAAAGTAAAATGACAAAATATGTCAGTATCAGAGTTTTGTCATTGTTTTCTTTTTGAATCCTTCCTTCCGGGCACTGTTTGGCAAAAATGCGCTCGAATCCCCTTGCTGGTGCAAGGCAATGCTGAATCCTGGGAAAAGGGCTAGACTTTGAGCCAGAAGAATTGGATCTAGATTCAATTAATCAATCAATATTTATTAAGCACCTACTATTTTTCAGGTATTGTGCTAAGCACTGTGGATTTCAAGAGTCAAAAAATGTCTCTGCTGTCAAAGAGCTGGCTCCAATATTCTGTAACTGTAGGCAAAGAACTTAACCTCTCTGAGCCTTCATTTTTATATCATGTGCTACTTCAAATTACCTTCCTCACAACATTGTTGGGAGGAAAGTGCTTTTTAAACCTTAAAGAACTAGACATTTCTGAGTGATTATCTAGAGAATCATTCAATTTCTTTCATAGAAAAAAACATTTTCAATGAAGAGAGATATTACATGTAATAATCATACTATTAAAACATACAATGTTAAATTATGATAGGTATTCATTCATATTTTCTTCCAGTTGTAAAATTTTATGATTTTGTTTTGCACTAATCAAATTCCAGTAGTTTAATTATGATACCACTTCTTCCTGATTTAGAAAATAAGTAAAAAAACAACCACATTGATGGAACAATAGTTAAACTAGTACTTCCCAAACAGGTCCAATATGTTTATAAGACATGACTAGAGTGGACAAGATAGAATAAAAATAAATGAAAAGGGATGTTCAGCAAGGTGTTGAAACCAAAGATAAATTTTCAAAATTGTTAGCATCTAGAGAGAGTAATAGAAAACCTAGCTGGTCCCCAACAAAACCTAACTGGGTCCCCAACAAAACCTAACTGGGTCACCATATCCATATGAACCTCATGCCAGTGTGCCAAAATAACTTGTGACTGATTATAGCAGTATTCTCAGTGCGTTTTGCCTCTTTTTGTATCCCCAGTGCTTAGCATATGGCATGGCACATAGTGGGTACTTAACATTTATTGGTTGATTGAATGATATTTGATATTTGAAATATTTTAGAAAACAAATGTCACAGACCTCAAGAAGAACACATGTACAGATTTTTTTAAGAAAAATGTCTTCATATCATAGGCTAATGGGCTTGTCTCTAATTTCAGACAAAATTGTAAATCTTTTTATTAAAAGGATGGTTTGTGAGTCATTAGTCAGAGAAGTAATCAGTATTTATTAGCAAAAAAGTCTTATCAAACTATTCATCATTTCTTTCTATTTTTTAATCTCTACTACACTGTAGATCAGAAAAATGCTATGGACAGCATAACTGGATTTGAGTAAAACATTTACAAAGACTCTCATACGATTTCTTTCAGACAAGAAGGAGATGATAGATGGGTTTAGAAGTGACTTCAAGACTGAACTGTAAAATCAGTTAGGAAATATCTATGAAACCTGAAGAGTGATTGAGGAAGCACTAAGATGTTCACGGGATTATAGAAGTAGAGCTAGAAGCAGTATGAGAGGTCCAACTCATTCATTTTATAAATGATGTAACCAAATCATTGTTTAAGTGATTTGCCAGTTACACAACGAGTAAGTGTCTAAAGTAGAGTTGAAACCAAAGGTTTTTTTTTCTGATTATAAGCCCAGTGTTCCAGCTACTGTGTCAATGAAGGAATCTGCATACTGAAAATGGAGGATAACAGGTAGAAATGGTGGTGAAGTTATTCTAGATGTCTACGCTTAAAGAAGGAAAGGATTCAACCTAGAAGTATAAATGAAGAAGATATCTGCATAAGAACAGACCATTAAACCATGCCTGATATTCAGCAATTCACTCTCCCATGGTTGTCTTCACTTCCCTTCTTGCCACAATTACGTAAATAAACCCAGAGGAATTGTTGGCAGAATCTCAGTCAGGGGTATCTCAAGATTCTTTTCATTTCCAGCAGTAGATTTCTTTGCATGCTGTCTTCCCAGTTGGATTGTAAGGTCCTTGATTGTGAGGACTATATTTTGCCTCTTTTTTGCATCCCCAGTACTTAGCAGAATTCCTGGAACATAGTAGGCACTTAATTAATGTTGATTGATTGATTGATTGAATTGAATAGATATAGAACAGGGGAGGGAAGAGGAGGGGAAGAGAAAAGAGATCTCATTACATTATCTTTACCCACAACCCAGCCCTACTTCAAGCTCTATTATGGCATCTGACATTTCATTACATCTTCAATTCTTCCAATCATTCAGATTTTTTACTGGACTATAAACTTCTTAAGGGCAAGGAATATAACATTTTAATATTTGTATCTCAGTATTGTATTACAGTAGGCACTTAATACATGTTGCTCCATTCCTTACATGAATCCTTGGTAGTACCCTTGTAAAAAAGCAAATGTCTGTGGGGATGAGGGAAAGAAGAGTTTAAATACCTTAAAATAACATCTACCTGAGCAAGAACTAGTTGAAAAACTGTTGAAAGCCAGAGTAGGACACAGGATAGGTACCTTGATGTGGGTTGGAGGACGTATTCCAGGAGAGAGGAGAGAGAAGGCTGACACAGAAGAGGAGATCACAGAAGGGGGTGACAAAGATTTATTATATCTTCCTCACAACTTTCTTGTCCCTGGTTAATGTACTCAAAAGCATTCTGAGTTCTTTCTACATAGTGGAAAATACCCCACCAAGTGCCCCAGGTTACCCAGCTCATATCCACACAACAAAAAACAGAGCCCTCAGTAGTTTGCTTTATTCTGATCCTTGAGAGGCATAAAACATAATTAGCTGCCTTTGAAACAGCTGCAGGAACTCAATCTCCTCACTAATTGGCAGATTTTTTCAAAAGTCATTCTCATTTCATAAAACTGCAGAGTTCAAACATTCAGTACCTAAATTACAAAACAAAAAATTATAACGATTGGATTATTAGGACTGATTATTGACAATTGGGCTGAGCCCTATCTTGATAGGAGATGGACCACTTCAGTAAAGACAACTTGATTTGTGAGACGGTGTTATGTTACCACTTCAGTTCCAGTCCTTCAGAGATGAAAGGATATCTAGCAAGGATGATGATGTCTTGGTTCCAGTCAAATCCAACTCCTTCTAAAACCACTTCAGAAATGAGTAGAAACTTTGTCCAATAAACTGAGAGATATGAAAGTAAAGAAATTTCAATAAAATAATCCAAATAAAAATACAAGATACTATCCTCAGAGGCAGAGCAGTGCATGAGAAGTGTATTGAAGTCGAAGTCACCGGATCTGAGTTTGAATCTCCATTCTCTTACCACCTGTTTGAATGTGGCTAAGTCATATAAGCTAGGTGCTACAGTGTGATAAAGTACCTGGGATCAGGAAGATTCATCTTCTTGAGTTCAAATCTGGTTTAAGATATTTACTGTGGGATACTGGGCAAGTCATTTAATCCTGTTTGCCTCAGTTCTATAAAATTAGTTGGAGAAGTAAAGGGCAAATCACTCCAGTATCTTTGCCAAGAAAAATCCCAAAAGGTTACAACAATGTAACTTTATGAGTCTGTTTCTTCATCTGTAAAATGAGAAGATTGACCAAATGGCTTCTAAGGACTCTGAAGTTATTTTTAAAAAAATAACATAGGTGAAAGATTCAAAAGGAGCAAGAAAATTATCTAATTTCTACAACCTGTTTTACTGTTCAGAATTCTTGCTTGTTTCCTCCCTGCATTGTTCTGGTAACACCTTTAATTCTCACTGATAAGCAAGGGCAGTTCAGTATGAGACTTATATTTGTTTTCTCTATTGATTTTTTCATATATTTCTCATGTTGGAATGTGGCTCCCATTCTTAAAAACTTTCGGTAGACCCTGACATTCACTCAAACTTTAGTACTAGTATATATTTCTCCACCACTTCTCAGCCAGACTCCAAGAAAAAGACATCTACTCTCCTTTATTTCCATCTTTTCACTTCCTACTCAACCCTTTGTAATCTGTTTTCCATGTTTTGCAATCTGTATTGGAGATCTCATTACATTATCTTTACTCACAATCCAACCCTATCTCAAATTCTATTATGACTATTGAGAGAAACTCCATCTTTCTATCCATGAGGTATTCAATATTGCTGTTTTACTCAACTCCTTGTTCTCACTAACCCCATATCCAGTCAGGTAACAAATTTTGTCATTTCTAACTCTAAAACATCTCTCTTACAATTTCTCCGCTCATATAGCCACCACCATATTTTAAGTCTTCATTACCTCTGGCCAGGATTATTACAATAGATAACTAAATTTTCTTTTCTCAGTCTCTGTCTACCCTAATCTATCCTTCAAACAGACTGTAAAGAATAATTTCCTAATTCTCTAATCTGACCATATCAGTTTCCTACTGAATAAACTCAATTCACTACTTAAAAGCTCTTAGAATCAAATACCATGTGACGTTATACACACACACACACACACACACACACACACACACATATACATATATTCACTCTTTTTAAAATTTCTATTTTTTCAGTTTTATAATATATGTAATTATTCATGTGGTAGCACATATTTATATTTATAATTAAAAATATGCATTTTTGCATGTATGTTCAAAAAAGTTTACTAATTTATGTACAAGATTAAAAAAAAGTTAACATCCACTAGCCTAAACTATTAAAATGACCTCCAAATTGTCCTCCTTGTGTTGCCATTCCCCCATACATCCTCCATTTAGCTGTCAAGTTTATTTCATTAAGTATTAATCTGTGCATATTACTCTATACTTAATAAACTTCAGTGGCTCCCTATCACCCCAGGATCAAAGAGAAACTCTGACTTTTCACAGTCTGGTGCCAACTTACCTTTCCAAATTCCCATCCTATATGCTACACTCCCACTAAACTTGTTTTCTGTCTGTTACACATGGCACCCCTTGTGATTATGCCTTTGTGATAGCCACTCCCCTTCCTAAAATGTATTCCCTCCTCATCAACAGTTTATAGTACCCCTCTCTACCTTCATGATACAGCTGAAGAGCTATTTTCTACAGTGAACTATTCCCAATACTCTTCAGTTACTAGTGCCTTCCCTCCCTACCTTATATTTGTTTTGTATTATTCTGTTTAAATTTATTTTACATAAGTTCATATAAGTGCAAGCTGTCTTTCCCAAAGGAATGGAAGGTCCTTGAAGGCAGAGAATGTTCCACTCCTTGTATTTATATCTCCATAGTCCTAACTTAATAATTGTTGGTTGATCGATGACTGAGAAGGAATGATCATTGAGTGTAACAATTTATTACATTTGCTGACATCTGACTTTGGTGAAATCATTTCATATTCTTGGACCTCCGTTTATTCATCTAGAAGACACAGTGATTAGAGTAGTTGGTCTCTGGCGTTCCTTCTTGCTCTAGACTTTATGTTCTTTTCCAAATAGTGGCTATGCCCCTCTGAACCAGGTCCACAAGGAGGCCAAAATCACCTAGCTCCTCTGGACCACCCCACTCAGAGCTCAGAGAGGAGAAAGTGCGTAAGAGAGTGTGCCTGAATTGGTATCAGTTTCATCCAGAATTCTGAGAGTACAAAAGCCGAGAAGCTGGGGTTACTGTCAGTTTTACACTAAGTTAAGGACTGAGAGGCAGTTTGGGCTGCTAACAGCACCTGTTACAAAAGTTATTCCACCAATTATAAAATCCAGGAAAATTCTGAAGAAACAGCAAAAGGGGGCTGGAGTGAGGGGCAAAATTCATGATGATCATTTTTATGAGTAATTCCTATCAGAAAGAAATGAAGAAAAAAATGAATATAAGAAAGTCCCTAATAAAACTTTTTAAAATGCTATGTATTAAGAGAACTACAGAACAAAATTCTAGAAGAAAAGAAAAATAACAGAAACAGCACTGGATATGTAGGCAAAGGTCTTGAATTCAAAAATATACTAATCAAGAAAAATAAAACAGAAGAAAAATAAGAAGTTACTAGTAAATCTGGGACTGAGAGCATACCAAACCCATTTTCACCTTGGTTGTTTAACTAAATGAGCACGAATCTCAATCAATCAATCATTAGTAGGCCTAAAACTAAATGTTAAAAGGTCTTGGTAATCGTTATATGAGTCATTTTGATAGGATGAGGAAAATTCACCATGCTCTAGGGATCATCTATAAAATATCATGAGAAGGAAGAAAATTCCATAAATTATTAGATTTTGGAAATCTGGCTGAACCCCCAAGAAGAAATTGTTATGTGAAAAAGGTGATATAGATGTATTTGAAGGAGATATGTCACAGACAACGAGGAGGAGGGGAACATTTTGAACCAACTACTCTTATTGTACCACTTTAGTAAATATTCCTTTCTAAAAGAACTTGGAAGGGGAAATGATTTGCTTGAAGTCACACAGGGAGTAAAATGAATGTAGAACTTGAAATAAGGAGGGGTCTAGATTTGAATGCTAACTAAATCTCTGAAATTTATTATTTATGTTTCTTTGGTCAAGATATCTAACTTGGATGAAATTCGGTTTCCTCACCCATAAAACGGGAACAACCATACATATAGTCCTTACCCATAAGAGATTCTCAGGTAGACCAAATGAGATAACATGCAAATACTTTGCAAGTTTAGCTTTAAAATGTGTTAGCTATCTTTGGTGACACAGACAATATTCAAGCTCAGGAATGATTTCTGCTGCCCTGTTACAATACATGATTGTATTAGGCTCCCTTCCACATCTCAAACGCTATGATATGTGATTCTATATTTAGGGGCAACAGCAACAACTCATATAGGGGCCACCCCACAGGCACTCTCAGTCAAGGTCACACTACACTCAAAATCAAATTACCAGTGTAAAACAGGACTTGGGCATGGTGCTGCAACATAAAGAGTGAGTTCAAACAATGAAAACACCTGCTTGGAAGCCAACTGTCAGTGCAGATCATGCCAGTGTACTCTCCTGGGGTGCCATATGGCGGAGCATTTCATGGCTGCTCTTGAGTCATTTAAAAGATGATGATTTCCATAGGGAAAATGAGATTTCAATTTGCAGACACACTTTAGCTAAACCCCATGACAGTAAATTGGGCAACTAGCCACTTAGCACCTTGAAAGAACTCATCTTCTGAGAAGTTTTCCCCCTTCCTCAAGTTCACCAGAGACTCATTCCCATTATTTCTAATGTGATATTTTTAAAGTATGATTTACTCATTATAGTGATTTCTGACAATTCTTTGTGTGTCTGAATCAACACTGGGCAATCAAGACCATTGCTTGCTCTCTGTCTCCAAAATAGGACCCCTCTTGCTCCTTCTTTCTAGTTTCTTTAGACAAGGTGAATTAATTATTCAAATCACACATTCTCCATCTCTATATTAGTGTTACAAGACTGGGAAGTATGAGTTAAAAAGACTGGAAACCAGGAGAATGAATTAAAATGGATTAGGTGACAACTTCTGAGAGACGTAGCTTTTGGATAATTGAGTCATCTTGTTAGCAAGGCTAGTATGTTTATTAATAAAAGGATAACCTTTTAGCCTTCTCTCTTTAGCCTTACAGAGGTGGGCTCATAGGTTAGATGCACTTTGAAGAGTGCTCCTCCTGAGGGGTACCAATCAACTCTGGTGAACATAACGGGAAGCGAACTATATTAAAATAAGGGTCTTGGGGTACATGATTTGGGTCACCCAAGTCTTGGTCAAAGAGATATCAATTTCCAATTTCTTGACAAAAGGAGAATCAACATTTTCCCAGACCTGTCTGAGCAAACACAATAAGCAAGAATATACCTATTAGCCCACTTAGAATTTATTTTACTATCTGATTAGATCTTGGCCACGGTAAATCTGTAAGAGAGATTTCCCACACTGGTTGGTTTCTGGATGAGGATGTGGCAAAGGGGAAAAACCTTGCTTCTAATATAATGATTAGTTATTAAATACACAATAGAAATATTAATTTCTCACAATAACAGTCAACCAATATTTGCTTATTCATTAGAATAAATTACATGACTATTTAAATGGTTGAAAAAATGAGCTGTTTTGCTTAATTCTGGCTATCAAAGTGCTTTAGATGCCAGGAGTCATGGGGAAGCAGAAACTAAACTGGCCATAGAATTAGAAGACCTGGCTACAAAACCTGGTTCAGCCACTTGCAACTGGGTTGCCTTGAGTAAGCTTTTTAGGCTCTCACAGTCTAAATTTATTCATTGCTCAAATCAAGGGTCATTGGACAAGGTACCTTTCAACTCCAGTCTCTAATCCTAAGAAACTAAAGGCATCCTGCATCCATGCAACAAAATTTGATTAGCCAAATTTAAACAAAGAGGTAAAGGGAATGCAGAAATATTTAGTTTATTTCTCAATTTCCTACATATGCTTGGTTTTGTAGAATGTTTACCTTCTCTTAAAGAATAATTTTAGTAAAAAAAATTAGCATAGACTCAGCCTCATGAAGGATTCAGGAGAAAAGACTTCAGGTTTGCCACCTCCCTTGCCCACCCACTACTGAACAGGAGTTAGGAAGAAAATTCCTTCCTACAAAATCTAAATGTCATTAAAGACTGAAATGAGGAACATTTTGAAAATGCAGAAAAACTGATATTTTAATATAAAAGACTTTTTATTAGTCATGCATACATGCCCTTGTGGAATCTTCTTAAATAAATTTTAAAAAGTGATCAGTCAGTATCAAGAATGGAGGCAGGCAGAGGCAGGCACCTTGGAAAAAGAAAAAAAAAGAAAAGAAAAAGAAGCTTGGCAGAAACACAAGTCTTTGTCTGATACATATTTTCCTTTACATTAACATTTACTCCAACTCTGAGGACTCTGGTGCTAGCTCCTCTCTAGGACTAGGACTGAAGGCTGCCTTGGCACCATTATCTGCCTTTTGAAGAGACATCCCCGACTTACTTTTCCTCTCTAATCACTTTTTATCATCTAAGGGGGAAAATGCTCCAACTTTCCATCATCAATGAAGATCTAGCCCTCTTACCACGGTCTTACATAGTTCAAAAGATTTGAAGTAATGAAAAGGCAGGCTGCTGTTCAGGCAATGATTATTTTGGGGGAAAATATACATTTTGAGAAATTAAATTTGAAAAAAATTTAGGAGACCTTTCATCCATATTCATGTTAATATGGAATGCAATTCAATTTAACAGATATTTATTAGACACCTACGAGATACTAGCTCATATAAAAATGGTGGTGGCCCAGATCTGGCCCTCAGATCAAAGACCTACAACCCCTCCTCTTAAGCAACAAGTCATGGAGGAGATCATTAAAGATCAAATAAATAATTTTGATTAAGTGAAATTGAAAAAGATTGTGTACGAACAGAATCGATGTAACGAACACTAGAAGGGAAGTTCTTCATCAAGGGAAAAATTTTTGTATCAGTTATACTCAATATATGGAAGGAATTAAACCAGGCATAAAAGATAAAGTCTAAAAGGATATGAATTAAACGTTTCTCTAAATAATAATTACAAAATATTAACCAAAATATTGCCACAAATCACTAATAATAGAGAAATATATATATCAAAGCAATTCTAAAATTTTACCTCACAATCACAAAATTGTTGATTACAAAAAAATGGAAATAGTCAATGTTGAAGGGAGGGATTACATTATTGGCATTAGGATTGTTCAAAATATTCTGAAAAATAATGAAGAATTATGCTAAGAATGTGATTAAAAGTCCACACTCTTTGCTCAAGAGTTCTCATTCATAAGCATATGCCTACAAGGAAATCAGAGACAGAAAGAAAGACGTATACATAACACAATATTTTAGTACCACTATTGTGGTTGCAAAGAACTGGAAATGAAGCAGATTCTCAATTATTAGGAACTGACTAAACAAACTGTGGCATGTGCATATAACATTGATATAAGAATTGATGAATATGAAAAATTCTGAGAAGCATGGGATCATTTATATGAAGTGATGCACAGTAAAGGAAGAAAAATCAGGAAAACAATTTACCAAATTGTTACAATTTAAATGTGAAAAACAAAAATAAATGAAATTAGATGCATTCCAATTATAACAGACTGTCTTTATTCTAGAGTATAGATATGAAAATGCACCTCTCTCCCTTCTCACTTTAGAACAGGTTTGAAATATTGCATCATTGACATGTTGGTTGATTTTTCTGAACTGATTTTTTTTCTCTTTTTGTTATTATTTCAAGGTATGATTTTTCGGGAAAGGGGAATATGTTGGAAAATTAAAGTGGTACAGAAACAAAAGTTATTAATGGTTTTAAAGGAAAATAAAGAGATAATTAATGTCCTTGAGAAGAGTAGTTTCAGTTGTTTCATGATATTGGAAGCCAGATTACAAGGCATTAAGAAGTGAATGGGAGATTTTTTTAAATGGAAGGAATAAGAACAGATATATTTTTTCTGTAAGTTTAGCTGTAAAATGAAAGATAAACAAAATAGTAGTTTGGGAGAAAGGCAGGATAAAGTTAAGGTTTTGTAAGATGGGGAGATTTGGGCCTGTGTGTAAGCAATAAGGAATGAGTCAATGAATAAGGAGAAATTAAAAATTCAGAAGAAAAAGCAAATTCCTAGAAAAGACAAAACAGCATAGACTCTGGAGACCAGTAGATATGTTGCCATTTTCAAGAAGAGCAATCTTTGTCTCCAAGACTGAAGCAAAGGAGAAAAGAATGGGGAATGAAGTTGAGATGATTAAAAGTATAGAACCAGAGAGAACAAGTACTCTCAACAGATGGAGTCCATTTTTTTCAATGAAGAATGAGGCAAGAAGGTTCTCTGTTGAAATCGTGAGAGAATGATATAGTCGCCATTAGCATCATCTCAATGTCCCCGACCACAAAGTGGTTAGAATTAGATGGTGACTAAAGTCTCCAACTCTAACTGAGATTCTGTGAACTTTTGTGATCCTCTGTACCTACTCTCACACAAAAATAAGGAAAAACACAAATTTGTCAGTCTCTTAATCATTCCAGTTACTTTAGAATGTTCCTATCCTCAAGAAACTCCAGTGGTTCCCTACTGTGTGTGTTTGACATTTGAAATCTGGCTCCATCCTACTTTTCTAGTTATATTGTACACACTGGACAGTTCAGTCAAACTGGACTTCTTACTATTCCTCATAAATGTCAGTATTTTTCTGATCTCTAGTCCATCTCCCATGTCTGTAATACTATTCTCCTTCATCCTTGGCTCTTAGAATTCCAATTTTCCTTCAAGACTAAGCTAAAAAAAAATGGATTATATGAGAGGGTATCCAAGGAGGACTAGCACCTCTCTTGTGAGGGTTTCCCTAGCCCTTTTGAGGACTTCTTATCCACTTTTGATGTCTCCCCAATTCTCACCTATACTTCCAAGAAGCATTAGCATACTCATGAGTCATACCTCAGGAAGACCATCTAGGTAGATGGACTTGACCCGATTGAGAGTAATCAACAGACCTCAAACCTATCAGTAGGTTAGGAAAATGTCTACTCTAAGCATGTGAATGCCCTTCTCTCACTCACAACTAGCTGCAGGCTTATCTGCATCCTTCAGTTCTAACTGCTTTCTCACTAATTTCCTGTCAGCTCTGCTCTAGCTCCACCTCTTTCTGTCCCATCCTTCCTGCTGCACCCATTCAGCAAACTCATTTCATCAAAGGCTCCAAATGACTAAACTCATGTGACTCAGGCTTCCATCTGATCCAGGCAGGTCACGTGGGTCTATTAATGAATGGGAAAGATATCCCCATTAAATTACCATTACACTTGCTCAGACAGCAAAGATGCCAAAATTACTACTGTATCCTGGGCCATCAGCAATCATCCTGACTTCTGTCTTGCCACTAGATTCTGATGGCTCTAGAAGAATTAAGCGAAACTGAAGACTTTGTGCAGCCCTGCCTTACTTAAATCCAATTTACATGGAAATCAAGACATTAGCCTAGTGGTGTCACTGGTTCTCTTCAAAAAAGGACAAACAACAATAACAATGTACATGCCTTTCTATATACATATTGTCTTCTTGGTAAAATCAGAAACTTTCATTTCTTCATTAACCCCAGCATCTAGCATATCACCTCCCACATATTACATATAATAAAATCTTGTTGGTTGACTGAATAGATATATGCATCTGCACATATTGATATCATTTGGTATGTGTGTATATATATATATGTATATATATATATACATATACATGTATATACACACACACACACACACACACACACACACAGATATATGCCTGTGTATGCATGGTGGATGTATAGATGTATACACACATGTGTGTGTGTTTGTGTATATGTATGTGTCTGGAAGTACACAGCGATGATGATGATGATTGATGATGACGATGATGTACACACACAAATATCTCCAGATCTTACCAGAACATTCCCAATAAGATGGGAGTTGAAGCGGTGGCCCTTCATTTTGCTTTCATTTAAATAACTTAAGACTTCTGCCCTGCTTTCCACACTTTCCCTCACCTTACCACCCAATAGTAATAATAGCTAGCATTTATGTAGTAATTTAAGGATTGCAGAATCTTTTATATATCTAAGTTAGGATATGCCCATTTTACAGTTAAGGAAACCAAGGCTGAGAAAGGATAAATGACTTACCCAGACTCATACATATAAGTAAGTTATCTGCAAGTATTTGAACTCAGTTCTTCCTGACTGAAGTCCAGCTTTCCATTTACTGCACCTCCCTAGCTGCCTATGAATAATAGGATTTCAAGTAAAAGCTCTGAAACAAAAAAGGTTAAGAAAATTGTAGCCCAAGAAAAGTCAAGTGCACACCAGGAGCCAAACATCCACATATGAGACAGAATAGACACCAGAATTCCCAAGTTAATGTTGTTTCCACCATGTCATGCTGCAATGGGAAAATAGGATTCAGTTTAATCGAATACAATTGATTTTATTATATAAAGTAGTAGCATCTACATTCAATTCTGTATTAACTTGTAACATGGTGGAAAATTTCCACATCACCTAGATTTCTTGTTATCAGACTGCTTTGTGATCAACAACTAAATGCAATTTCTTTTCTATCTGGACATAGGAACCACTCTAAAACCTGCCAGCTATATTTGCTGCTTTTAATATTGCCTGATAAATAAATCCCTTTTCAGCTCCTAATTAATTTTTGCTCTTATCTGAGTCATGATCTTTTTTTTTTAATTCCCTTCTCAGGCGGCAACTTAGTTATTTATAAAAATTGAAGTGAAATGTTTCATCTGATCAAAGGAATCTGACACCTTTTTGAGAAACCTATCACCACCATATTTCTCAGCTCAGATCCTTCATTTTAATTAAATGATTACATTCTAATTATTTGGATCCTATAAGCTTTACATTTTTTAAAGCATTAACAGGTTTTACAAATTAGAGAATTTCATCTACTTCCTTCTAATTATATTAAATGAGCTCAAATTTCCCAATTAAGCAACAGTTTGAAGTCATTTCTTTTCAAGAAGTATTTCTTTTCAAAATATTCAACATATCTTAAATCCTTACATAGCTATTTAAAAATAATATGGGCTATGAATGAACTACAATAATAGATCAACACATTGATTTCCTGCTCTGGGGCTAAAGTTGAACTCAGAGTGTAAGTGTAATTAGGTGGATGTGAATCCAATCTTTTCTTATTCATTTTCCAAATACAGCACACAATGTCAGATTATTGACAATATCTAGCAATGATAAATTAAGACCATAGGGTAGGTATCTTAAAGTGTGCTAGACATTCAAATTCACATACACAGAAAAAAAAAATAGTGATTCATATTCAAGTAAGCGACATGACAACTATTCAGATAATCAGATTTTAGAACTCTAAAGGACCATGGGAGTCACTGAGTCCCACATTCTCATTCTAACAACGAGAAAATTAAAACAGAGAGGCAAACTGAGACCTGTCCCAGTTTAAACAGCCTTAATTGTGGGGTCACTTCATGGCACTCAATTAGTTTTCCTTCTTTCAGGCACTTCTTTTTCCAATTCATCCTTCACATGGCTTCCAAAATACTTCTTCTAAGAGACAGGCCAGATAAATGTCATTTCCCTGATTAAAGTTCATCACTGACTATAGGAAATTCTAAATGCCTTAGCCTAGTACTAAGGCCCCCGCTTTGATCCCCATCTATCTCTCCAAACTGCCCTTCAGAGACTCTATACTTCAGCCAGATTGGACTATCTATTCTCTAACTCAGGAGTGAGTAATCTGCAACCTTGAGGCTATATGTGGCCTTTTAGGTCCTTGGGTGTGGCCTTTGGACAGAGCCCAAACTTTACAGAACAGATCCTTTTATTAAGAGAATTTGTTCTGTGAAGTTTGAATTCAGCCAAAAAGTCACACTTGAGGACCACATGTGGCCTTGAGGCTACAGGTACCCCATCCTTACTCTAATTCAACTCTCTATTTTCTCCTCATTGAATTACACTGGTTGTTCTTCCTGGCAAGAATGTACTCCTCCTCTGAGTTTCATAGAATCATTCAAGACTTAGCTGAGTTCCAACCTCTTTCCTAAAGCCTTCCTGGAAACACCTCTCATCCCTTATTAAGTATTATTAATATTAATTTTAATTAATCTTATTATGAATATTTCTCTCCTGAATTTTTCTAGTACTATACTTATTTTCATACATCTTGGCATACTGCATTGAGAGTAGGACTCAGAATCAAAAAGACTTGAATTCAAGTCCCACATCTGACACATACAATGTGATTGAACAAGTCACCTGATATTTTAGTAATTTAAGGCAATGGGGTCAAACTCAACTAGAAATGGAAGTCTGTAGGCTGCATAATTAACATTATACTGTATTTCTCTTTGCTTTGATAAACATGTCTCAATTACATTTTAATCTGGTTCAGGAAGCACTCTGGAGTTATGTGACACTTTTGCAGTTCAATCACCTCTCTAAAGACAAATTACAGGGTACATACTCACCTACATTGGTTATGGTTTCCTTACCCTGGAGTTCCATACACCAGTTCATTTATAGGTCTGGTCCCTATCCCTATGCAGTATCATAGCACCCACTTCTATTCTGTAACAATTAACCAAGTATCAAATTAATAATGGAATGTGTGAGTGGACAACTGAGGCAACTGGAAGACTGGGCCTAAAGTCAGGGACACTTGAATTCAAATCTGTACTCAGTGTGATCCTGGGCAAGTCATTTTAACTTTGATTGCCTCAACTTCTTCAACTGAAAATTAGGTATAATAATAGCAGTTACCACCCAGGGTTGCTGTGAGAATTAAATGAGATAAAATTTATAAAGTGCTCAGCATAGTTCCTGGCACAGAGTAGGTGCTAAATAAAGACTTATTCTTTTCTTTCCCTTCCCTAAATATAAAGTGATTAATAATAATAAAAAGTATCAAGAAATCTCAAGTCTGATTGAAATATGGAAGTCTCAAGGGGGCAGAGCCAAGCTAGCAGAGTAAAAGCAGGGATTTCCCTGAGGTCTCCCCCAAAGCCCTCAAATACCTGCAAAAAATGACTCTAAACAAATTCTAGAGCTACAGAATCACAAAATGACAGAGAGAAAAAAATCCCCAGTGCAAGACAACCAGGAAAGTAAACAGGAAAAGTCTTTCACATCAGTCAGGGAGCAAAGTGTAGTCCAACATGTGCTGAACCTGCACAGACCAGACAGAGCAGGTCACAGGAGACTGAATCATTGACAGCTGTGGCATTTTCAGGACTTTTGAACCTACAAATGCCAAAAAGGTCAGTGGGAAAACTGAGTCAACAGCTTTCTAAAGGAGATCCAAAAAATATTGAAGAAAAATAACACCTTAAAAAATAGACTAACCCAAATGGCAAAATAAGTCCAAAAAACCAATGAGGAAAAGAATGCTTTAAAAAACAGAATTGGCAAAATGAAAAGGAGGTCCAAAAGCTCACTGAAGAAAATAATTCCTTCAAAATTAGAATGGAGCAAATGGAAGCTAATGACTTTATGAGAAATTCACAAATTATAATACAGAACCAAAAAATGAAAAAATAGAAGACATTATGAAAAATCTCTTTGGAAAAAACCACTGATATGGAAACTAGAAACAAGGGAGATAATTTAAAAATTATTGGAAAACCTGAAATTCAGAATCAAAAAAAGAGCCTAGACATCATGTTTCAAGAAATTATCAAGGAAAAGTTCCCTGATATTCTAGATCAGAAGGGAAAATAGAAATTGTAAGAATCCACTGATCACCTCTGGAAAGAGATACTAAAAGGAATTCTCCCAGGAATATTTCAGCCAAATTCCAGAGTTTCCAGGTCAAGGAGAAAATATTGCGAACAGTAAAAAAGAAACAATTCAAGTACTATGGAAATATAATCAGGATAGCACAAGATCTACAAGCTTCTACATTAAGGGACTTAAGGGCTTGAAATATGGTATTCTGGAGGTCAGAGGAACTATGATTAAAATCAAGAATCACCTACTCAGCAAAACTGAGTATAATCCTTCAGGGGTAAAAAACAGTCATTCAATGAAATAGAGGGCTTTCAAGCATTCTAGATGAAAAGACCAGAGCTGAATAGAAAACTTGACTTTAAAATACAAGAATCAAGAGAAGCTGGGGCAGAGTCAAGATGGCAGAGTAGAAGGACAGACTTGCTTTAGCTCTTCCCCCACATAGCCCATAAAATACCTGTAAAAATGACTCAAAACATATTCTAGAGCAACAGAAGTCACAAAACAAAAGAGTGAAAGATTTCCAGTCCAAGACAGCCTGGAAGGCCAACATCAAAGGTCTATCACACTGGATTCAGATAAGAGCCCAGCCCAGCTTCAGAGCACAGAATCATAGGTAGTAACTGTGGTTCCAAGATTACTCAACTCATGAATGTCAAAGATAGTTTCAAAAGTCAGTGAGAAAGCTCTTTCACCTGGGTGAGAAGGGAGCAGGGTTCAGCCCTAGCCATGGCCCTACAGCAGCATCAGCCATTGTGGCAGCAGCATTCATTTTTGGAGTCCTCTGCCTAAAGATGCTGGGGGAATTGAACAGCAGATCTGAGTCTCAGTTCTTAGTGGTGGTCCTAGGGTGAGGAGGAGCACTGGTGTGGTGGAGCTGGTAGAGGCTCTGGAGAAGGAATCCTACTCACTCAGATCCTGGGAAGAAAAGCTTGTAGTTGCTCCCAGACCAGAGCACAGGGTAGGAAATCTCCCTTGATTGTGCCATCTTGGAGGAAATGAGAACTTACAGGTCCCTAGAGTATACCTCCACTTGACAAAGGACTCAAAAGTCAAGTAACTGGCTGGGAAAATGCCCCAAAATGGGGGGAAAAATAAGACTATAGAATGTTACTTTCTTGGTGAATAGGTATTCTCTCCCATCCTTTCAGATGAGGAAGGACAATTCATACCATCAGAGGAAGATATAAAAGTCAAGACTTCTGCATCCAAAACCTCCAAAAAATATATACAATGATCCCAGGCCATGGAAGAGCTCAAAAAATTTTGAAAATCAAGGAAGAGAGGTAGAGGAAAAATTGAGAAGAGAAATGGAGCAATGCAAGAAAATCATGAAAAACAAGTTGACAGCTTGCTAAGGGAGACCCAAAAAAATCCTGAAGAAAATAACACCTTTAAAAATAGACGTACCCAGATGGCAAAAGAGGTCCAAAAAAACAATGAGGAGAAGAATGCTTTAAAAAGAAGAATTAGCCAAATGGAAAAGGAGGTTCAAAAGCTCACTAAAGAAAACATTTCTTTAAAAATTAGAAAAGAACAGATGAAAGCTAATGATTTTATGAGAAACAAAGAAATTACAAAACAAAATCAAAAGAATGAAGAAATAGAAGACAATGGGAAATATCTTGTTGGAAAAACTGACCTGGAAAATAGATCCAGAAAGACAATTTTAAAATTATGGAACTACATAAAAGTCATGATCAAAAAAAAGAGCCTACACATCATCTTTCATGAAATTATCAAGGAAATCTGCCGTGATATTCTAGAACCAATGGACAAAATAAATATTGAAAGAATCCACCAATCACCTCCTGAGATTCAAAAACAAAAACTCCTAGGAATATTGTAGCCAAATTGCAGAGTTCCCAGGTCAGGGAGAAAATATTGCAAGCAACCAGAAAGAAACAATTTGAGTATTGTGGAAATATGATCAGGATAACACACGATCTAGCAGCTTTTACATTAAGGGTTCAAAGGGCTTGGAACAGGATATTCCAAAAGTCAAAGGAACTAGGATTAAAACCAAGAATCACCTATCCAGCAAAACTGAGCATAATACTTCAGTGGGGGAAATGGTCATTCAATGAAATAGAGGACTATTCAAGCATTCTTGAGGAAAAGATCAGAGCTGAATAGAAAATTTGACTTTCAAACACAAGAATCAAGAAAAGCATGGAAAGGTAAACAGGAAAGAGAAATCATAAAGGACATACTAAAGTTGAACTGTTTACATTCCTACGTGGAAAGATAATATTTGTAGCTCTTGATACTTTTCTCAGTATTTGGGTAGCTGGAGGGATTACATACATATAGACATAGGGCACAGTGAGTTGAATAGGAAGGGACAATATCTAAAAAAAATAAAATTAAGAGTGGGAGGAATTTATTGGGAGAAGAAAGGTAAAAATGGAATGGGGTAAATTATCTCTCACAAAAGAGGCAAGAAATAACTTGTTCAATGGAGAGTAAAAGTGGGGAGGTCAGAGGGAAACAGTGAAGCTTATTCTCATCATGTTGGGCTTAAGGAGGGAATAACATGCACACTCAATTTGGTATGAAAATCTATCTTACACTCCAGGAAAGTAGGGGAGAAGAGGATAAGTCGGGTATGGGAGGGATGATAGAAGGGGGTGCAAATAGGAGGAGAGAGTAATTAAAAGTAAACACTTTTGGGGAGGGACAAGGTCAAAAGAGATAATAGAATAAATGGGGGCCAGAATAGGATGGAGGGAAATATAATCTTTCACATGATTATTATGGAGGTTTTTTGCATAGCTATCGAATTGCTTGCTTTCTCAAGGGTAGGTGGAGTGGGAAGAAGGAAGAGAATAAGGAACTCAAAGTTTTAAAAACAAATGCTAAAAAATTGTTTTTACATGTAAATGGGAAATCAGATAGAGAGGTAATGAGGTCTAGAAATCTATCTTGCCTTTCAACAAAGTAAAGGGGAAGGGGATAAGGAGGGGGATGATAAAAGGGATGACAACTGGGAGAAGGGGTAATCAGAATGCATGCCATCTCAGGGCAGAAGAGGGAAAAGATGGAGAAAAAATTTGGAACTCAAAATCTTATGGAAATGAATACTGAAAACTAAAAATAAATAAGCAAATTTAAATCTTTAAAAAGTCTGAAAAAATTCTGAATTTCTAAAAAGGTAAACCACATAAAATAAGAAACATTTTATTTGAATATTTAATTAAAATCAAAATCAGAGTCATATTATTTCTCTTTGAAATTCTCATATCCTTTGGACACATAAAATGTTTTTATGAATATGCCCTTGCAACTCTTCTTAACGTCATACAAGACCAGAAAGTACTGTAATATACTTCACCTACGTATTTCATTTTCCCCACTCCTATTTCCTTTTAAAACTTCACAATAATTATAAAGACTAGCAAAGGAAAGAGTTATTTTAAGTAAAATGCACAACACATTCATTTAAAAGTCTTATTGGTGTCTCAGAAAAACGCAAGTGACATAAATAGCATGTGATGTGAAAGTTGTCGTAGTAAAAAAAGAAAAAAGTGTCATTAGACCTATTTAGTTGGTTTCTAAATATCATAGTAATACAATACCCATACTCACATCTAGTAGGAAAAATCTTTCAGGATACATTACTGTTGTGAAGAATTCTCTTAAACAACAACAACAAACCTCTTAATGCAACAATTCAGATTCATTCAGATCTTATAATATGAAAACTTACAAACAAGTTCCCTATCTAGGTCAGCTTTCAAAGAGGAGCAAAGAAAATTGGAAGGTCGTCTGCTGAACTGGTAAAGAATTGTGTTCTCTCCAACTTAAGAAACTGCGTCAGCTTCAGATGATTTGATATTGAGATATTGAGAGAATTATCCCTATACTTTTTAATTCCATTCAGAAGTACCTACGTGGTCTGTCTCTAATATAAAATGTCAGTCTAGTCCATTATGAACATTTGCAAAGCAATAGTTTTATGACGCAGTGCTGTATATTCAATTCAATTTAACAAGCATTTTATTAATTACCTACTACATGGCAGACTAATCCTCTTTTATCAATGTACTTACATGTATTTATTAAACACATACAATATACTAGGGGCAAGAGATACAACATGATTAAATCTTGGACCTTAAGAGCTTACATTCTACCATGAGAATGCATTACAAGAATCTGGGTGGTTCAGTGGACAGAGCCTAAAGTCAGAAAGACCTGAGTTCAAATCTAGTCTCAGATACTAGCTGTTGACCGTGAGCAAGTCACTTAACTTTATTTGCCTCAGTTTCCCCATGTGTAAAATGAGGTAGAGATGGAAACATCAAACCACTCTAGAATCTTGGCCAAGAAAATCCTAAATGGGGTCACAAAGAGTCAGACATGACTGAAACAACTGAACAACCACAACAAATAGGGATAGGTTATGTACACAGAGAAGTACATGCAAAATATATGTAATTATAATCTCAGGAAGGAGGAGAATACAAACAATTGTGAGAATCAGGAAAGCTTTCTTATAAGAGGTAGTAGTGTTTGACTTGAGCTTGAAGGGAGCTATGAGTTCCAAAAAACTGGAGATGAGGAAGAATAGGATTCTACAAAGGAAAATAAGTTAATGGAGGTGAAAACATGGAATGTCATGTATAGGGAGAAGCTAGTAAGTCCAGTTTGACTGGATCTTGGAGCATGTAAGGGGGAACTGATAAATAATTAGCCTGGAAAGATGAATTAGGGTCAAACCATGAAAGGCATTAAATGTCAAACAGAGCAGTTTGGATTTGATTTCATCCTAGAGACAATAAAAGTCACTAATATTTTGGAGGATGAATTGGAGGAGAGGTTGGCTAAAGGGAGACCACTTCCTAGATTCTCAATATATATCCCAGTTAAGAAACAATATGATCTTAACTTAGGGGGTTGTGAATGAGTGGAGAGACGAGAATGAAAAGGAGGAATGCTGTGGAAAGAATGCCAAAGAACCTAGATTTGAAACCAAACTCTATCTTAGTTTGAGTTTCCTCATCTGTAAAATGAGAAGAATGAGGAGGCTATGTTAGATGACTTCTTCTAGCTCTAAATTTATAATCCTATAATATCTTCTGTCACCCACTCCATAGTGTATTACCTGGACAAAATGCCCACACTGCAGCTGGACTTCTTGGAATAATAAAAGCTGGCTTTATTACCATGATTTAAAGTTGGTAAAAATGAAAATGCATTACATCCATTAACTCATTCGGGCTTCCTAAGAATCCTACAAAGTAAATGGCATAGATATTCCCCAGATAAGAAAGAGAGATTGAGAGTTTAAGAGCCTTGGCCATGGTCCATTCAATAAGTGCTAGTCTTTTCGACTCCAAGCCCATTGCCCTATCTACTCGGACATGTTGCCTGTTTGGGCAAATTCACATGTTGCCAGACTATCAGGCATTTTCAGGAAACCCACAGAGCAATCAGCAAATTCCCAATTACTCTCTATGCTAGTATCTAGCCCTGCTCTGTAGTCCCAAGGATCTTTTCTAATTTACCATTATAAGCTTCAAAACTTTCATGATAATGAAGGAGTCTATCCCTCAGGAATAGGGGGTGGCAAGAGCAAACATAATTAATAATAATACTTTAATGCTTTTTTAATGGTATTCAGAGTTACTCTTGGTATGTAAGGACTTTAACCCAATTAATTTAAAACTTGAATGCTCTGAGGCATAAATTTGAACTTTTCTTTGGTCAAAGTAAGAAGTGATAAAAAAAAAAGTGACTCCCTGAAACAGAGAAAATTCTCATATTTCATGGCCTGTTCCAAGTCCTGAGATTTGTGGGACTTGACAGAGTCAGAACCTGTGTATATCTTCAGTCTCTAGGAAGGAATCTAGGAAAGGTATTGAAGCAGTAAACTGGAGATGAGTCTTATTAAATAGCACTGCCCCCTGTAGGTCTGGGCTACTAATACAATAGGTGGTAAAGGAATTGTGGATAACAGAATGATTAACTACACATCTTGAGGAAATTATACAAATTGGTGAGTAGATGAACAGGAGGAGGTTCACAGAAAGAAAGGGAGCTAGTAAATTAGTGCAGTGGAAAGAATTTTGGATTTGGAGGAAAAAGAGCTTGGGTTTAAATGTCAGTTCTCTCAGTTTTTTGCATAGTGCTTGGCACACAGTAGGTGCTTAGGGCAGAGCCAAGACCGCAGAATAGAAAGACTCACACATGCTAGCTCCAAAACCCACAGCCCATAATTATCTACAAAAAGAACTCCCAACAAATTCTGGAACAGTAGAAGCCATGCAGCAATGGGGAGAAGGAGATTTCCGTTCCAGAGAGCCCTGAAAAACCAACCCCACGGGAGCAGAGCCAGGGCAGGGATGGGCATGGAGAGGAACAGATCCAGCAGATCCAAGCAGGCTTCAGGGGCCGTGAAGGTCCCTCCACCCACAGATGCACAGGTCAGTGAGAAAGATGTCTAGATGGGCTGAGAGGGGAGCGGGGTGTCTCCAGGACTTGGGGCCCCTCGGGAGGCAGCAGCAGAGGCAGCAGGTGGCCAGAGGCTCCCAGAGCAGGCAGGAGCTCAGCAGCAGCTCCATTACAAAAGGTCTCTGCATAAACCCCCTGAGGGAACTGAGCCTGGGAGGTGGCTCTGCCCCCACCTGAGCACCAGAAATTAAGCTTCCATTGAATAGCAGTAAGGACTGCTGCTGAAAGCTCTGAGGCTGGGGAGCGGCATTTGAATCTCAGATCCCAAGCACTAGCTGGGTGGATCTAGGCAGGGGTGGAGAAGATTCTCAGAAGTCAAGTAACTGGCTGGGAAAATGCCCAGAAAAGGGGAAAAAATAAGACCATAGAAGGTTATTTTCTTGGGGAACTGATGATTCAGCCCGTCCTCTCTGACAAGGAAGAACAATGCTTACCATCAGGGAAAGACATAGGAGTCAAGGCCTCTGTATCCCAAACATCTGAAATAGATATCTAATAGGCTCAGACCATGGAAGACCTCAAAAAGGATTTTGAAAATCAAGTTAGACAGGTGGAGGAAAAACTGGGAAGAAAATGAGAGAGATGCAAGAAAAGCATGAAAAATGGGTCAATACCTTGCTAAGGGAGACCCAAAATAATGCTGAAGAAAATAACACCTTGAAAAATAGGCTAACTCAATTGGCAAAAGAGGTTCAAAAAGCCAATGAGGAATGCTTTCAAAAGCAGAATTAGTCAAGTGGAAAAAGAGG
>CM053773.1:56156272-56227459 GCA_028658325.1 Potorous gilbertii
AAGGTATTGACCCGTTTTTCATGCTTTTCTTGCATCTCTCTCATTTCTTTTCCCAGTTTTTCCTCCACCTGTCTGACTTGATTTTCAAAATCCTTTTTGAGCTCCTCCATGGCTCGAGCCCATGGGGTATCTATTTCAGATATTTGGGATACAGAGGCTTTGACTCCTATGTCTTTACCTGATGGTAAGCAGACCTCTTCATCGTCAGAGACGAATGGCGGAATTATCTTCTCAAGAAAATAACCATCTATGGTCTTATTTTTTTTCCCTTTTCTGGGCATTTTCCCAGCCAGTTACTTGACTTTTGAGAGTCTTCTCCACCCCCCTGGCTTAGATCCTCCGAGCTAGTGCTTGGGGTTTGCGATTCAAATGCTGCTCCCCAGCCTCAGGGTTTTGGCCGCAGGCCTGACTGCTCTTCAATGGGAGCTTATCTGCTGTTTCTCAGGTGGGGGCAGGGCCGCCTCTCAGGCTCAGTTCCCTCAGGGGGTTTATACCGAGAACTTTTGTAACAGAGCTGTGGTGGAGCTCCAGCCTGCTCTGCCCGTAGCTGCCTCTGCCGTGGCCACCGCCTCCCAGGGGGTCCGAGTCCCGGAGATACCCCGCTCCCCTCTCAGCCCATCTCTCACTGACCTGTGCGTCTGTGGGTGGGGGGACCTTTGCAGCTGCCAGAGATTCAGGTCCCTGACACCTGCTGGGCTCTGCTCGTTCCTCTCAGTGCCACATGGCCGGGGCGGGGGAGGGGAGCGTTGCCCGGGCAGGGCTGCGCTCCTGTCCGGGGTACCTTTGCGGTCAGTTTTTCAGGGCTCTCTGCAACGGAAATCTCCTTCACTGTGTTTCTGCGTGGCTTCCACTGTTCCAGAATTTGTCAGGAGTTCCTTTTGCAGGAAATCTATGGGCTGTGGGTTCGGACCTAGCGTAGGTGAGTCTTTCTACTCTGCCATCTTGGCTCCGCCCCCGAACTTTACTATCTTTAATTTAAAAGGAATATTATAAATATTCTTTATAATCTAAATTTATTTTGGATATGTTTTATGTGCAAAAGAAATTGTGTCAGATGCTCAAGGAAATCCAGAGGAGAAGAGGGAAGAGATGCCCCTGTCCTCAAAGAATTTATAAACTATTAAGAGAGGAGAGAATAGCAGGAAACCTATCATATTAAAATATGATAGATTAGAATTCTAAGAAAATATACTAACAATCAATTAGTGAATCAATAGCATTGATTAAACACCTACTCTGTGCCAGGCATACAAAGAAAAACAAAAATAGTCCTTGGTCTTAAGGAATTTACATTCTGTTGTTGAAGACAAGATTTATATAAATTGATAAATAATATTTATATATGTTTGTAAGTATATACCTATGTATATGTACACATATATTAAACAACATATCCATAAATATGTAGAAGACTAGATAGATAGATAAATATACATGTAAATAATTTGCAAGAGATACAGCTACAAAGGATTAAGGGAGACTTCATGTAGAAGTATGACCTAAGATCACAATGTGTCTGGTAATAAGGTGGAATTAGTCATCTAAAATGGCCCCTGATTATTCTTTCAGAAATACATATCTTGCATTTGTAAGACAAGTTGGGGGTGGTGATTTGTGGAGTTAGAATTTTTTTTTATAATGAAACTCCCTCTACTTATATAGATGGCCAACTTCTCTGTAACTCACAGACTTTGAGAATGGCCTGGGGCATTGAAAAATTATCCTTGGCCTTATCCATGGTCATAGGGTCAAAAGATCATACATTTCAAATTGCAAGGTACCTCCAAAGCTATATAGTCTAGCCCTCATTTTACAACTGAGGAAACTAAGGCCAAGAGAGGGTATGTGACTTTCACACAGCTAGTAAATATCAAAGGTAGAACTCAAACCCCAGGTCTTTCCAGTGCTTTTCCTCTATTCATTCTATAACTCAGCCTCTCTCCTAAACAGATAAATAACTAATGTCAGTTTTACTCTTAGCTTGCTAATGTTACTTATGGATCTAAGAAACAATGATATTATCATCAAGTATATTTGTTTAATTTTTTAACTGACTCTTACCTTTACTATAAACTCTGTTTCTGTTTACTGAGGCAGGGGGAGGGTTGGATCAGGGTTTCATCAGCTGATGTAAGAGTAAGCTCTAGTAGTAAGTAATAGAAAATCTAATACTGGTCTTAACAGAGTTATTCATGGGGCAGTGACTGGTCTTGTACGGAAATGAGGATGCTTAGAGGCCAAATCCACATTCAGAGGATCTCTCCTTTATCTAAGTAACTATAGAAAGAAACCTGAGTCAAACTCAGACACATACACTTTTAGATAGCTCTAGTAGCAGTCAATAACACCCTCCCACAGAACAATTATAATTAGGTTTGCATCTCAAAATCACTTTACAAACATTAACTAATTAACAGTAGTCATCAGACCTGCAAATAACAATAGGCAATTATAGCAAAAGCACAGGCGCACAAAATCCCAGACTAAGAGTTTTATCCAGTCTTGTGCCAAAAACCTAATTGCAATAAACAGTACAGTCAAAACCATTTTATGGGACAACTGTAGCTCAAGACATTAAAAACCTTTAAAAGAACAAAAGACACACGCACTAATGGTATGTTCCGAAGACATTATTTCTATGAACTTGTTTTCATTTGTCTAATAATAATGGCCTTTAAATTTGATTTGAATCAATAAACATTTATCAAGCACCTAATATATTTAAGGCTCTATGCTTAGGAAGAGAAAGGTAAAAATATGTAACTTGGGCTTCAATGAGTTTAAAATTTGATAGAAGAGAATAAGACATATAGAGAAACACATATTGTAATAGAAAACAGCATTAAATTTGGAATCAGAATATATGACTTGGAGTCTTAACTCTGAAATTTACAAGATGATCATGAATTCATCTCTAAAATGGGGATTTTAATATTTATATTACCAGTAGTATTACTGTAAGGAAATTGATCTATAAAGCATCATAGAATATGATATGGACAAAGAAGACCATACAACATGTTCTAAAACATAGAAGTCCTTTTAAGTCAGAGGAACTAGGGAAGGGTTTTTGGAGGAGATAGAACCTGATTTAGAAGTGGAAGGAAAATTTCAATCAGCAGGGATGTAGAAGAAAATTCAAGTCATGGGGCATGGCCTACATAAATACATGGAGGCAGGAAAGGATCAAGTGAGACTGGGGATCAAGTGGTATTAGAATACCAAGTATAGGAACTAGATGAACATGAAATAAGAATGCAAAGGTTGGTTGAAGCTAGACTGTGGAAGGTCTAAAGTACCAAACTGAGAAATCTATATTTTTATTATTAAGTAATAAGGAGCCACTGAACAGTTTTGAGCAGGGTAGTGACATGGTCATACATTAAATTTACTTTGTAGCTGTCTGGAAGATGAATGGATCGATGAGGTAATAAGGCAAGGAAATAAATTAGGAGGCTGTTATAATAGTCCAGCATAGGTAGTTACATTCTGAGCAGACATTAAAAAATAGATGCAGAAAATAATGTCAAGATTAGAATGGACAGGATTCAATCATTGACTGGGAGTGAAGGAAATGAACAAAGACGAAAAGATGAATCTGAACTTTTTAGCCTGCATAAAGGAAAGGAATACACTGTCAATGGGAATGGTGAAGTTAGGAGGATGAAAAAAAAATTTTTGGCAGTGGGGAGGGAGAATGACTTTTTCTGCTATGAACATATTAAGTTTAAAATGTCATCCAAATGTCTTGGTATTTAGGAAGCAGTTCTAGACTAGATCTCAAAGCAGAAACTAGCACTTAACATAGATAGATAGATAAATGGATGGATGAATAGATGGACAGATGGATGGATGGAAGGATGGATGGATGGAAAGAGGGCAGGGGAGGGAAGGAGAGAGAGAGGGAGGGAGAGAGAAAGAGAGAGCGAGATCTGGCAGTCATCTGCATAGAGATGAGAATTGAAGTCATGAGAGCATGAGTTCACTGGGAAAAAGATGTAGATAAAGAAGAGAAGTATGCCAGAGAGACTTGGGCATCAACTTCTCTTAGTGGGTAGGCAAAAGATGCTGAACCAACTAAATAGTCTGAGAAACAGGGGTTAGAGATGTAGAAAGAGGACCCAGAAAGGGCTGTTTCCTGGAAGTCAGGGAAAGAAAGTGGGTCCAGAAGGAAGGAGGCATTCAGCAAGTGCCACATGCTTCTGAAAGATCAAGAACGATGAGGATGGAGAAGAAGCCATTGGATTTGGCAAATAAGTTATTGATAACTTTGAAGTGAGAAATATCTATAGAATGGTGGGAGACAAGAGATTGCAAAGCTTGAGAAATAAATGACTAGTGAGGAAGTAGAGTAGCCAATCTATCTACTCTTGGTATAAGTTTAGCAACAAAAGGGAGGAGAAATACAGGGTGGTAACTTAAAAGTTTAGTGAAGATCAAAGGAGTAGAGATTCTAATGTATTTGTATTTCAAAGGGAAGAAAACAGTAGAGGAGAGCTTAAAGGGAAAAACCAAGGAATGACTGCTACAGCAAGGGTCTAGAGCAGAAAGGATAGGGTGGGAGCAACTGAGGAGGCATTCTTAGCAAAGGAACACTTCATCCTCCAAAACCACAGGGAAAGAGGAAAAGGAGCAGGCAAAAGCATAAAAAGGACCTGAGCTATACTTCGCATCATCATCATAACAGCTAACATTTATATAATGCTTACCATGTGCCAAGCTAAATGCTTTCCTAACAATAACTCTGAAAGGTAGGTGCTCTGTTATTGTCCCCATTGTACAGATGAGGGAACCCAGAAAAACAGGTGAAGTGACCAACATCCTCTCTATTCAAAGCAGCGTGGCAGCATCTGCAAAAGTCATATTCTGTGCCATTAAAAATATTGTCTCCTTGGGTTAGTTAATGTAATATAGTAATTGCTATTTTTAGTGCTAATTTTTAATGAGGCAAGTTAAAACAATAGGTTAAATGGGCAAAGATAATGGCAATTTTCTTCAAGAGTTCCAAATGAAATGAGGCCAACTGACAACACAGAAATCAAACATAGTAGCTGAGAAAGAAAGTTCATTTTTAAAATGGCCTGGTATCTTTTTATTATTTCTTCTTTTGGTTTCAAGAACACTGAGAGAGACCTCATTCTAAGAACAAAACATATGAAGTAAGAGGAAGACTCTTGTCTAGCTCCTTCTCCTTCAGAACCAGGGCAGACTCTTCAAATAGGGTTAGGTCTTGGAGTCAGAGAATCTGAGGGTAAATCACAACTCGTCACTATTTACATAACTTCAGGCACGTCACTTAATGTCTCCAGGCCTCAGTTTTCCCAGTGAAATAAAGGGTTGAATCTTTGAGGTGCTTTCTAGTTTAAGTTCTATAATGTTATGATCTATTCAGTCTGTCTGTAGTTCTTAAAAGCAGTATACGTGATGTAGTGAATAGGCTCCTAAGCATGAAGTCAGGAAGATTTGAGTTCAAAAGTGACCTCAGATACTAATTAGCTGTGTGATACTGGGCAAGTCAATTAACCTCTGCCTGCCTCAGTTTCCTAAATTGTAAAATGGGGGGTTATAATAACATTACCCTCATAAAGTTATGAGGATCAAATGAAATCTTTGTAAAACAGCTGACAAATAGTGTTTTTGTTCATTCATTTTTGTTCATAAGGTCCAACTCTTCATGACCTTGTTTGGGGTTTTTTCGACAAAGATAGTGGGGTGATTTTCCATGCCCTTCTCTAGCTTATTTTACAAATGAGGAACTGAGGTAAGCTGGGTTAAGTGACATGCCCAGGATCACATATCCAGTATATGTCTGAGGCTAGATTTGAACTCAGGAAGACTCTAGGTTTAGCACTCTATCTATTATACCATCTTGATGCCCTGGCAAATAAGAGATGCTTAACAAATCCATGTTCCTCCCTACCCCCTTACTTTAAACATGCCTGTTATGGGGAAATGAGCATAGCTATAATTGTGGCTCATGAATTTCCTGATTTCCTTAAACATTCATATTACAAGATGAATTCCATATCACCCAAACTTAGTCAATGCAGAAATGTGGATCAGAAACAAAATTTGTTTTTATTACCAGCTGCTCTCTCTTCTGCGCCCTGATTATGGAGCACCCTTCTTATGACTGTACTTGACAGATCTACCAATTGTATATGAAGTAGCGAGACTCAATCCTCTGCTGGGTTGGGCTGATATCTGTTTTGTGCCCAGTCTAGTATTCCTGAGATGACTATGAGGCTAGTTCTCTCATCACATCAGAAGCAGAGAGATTCTTGTCTTCTACATAAATATATATAATTAGATAGTCCTTATAAGTTATTAGGACTGGTTTGGTATCAGAGGATGAAAAGTAAATCTTGTCTATGCATAGTTCTGACAATGAGGCAGCTAGGTGAGGCAGTAGATTAAATAAATAAGTTAATTGATTATATAAATAAATATATAAGTATAAAGAAATAAATATAAATTAATACATTTCTGGAGCAAGGAAAACCTGAGTTTGAATCCCACCTCACACACTTACAAGCTATGTGACCTGTCAACCCAATCAGAACTGGTCACTAACATGTAATGGCCAGAACCAAAGACAGTGTGTGTGGACATGCAGGGATTCCTGGGTTCTGTGAGAAAAGTCCTTAAGTTGATTGTCTTAAGCCTTAAGGGTCATTGAGCCTTGTGATTTTTTCAGTGGGGTACCGAATCAGAGTGGGCATGGTGGGAACAGGAGTTCAGTTAATTCCTGATCTAGTTTACTTGGCTGTTAGAAGAAACAAGGATTGTGAGCGTGTCAAGAGATGTGATAGATGGCTTTAGGTTGAAGCAGGTTGGTATAATGTTAAGGGAATTTAAAGATCTCTGCCCCTAAATAGGCCCATGTGGTCTGCTTTGAGCTTTCTCCCAGCCCACAGACTGGGTCACATGGATCCCACGGTGGAAGGAGCTTGGGGAACAGATGGTGCAGAAAGAATAGAGCTGAAAGAGAAAGTGAGGCAGAGCTGAGGCAGAGCAGCTAGTATGAGGGAGGGAGGAAGGGAGGAATTTTGCCTAGGGAGCATGTTTATGGCGAGGTCTAATGGAGGGAAGGCTTGGGGATGTCAGCACTCCCTGGATTGGTGATGTGTATAAACTTCTTTGTTACCATAATGGAATTGGCCTTCTGGTATCTGAAAAAATATTTTGGTTTTGTCTTTGAGGAACAGAGTTTATATTTTGTGAATTTACCCTGGGAATGTGCATGCATATTCATATATTCTGTGAGCATCTCATTGGTGTTACAGTTGGCTCTCAGATCCCTGAGAAATAGCAGGCATAAATCCCTCAGTGAACACGTGGTTCAGGTCCAAGCAATATACTCTGACAGCGGATGAGACCATTCAGAGTGCAAAGGATTGTTGTTATGCCATCAAGGTATAGCCTGCTGGTTAGGCCTTAGCTCTAAAAAACAATGTCTCCAAATATCTCGACAGATGTTAGTCAAGTCACTTGACCTCTATTTACCTCAGTTTCCTCATCTGTCAAAATGGGAATAATAATAGTACCTATTTCTCAGGGCTGTTGGGAGGATCTAATAAAGTAATTTTGCACCTGGCAAGTAGTCAGTGCTATGTAAATGTTCATTGTTATGTATCCTTCGGACGGTTTGTAATTGGCTATGGGAGGTTGGGAGAAGGGTTGAATGCTAGACCAGGATTCCTGGAATAGCTTCAGAGCTGCCCAGTTGCTATAGGGGCAAGACAAACAGCACAATGACTGTCATCGGATCTGAAATCAAACAGCAAGGGCTCATTGAGGCCAAGGGCAAGGCACCAAAACCTACAGTCACTTCAGACTAGAGGATCCAAATCTCTTATCAAGAGCTCAGATAGGGAGAATTGGGTGAGAATAGTGGAGCCATCTATTTTCAGAATGGGTGGCATGCAGTAATATAAAACAAATGAGGCCAGAGTAGAACATGAGGTCCAAGATAACCTAACAATAGGCTTCCAATCAACAAGTATTTATTAAGTACTAAGTATCGGGAAGGTGTTGAGAATAGGAAATCAAACTAAAATAATCCCTGTCCTCAAGGGCCTTACATTCTGTGAGATGAAACGCTATGTAAACACAAAAGTGTGTATACTAAAATATTTTAAATGTGTCAATAAGAGTTCTGCTGTCTCATGAAAAGTACAGAGGGGACAGGTCTGTCCTGGAGAAGGCTAGCGTTCTTGGCTTTTGAGGGAGACTCTCCGAAGTTGGATTTAGAAGAGAGGAAATCAGGCATAACATCTATCCATGAAGTTTGTTTCAACAAGAAAAAACCATAGTGTTGAGAATAATATGCTAGACTTGGAGTCAAGATAGCCTAGATTCAAATTCTACCTCAGGTTGTTAATTATGTGGGACATTAGACAATCCACTTAACTTTTCTTAGTTTCAATTGCTTTTCTATTGAATTTGGGGGTTGGATTCCATCTCTAGGTCAAGAGCCCCATGGTCCTATACTTTCCCCAAAGATGGCCTGGGAGAATAGCCAAGGGTGATCAAAATCTAGTGGTATCAGTGAATTTGAGACAAGATGCCACAGAATGCATGCTAGATTAATGAAAGTTGGGTTCTAAATGTCTCATTCCTCTTGTAAAATCAAGCCCCCTAACACATCCCTGATGATCTACTATCATAGGTTTTTTGATCTGCTTTTTGAAAAGGAAAGGCAATTTTTGAGGGGTCAACAATCATTTTAATCAAGTGCATTTATCATTTATTTAGTTCAGGGGAAAAAGTAAGAACCCTGAACTTCAGAGAAAATACAAAGAAATAAAGACCAACAGACAGGGCTTCCAGTTGCCTGACCATAAGCAATATATGCATCATAGAACAACAGACAGATCCAACTGTCTGACCATTACATACATAGATGGTTAACTAAGAGAGAAGCACCAACATCTGGGTTTTCAAAGGGGAGGGGGCTTCTTAGTGGCTGCCCACAGTCTTGTCTGGCCAAACAAACATTTCCAACGAGTAAGCCCCAAAATAAAACCTCAACTCAGAGTTTCCATGCTTTTCAGAGCCAGAGGACATCACAACCCTTGAGAACCAGTGCCTCATTAACAAAAGGTGTGGGCCTCCCTACAAATCTCCCCTAATCAAACTCCCCTTAATGGGCAGGTCCATTAATGAGTGGGAAAGATCTTTCATCTCATTATTATTACACATCCTTGAGGCATCCAAACTACAGCTTTTACTTGGGGCTCTAACACTGACAGAAGATGACAGAATATGAAATAATTAATGAAACTAAACACCAATAAAGGAACAAGGGGCCACATCAGTAGAAAATAAGATGTCCTTGATTATTCTAAAAGAGCAAGGGCAGTTACCTTCAAAACAGCAATTATTTTCTTCCATGAAATTTACTTTATGACTTGTAGATTAAAATAAATAGCATGTAAAGAGAAAAAAATTGTTGCTTTGGTAAAACATTCACAGAGTTTCAGGGAGCCTTATTTAAATATGCTCTAAGACATCCATGACATTATTTCCTAACCACTTCTGAAAAGTATACTTCTTAAACTACACTACTCATTTTCTCATTTAACAGGATGAGTGAGAATGCGAGGAAGGGGGTTACATATGGATGTGCGAGTTTATTAAGTGGCCATATTTTATGCTATTGGGACTGTGGGACTGACTTTGAAAATAGCCAACTCCCACACCAGAACAAAATGATCCTCTATAGCCAGGATGCAGAGACACTGGTAGAATAATGCTGAAAACAATAATGAGGGCCCACTATGAAGATCAATCTATGTCCATAATCATGTGCAGACTGTCGTCAGTTGTTTCCTACAGGCTGGGTAAGAACCCCTTTTCTCTTCTTAGTGTGCTGGCTAAAATAGCATAGACTATGGGGAACATAAACTGAGAGTTAAAAGGAAGCTTAGAGGCCTTCTAGTGTAACAGAGTGCTAGGCCTGGAATCAAGAAGACATGAATTTTTGGATACTTACTGGCTGTGTGACCTTGGGTAAGTCTGAGTCAGTTTCTTTATCTGTAAAAGGAGTTGGAAGAAAAAATGGCAAATCACTCCATTATCTCTGCCAAGAAAACCCCAAAAGACTCATGATGGAAAATGCCATCCACATCCAGAGAAAGAAATATGGAATTTGAATGCAGATTGAAGCATTCTATTTGCTTTCTTTTTTTGTTTTGTTATGTTTTTTCTTCTCATGATTCTTCCCATTCTAATTCTTCAGTACAACATGACTAATGTGAAAATATGTTTAATAAGAATGTATATGTAGAGCCTATATCAGATTGCACACTGTCTTGGGAAGGGGACAGAGGATGGAGGTGGAGAAAATTTAAAATTTATGGAAGTAAATCTTGAAAACTAAAAATAAATTTATTTTTTAAAAAAACACAAATGTTGTCACAAAGAGTTGGATACACCTAAAAAATGACAAAACAACAATAAAGTGACAGATATAGGCTCTGAACCCAAGTCCTCTGACTCCAAATTCAGTGCTCCATCTACTTTACCATGATATTTCTCTGTGTTATTGAAGAGAATGCTGGGAAATTAGAGCAACAATGGAGAAACAGTACTCCTGAAAATTGCCTTATCACACAATATGTCATTTGTGTGAACAGGACTAATCAAACTCACATCCCTAATTTTAAGCATGTAAGAAAGCATCAGAGGTCCTGATGTGGTCCTGCTTGCTGCTCTAAATATCATGGGGGAAACAGGGTCAACATTCCATTAGAGACATCGCTAGCTACTCCAATGTAATTTATTTGCTCATATGATTTCACATTTACTAGCAGACTTTTCTTTAACCAAATAAAATAACTCCAATAAAACTTCTTTAAAATCTTACCTGAGATCCTTTTCTTCTAATAGCTAACACTGTTTCTGAATAATAACTGTCATGGGGATTAGAAAACAATTTTATTGCAGTTCAGCTGGGTTCTGAGCAAGAAGTGGTGAGTGTTCAGTGGGGAGACATTGAAGCAAAGCAGACTTTCCCTGGATGCAAAGAAAAATTTATTAACAAGAGTTATGAAAGAGTGGAATGGGTTGCTCCTAGAAAACAGTAAGTTCTAGAAGTCATAGGTCAAAACTTAGCCATGTGTCAGGATGAATGAATGAAGAAGTGAAACACTTATTGAAGTACTTACTTTGTGCAGAGCACTTGCTAAGTACAAGTAACACAAATAAAAAAGTAAAACTGTCTCTACTCTGAAGTATCTCACATTGTAATAGGGAAGACAGAGGTTTCCACAGCAAATCAGATGGAAAGGTCCCATCCTTAGGGTACAGTAACAAAGCAGATGGCAATGCCCTGTCTCTGGTATCATTTACACTGATAAAACATTTGTCAGTTCCTGATGCTGTCTTTGACAGTACCAAAGATTTTAATGACAGGAACTTACTTTATTGACTTTCAGATCATTTGGCTCTAACACCTACTGGCTTAGTTGCCTGGCTTCCTATCCAAAGGTCCTGCTTTCCCAGGATGATATCTGAGGACACCAGGCCAGAAGCATTAAAATTCCCTGGGCTGTTGAGTTTAGGGTCCTTGACTGTCTTCATCAGAATCTAAGAGCAGCTACTGGTCAAAGTGGTGGGGTCAGCAGCCTGACTTGCCTAGCACATTCTTCCTCCCATCTCTTAGGTTGTTGTAGGTGTGATAGAAGGGATTTTTACTCAGGTATGTTAGATTGAAAGTGAGCATGATATGATAATAGATATAGAGATAGCCTCTAAATCAAGAAAACCTTGTTCTAAGGTGTACCTCTGACACACTGGCTTTGTGACCCTGGGCAAGTCACTTAACCTGTCAGTACTCTAGGAAAATCTCTTAAGTTGTAGAGATGGTTCTGTATATATGTATGTGTGCATGGAGAGAGTTTCCTTACCTAGGAGCTGCCTATACCAATGAATTTATCAGTACTCTCTATTCCTCTCCTGTGTATTGGTCTTCTTATTTAAAGGTTAATGGTATTCCACTTAACTGAAAACAAATGAAACATTTGATTAGATATAGAAAAGTGAGAAGAGAGATCTCAATAGTGACATCTGCCTTATGGTGTTACCCTCTAGGTATTGCTTTGGGCTTATTCTCTAGGAAACTGAACATCAGGGCTTGGCCCAAGAATCCTCAACTGAGACAAACTTTTGGGTTCCTCCTTTCAGTTTAAAAGTGAGATATTTTTCATGAGGATTTTAAAATTCTGAAAAACAGCTTAAGAAGCTCTTCCTCTCTGTCTCTCTATTGCTCTTCATATATATATATAGATAGATAGATAGATATAGATATAGATATATATAGATAGATATGTAGGTATATGTATATACACATGTATATATATGAATTTATGCAGGTATAAATGTGTGTACTTCTATATATTTGTATATATATAGTGTATATATGTATATATGCATATATATACACATACATGTATACAGATATACATACATGTATACATTTTGTTATACTTTATACATAATATATAATATTTTACTTTTATTTGTTGAAAGTTTATCCTATTATTAATTATGTATGATTGTTCAATCATTTTCCAATTGTGTCCAACTCTTTGTGATCCCATTTGAAGTTTTCTTGACAAAGAGCCTAGAGACGTTTGTCATTTCCTTCTATAGCTCCTTTTACGGAGGAGGAAACTGAACAAACAGAGTAAAGCAACTTGCCTGGGGTCACATAGCTAGAAAGTGTCTGAGGTCAAATTTGAATACACAAAGACGAATTTTTCTGACTCCAGGCATGGTATTCTATCTACTGTGCTACTTAGCAGCCTATTAATTATATAATATATTAATATAAAATATATCCTTCGGTAATCTTCAAGAACTTCCTGAGGCTTTGAAAGGTTAAGTCACATGGACAGTATAAATCAGAATAAGGTCTTAAACTCAGATTATCTTAATTCAGAATAAAAAATTCAGAGTATGTGAAAGTTGGGAAGGACCTTAGCAACCCTCTAGGTCAACCTGCAAAAGAAACGAATCCCCACTATGCCCTACCCCAAAATGGCTACTTTTTGAATGTATGCATAAAGACATAACCCTCCACCACATAAAGCAACCCATTCCATTTACAGATAGTTTTGTCAGAAAGATTTTTCCTGACATCCAAACTCCATTATCCTCCTGATTCTGCCCTCTGGAGATCAAGTCTAATACCTCTTTCAAGTGACAGTCCTTCAAATACATAAAGAAATTTATTTTCAACTGAGTATTTTCTTCTCTGTACTAAATATGTCTAATTCCTTCAAGAAAACCACATACAAAATGAAGTCAAGGCCTTCTCCTACTCCTCCATGTTCTTCAAAAGTGAAGACTTTTCTAAATATTTCAGGCTTCTCTCAAGCACTGATTCCAGTAGAGCAGAATGACAGTGAACCAAATTGTCTCTGGGCTTGAATTGCTTCCATATGCAGTAACGAACTAGGGCTCTGGGAATACTAACTCTTTTGGTCACTATTAGGTCATTAAGGAAATTGGTTATATACTCTAAAATAAATCAAAACATCTGGGAAATTATATACTACCTAGGAGGAATACAGGTCCTAGAATGAACAGAACACATGACTTAACAATTCCTTCTCTGCCATTATCAATCAACAAACATTTTTTTGCCCACCTTATGCCAGGCATTGTACTAGGTGCTGGGGACAAGAATACAAAATGAAGCTTTAATTCTAATAGAAGAGACTACAGATACAAGTATATGCAGAATTTCTATCGAGAAAATACAATAAATATAAAGTTTCTACTCTTGGACCCAAAAATATCACTACTAGGTCTATATCCCAAAGAGATAAAAAAGAAAAGGAAAACAATCTACATATACAAAAATATTTATAGTAACTCTGTGTTGGCAAAGAATTGGAAATTGAAGGACTAATTGAGAAATGGCTAACCAATTTGTGGTACATGAATGTGATGGAATACTATTGTACTATATGAAATGACAAGCGAGATGGCTTCAGAAAAACCTGGAAAGACTGATGTGAACTGACATGAAGTGAGCAGAACCAGGAGAACATTATACACAGTGATAGAAGTATTATACAATGATTAATTGTGAATGATTTAGCTATTCTCAATAATACAACTATCTAAGCAATTCCAAAGAACTTATGATGAAAAATATTACCCATCTCCAGAGAAAAATACTGTATAATTCATATAAAATTAATATCCTTCTTAAGGAAAGATGAGGGGAGAAAGGGAGAGAGAGAAACTGGAACTCAAATTAAAAAAAAGAATGTCAAAACCTTTTTTACATGTAATTGAGAAAAATAAAATAAGAAAGAAAAAATACAAGAAATTTTAAGAATATAGGCACAAGTGGTTGAGGAGATCATGAGAAACTTCATGTACGTAGAAGATGTCTTCATAGTGCTTCATTGTGAAGCAATAATTTTCCTCTATCAAATATTTCCTTCTTAAAAGTCCATAAAATTAAAGGTGAATAACTGCATGAACGAACAGACTCAGGAGGTTGTTTTGGTCAGAATCACAGTTTAATGATGATAATGATGATGCTATTGATGATAATGAAGGGGCTGATGATGGGCGATCATGATGGCTGTAGTAGTGGTGGGGATAGTAACTGACATTTACATAATGCAGTAAAATGCGCAAAGCTCTTTACATTTGTTGTCCCCTTGGATCGTCATAGCAATCCTGTGAAGTGGTTGCTCTTCTTAGCCTCATTTTACAGATAAACTGAGGCAGAGCAACATTAAGTGAATTTCCCAGGGCCACACAGTTTGTGAGTGTCTGATTCTGTCACTGGACTCAGATCTGACTCTAAAGTCAGTCTTCTATACCACCTATCTTTCTCCCATAGGTTCACACTGGAGGAGAAGAGAGGGAGCTAGAATGGGAGAATTGGTTCTCTAGCCACAGAGAACTCAACCTTCTGCAATCCATACCTTTAGTCATAATGTAAGTGGTGGGCAGGAGAGGAGAAAGGAGAGGCCAGACCTATAGAACAGTCTTGATGGTACAGTACAAATTCATTACTACAAGTAGACCAAAAGTCTCAAAGCAATAACCTATAGATGTGACATCCATTAAATTACTCTCATTTCTTCCCTATGAAATTCCCAGGAATTTCAAAGCCTGTTGTCAGATATTTTCAAAAGAATTTTTAAAAGGTTTTTAATGTTTTATTTGCTTTCACTTTCCCTTATGTTTTTATAAATCATATTTCACTACAGATGTCAGTAAGAGTAAAGGACAGCTTGATTAAAAGTTTTCTGGTTAACTTCAAAGATTGCAGGGTGTTAAGAGGAAAAACACAATAAAAATCCTTAAAAAAAGTCATTCGAAGTGAGTTTGGTTTCTTCAACTTCCCCATGAAATATGGACTGTCACAGCAGCCAACTTCATGGTCTGGATTACCTCATAATGACACAGCAGAATCCAAAATAGACATTTTATAAATGAAGTTTTTTTCCTTTTCATTATATTACAGATTTGACTTCAATAATTAATTTTTAGATTTCCACTAAATGTCATATTGAACAAAACCTATTTTTCATTAAATCCATATAAGGCAATGAACTTGCTTTAAAAAAACTTATTAGTGGGGTGATATATTTACATAGTATTTTACTTTTCATTATGCCTCAGAAGGAAAATTTGCCTTCAGAATGAGACTCAGAAAAATGACCTAACTTAACTAAGCTCTTACAGTAATCTGTAGTGAGACAGCCTAGAATTCTGGGATATTTCATTGTACCTACCGTTCTGTCCAGTTCATTCAGATGTCAATCATAGGGTCTTAAGACTTAGAATTTAATGGATATCATCACCAGATCCCATCATTGTTTGAACTATCAGAAGGGGTTCTAAACTTTCTCGTGTGACATGGACCCCTCTGTCAGCCTGGTATATAGCCTATGAAATCATTCTTTTATTATTTTAATTCTTAGGATTACATAGGGAATCACCCTTTTTGTTAAAGATCTAGTACCTCAAGTCTAAATTCATCAAACAGATTTCAGAGATTCTAATTGTTTGGAATTTATCACCACTTAATTGGAAGGACTGGAAAGACTTTCAAAGTGCACTGCCATGTGTTTATTGTGGTAAAGTTAGAAGTCACTGTATAACAACTCAAATGCGGAAGGTGAAAGAAAGAGGGAGAGAGAAGAGACAGCCAAGGGGAAGGGAAGGAGAGGGAGAGGGCAAGGGCAAGGAAGACGCCCTCATTGCCTACCCCTATTTGTCAAGGTGGAGAAGAAAGCACACAGTGGAAGGATATTGTCATGCCCTATAGACCAACTGTCACAAGGAGAGGATGTCACTGTACCAACTGTCACAGCAGAGATCTATCAATAGTTCTCACAAGCAGTGGGAGTAAAGGCTTGGGGGAGGAACTGAAGCAACAATTGGCACGTATGCCAACTTCTCAAGTACGCCATGGTTTGCCAATATCTCTTTTATAGATTTGAGCTCACAAGACCAGCACTTCAATCTCTGTTATTTTTTTCTAAATGTTATGCTTACAGGTTAGATACATTGCTACCAGGTGACTTCTTATTCTGAATAACTAAGTATCAGGCTGTTGTAGTTTACTAAAATATTCGGATTAAAGTAAAAGTTGTATTTTAAAACCCTTCTAGGCAAATCTCTCCTTACCCACCCCACATTCTCCCAATCCTCCCACCCTCTTCTTTAATCATTTCTCTAGTAATGTAAAGATCACAGATTTAGAGGGTAAAAGATCTTAGAGATCATGTAGTTTAGTGATTCTCAAAGTGCAGCCTAGAGACCCCTGAGAGTCTCCAAGAATCTATCAGGGGTTCCATGAGGTCAAAACTACTTTCATAATAATACTAAAATGTTTTCATTTCCAATAGAATATTGATAGATATAGGGCAACTAGGTGGCACAATGGCCCTGGAGTCAGGAAGACCTGAGTTCAAATCCCACCTCACGTACTTACTAGCTGTGTAATCCTGAGCAAGCCACTTAACCCTGTTGGCCTCAGTTTTGCTTCCTCTAACTACAAATCCACAGCACTTTCCATTATGTCACTTTGTCTCAAAATGATTGATTGGGCCTAATTAGCATTTCTCTCTTCCTTGCAACCTTCTTTACAAAAGAAAGGAATAAAAGGTTTTGCAGCAGGATACCACTGTTTTTCATGAAAATGGCTCTTGGCTCTTGTCATTTCAAGTATTCCTTCCAATCTAGGCTCTGACTCCTATGTGTTTACCTATCAAATTTGCATAGAATAGTCCCTTATTAACTTTTATTTTCAGAATCAAAATGCTTCCTTTCCCTAGTATAGGCTGCTTTCTTTAGAGATCTTGTAGTCTGTTTTCTGGTTTTTATTTTTTAATCCTAACCTGCAACAGTGCACAATTAAAGACATTTAAATAGAATATTAAAAGTTATTTTGATTTAACAAGGATATATGTGCAGAAATTCCACTGATATGATGATGTGTACCCACATTTATCCTTTCATATTTTATTCCACGTATGATCCAATCACCAGAGTAAATGATGGCATTATAGTAGAAAGAGTATAGACCTTAGATCAAGAAGATAGAGCCATGGACTAGATCTGTAATTTCATTGGTATAGGGAATTCCCATTTAAGAAAATTCCCTCTGCCAATGTTGTTCAGTGTCTTCTCTGCTGCTCCTAGTAGTAGAGATTTTTTTAATCTAGGATCCATAAACTTTTAAAAAAATGTTTTTATAACTATCTTAATGTAAGTGATTTCTTGTATAACCCTATGTATTTTCTTTATGCATTTTAAAGCACTCTGAAAAAGACTGCATATGAATCAAAAAAAAAAAAAGATTAAGGATTCCTGATCTAAGCAACAAAAGCAAAGGTGAGATCTAATAGTTACATTTAATTTATATTTAAATAGTTGCCTTGAGCATAGAAAAATTAAATGACTTGCCTAGGGTCACACAGTCAATAGGTTTTAGAGTTGGAACCTGAACCCAGGTCCTCCTGGCTCTCTATTTACCATACTGCACTTCCTCTCAAAATCAAGATCTAATTCAAATTTTCCTCTAAGATTCTGGGGGGGAAAATCTAATTTCTATGTGCCTCAGGTAACTCTTTAAGATTTATCTACTAAAAGAAATTATAGATGGATTGAGATTTGCTTGAGAAAAGGTACCCCAACAAGTTACCCACTAGAAAATCTCTGTTATAACACCAAAGAATTATTGCTTATTGGTACTGAGGAAAGAAAACTGAGCATAGTACTCCACCTTGGTAATTAGATATATAATCTTGAATAAGTTAAGTAAATAAGTCTTAGTCTCCCCATCTATAAACCAGGGCAGGAAAGCCTAGACAACCAGTCTTTTCCAGCACTAAAATTCTATTATTTCAGCTCTTGAATTCTCATGCTGGCTCAAGATCTGGCTCCTGTCACTTTGGAAAAAACCTATAATGCCAATGTTTCCATTTCCTTGTCTGTGAAATGTAACTGACAACACAATGCATTCTGTTCACTAGGCAAGCTCAGCTGTAGCATAGAAATACAAGTTTTATTTGCTTCAATCTATGCTACATTTTCCTAGGAATAAGAATAGGGCTAGAAAACAAACAATAGAAAAGTAGAAATGAGGGAAATCACCTACATGATGGCTAGAACTAGAATATAGGCCTCTTTTCTTCTTTCACTTTTAGCCAGAATTCTTTCTTGACCTGCTGTCCCTTGTGTTAACCTCTCCTAGCAGCAGCTGCTGCTGCTACTTCTCCTTCTATCATCATTGTCTTTGGTCTTGTGGAAGGACATGGGTTTCCTGATATTAATCAATTGGAACTGGGTCTATTGGGGAGCTATAGGACATTAATGAAAGACCCTTAAGAAGAGTTGCCAAATCAGAAAGTGATGAAAATAGTCTACTATGATGGGCCTGGCAATCAGATTAAGGGAAATAGAGGTGCAAATTTTAGGAATTATGTTTTGTTATTGACATGTAGGAATTCAGTATTGTATCTTAGAAAGTAGAAAATTCAGTAAATAAAAAAAAGAGTAATGTGTGGAAAAATTCAATTTGATACAATACAATACAAAAAATACAATAGAACCCTGAAAATATAGAATTTCACTCTCTGCAAAAGTTATTAATTATTTAAGAGGATCAATTGCAGGTCCTATACTAAGGTTTATCTACACAATATAGTAAATTAGTAATAGATTGATCACTGATCAATAGACATAGTGCTAATAAGATTTAAACAGGCCACTCCTCCTAGTACCACTGCAAACTAGGAAGGTATCCTGGTACAATGGAAAGAGCAATGTATTTGGAGTCAAGGGACCTGGGTTCAAACCCTGACTCTAGTTGACAAGGCACTTAAGCTCTCTGGGTTTCAGTTTCCTCATCAGTAAAAAATGAGAGTATGAGCCTGGATGACCTCTAAAGTTCCTTCTGGCTCTCAGTCCATGATCCAATGATCCCACATAGGAAAAATAATGCCTAGCTGGACCATGACTGATAGATTTGACTGAAATTCACCATCAGAGGAATTTCCTAAAACCATTTTGTAACCACAAAGTCAAAAATAGCAGTTTGAATCACTTCCTGTCTGACGCACTTCTATGTTTAAGCTTTTCTCTCCCACAGATTTTGACTTACGTCAACACGAAGCAAGTCGTTTCTCACAAGTCACCCTTCCAGTCTATCCTAAAATTTTAATTCAGTGCAAATAAGACAGATATTCTCCTGCTTCAAGAAGAGAGTTAACCTAAATACTTCACATTTCATGAAAGCACAGAACTTCATCGTTCAGTACATTGAAACTACTTTTACATTGATTTTGGAAATCATTTCAGAAGATTATGAGGTAAATTGTACAACTATGAGTTGGCATATACTCAGGAGTATGCTGAAGCCAGTTGGGATATACAAAGAGAATTGATGGTTAAATTTTCAGTGCGTTTACTTAAAACTCAGAAATCATCAAACACTATAAATCAGAATTTGATTTAATGTTTCCTTGATTTTCTAGACTTTAGAAAATTACAGGAAAAAATGTTAATAATGTATCGTGTCATGAATACAATTTTTTTCCAGTCAATTGTTAATTGTCTACCAGTGCTTCAGGAACAAAACAAATCAGAACTCTGTAATTGATAATTACGCTCAGTGACTTTATTGTGTTATTTGGAATAACTTTAATTATGCCACTATACAGCCCTCCTGGTAAATACCAAGTGTGGGTACATGTTGGAGACACAAAGGATCCTTTAAATTCCATTTTCCCCTAGATACTTTCCACTTTCTCATAATAACTGTAATTTTTAATTAGATAGGAATATGAGAGAAAGTTCTCATTCTGCAACTAGTCATTGAAACTTCTATAGAAACAAAACCAACCAAGATTAGAAAGAAAGTTGGGAAACAATCTTTATAGCAAGTGTCTTGATAAAGCCCTCATTTCTCAAATATATAGAGAACTGAATCATTCAAATTTATAGGACTACAAGCTATTCTCAATTGATAAATGGTCAAAGGACATGAATAAATTTTCAGATAAAGAAATCAAATCTATTCATAGACATATGAAGAAGTGATCTAAATCACTTTTGATTACAGAAATACAAATTAAAACAACTCTGAGGCACCACTTCATACCTATAAGAATGTCTAATATAACAAAAAAGGAAAACAACAAATGTTGGAGAGGATATGGGAAAATTGGGACACTAATACACAGCCACACTGTGCAATGACCAGCTTTGAGAAACTTAGTTATTCTCAGCAATGCAGTGATCTACGACAATTCCAAGAAACTTATGATGTTATCCACACCCAGAGAAAAACCCTATGGGTTCTGAATGCAGATTGAAGCACACTATTTTCTCTCTCTTGTTTTTTTAGATTTTTTCTTTCTCATGGTTTTTTCCCTTTGGTTCTGATTCTTCTTTACAATATGACTAATGTGGAAATATGTTTAATATGATTGTACATGTACAGCCTATATCAGATTGCATGTCATCTTAGGGAAGGGAAAGGGAGAAAAGGGGGAAATTTAGAACTCAAAATCTTATAAAAGTGAATGTTGAAAGCTAAAAATAAATAAATATTCAAAAAATAAAAATTTGAAATGTTAGTTATAGCAATAAGATAAGAAAAAGAAATTGAAGCGATAAAAACAGGAAATGAGGAAATAATAGTATCACTCTTTGTAGATAATATGATGATATACTTAAAGAACATTAGAGAATCAACTAAAAATGTTGAAACAATAACTTTAGCAAATTTGCAGTATATAATGTAAGTCCACATAAATCATCAGCATCTCCATATATTGCTGAAGAAACCCAGAATGAAGAGATAGAAAGAAAAATTCCATTTAAAATAACTGTGGACAATATAAAATACTTGGGAGTCTAACTGCCAAGAAAAACCCAGGGACTATGTGAACAAAATTACAAAACATTTTACACATAAAGACAGATCTAAATAATTGGAGAAATATTCATTGCTCATGAGTAGGCTGAGCCAATGTAATAAAAATAACAATTCAAAATTCAAAACAAATAAGTGAATTTAATTATTCATCACTATAGCAATCAAATAAAAACCTCTTTTATAGAGCTTGAAAAAAATATTTTAAAAATTTATCTGAAAGAACCAAAAGTAAAGAATATCAAGGGAATTGATGAAAAGAAATGTGAAGGAAGGAGGTCTAGAAGTACCAGATTTCAAACTATATTACAAAGTTGTAGCCATTAAAACAATTTGGTACCGCCTAAGAAATACAGTGGTGGATTGATCAGTGGATAGATTAGGTATACATTACCTAGTAGTAAATGAACATAGTTATATTAGTGTTTGATAAAATCAAAGATCCAAGCTTTTGTGACAAGAAATCACTATTTAACAAAAATTTTTGAGAAAGCAGTTAGGCAAAAAAAAAAAAACAAAACAAAACCTAGGTTTAGACCAACATCTCAAATCATATTCCAAGAAGTCAAAATGGTTACATGATTTAGATAGAAATGGTAATATCACAAGAAAATTAGGGAAGCATGGGAAAATGTACCTGTCAGATCTATGGATAAGGAAAGAGTTTCTGACCAAACAAGAAATAGAGGATCACAAAAAAATACCAAAATGAACAATTTTGATTTTATGAAATTAAAAATGTTTTTGTAAAAAAAAAAAATGCAGCCAAAATTAGAAGGAAAACAGAAAACTGGGTGGTAAGAGAGTAATTTACAATAAGTTTCTCTAATAAAGGCCTCATTTCTCAAATACATAGGAAACTGAACCAAAGGTATACATTAAAGAGTTATCCCTCAGTTCATAAATGGTCAAATGATATAAATAGGCAGTTTTCAGAAAAAGAAATCAAAGCTATCAAAAGTCACATGAAAAATGCTCTAAATCACTACTGATTAGAGAAATGCAAATTCAAACAACTCTGACGTATCACATTACACCAATAGGTTGGTCAACAAGACAGGAAAAGGAAATTACAAATGTTGGAGGGGCCATGAAAAATTGGGGTACTGGGGCAGGTTGGTGGAACAATGGATCGAGGAAAGAAGATTCCTCTTCCTGAGTTTAAACCTGGGCTCAGACACTTATCAGTTGTGTGACCCGGTGAAAGTCAGCTAACCCTATTTGCCTCAGTTTCCTCATCTGTAAAATGATCTGGAGAAAGAAATGACAAACCTTTCCATTATTTTTGCCAAAAAACCCCACATCACAAAGAGTTTAATATGACTGAAAAATGACTAAACAGCAACATACAGCTGATGAAATTGTGAACTAGTCCAACCAAGAAATGGTGAAGGGAACAAGACAGAAAGAGAATTTAAAACTCAATTTTTTAAAAAAAAATAAACATTTTTACAAGTAACTGGGAAGTATTTAATGAAATGAAAAAAAAATTAAAAGAAAGAAAATGGTTGGTATCCTGAAATGGAGTGTTGTGTTCATGGAACAGAAGATTCACTGGATCTTAATGTATGTGCTGTGAGTTTGTGTATGTGTGTGTGTGTGTGTGTGTGTGTGTGTGTGAACATACACACATACACAGAATGCTTTAGTTTTAGGAATGGAGTTCACTAACAGCTGAGGGAATCAAGAAAAGTTTAATACAAAAGTTACAATAAAACTGAGTCTTGAAGGGAACAAGGAAACAAAAAAGTCCAAGAGACTGAGATGGGAGGGGAGTATATTTCAGATATATTTCAGGACAGAGAGACAGCCCAGGCAAAAAGCACAGAGATAATAGCTTAGACATAGAGTATGATGTGTGATGAGTAACTGATAGGCCAGCATGACTAGATTATATAGAAAGCATGAAAGGGGTCATTTGTAAGAAGATTGGAAAGGAAAGTTTGAGCTTGGCTGTGAAGGACTTTAGATGTTAACACAGAAATTTATATTCTATTCCACAGTTAACAAAGTGCTGGTGAATATTGATTAAGCTGGTGCCATGATCAGACATGCATTTTTAAGAAAATCACTCTGGACAACACACAGAGGATGGACCAGAGTGAGAAGAGGCTTGAAGCAGGGAAACCAAATAAGAAGCCATTGCAACAGTCCGGGTACAAAGTGATTTGGACCTCAATTAAAGGAGGAGCTAGGTAAGTAGGGAAAAGGTGACATGTGTGAGAGATATTTTGAAAATAGGAACCATGAAATTTAGCAAATGACTAAATATGTGGGATGAAGGAGAGTGAAGAAGTGAGGATGAAAGCAACAATGTAAACCAAGCAAATTGGAGGAATAGTGGTGGAATCCACCATAAAAAAATGGGCAAGTTCAAAAGAGAAATTGTGTTTGGGGAGAAAGATAATGGTGTCTATCATGGACGCTGCAAGTTTGAGATGCTTGGGGGGCAGATATCCAGTTGTAGCTGTCCAACATTTACTTTGTTGTATGCCATTGATGCTAAGGAGAGGAGTAGGATTGGATATATAGATTTAAGAACCTTCTGTATGGAGGTTCTAATTGAACCCATGGAAAGTAATGGGTTCACTAAGTGAAAGACTGAAGAAAAAAAGAGAATGCCGAGGATAGAGTTTTAGAGGTGACCTGCGTGATGAGTCAGGAAAGACAATGACATTTTGGGCTATAAAAAATGCCTGGAGACATCTTCTAAGATGCAAAGGGACTGTGAACTGAATTGATGGAGAGAATACTCCTTTGAAAAAATTCAGAGATTCTTGGAGAACTGAAATAAGTAAAATAAGAAATATCGCAATGTTTCCTAGTTTATAAAAGCTTCTAGCACACTATATAAGAAAATAGCAACTAAATTGGAAATCTCTTTTCTCCATTTTAAGATGTCACCGTTTTTTTTCTCTAGAAAACTAGGTTGACAAATGAAAGAGGCGGAGACAGAGTCAAGGAGAAAAACTATAACATTAGAGTATTTTTTTATTTTAGGAGCTAGCTGCTACCATGCATGTGAATAAGGGGCAAACACTGAACAAGCATTCATTAAATGTCTACTATGTAAAGGTACTCTTGGCATATAGAGATAAGAATAGAAAAGTTCATGTCCTTAAGGAGCTTATATTCTATTGGTGGGGAGCGGGGGAACAAATGTGGACCAAAATTTGTATAAAATCTATGCAAAAACAACACAAAGGTATTTGGAGAGGGGCAGTTGGGTAGATCAAGAAAGGATTCATGTAGAGAATAGTGCTTAAACTGAGAGTTGAAGAAAAGAAGAGCCTCTAAACCATGGAGATGATGAAGGAATGCATTACAGACATAGGGGACAGCCAGTGCAAAAGCATGGAGGCTAGAAATGAAGAATCTTGTATGAGGAACCACAAGAAGGCCAGTTTGACTGGACTATAGAGGGTAGAAATGTAAGTAACATATAATAAGACTGGAGAGTTATGTTCAGCCAGATTGTAAAGGACCTTAAATGACCAACAGAAAAGTTTATGTTTACAAATACAAGAGGCAATAGAGAGCTACTAGAATGTACTGAGTAGGGAAGTAACATAGTCAAAAATCACTTGGTCATCTGTGAATGACTGGTTCGGAGCAATAGAGCCAAATGAAAATTGGTTCTAAAACCTTTTCCAAAGCCACTGGCATTGTTGTTCAAAGAATATCTTCCACGAATATAGACTAAATGAAGCATTTGGCACTATTTAATGGCAATGTAATACAAGCTTTATGATATCGCAACAACACAATATTGTGAATAGGGCACAGGGCTTGGACTTAAGAAACTTGGGTTCAAATCTCACCTCATATGTTTTCTAGTTGTGGGACCTTGGACAAGTCACTTAAACTTTCTGTGCCTTAGTTTTGTCATCTGTAAAATAAGGGTCTCTCCCAGCTCTCCATCTATCATCTTAAGATAAAACTGTCCCAGAATATCTCACTGGAAAGAGTCCAACTCAGCACATCCAACGACAAAAAGTAACCTTTTGGCATTCAACTCCCCAGATTCATATAAAACATGCAACTTTACTCAAAATGTAGGACTGCTTCATTCCATTTGAAGGAAGTGATTTTTTCTTCAACTTAGACTACATGCTACAGTTTTGCTTTTATGTGCCAATTTTTTTTTTTGGAACAGATCTAAAACTAACATCATGAAACGTGAGTTATATGTCCACAGTGGATTGTTTAAATTTCCCGAAGGAGTTTTCTCCTCACCCACACCATATGGAGAGCAGTACCACTGCTCCCACTGCAGGAAAGTTACCCGAATATATTTAGTTTGATGTGAACTCCAGCTTCTTCAGTGAATTCAGGTGCTGATCACCCCTCAATGACATGTTTTCCTCTCTCGCTTCTTTTTCAGCTAACCACTGGTGAAAACTTTTGATCAGTTATACTGCTGAACTTTTAACTTTTTTTTCCTAAAAGCCAGATGGAACAACACGCAATGCAGACAGCGAACCTTTGATGAAGAGATGCTATCTTTGGAGGTATTTGTGATTTGCCATAGTATCCTTAATGAACTGTTTATTTCTTCCACATCACATTAAAGAAAAAAAGTCCTCCTGATTATTTTTCTATCATAGTAGCTCACTTTGCAGTTGCTAGTACTGAGATGATTTCAATTTAAGTTTGTATAGATTCATTTTCCTCCATATTACAGGGAGTCAGTTTTGTTTATTAAAATCTTCAAAAATCCTAACTACATATTTATCATAAATATATGATATATCATATTTTATATCATATATATCTATACATATATTAAGTTCCCAAAGACAAAATTTTTCTTGCCTCAGCTTCATTTTGGCCTTTACTTCAATTATTTCATCCTTGATAACCTGTGAAGGTTACTCAGTCATAACTGGAGGTCTTCTAAGTGGTGGTGTGTCTTACTTGGGAGACTACCACCTCCCTCCCACACTTCACCATCACAAGGACTGAAAGATTCCCACAAGCATCCGCTAGTCATCAGTCTTGTCTTTGCTCGTTTCACTATCGAATTTGCTGTCTGCAAAAAGAAAATCTTTAATAACATTCAGTAGCCCCTCACAATTACCTTTCTACCTTCTGTCACTCTTCTGACTTGGGTTAATTTAATGTAATTGCTTTATGAGATCAATTTATCATCTTGTTAGCAGCATTTTTTCTTCTTCCTTTTTCTGTCTTCTAGAGCAGACCATGATGGCAAGCCAGCATGTTTTAAGTAACTGGACTAGAAAGACATTTTCTGTGAAAAGGGACTCCTCAAAGCTAAGCATTTTCTATATTGGAGGGAGTCCAGGTTTAGAGATGGAAAATTTGCAGCTCTGTCAGGCATAAAACCTAATGAATAATGACAATGTATTTAGCTAGTATAGTAATCTAAGGTTTAAAGTTTGCACAGTTTGCTCCAGAGGTAGAAGGGAGTGCATTTCAGGCACAGGTGACAGCCAGTGCAAAGGCATGAAGGATAGAGATGAAGTATCTTATGTGAGAAACTTCAAAAAAGTCAATTTGGCTGGGCCATAGAGGGTAGAAAGTACATTAATGCTTTTTTAATTTAATCTCTAATAAATATCTCAATCAGTGATTCTGCATATGGAAGACATTACAAGTAGGTGACTACCAGTTTAGAACAGGATTTTAGGGCTAAATTGACTCCTACTAACAATGACCAGTAGTTCTAGGAATCTTTTAAGCAAGTGGCTTCTCTTCTTGTCAGAGAAACAGGAGAGGAGCCATAGGACACAAAGAAGAGAGACCAGTTCCCAACTGAATAGTCTCTACATTCTTTCTTCTATTTACAATCTGGACTAGGCACATTATGAACCTTGAGGGAAATTCCACTTTCCTATATTCTCTAAAGTTTATTCCTCAGATCTTTCTGAAGGTTGGAAGCAAAATAATGCATCCTAAATATATGCCATACATGCACACAGAGTCAATGAGTATCAGAGCCAAGACTGGCACCCAAAGGAACAGAAAATTCAGGGGAATGATTCAGAAGTGCTACCTGACATTGTCAGAAAAGAGTAATGAGGTTTAATGACTCTAAGCTGCTGTAGTCAAAGAGAATTTCTATTTCTTTATGAACAATAAGTTTATTTCCCATTGCTGACAACCAGAGCTATGTGAAGTCGATGGATTATTTAAAGAGGTTTCCTCTTTGATACTCTGAACCCTTAAAAGTACATGATAAAGGAAGAGTCAGAAAGAAAGAATACATTTTCACCCCAAAGCTCAACAGGACTCAAATCACACAATACCCCCTAGAACAAAAGTTCCTCAGGGCATAGTCAATGTCATGTTATCGGAATTAGTCCCTTGAACACAGTAAGTACCTAATAAACACTTATCCAATGAATGTTGCTAAGATAAGATTTCAAAGAACCATAAGATCATAGATCTAGACCTAGAAGAGAACTTATAAGTCATCTAGTTCAACCATCACATTTTACAAGAAAAGAACACTGAGAGCTTGTATCTTTTAGGGGTAAAATGTAGCCTTGACTGGCATGCTGACCCATATTGTGTTTTCCAAATAAAAGACCCTTCATAAATGTTTGTTGACTCAACAAATGTTCAATCTCTACTTCTCCACTATATTCTTCCCTTGCTTACAAATGTATTTATCCCTCCATTTAGAATAAGCTAGGTGGCACAATGAATAGTGTTAGACCTAGATTAATGAAAACCTGCATTCAGTTCCCATATTTATTAGCTATGAAACCCTGTCAAATAACTTGGCCTCTGTCTATCTCAGTTTCTTCAGTCATAAATGGAGGTGGTAATAGCACCTACCTCCCAGAGTTATTGTGAAAATTAAATGAAAGAATATTTGTAATGCACTTAGCATAGTGCCTGGCACATGGATAAATGCTTAATTCCTTCCTTCTTTCTAGCCTCCTCTTGATTCTATTATCTTCTTTAATTACCATTTCATCTCCCACCTCTTTCTCACTGCCAGATTTCTTAAAATAGTTGTCTACAAGGAATCCTCCATTTGTTTATCACCCACTCTTTCATCAACTTCTTGGAATCTAGATTTCAGCTGCAATACTCTACTGATAAAACCTTCTTACATGTCATCAATTAGTTCTTAATTCTCACATCCAGTGGCCTTTTTCAGTCTTCATCACCCTTGATTTCTCTGTAACTGTCAACACTATTGTTAGGAACTTCCCAATACCCCTTTACAGTCACCTCATTTCTTCTCCAGCTATTTGGAAGGAGGATATAGTAAAATCTTCTTTCCTGTCTATTTGCTTTATCCACAACAGTAAGGAAAAATAGCAGTAATAAATCATGTTACTGAGATGAGAAATCAACTTTCCATTGCTCATAGAACAGGCTCTCCTTAATTCCTTTAAGGACTTTCTCCTTAAAAAAGAGTCAAAGAGTCAATACCCCCCCCAAAAAAAAATGACTAACAGATATGGTATACATTTAAGGTTGCAAGATGTAGTATTTTATCTCCAAATTTCAGGAGGATCTGAGGAATAAACTATAGAGAATACAGAAAAAAATGAAATAACCCTGAAGGTTCCTAAGATTCCTAGTCCATATAAGAAATAGAGGAAAGAATGTTGGGACAATTCAGTTGGGAACTGGTCTCCTTTGTCTTCTGTGACTCCTTTTCTAAGCTTGTAATGTCCTCCTTATGTAGAATCACTGATTTAGAAATGGAAGGGATCTTCAATGTCATCCACCCCAACTGCTTCATTTTATAGATAAGGAAACTGAGGCCCAGAGATGTTTAGTGGCTTTCCCAAGGATATACAGGTAATAAATGAAAGTAACAGAAATACCTGCTTCCATATAAAGCCAAGATTTTTGAGTTCAAATTCAACGTTCTTTTCCACAGCATCAGCTGGTTTCCACTACATACCTCCTGATTTTTGAAATTTTACACTTTTTCAAAAGCCCAGTCCAAGGTTACCTCCCTCACAAAGCCTTCCTTTACTCCTTTAGTCAATAACTACTTTTCTTCCTCACACAGCACTTGCTGCACCTCTCTACTGCACTTATGTATTATTTTGTGTTACAATTATTTGTGAACGTTTTACCTACTAGACTGTAAGTTACATAAGATGGGGACTATGTTAGATCTCATCTTTACATCCCATTTACTGATAAGGAAAATTATCTACTCACTGTAGATGTTCAATAAATGTTTGTTGATTTGAATTGAATTTGGTAGTTTTTGTTTGAAGCGAATTTTGAGTAGCAAAGTCTCCTATAGGTCACCATTACAACCTTAGTGTTCAAGTCAGTCTTCTTTCACCCTTTTCTTCTCAGAATTCTACATAGTATGGTTTCCCAGGTCCCTCTCACATTAATGGGATAAGTCATCCTTTATATATGACTCATCATCAAAATCAATATAACTTGGGTTGCTTTTCTAATAGTGGTGATGGATGAATAGTGAATCATTCCCATTCTTCTCCTTCTTCTTCTTCTCCTTTTTTTCCTCTCTTCCTTCTCTACTCTCTCTTTCTCTCTCCATTCATTTTCAGGAGTAGCTCGGTCCAAACTACGAGTATAATCTGTAGCCATGAAACAATGGAAGTCTCATTGAACCAGTGCCCTTGGCCTCATTAGCTCAGCACTCTACCACCAAAGACATGCCTCACATTAGAACTAATAATGCCACTTAGTATCAGGAGTGTCATCCAGCCAAAAACCTTGGCATGACAGAGCTAGCATCTGTTATCCAACCTTAAAATAATGACTGACAATGAAAATAAATACAACCTTCTTGATAAATCTCACCATGTAAAAATGGAAAAGCACTATAAAAAGGGAATACTAGTGTATGTGAAAAGCTGTCGTACTTACCATGGTCAAAGAATTCAGACTCATACCAACATTTTAGAAAAACATATTGACACCAAATATGAATCCCACCTAAAAGATTTCCCTTCCTTATCCAACTTCAAAGCTAACTAAGCATACACAAAACATGCTTTGTCTCCCCATGTATTTAGTATTTTAGTAGAGGCTGAAGAAAAAAGATTTAAATTAGTGACATTTTAAAAAGGACAATGGATTATTGTGTTATAACACAATATCAATTTAAGAACAGATATGTAATTAAATCAAACACATTCCAAAATTATTTCAAAATTATAAAACATGCATTTTATATACAATTCACTCTTACTCCATTTTTCTCTCCTGACAGAACAAGGAAATTTATGTAATATAGATTAAACAATAAGTCAATAAACATTTATTAATCACTTTCTATGTGGCAGGCAATTGCTAAGTACTGAGCATAAGAAGAATCTGATTCAGTAATTTGCCAATGGTAAATTATCAATGCCTGCCGAAAACTCAGAATTCTAAGCGTCTGTAGAGGAAGTGTTGGGGAATCAGTTATGTTGTTTAGGAGGTGGGACGGACCTCAGCTCAGTAAGATCCTCTTAAACCCCAGTGCCCAGGGCTACAGTACAGTAGAGCTATCTCTTCCTTATTCCTGGAAGCCATACTCTTCTTCTATTGTTCAAGATTGAATTAGGTTGGGTTTTTTTGGCTGCTACCATTGTGTATGCCATATAAAACTCATAGACATTTTTCAGAACTGCTATCAGACCATGACTCCAACATTTTCTACTTGAGAAGTTGATTTTTGAAACCAAGTACAAGACTTTATTTTGGCTATAGTTATATTTGGAATATTATCATATTAGATTTAGCTTAATACATCAGCCTATTGAATCCTTACTCTCTCATTACACCCTGGTTCCTATTCCTCACAGTTTTTTATTATTTGCAAATTTAATAATCATACCTTCTATGCTTTTATCAAAATTATTAATAAAAATGTTAAATAACAGAAGGTCAAGCACAGATTCCTGGGGTACTCTACTCAAGACCTCCTCCTTTGTTGACATTCACCCACTGACATCTACTCTTTGAGTCTAGCTATCCAATGAACTCTGAGTCCATCTGATTTTATTATCATTGAAACCAGTGGTGTCAAACTCAACTAGAAATGGGACAAGTAAGCCATTCATTAGTCACAGTTTGACTTAGAAAACCACATGTTAACATTGTCTATGTTTTATTTTATTTATTTTGTTAAATACTTCCCAGTTACATTTTAATCTAGTCTTGGTTATACTCTGGAGCATTGGCCACTGTGTGTTAGATACCATTCATTTAAACCAAATTTACCTATCTTTACCACTAGGATAGCATGAGGTAATTTATTCAAAGATTTACTAAAATATAAGGAAACCACATCCACAGCATTCCCTTCATCTAGTTTAATAATCCTGTCAAAAAAGAAGATGAGGTTAGTGTGGCATGAATATTTTACAATCCCTTCTTTCCTTTCTGGATGTTCACCAACTATCTCTTTAATGATCCATTCTAGAAGATTCCCAGAGATCAAAATAAAGCTCACTGGTACATTGCTGGTAGATTATACTCTCCTTCCTTTAAAAGATAAAATGGTTTGGGAAGGGGAGTTGTGACATTTGCCCTTTTCTTATCTAGTAGAATCTCTTCTATTTCTAATGATTTTTCAAATACTCCAATGGTGATTCAGAAAACACTACCAAGTTCTTCCATGACCTAAATATACAATTCATCTGGACCAGATGGCTTGACCCTGTAATAGCTATTAAATGTGCTAGACATTTTTGCTCCATCATTCCCAGTGCAAAGGTCATTCTCAAGAAGCTCTGTTTTTTACTCTATTGTTAGTTAATAATGTCCAATTGACCCCAAAAGGACCTATCTGTTTTCTTTGATCCTCCTTTTACTCTGAAAGAAACAGCTTTTTAAAAGTAATTGTCCTTAGCCTTCCTATTTAGCCTCAGAACATTCTGAGCTTTAGCATTTCGGAAAACTTTTTATAAAACTATGCTATAGTCTATTTCTTTCTCTGTTATCTGGCCTTACTTTCAGCTTCTGTATATTTTTATTTTTTAAAAGTCTAAGGTGGCTAGTAAATTCACTGTGCTCCATTTTGGTATAATTAGACAAATTACATTTTTCTTACTTAATAGAACTGTTTACATTTTTTTGTCTTAGTACTTCATTCTTATGTATCTCCTATCCTTCCTAGACTGACTTCTCCTGAAGCATTTTACTTCATGGAAATTTACCTCCTTCTTCTCTAAAGTCTTTGAAATCTACTTTCTGATCATCTAGAGTGCATGTCAAACTATGTGTAGATTTCCTTTCAATCTGTAACATAAACTGGTAGGAAAATATCTCTTCCCTTCAAGGTTCTCACAATTTATACCACAGAAATCAATTGTTTTCTATTAATGGGAATCAGATCCAGAATAGAATATTTTCATGTTGGATCCTCTAAATCTCTGAGGCAAATAAAAAAATTATTAACTGCTTTGCTTTGGTGTCTAGAGAGAGAAAGAAATGATGTCTTTACAGATACATAAAGTTTGTGAAGAAGAATAATGTAAAATAAAGCCAGAAAGATAGTCTAGAACCATATGTGGAAGCCCTAAAATATGAGGTTGAGTTTATATATTATTCTATAATGGATAGGAAGCTACTGAAGGCTTATGAAGAAAGGAAATACATGGTCCGACATTTCTTAGGAAAATTATTTTAATTATTTTATAAAGAATGAATTAGAAAATTGAGAGTTTGGAGGAAGAGAGGTCAGCTAGGAAGCATTATAATAATACAGGAAGTAAGTGATAAGTGCCTGAACCATGAAGAATCCATAGAAGGAGAAAAAACAATGTCAAGGAATTGGGAGATAGTGATGGGAAGACTAATTAAATATGGAATGGGGTAGAATGAAGTAATAGACAAGATAAAATCAAGGATGATTCCAAAGTTTTGATCCTCAATCTCACTGGAAAAATACAAGTGATACCAACAAAATTGGATAGCTGGGGAAAAGTTCAGGTTTAGAGAGAAAAGATAATGAGTTCAGCTTTGGACATATGGAACTTAAGATGTTAGCCAAGCGTCCATATTGATTTGCCCAACTGGCAGAATCTGAACTGAAGTTTAAGGGAGAGATTAAGGCAAGATATACAGATCTAGAAGTGAACTGAGCATTAAATTAATAGGAGCATTATTAGGATACCAAAGGGAATGTATAGAGAAAGAAGAAAAGTAAGTTGAGGACAGCTTTGAGGAAAACTATCTTAATTTATAGACCAAGTGCCTTCCATAAATACATACTCCATTCCAGGTCTTCAAAATCAATAATAGAGTTGGGGGAGGTGGAGCACTTTAACAAAAAGTTCTTTGCATATAATCATGCAAAAAATGCTTTAATGAAGTAAATTGGAGGTTTTAAAAATAGAGATAGGCATCAGTCAATTAGTATAATTAAGCATAGCTCTTTTCAAAGGCAAGGATATTAGAAATAGAAATTAGATTAAATGAAGTGGAACATTAGACAGAGACTAACCCATACCTCAAACTTGGAAAACATATTTAAACAAGTTCAGAGGAAGGAGAGAGAGATGTATCCCACTCATTAAAATGCTACATGGGAGGTCAGCCCAAGAGTGATGGGAAATTCTCAAGAATGAAATTTTGAAGACAAAAAGGGAAATTCTAATAAGGATGAAAAATTGTATCGCCAAACAGACCAACAAGCACATACAGGGAACTCACAAACCAATTTATATTTTTTAAAGATATGTGGAGAAGATGGAAATGAAAACAGGTAATGACAATGACTATGACTTGACTAGCATCGAGTGAAAAAGCTCTGAATTAACCAAGATTGGCATGGAAAGTTGAGCTCAAGAAAAGGTCTGAATAAAGGGTCTTTATTTTTTAAAAATACATATTGGGGGAAAGAGGCAGATTTCAGAGAAAGGATAGGACTAACTAACAAGAGTGAATGGGATAATAGTAACAGAAGATGACTGCACAAAGTAGCTGTAGACGAATTCAAATCACTTCACCCATATAAATTACATTGTTGATATCAAAAAAGTTGCTGACCCAACTGTTGGTAATATTCGAAAGATCCTGGAAAACGGGAGAAATACTACAAAACTGGAAAAGGTTTTAAAAACAAGAGGAGACTAAAGTCTGTAAACTATAGATTAGTTCATTTGACTTCCAATCATGGGGAAGGGATAGAGTTCTAGAATGAATTCTAACCTTATTTCTTCTTTTGGTTAAGATTATTAAATTCCTAGATGATAGGAATATTATAATAGACATAGTTTATCTAGATTATAGCAAAATATTTGATAAAAATACTTGGTGCTGTTCTTGTAGAAAAGACAGAAAGTTGGGGCTAGATCAGAGGTGCAAACAGGGGCCACCAATGTTCTTCAGGAGTTGAACAGAATTAAAATGTAATTTAGAAATATTTTTAAAAATAGTTTAATGACTCCTGATTCTGCTTGAGTTTGACACCACTGGGCTAGATGTCAGTATAGTTAAATGGATTCACAAGTGGTTTAATGTCCAGATTGAAGTAGCAATCATTCATAATTTCATGTAAACTTGGAAGGTGATTTCCAGTGGAGTATACTAGGATCTCTGCTCCAACACGTACTATGTTCATCTTTAACAATACCTTGGATGAAGGCACCACTATTATCCTTATGAAATTGGAAGATGACACAAAGCTGGAAAGACAGATAACATAGAGGACAGCAGGTAAAATCCAGTGACACCACGGCCATGATTAATTCTCAGTTAATCTTCTAAGATTAAATGTAACGGGGTAAAGATAAAGTCTTTAAAATGGGTTCAAAAAATTGACTTCACAAATATGAGATGAGAAAAGCATGCAAAATGGCAATTTCTTTAAAAAAAAAAAAGGTTGACCATAAACTTGTCAGCTAAACAAAAAATTTAATGAAATCTCAAGAGAGATTTTTAGAAACATTGAGAAGCGTTGCAACACAAACCTGCCAGCAATAAGGAGATAAGAGATCATACTCTGCCCTGGTCTGACCAAATCTGGAATAATTTTTATTCTGGGAGACATACTAAGGAGTATTATCACACTAAGCTTATCATTGATAAGCTTCAAAGTATACAGAGAAAGATGGCTAAGCAGATGAAAGGGCTCAAGTGATTCTCATATGAGAATTGGCTGAAAGAACCAGGAATATTTAACCTGGAAAAGAGAGGACTCTTCTAATTGCTGTCTTCAAATAGGATAAAGATTAAACTTGTTCTCTTTGGCCTCTGAGGGCAGAACCAGAATCATTAAATGAAAGCTGCCAAGGAGGAAATGTTAGGCTTGATGTTGCTGGGGGAGTGGAAACTTCCATAAATGGAATAGGCTGACTCTGGAGCTCTTAGATTCGCTCTCATTAAGGGAGATAAAATTAAAATTGGCTAACCACCTGCTAAGCATGTTATTGCAGGAACACTTTTTTTGTCTATGTTTAAGTGGTTACTGAAATCTCCTCCTCCTCAAAACTCTGATTGTGGTCTAGTTTAAAGGACTCCTACCCCTACAAACATTCTGATTCTGACTTGGGCTATCAGCTTCACTGACAAATTATTCCAAAGCAAGATCAAACTGATCCCTTGTGAACTCTTCTGAGAGTGGGCCAAAATAAACTCAAACTGAAGACTAAAATCTTGACTTCCTGAGGTGTCCCTGAAGCTAACTCAGTACTGAACTAGATTTTTTAGAGTCAGAGTTGAATAAAGTAAGATCCAAAGCCAGAAATCAACTTGATAAAGGAAGGGTAAAATATAGACAAAGACTTTTTGCTCTATCCTGAATTAGGCTGATCCACTGACCTCAGGTTATCAGGTTATCTATATGGCAGCTAGCTGGTAGAGTGGATGGAACACTGAACCTGGAGTCGAAAGAACTTGAGTTCAAATCTAGCCTCAAACACTTCCAAGCTGTGTGAGCCTATAAGCATGACACTTGCCCCTGTCTGTCTCAGTTTCCTCATCGGCAAAAAAAAAACAAGGAATACTAATATTTACTTCCTGAGGTTGCTGGGAGGATAAAATGAGATAATATGTTTAGAGAGAACTTTACTAACCTTAAAGAGCTATATAAATGCTGACTCTTATTATTAATATCTGTCTCCTTAATTTTGGTGCTAACTGAACAATCTCCACATTGCTCTACGAAAAGGGATATGAAGCTGCCCCTCATCTCCCCCCTGTAATTAAACGTGTGATTTCATCTCACTTGCAGACAAGGTTAGTCATTTTTGCAACAGCTAACTGCTTGCTAAAGAGCAGAATTGGAAAATTTAGAGACCAGATGTTTTGTGACTAAATAGCTCCATATCCAAGTACTCACTCCATTTTTCTGGCTCCCTAATATAATTATGTTAAGTAAAGATGTTTAAAAGAAATATTATCGGTATAATGTGACCGCACAAGTTAGATCAGTCTAGAAACACTTTTAACAAATTCATAAAAATATATAAAATAAAATACATGATTGGACAATATTTTATTCATCCCAAATGATCAATAATACATGATAAATAATAAAACATTATAATGATAATGTAAATAAGCAATGAATGATAAATAATAAAACAAAGAAATAAAGTGGTTTTCTAATTATTCATTCTACACACACACACACACCAGTGGAAGCAACTGCTTTGGCCCCATGGAGATGGAGTCAGATTATCATGTGATTTCAATCATACTTAAGTCTATTAGTAAAAAAGAGAACAAATAAAACAATTCAATTCTCTTCAAAAGGAAATACAATACTGCCTTGCTTGTAATTAACATTTCTGAAATCTGGAATTTGATTACTCAGTGTTTCCTTGAGAAAGCCTACTTAAATTGACATACCTCCCCCTGCTAGATGTTGTCTCTCAATTCCTTTGAAATTCAAGACCATTCTGTCAGGGCCCTTTATTATGATTCAATGCAATTGACGTGGCACTGTGCATTCTGTAGGTTCTTGGGGAAAAGATTTAATTTCCTTGGTGCTACCAGGTCTGTCAGGTACAGTCATCCATCATATTTTGTCCATAAAGCATTGTCTCTGGATGGTTTTACCATCATAAGTGGTTGCCATCACTGTAGTTGCTTTTATGCAAATGACTGCCTGGATCAGCCATCAATAATTTACATGGAAAAGAGCACATACAGTTTACATATGTGTATACATCTATATTTTATAAAAAGGCTGATCAAACCAAAGCAGTTTGAATCACTATGGAGATAATATTCTATTCTTCCATAGCTGCCTGGAGAAAATGACATTTTGCCTTTTGGCTACCTGGGTAATGTGAGATGGCTATTTCAGGATAACAGATGACAACTCTTTCATAGAAGCATATCTTTCATTTAGTCAATAAAAATGTCCTCCCACCCAGTCCACCCACACTAAACAATCAATAGGAATGAAATTTTCATCTACACAGTCTGAAAATAGTGGAACCAAAAACAAGGGAGGAAACTAGAGTTATAAAATATGAAATCTTCATTTCATTTAGCAATGTTTTAGTTGAGAAAGCATGTAAATCTATATGGGTGCTTTCACACTAAATTAGTAACATTGTCTAACGTATTTAGAAGTCATTCTTCCAAAGGCTAAGTTGATTTCATATGAATATTACTGTGTGCACAGTTAGTTCAGTCAAATTCAAGTTACAGAGGCTAATGGGGCCAACTCTGTACATTCATTCAATACCTGAATAGGCCAGTTAGCTTTTGGTCTGAAGGGCAGACTGCACTGCTTGATCCTAGACAGCTGGTGTTTTGGTTTTGTTTTGTTTTGTTTTTTACAAATATACACTGTTTAAAATGTAAATTAGGTGAATGGGCCCAATTCAGAATGGGCCAGAAACAACCTAGGATCATAGAACTGGAAAGAATTCCCGAGTATAAGTCCCAGTCATGCTTGAGCAAAAACATCTCTAAAACTTCCCCAGCAAATGGCCAGCTATCCCCCAATGGTGATGGGAACTCACTATCTCCCATGGCTTTTACTTCTGACCTCTTCTATTTGTTGGGAAGCTTTTCCTTATATTGAGTTGAAATATGTCTCCCTATAACTATTACCCATTGGTGCTGGTTTTGCCAGAGAGGGCTCATGATATACAGCAAAAAACACTGATTTTGGTGATAAGTCCTAGTGCCCATGTCAACCTGAGCAGGTTACTTAATCTCTCTGGGCCTCCTTTCCCTCATTTCTAAAGTGAATGTGTTGGATAAGTACATTTCTAGGCTCTCTCCTAGCCCCTAAATCAGGCCTGCACAAACTGAGACACATTGAAGGATTTCAGGAGTCCTACAAAAACTGTAGAGACCACCCAAAATACTTTGGCATGCCTGTAGGTCATAATCAGGCCACAGGCTGCACAGGCCTATCCTAAGCCCATCTTCTCTACATGCAAAAAACAAACAAAAAAAAAACAATATATCATCATTATCATTGAAAGGAAAAAAATATATCATCATTATCATTGAAAGGAATGGTTTTCTATGGAAATTTCTACATAAGGTACCACAGAGACAGAAAAGTAAACAGGGAACTTGGTGGTCAAAATAGTGGTATCTGAGGCAATAACAAGAACGAAACACTTGTTAAGCACCTTCCTGAGTAAAAGAGTAGTGTTCAGGAAATGTAAATTCATATAAGATAAAAAAATCTGCCCTGATTGAGTTTACAGTCAAATTGAGGGTTGAGAAACTAATATAGTAATTAATTAATAACTTATTTCTAATTATTTACTTGTATTTATTATTACTAATTAACTAATTAATGTTAATATTGCATGATCATCATATGAGAGATACAAAATGGAGTAGTAAAGAGGAGGTCTTAGAGTCAGGAAGACCTTGGTTCAAATGCTGCCACTGAAAAAACTGTGCCAACCTGAACAAGTCATCTCTCAGTACCATGGACAGATCTTTAAGACTAACAGTTGCAGAGTAATTCCCAATATCTGTTGGTGGAGGGAGCTTCTTTAAGAAGACTTCATTACACCAATGAAATTCTAACTCTGGACCCAAAAATATGCATTAAAGAGTTAATAAAAAAAAAAAACACTATGCTTTGCCTGAGTACAGAGAAGGAAGGTCATTGCACCAAAAAGGCAAATCAGAGAAGACTTCATGGAGGAGGCAGTGGTCTTTCTGTTAAGTTTCAAAGGATGTGGAATATTTCAAGCAGCAAAGAGAAGGTCTAGAGAGGACATTCCAGAGAGAGAAAACAGCCTAAGAAAAGGCACAGTGGTAACAGTTCATTTTGCTAAGGGAATATAGAATTACCCCTCTGTCTGTGAGAGAGCAGGTGTGAAGTAACACAAGAAAATTAGAAATGGTAGCCCAGTGTCAGGTAGTGGAGGGTCTTGAATACTAGGGAGAGAAGTTTAAATTTTACTCACTAGACAATAGAAAACCAATGAACGGTTTTGAGTAAAGGAATGACATGATTAGATCTATATAAAAGGAAAATTAGTCTAATGGCAGCAAATGTTGGTATGAAGGCTAGATTAAAGGGTAGATAGAGGAGCGACAGAAAAACCTGCTAGAAAAGTATTAGCATAGTTCTAATGGATGGTGATGAGGGCCTCTCCTAGCAATCTAGTATTGGGAATAGAAATAGCTTAGGTAAGCTGACATCTTTACAGAGCCAGAATAAACAGAACTTGGTCATTAATTGACTTTAATAAGTACATAGGAGAGAGAGAAAAGTAAAAGATAATCCAAAGTTATAGATACAGAAGACAAAGTGATTGCCAGTATGACAGAGAGCTATAATCTGGCATTCTGCTTCTCTTATATAACTTTTATCTCTTCTGACCCAGGCTTTTGATTTGTCAGATAAATCTTAGGTACGTAGACTGTGTCTACTCAAGCATTCTTGTGAGATCCATTTTTTTTGTTTTTTTACAAATTGGGGGAGGCTCAGCACATGAAGATGCCCGACAGGTTCTATGATGGATGAACCTGCTCCAAGAGCAGTGTAATATTCAGTGTGCATGCCCAAGGGTTTAAGCAAGATATCACCCCATTCTGGGGAGGTCAGTCTGTGCTTGGAATCTTAAAGGATGTGATATTAATGTCTATCTAATTGGTAAATTTATCAATGCAGCATTGCCAGTAAACAGCCAGCCATCTGGACCCAGAGGTTTGTGATTACTGCTGATTGTCAAAACAATGGCATTTCACTGACCTTAAGAAATTTAATTTAAAATTGTTGCATTGCTTACCATATAGATAGAAAGTATTAGAAAAGACTAAGGTTCTAGAACTGAGAATTGCTTTCTATCTTTCAGGTTTCATTAGAATCATGTTTGACCTGAGAATATAAGAACATACAAAATCTTAAAAGTTATCTGGGAGAGATGAGGGAAAGGAAGGGAGACAGAATTTCAATCACAGTCAAATGTAAGTCATATAGGTATACTACATCTATCAGTCAGGGGGTACTTGGCCACTGGGCAGACGTGGGGGAGCAAGTTATCAGGAACTAGATATGAATAACTAGAAGAAGTGGGAGTCAAAATGTAAGACTCAAAAACCAAACAATTAAGAAACATTAAGCATCTACTATATGACAGGCATTATGCTAATCCAGTATCAAGGTTTATGGCAGGAAGTCAAAGTTGAAAATCAGAATAACCAGACAAGGATCAAATCCAGTCCTGTACATGCTAAGTCCAGCGCTCCAGTGTGTACAGAGATGGATAGATATTCATCCAAAGCCAGTGGACAAGGAGTTTACTGAAACAGACTAACCTAAGGGAGAAGCCACAAGCCAGTACAAAAGTCAGCCTAGGAAAAGAGAAGCAGTACAGGTCAGAACCTCAGGGCAAGGCAAGCAAGCTAATATTGAACTAAGGAAAGGGAGCTGGTAAGACAGGGAAGAAGCAGAGACAGACAGAGGTCCTGAAAAGAGGGTGATACAAGAGAGGAAGATGGAAGAAATGAAGGGGAAGAGAGAGAAGAAAGGGAAAAGAAAGGTAGGAAGGAGTGATAGGAACAGAGGAGAGGGATGGAGAGATAAAGAGGAAGAATAAAGAGAGAGTAAAAGAAGAAAACAGATGGAAAGAGGAAAAGGAGAAAAGAGGAAAAGTTCATCTGAATACCACTACTTAATAAGACCAGCATGGTCAGGAAGGTATGTCTATCAGTCATGCAGCCCTCATTGGGGGCTATCGCTCCTAATGATCTATTGTCATTAGTCAAGTACTGTTGAAGCGTTTTCAGGAAATAGTGCTGTCTTCTGGGACATTGCTAAACAACTAGTCTAAATGTGAAGTAGAGAAGAATGACATAATGTAAAGAGCCAAGGATTTCAATCAGACAACAGATGTTCAAATTTTACCACTGTTAATTGCTGCTTACATGGCCTTGACTTGTAACTTAATCTCTATCACTTCCTTGATAGGAAGTCAATTGATGGGAAACAACTTGGAACCATGGGAAGAGCACTAGGTCTGATGTCAGAGGACCAGGATTCAAATCCCATCTTTGATGCTTACTACCTGTGTTGTCTTAGGCAATCCATTTACCTCTTTTACCTCATTTCTCATCTATAAAATGAAGGGTTGGTCTAGATCGTATCTGAGGTCCTTTCCATCTCTAGATCACTGATCCTCGGATGCTACAGCTTCTCTTATAACAAAATGATCTCTATGGTCTCTTTAAACTTTAATTCTTAGGAGCTTGTGAAGTTCATAGTAAACAGTCATCAAAATTCTCTATACAAGGAACAATGCAGAAAATACAACTTCACTCCAGAACACAGACAAAATGCTTAGATACTATCTGAGATATCCCAACAATGTGCATAGCCTAGCCCAACTTTCTCTTTTAACTTCCAATATGGAAAGTTAACACTGTCCAATGGGGATAAGATTAAAAACTCAGGATATCAGCATGAGAGAACTATCAGGGAAGCACTTTTGTGGGGAAAGTAGGATGAAGATGAGGAAGGTTTTCACTGTAATGTGTGCCATCTGGTACCTTCCTATCTTAACTAATTATTCTCAATATTTAGGTGCTAAACTCTAATAGATTATTGAAGGAATACAAGCGCTATTTATCTAAATTTGGCGCCCTCTAAATTCATTGCTCTGAGATAAAACCTTGATTGTCCCACCCCAGTTACAGCTCTGGTTGCCAAGTAGATTGCTATTTGCTGACAATAACAGATTTCACATGTTTTCATCTGATAAGATAATGTCCAAGAGATTTTTTTTTAATCAGATGATGTCAATTTCTACCCAAATGTTCAGCAAATATTGGTTGGGTGGCTACTTGGTGGATGTCATATACTCCCTAACATCAAGGAGGTTACTATTTACTTTTGGTAAATACAGCTTCCTTTTTATATGATTCAGTTAATCTCCTTTTATATGATTCAGTCAATCTCCTTTTCAGAACAAAATAAATTCACCTTCCTTAAAATATTTAAGGGCAATCTGATGCTTGATTCAAATGACTACTTGTTTTGCTTTTATTTTTCCATAAACTAGATTACTAGTTTTGTAATACAAAGAGATTTGTGATGAAATTAGAATTTGTAATGTAATTTGAGGACTAATGTTTTATCAATTATAAAAGTCAAAGCATTGCCCAATACATTCAAGTGGACGTGTGCCAAATCCCTGAATTCTTATACTATATCAAGAAATACATCTAGGAACCTGGAAAAGTAGGGACTCCATAGAAATTTCTCTAGGGAATATTATATAAAACGTATTCGATTGGAGTGTACCTGTTCTGAAGTTTCCTGCAAGGTCTCTAATCTCTTTCTTTCAAAAGCCTGTACCTCCCTGGTTCATATGAGACTCACAGTCAATCCAAAGATGGGAGAATCACACCTAATATGGATCTACATGTTAGGACTAGGAAAATTCAAAAATCTTCCTAAATAAACAATCCTAAATCCTTCCTAAAAAAATCTTCCTAAATCCTATCTGGCAGTATTGACCAGCCTTGGAGTTGAAGCTGATTTCCAAATGATAAAGAGAGTGTTTAACTCTCATTCATCACCATTATCAATCTATAGTTTCAGCCCTAGCCCAAGTTAAAAAGGTTGTACGACCTATGCAATATAGACAAGATCATGAGGGACTCGCATATCTCTCAACAAACTCTCTCTCTCCTACGCACACACATACACACACACTACATTTGGATTTTAGTCTGGAATCTAATCTTGGAAATACTATGGATTATTTCAATCCATTAAGTACTACCAGTAGTAATGACATTTGTGTAGTGCTTTAAGGTCCGCAGAGAACTTGACACGTCTCCCTTGATCATCACAACCACCCTGTGAGGTAGATACTATTATCTTCACTTTACAGATGAGAGAATTGAGACACAAAGAGGTTAAATGGCTTGCCCACGATCACACAGCTAGTAAGTGGCTAAAGCAGGATTTGAACTCTGGGCTTTCTGAATCCAAGTCCAGTCTGTGCTCCGTCCATTATGCCATCTATCCACTTACTAGCTGGGTTCTCCTTTCATGGCTATATTTTTACACAAGACTAAAATTAAAAGGAATGAGGCAGAACATCTGGTTATATCAATCATTCAATAAGCATTTGTTAAGCACCAACTTTGTACTAGACTCTTTACAAATATTATCTACTTGATCCTGACCACAACGTTGGGAAGTAGATGCTATCATTATCCTTATTTCATACTTGAAGAAATTGAGACAGAAAGAGATCAAGTGACTTGCCTGGATTCTCACAGATAGAAAGTGTCTGAAGTGGGATTTGAATACAGATCTTCCTAACTCCAGGCCCAGTGCTCTACTTACTGCACCACCTAGCTGACTCTACAACTCCCTGCCTTCAACAAGTTCACAATAGACCAGATCTAACTAAGCTCTATATACCAGCTGACATCTTATTGACCCTGGTTTCTTCCTCTTTCAAAGTAAAAGAGTTTCAACTCATTTTAGCCCTCAGTAGGCCAAGGTTAGGGCTTCAAGGTGACACAGTGGATACAGTACTGGGACTGGAGTCAGGAAGAACTGAGTTCAAATCCAGCCTCAGATACTTACTGACTGTATGACCTGGGTAAGACACTTAACCCCGTTTGTCTCAGTTTCCTCATTTGCAAAGCAAGTTGGAGAAGAAATGCCAAGCCACTCCAGTATCTCTGCCAAGAAAACCCCAAAAGGAGTCTCAAAGAGTTGGACATGACTGAAACAACTCAACAAAAAGGACATCAGCAACAGGTCAAAATTAGGAAGATGATGCTTGGTGGAGTGGGGAGAAAGCCAGCCTTGAAGCTAGGAAGATATGGGTGATGCATACAGGTTGTGTCTGGGCAAGTCATGTGACGTGTCTCAGTGACCAAGCAACTTTCTGAGACTCTTACGTTCCAGAGCAAATGCCCATGTGCATTGGTGGAGAGTTTTCTAACTGGGTGCAACCAACACTGTTGAAATCATAGGTCCAGTCTAAAAAAAGTATACTATACAAAATGTCCTCTCTTTTTTACCTTAGTTGAAAAGAAAAAACAAAACTTCTCTTTATAAAGCTAAGGTTATTATTGCAAGGCAGACAGCCACCCACACTTCAATTACTGAAAATTGTTGTTTGCCTAACTTGTAAGGCACCTGTTATCTTAGCCTTCCTTCTGTAGCCCCCTAGGTGCTCTAAAAGAAAAGAGAATTCAAAATCTGTTTTCCAAAGCATCCACCTTTTGCCATAGATCAGACCCCAGAATATATCTCCCATCTCCTCCCTAGGCACCTAGAGAAAAACAGTCTTAAAACCAATTTGCCAGAGCAAGCACTCTGTCCCAAGTCTTTTCTAGTAAAGAACATAAAATACCAAAGTTTTAGCAAATATTTGAAAACTTTCCAAAAGTTTAGTAAAGCCACAATAAGATTTCACCTTAAGTTAGATACAGTAAATACAAAAAGGGAAAATAAAGTTAGAATGACTAGTTTGCACATGGACAGATCTAACTATGGATCTATATATATCTAGACCAGAAGCGGCATAGAAAATTTGACTTTCAAATACAAGATACAAGAGGAACATAAAAATGTAAACGGAAGAGAGAAATAACAGGGAATTCCACAAGGTTAATCTGTTTCCATTACTACATGGGAAGATGATATTTGTAACTCCTAAGAACTTTCTCATCATTAGGGCAGTTAGGAGTATATAGAGAGAGCACGGGTTTGAGTTGAATATGATGACATGCTATGTAAAAAAATAATATTAAGGGGTGATAAAAAGAAATGCACTGGGAGAAGGGGAGAGGTAGAGGTAGAATAAGGCAAATTATCTAAACAAAAAAAGGCATGAAAGATTTTTATAGAGGGGAAAATGGGGCATAGAGGGAAGAGTGCCTGAAACTTCACTCTCATCAGAATTGGCTCAAAGAGGGAATAACATACATGCTCAGTTGAGTATAGAAATTTATCTTACTCTACAGGAATGTAGGAGGGGAAGGAGCTAAAAAAATGAGTGGGGTTGGAAGAAAGGAGGGCAGATCCAGGGAGGCAGTCATCAGAAACAAAACATTTCTGAGGATAGAGAGTAAAAGGAAAGACAGAGTAGATAGGGGGTGGAAGCATAGGATGGAAGGAAATACACAGTAATCATAACTTTGAAAAATATTTGTGGCTAGTTTCTCTGATAAGGGTCTCATTTCTCAAATGTATAGAGAATTGACTCAAATTTGTAAAAATATGAACCATTCCTCAGTTGATAAATGTTCAAAGATATGAACAGGAAGTTTTCAGACAAAGCAATGAAACCTATCTAGAATCGCATGAAATAATGTTCTAAATCACTATTGATAGAGAAATGAAAATTAAAACAACTCAGAGGTACCACCCTATATTTATAAGATTAGCTAATATAACAGAAAAGGAAGATGACAAATATTGGAAGAGTTACAAGGAAATTGAGACTAATGCACAATTGGTGGTGCACTACTTCAACCTTTCTGGAGGACAATTTGGAACTACGCCCAAAGGACTACAAACTTTGACTCAGCAATACCACTTCTAGGTCTGTATACCAAAGAGATTAAAATAAAAGGAAAAGGCTTCATAAGTACAAAAATAGCAAAGAATTGGAAATTGAGAAGATTTCCATTAATTGAGGAATGACTAAACAAGTTGTGCTATATGATTGTGATGGAATACTTTGTGCTGTAAGAAATGACAAGCAGGATGTTCCCAGAGAAACCTGTAAAAAACTTACATGAATTAATAAAAAATGAAATGAGCAAAACCAGGAGAAGGTTGTACACATGACAGCAATATTATATGATGATCAACTATGAGTAACTTATGAATATCCTAATAATACAATGATCCAAGACAATTCCAAAGCACTTATGATGAAAAAATGCTATCCTTCTCCTGAAAAAGAACCGATAGGATCTGAATGCAGATAGAAGCATACTTTTTTTAAATTTATTTTTCTTGGGGTTGTTTTCTTGGGGAGTCTGTATTTCCTTTCACAATATGACTAATATGAAAATATGTTTTCCATGACTGCTCATGTATAACATATATCAAATCACTTGCTTTCTCAGTGAAGGGGGAGAAGAAGGAAAGAGGGAGAGAATTTGGAACTCAAAAATTGTTAAATAAATGTTTAAAATTGTGTTTACATATAATTGGGGACAATAAAATATTAAATAAGAAATGATAGGGGTGGAGCCAAGATGGCAAAGTAGAAAGATGCACATATACTAGCTCTTCTCCCACAGTCTATAAAATACCTGTAAAGAAAGATTCTCAACAAATTCTAGAGCAGCAGAAATCACAGAACAATGGAGCAGAGGAGATGTCCAGCCCGGGGTGACCTGAAAGGCCTTCAGTAAAGGTCTGTCACACCATGCCCAGAGCAGAGCCCAGTATGGTGCCTGGGCCTCAGGGGTGGAATCAACAGCAGCAGTAACAGCATTTTACTGATCCCTCAACTCACAGGCATCAAAGGTCACTGAGAGGGTTTTTTCAGCTGGCTAAGAAGGGAACAAGGTCTTTTCATAGCTCCAGCTTCAGGCAGTGGGCAGCAGAGGTTGCATCTGGCAGCAGCTCCCACAGAAGTCTGCATTCATAAAACCCCTGGGGGAACTGAGCAGCTGATCCTTACCTCAGGTCTTTGTGGAGGCCCTGTCCCCACCTAATGCTCCTGGGGGTATTTAGCAGTTTATCTGAATCTCAGCCCCCAGTGCTGGCTTGGTGGAAGTAGAGGCCAGGTAGTTGTGGATAGGAAACCCTACTACTCACAGATAATGGGTACAAACATTTTTGGTTGCTCCCAGGCCAGAGTACACCCTTGATTTTGCCACCTTGGAGGAACTGAGATCTTACAGATCCCCAGAGTATACCCTACTATTGAAAAAGGACCCAGAATTCAAGGACGTGGTTGGAAAAATACTCAAAAAAGGGGAAAAATAAGACTATAGAAGGTTACTTTCTTGGTGAACAGATATCTTCTCCCATCCTTTTGGTTGAGGAAGAACAATGCTTACCATAAGGGAAAGAAATAAAAGTCAAGGCTTCTGCTATCCCAAACATCCAAGAGAAATATTAAATGGTTTCAGGCCATGGAAGAGGTCAAAAAGAATTCTGAAAACCAAGTAAGAGAGGTAGAGGAAAAATGGGGAAGAGAAAGGAAAGAGATGCAAGAAAAATATGAAAAGCAGGTCAACAACTTGCTAAAAGAGACCCAAAACAATGCTAAAGAAAATAACATCTTTAAAAATAGGATAACTCAATTGGCAAAAGAGGTTCAAAATGCCAATGAGAAGAAGAATGCTTTAAAAAGTAGAATTAGACAAAGGGAAAAGGAGGTTCAAAAGTTCAATGAAGAAAACAGTTCTTTAATAATTAGAATGCAACAGATGGAGGCCAATGACTTTATGAGAAAACAAGAAATTGCAAAACAAAACCAAAAGAATGACAAAATGGAAGATAATGTGAAATATCTCATTGGAAAAACAACTGACCTGGGAAATAGATCCAGGAGAGACAATTTAAAAATTATGGGACTACCTGAAAGCCATATCCAAAAACAGCACCTAGACATCATCTTTCATGAAATTATCAAGGAAAACTGCCCTGATATTCTAGAACCAGAGGGCAAAATAAATACTGAAAGAATCCACCAATCACCTCCTGAAAGACATCCAAAAAGAGAAACTCCTGGAACATTGTAGCCAAATTCCAGAATTCCCAGGTCAAGGAGAAAATATTGCAGAATATAGAAAGAAACAATTTGAGTATTGTGGAATTAAAATCAGGAAAACACAAATCTAGCGGCTTCTTCATTAAGGGATCGAAGGGTGTGGAATAGGATATTCCAGAAGTCAAAGGTACTAGGACTAAAACCAAGAATCACCTACATGGTAAAACTGAGTATAACACTTCAGGGGGAAAAAATGATCTTCCAATGAAATAGAGGAATTTCAAGCATTCTTGATGAAAAGACCAGAGCTAAAAAGAAAATTTGACTTTCAAACACAAGAATGAAGAGAAGCATGAAAATGTAAATAGGAAATAGAAATCATAAGGGACTTACTAAAGTTGAACTGTTTAAATTCCTACATGGAAAGACAATATTTGTAATTCTTCAAACTTTTTTCAGTATCTGGGTAGTTGGTGGGATTACACACACACACACACACACACACACACACACACACACACAGAGAGAGAGAGAGAGAGAGAGAACACAGGGTGAGTTGAATGGGAAGGGATCATATCTAAAAAAATGAAATAAAGGGGGATATATTGGGAGGAGAAAGAGAGAAATGGAATAGGGCAAATTATCTCTCATAAAAGAGGCAAGAAAAAGACTTATCAATGGAAGGACTATGGGGGGAGGTGAGAGGGAAAACGTAAAGCTTATTCTCATCATATTTGACTCAAGGAAGGAATAAAATGCACACTCATTTTGGTATGAAAACTGATCTTAAAATACAGGAAAGTTGGGGAGAAGGAGATAAGCAGTGTGGGGGATGATGGAAGGGAGGGCAAAGGGAGGAGGGAGCAATTAGAAATCAACACTCTTGGGGAAGGACAAGGTCAAAGAGAAAATAGACGAAATGGGGGGCAGGATAGGATGAAGGGAAATATAGTTAGTCTTACACAACATGACTATTATGGAAGTCATTTACAAAACTACACATATATAGCTTATTTTAAATTTCTTCCCTTCCCAATGGGGATGGGTAAGTGGGGAGGGAGGGAGGAGGAGAAGTTGGAAGTTAAAGTTTTAGAAACAAATGTTGAATATTGTTCTTGCATACAACTGGGAAACAAGAAATACAGGTAATGGGGCACAGAAATTTATCTTGCCCTACAGGACAAAAGAGACCATGGGACTCTTTTGGGATAAGAGAAAGGGAGGGCAGATTGGTGGTAGGGTAATTAGAATGCTTGGCATTTTGTGATGGGAGGAGAGGAGAGATAGGGAGAAAATTTGGAACTCAAAATTTTGTGGAAATGAATGTTGAAAGCTTAAAATAAATTTAAAAAATAAGAAATGATAGCCCTTAGACCTTTATGCTATATAAAACATTTTTCTTCACAACAACTCTTTGAACTAGATAGTACAGAGATTATCATCCTCATACCAGAAATAAGAAAACTGAGGCATAGAAGATGTATGTGAGTTGTCCAAGGATCTACAACAAAAGAATGTTAGAGCTGATTCTTGGAATTGTGGTGCTGACTTTAAGCCTAGTTTTCTTTTCAATCAGCCCCACAAAGAGTTGTTGATATTTCAAATACACCACTACTTCTTCCTCCTTATGATTTACCATTAAAGACACCTCAGAACCAACTGAAAATTGCCACTTATTGAAAATCTTGGTCACATATATAAACATTATTAAGAGACTGCCAACTTTCTTTTACTAATAATTCTACAAATCTTAAAACCTGAAGGTCAGGTGTATGTTTGGTTGTTGCTATTTTTTTCACCCAAGGTGACTGCCAAACTGATGGACTACACATCTGCCAATTAATTACCCTGCAGAGACCAGTCTGAGATTTCTGGAAGGTGTCATTTAATAGCTTTCAGGGAATTGTGGCCTGTTCCTATTTGCACTGCCTCTTATTAACATGAATTCAGACTCTTCCCACACTCTAGCAACAGGTCAGAGTCTACCATCTGAAGCTAGAAATAGAGATTGTAACATGGAAGATTTTTTAATGATAAAAGTTAAAGGTATTGAAAGCAACCAAATTTAGTATTAACATTTAGGAAACTGGAATAAAAAACAGAACCTATAATGATAAACCATTAGTATGTTCTTCATTACTAAGTTTTCTTATAAACTGCATTCAGCAGTCCATAGACCAAGTCAAATCCTGCCATTTACACTGAGCACTTAATAATTTATTACCTAGAATCACTTTCACTATATGTGGAGTCCAATAAAGGGTATAAATGACATTACAACATGATAGTACTACTTTTTACACATGTAGTCACTTCCACACATGGACCTCCAATTTATGGTTACCCATTTTTAAAATGTCTGTAACACAGTGTCTTGAAATGTGGAAAAGCCAAATTAGCAGGTTCTATTTTCTTTCACATTCAGATTATGAGATATTGATTCAGACCCTTTACTAGTATGTTTTCAAACACAAAGTATTAATTTTCCTTGCAGCCACCTCCAAATCATATACTCCCTAATATTGTTTCTCTAAATTCCTAGAGTACATTGAAAGAGGCACACAATGTTTAGAAAGAGGAAGGTGACAGTAACAAGATACTTTGTCTAGTCAGGTCATTTCTGAAGTACCAGATTCTGTTCTAGGGACCTCATTTAAGGAAGGATATAGACAAAACGCTATATGTCCTAAAGACTGGGATGATGAGAGGACTAGAAAACATGCTGTAAAGATCTCCTGAGAAGATTGTTATGTAATAATAGTCTGAAAACATCTGAAAGTATAGCATGTGAGAGAGGGATAAGATTTTCCATTTGGCCCCAGATATCCGAATATATAAATAGAAGTAGCAAAGACAGAAATTTAGGTTTAATGTAAGGAAATATAATGTAACCTATTCAAAAGTAGAAAAGTACTTCTACTCAAGGATAATCTTCAAGAAAGGGTTTGTCAATGATATTATGGAGAGGTCTATTGATTAAATAAAGGCAGCTAGATGGATAGAACATTGGGTTTGGAACCAGGAAGAATCATCATGAGTTCATGTCAGATCTCAAACACTTTCTAACTGTATGACCCTAGGCAAATCACTTCACCCTGTTTGCCTCAATTTCCTTGTCTACAAACTGAGCTGGAGAAGGAAATGGTAAACTACTCCAGTATCTTTTCCAAGAAAACCCCAAAATGGGCTCACAAAGAGTTGGACATGACTGACATGATTGAAAAAACAATTCTGGCCTCTCAATTCCCTTCCAACTCTGAAATCCTGTTAGTGCTATCAATTGTCAGATCTTTTTAGAAATTAATTTAAAGTCAAGGGTAGCATTCTTTCAACTGATTTGAGCTCATTGTGTTGGTTGCGATAGTCTAAGCAAACATTTTTCTTCTCTTTGACCTTCCCATGTCTTCACTTTCTTCTATTTCCTACTCCTTTTCCAGTATTTTTTTCTTTCCTTTACCTTCAAGGTCATCTAATTGTACCCTCATGTAGCAGTTGAATGTATTCAAACTTCTGAACATTTTTACAGATATCAGGGATAAAACTGAAAGCATATTTATATAAATTAGAAGGCACTTCAAAGCCATCATAATAATTTCAATCCTTATTAATTACCCACTGATGGCAATACCATTTGCACATGTCATTTAGGACAAGTCACTACCCCTTTCTGAGTCTATTACCTCATCCCTAAAATAGATACAGAGACACCTCATTGTTTTGGTTCGGTATTTTTCTAATGGAAAATACTTTTTGAACCATAAAGGACTATAAAAATGTGTTAATAGGGTTTGGAACTACACCTTTGACTTTCTTAGTATAGGAAATTCCCAACTTCTCTGATAATGCAAGCAGATGCCTTCTCTGTGATTTAGAGTCTTTGAGAGTTACCTAAAGTACTTGAAGGGGCATGTGACTTTTCCACAGTCACATAATGAGGTCTTCCTGATTCTTAAAATCATCTATCTACTATGTAACTAAATTCAATAAACACCTATTTAATACTATATCCTAGGCACTGTGCTAGATAATGAAGGACTGATCTTTGAGATAAATTGAAAAGGCCCCACAGGAGCTGGGTGATAAAGTGGACCGAATGCTGGATCTAGTGTCAGGAAGACTTATCTTCCTGAGTTCAAATCCGGCCTCAGACAATTACTAGCTATGTGACCCTGGGCAAGTTACTTAATCTTATTTGTCTCAGTTTTCTCATCTGTAAAACAAGCTGGAAAAGAAAAAGACAAACCACTGCAGTATCTTCACCAAAAAAACTCCAAATTGGGTCACAGAGAATTAAGCATGACTGAAAATAACTGAACAACAAATGCCCCATGTCCGATCCAATGAGTTGCCAGATCTCAGTCCAACCTCCACAACATCTCTTGCATCAATTCTCTTCTCTCTAGTCACACAACCTCTACTCTGATTCAGACTCACATTACTTCTCCCTGTTCAACTGTAATAGCCTCAAAATTGGTCTCCCTGACTCCAGTACTTGCTTTATTCAGCTGCCAAACAGATATTCCAAAGATATACTTCTTACCATGTCATTCCTAATCCCTCTAGGTCTTTCAGTAACTACTACTTGCTTTTAAGAAACAATGGGAACCCGTTAGCCTGATAATCAAAGTCCTCTACAATTTAACTCCAACCACTTTTCTAGTCTCACTTCATATTACTCCCTTTGCATTCTTTGTCCATTCAACTCAAACTACCACTAGCTATTCTCCATCGATGGCATTCCATCTTCTACCACTGTGCCTTTGTACATTGATCCCCAAAGTCTGAAATGTATTCTCTTCTCAACTCCAATACATAGAACTTCTACCTAGTTTTCTTGAAAGTACAACTCATATACTGCCTACTACAAGTGATACTTATTCTTCAAATTATTTTATATTAATTTAATGATATAATTTTATTTGTAAAAAAAACCTTATCCAGTAGAATATAAGCTTCTTGAGGACACCCACTCCTTTGTTTTTGGTTTGGGTCCCCAGACACTAGAAAAGTGCCCTTTGCTTAGTAGATGTTGAATAAATGTTTGTTAAATGGAATTCAATAAAACTGATGATACCACCCCAATGATGGGTCTAATTCATTAATTAATCTATTCATTGGTGGGTGGAAAATTCAAAAAAGGCATAAAGAGAATATAACAGAAATAAAGGGAAAGGGGAATTGAAGAGTGGGTGGATAAAGATATAGACAGACTAGGGGAGGTTAAAGAGCAATTTCCCTGCCAAACCTGGAAAGTGCCAGTGTAGCCAGGAGGAAGATTGTTCATACCCTATTGAGCTACAGGGACTAGTATGCCAAAAGGAGCCAGCAGGAGTAGCAGCTAAGGATCTTGTGAAAATCTTATATGTCCCAGTGATCAGGATACCCTCTCTAGATCCCAAAGCCACTTCATTAAGGTTGAGCTTCTGCCTTTCTTAATGCAATGGGAGAACAAAAAAAATTATGAGAAAACAGTGGAACTGCCTTCTAGTCTTACAGATATGGAAGTAGAGTGGGGAGTGGAAACAAATTGCAATCCAACCTAGGTGGAAAAAAGAACGAGTAAAGAGAACATATGGAAAAGAGAAGATGGGATTTGGGTAGATACACTGGGGTGTTGAAATTAAAATGATGGAATGTTATCTATTGCTGAATTCTTTGTTATAATATCATGCTTTTCCTAAAACTAAACATTTTTCCTCTTGTTTATATGAAGTTCAAGTAATGTGTTAATAATAGATAAATCTAAGAAACAGAAGATTCTTTGGGATGGAAATTAAAGTAATATAGGCTATCTTGTAGAGTCTGAGGGCAAATGGAAAGAAAAGGGGGAGGTCATCTCTAAATCATTGTTACATTTATTTACTGCTTCTTCTAACGCCCTCTAAAAGAATTATTGTCACAAGTTTTGAGAACTAGATTGAACCCTAACAGTCACATAATCCAAACACATGACAAGTGACAAGAGTCATATAGAGATATTTCTTTATCTCTCTTTGCAATGCTCCTGTGACAGATGTTGTAAAAAAGGAAAATATTATTATGCCATCACTGGGAATGAGAAAAAATTAAATTTCAGCGAAAGGAAATGACTTGCCCAAAGAGAGAAAATAAAATTAAAGGAAAGAAATTTTAGTCTAATTTCCCCTATTAACCTCCACATTAATATGAGAGGGAATTAGCTTTGCTAATAAGAATCTTATTGATTTGATGTTGCCTTTGTACACTATCTTTTCAAATTTCTAGCACTGTATATTAAATATTTATTGCTTATCTCTAGGGATCTTTTTGTTACTTGGAAATAAATATAAAACTTTTTGTATAAATCCGTCTTCTATTTGTTTGCAATTTCTCAAAATAAGATTTTTTTCTAAAATTTTCCAATTCCATGCTTTTTTCCCCACTGTACTCAGCTGTATTTCCTTCTCAGCCATATCTGAGCACTTAAAAGAAGATTATAGAAAAAGAAACTCATCCTCTAATGAAAAAATGCTCAAAGTCTTCCAGTATCTCTGGAACCCTAAAAGTGTTAAAACTATAAAAATTCTGACTAAGAATCATTGTAGTTCACACCAGGAAATAAGTAAAAGTAATCCACATTCAAAAAAAGCAGTTAAATATTAATGAGACAAAAGTTTGAAAATATATAGTTTTAAGGATTCCCAGAAGAATCTTATTTTCTCAGGTCCTAGGAATATCTCATGAAAGGACAACCCAACATGATCTCAATCCAGTTACACTAAGCTAATGTAATATATTACTTCTTCATTCTATTTTCTTTCATATTCTTTTATTTTTCTTCATCATTCAAGTACTTTTTGAGCATTTACTATGTACAAATCATTGTACCAGATGCTGAGGAGGATGTGGGAGAAAAATAAGACAGAGTTCCTGTCACTCATCAGGACAGACAAGATGTAGACCATAGTATAATGAAATAATCAGTGTCCATAAAAGTTGAGAATTAAAGGTTATCTTAAAGCTATGGTATGTGGAGGAGAAAGACAAAGAAAGAGAGGAGGGAAATATATATGTATATCTACATATAAATATGTCTGTATCTAGGGATAGACACATATGTAGATATAGATTTGTGTGTATTATGTATAGGTATATTATATGTATATGGGTGTATAAAGATAAATATGTCTGTGTTCACACAGATTGTGTCAGATACTGGAGGCTAACCTCAAAAGAGTAATTTTATGACTTTGGCTTGTTGCCTGCAACTGGAGTTACTGAAGGAAAATCTCTATACATAATTACTCTTGCCTCATGTCTAGATTTCCATCATGGACAGTAGGATCAAAGCTCCTATGAATTGACTCAAAGTAGCAATGCATAAGGGAAGAATAGTTTTTATCTCCATCCCACATAAAATGTATAAATGAAAAGGACACAAAGGAACCCAATGAGTTGTAGAAACACTAAAATAGACCAGGAGCTCTCCTCAGAATGTAACTTAACTTGAATCCATTATTAGGCAATCTTCTAACCATCAGGTGATTAACTGCCTTCTTACAACATCCTACAGTATCCTCTTCTCCTCCCCCCACCCCGAAAAGACAAAAATATTTGGAGGCTGTTGATAAATTAGACCTTTCTATCAAACCTGCATTGTCCAAATCACTGGATTTGCTCCAGTAGGACACTGTTTATAAACTATGAGTGATCCTTTTCTTTCTTCAGTGAACATGTAGGATCAGAAAAATCACCCCCCTAAAATAATGGTTCTTAACCTTTTGTGTGTCATGGACCCCTTTGGCAACCTGTTGAAGTCTATGAACTCTGTATCAGAATAATTTGTTAATAAATAAAATGCACAGAAAAGCATAGGATTACAAAGAGAAAATGATTAATTAAATATTCAAGTTGAAAATTGAGCTATAGGCTACCCCCTATTGAAATACAATCATGAAAAAAAAAATAAAACAAGTTCACAAACTGAAAGTTAAGACCCCTTGCTCTAGAATGTCTGATCTCTGAACTTTCTAGCCTTGGTAGCTTTCAAATTTTGGGTTGCCCATAAGATGTGCAGGGTGGAGCTGACCAACAAGTATTCCTTCTTTGCCTAAAATGCTAGTTTCCAGAATGACTCTGTCTAGGAAATTCAACATTTCCTCCTTTACACAGGAATTTGGGACTCCTGAATATTGTCCCTGAGCTACCGTCTAAAGCTAAATAGACATGTCCATGTCCCTGCTTCTGCAGGAAGGTCATCAGTCTTGGAATCAATTATCAGTCTCAGAACCTCTCTCAGGTTACAGGTGAGAAAATGCAATCTGTCCTAAGGCAGAAATTTTCAGATCCTGGGGAAAAGAAACTATCCACAAGCACAGCCTTCTCTTCTTTAAAGACCAAGCTACTCTGTTGCATACTGGTCTTTTCTCTCAACTGCAAAAGATCAAAAGAAAATAAATAAATAAAAATGAAGTCCCCTTATTTTGCCCCCCCCAAAAAAATCAAAGTCAATCCCTTTGGAGTCTGACCCAGCCAATCTTGGAGGCACTGAGAACCAACCAAAAATTGTGTGTTTCCTTAGCAGATTGCCCATTCTATAGCATTCAGATGTTCCCAAAGGCTAACCTCCCCCCCTACCCCGGCTCCCCACCTTCCCGCAACTTCTGTTATCTCATCAAGTTGGTTAGCAAACTCTTTAAAGTGATCAAAGGCCCTTTTACCTTTGATCACCTTCTCTAATAAACAAAATAATAGAGGTAGAGCTGGAAGGAACCATTTCCACCCAGAGTTTGCCTGCCCAAGTTCAAAGAAGTATATGGCAATAGCATATTTCAAACCCCTCCCATTTCAAATTCAGAGTTCTTTTCACTGAACAATCAAAGCAAACCCAAATTTCTCTAACACCAAAATCATCTGGTCCAAGCCCATGACTTTAGTGCTAAGCAAACCAAAACCCAGAGAGGTTAAAACGCTCCCCTCAAGGACACCTTGGGAGTGAGTTAGAACAAACCATTCTCAGTGGCTACCTCCAAAATTATTGCTTCTATGGCCAGCTGAGAAATGGCGCAGTGCAAAAAAAACAAACAAAACACAACCCACTCCAGCCTCACATAAAGAACCTCCCCCCACCCCTAAAAACGGCAACAAGAACAGTCCAAAAACCGAAATCCCATCAGGCGATGCAAACAATAGCCCGCAGTCTCATGACCCACAACTACAAATGCAAGTGAAAGAGGTAGACTTTGAGGGGAGCAAATGCTCTGGTCTATTTAACCATACCAATTCTAAGTCCTATGATCTTGCTTGATCAACCTGTTTTCCCCAGATCTTTGAAATTATGTTCTTTGCTTCTCATTTTAAGGTACAATGCATCTACAAAGTCAATGTAGAAGGAATTAAACATAATAACACCCCAGAGCATTTTAACTAAAACAATATGAAATAAAGTCACATAACTCAACCAGAGAAGTTAAGTAGCGCTCAATTAGAAAAAGAAAAATCTATATTTCATTATTAAGTGGAGTGTAATGTAATTGTGAGCAGCTAGCACAATTTTTATACAAAACAGCTAATACAAGACAGTAAGCTTAATAAAGTGCCAAGCGTCAATCTACACTTCTTATCTATCCTGAGTTTATGCTTTTATAAGCTAGCAGAAGTCCATGTGGGTAGTAGACATTGTTGAAGATAGAACAAAAGCAAACCAGAACAAAATAGTATTTTTTTAATTTACTGTACCAAGAACCAGCCTGTATAGGTTTCATTGAGTCTGTGCCACTGAGATCCTTGTTCTCAATTCACAGTCACCTTTCACAGACAGAAGCCTGGTTTGTGATGTCATTCTGACAACCTCAATTTGCCAATAATAAAGAAGAGGTTATGCTCACAGGCAAGGAGCCAGTACAGAGGCTCTCGGTATTATTGCTGCCTGACTTTGGTGCATCATTTGATAAACTAATAAGCCATATTTAAAATTCCATTTCCACAAAAAGACATTTTTAAAGTGTTTCTTCATGGACATCCCAGGAAATGCCTTGCTTTTGGCTTACTTCAGAACACCATAGAACCAATTTGTATCCCCAATTTGATCTGAGCCTTTAAAAAAACAAGCCCATTTATTTTTCTTTCCTCAAGATGATTACCAAAATGTACAGAAATAATAAATGATAGTTCCATAGTATTCTACCATCATTAGACCACATCTGGAGTATTATGTGTTTGGTTCTAAATCCCAGGTAGGTGGTTCAGTGGATAGATTGTTGGGCCTGGAGTCAGGAAGATGTATCTTCCTGAGTTCAAATCTGACCTCAGACACTGACTAGCTATGTGACCATGAGCAAGTCACTTAATTCTGTTTGCCTCAGTTTTCTCATCTGTAAAATGAGCTGGAGATGGAAATAGCAATATTTCCAGTATCTTTGCAAAGAAAACCCCAAGTAGGGTCATGAAGGGTCAGATATGATCAAAACAAAAGCTTACAAAAAAATCTAAATTCCACTTAGGAAGAATAATGGTCAATTAAAGTGTATTTAGAGAAAGAAAACCTGGATGGTGAAGAATCTCAAGGTCACATCACATGAAGATCCACTGAAGAATCCGAGACTATTTACCCTAGAAAAAAGAAAACAAGACAAGACAGACAAGAAAGCAGTTTTATGAAAGAGGCATTGAATGTGTTCTACTTTACCCAGAAGTCTATAGGTAAATGTTGCAGAGGTAGACCAGCACTGTCCAGAAGTGGAAAGAGTTGTCTCGGGAAGTAGTGGGTTCCCCATCACTATCTGTCTTCAAGAGGAGATTGGATTCCTAGTTCTTGAAGATATTATAGAAGTAACTCCTGTTTAGGAATTAAACTAACCTAAGGGCTCCATTCTAGCTCTAAAACTTTTTGACTTTGAGAATCAAGAGATTCCTTCTCCTATATTCATAACTATTGATTAAAGTTTTGTCAGAAAAATTTCCTAGTCTAAGGAGCTCTGAGAGGCACATTAATTGTTTCAGGTTATGACAGCACTGGGACAGTAAGTAGGTAATGTTACCAGGATTCTTGTGCCTTCCTAGGTCCTAGATCCTGGATCTAACTTTGTGTCTTTGAAATCTTTCAAAGACTTTACAGAGTGATCACATCAGTCACATAAAGTACAATGAGCCTTCCTACTGCAGCTATAAAAAAAATTGAATAACAACTAGAAGAATAAACATGAGTAAGACTAAAAGAAGGGAAACAGGGAGAAGTAACTCAGAAAGTGAGGTCTCAAAGTGCCTAAAAAGAATCCATTGCTCTGAATAATACATGAAGCAAACAAGAGTTCATGTTTTAAGATAACATAAAATAAAAATATAAGATACAGTAAAAACATCTTTGAAAGTAAATGATTCTGGCTACTATATAGTAAAGAGGAGAAAGAGAAAGATGAGGAAAAGGAGAAAAAATGAATTACTTTTTGAGCTAGTATTGAGGGAAAAAACCAAGGCCATAAATCTACCCTCAAAAAGCCACTTCTGCCTCCAGCTTCCTGAAGTTCAAAGTCAAGAGCCTTTGCCAAGACTGCCACAACTGGTTACATCTGCCAGAGAAGTATTTCTGAAGGCATCATACACAGAAACAGATATAACTAAAGAAAACAGTACTTGGTCAAGTGCCCTCCTATGAAGTGAAATATACAAGTTAACTCCCAGTTTCTCCAGCTACACAATAATGCTGAGCATAGGTGACAGAGTTAATCATACAAATATAAGTGTATCTTGTAGCGTAAAGAATGTCACTGACAACAGAAAAAGGTATTTCCTATTCCAAAATCAAATCTAAATCATCGTTAAAAGAGGACAACAATATTTAGAGGTTATGGTGTATTAAGGTGAGAATTATCCAAATCTTACTAGATGTATTTCCTAGACACATCACTTAACCATTCCCAGACTCAATTATCCCATTTGTAAAATTCAGATAACCATTGTTGTACTGCCTACTTCAATAGATTGTTGGGAGGAAAGTGCATTGCAAACAAAGAGCTAAGAAATAATGAATAGTTTTTATGATGAAATGCAGAAATGGAAGTTTTCCAGCAGAGAAATCAGAGGGGACCAGTAGCATGAGAAATAAGTAGTCACAAAGGTAAGTTTTGAAAGATCAAGTAAGATTGGCTTATGTACCAACTTCAGCCTCAAGTAATTAAACATAATGAACATACATAAGATATGCCTGAACTAATTTGGAACAATGTGCAAAATTCACAAAACTGGGAATGCCCTTTGGACAAATAATATTATTACTATTCCTATACCTCAAAGAGATCAAATAGGAAAAGGACCTGTATATACAAAAATATTCATAGTAGCTCTTCTCATAGTAGCAAAAACCAAAAAACTGGAAACTGAGAGTTTGGAAATAGCTCTTTGGTAATGGCTAAATAAATAATGGTATCCAAATACTGAATCCTGAATATTATGTATCATAAAAAATAATGAAATTTAATGTGTCAGAAAAAAAGAGAAAACTTATATGAACTGATGCAGAGGTAAGTGAACAAAACCAGGAGTGCAATTTATACAATAATAACAACATTATAAAGGTAAAAAGACGTTGAAAGACTTTAGAACTCTGACCTATACAATAATACACCTCAATTCCTAAGGATCACAGATGAAGAACACCAGTTACCTCTTGACTGAGAAATGATAGATTCAAGATGCATAAGAGATATACTTTTTGGATAAGGTCAATAAGGAAATTTTTTTTGAATGACCTCATATTTTATAAAGGTTTTTTTTCTTAAGTTTTTTTTGACTTTTCATTAGGGATGGCAGAGAGAAAATAAATGTTTTCAATATCTATTTTATCCTCTGGTTCTAGAATATCAGGGTCACTTTCCAGAACTGTCACCCAGATCCAAGCATGGGCAAAGCAAGAGAATTCTGCTTCACCACCAACACAGAGATCCCTGCAATCCCCCTCTGAACAGCCACTCAATCCTCCTACCATCAGTGGGCAGAGAGCTCCAGAAGCAGCTGTTGCTGCTGCCAATACCACCACTGCTGCCTCTGCCACCTTGTGTCTGGGACTGGACCACATTCTTCTCTCACCCATTCCTCCTAATGGGAGAGAAAAAAATGGGCCTTCTTGGTCCTTTGTGTCAAGTCATAACATTTGACAGACACTTACCTTCTAAGTTGTCTTTGGCATTTGTGGGCTGAAAAGTCTGGAAACTATCATAGCTGTCAGTGATTAAGTGTCTGGAGGCCTGCTCTGGGTTTGCTAGGGCTATATCTATGTTAGCATGGCTCACTCTGGACTGTTCTCTTCTCTCAGACTAGTGCAACAGATCTTCCCTGTTAACCTTCCAGGTTGTCTTGGGCTAGAAATTTGTTTCACTCTGTCACTTAGCAGGCTCTGCTGTCTCTGCTCAAAAATCTGTTTAGAGTCATTTTGTAGGTGCTTAGAGGGGATTGGGGGAGAGCTCAAGTAAGTCCCTATTTTTACTCTACCATTTTTTGCTCATGATTTGGCACATCATAATTTCTATTACCATTTTAAGCATGGTTTCTTAAAGTTATGGGAGAGAAAAAAAATGGGCATTCTTGGTCTTTTTGTTGAGTCATAACATTTGATAGACCCTTAACAGGATTAGGATAGCCATAAGAAGACCATAGAAATGCAAAATGAGCATGGAACACAATAAAATAGTCAGTCTATGACCTGAGCCATCAATATGTAAGCATGGTAGGACTTCCCAAAATGGGAATGGGTTCCTTTGGAAGATAGTAGATCCTGCCATACTTATGGGAGGAGTTTGACAAATATTTTTTAAAGTAATGGTTCAAAGAAGGGATTATTTTTAAAGACTGGAGAGATAAGCAATGCAAGTATTGTGGAAATACAATCAAGAAAACACAAAATTTAGTGGCTTTTACATTAAGGAATTGGAAATCTTGGAATATGACATTCCAGAGGTCAAAGGAGCTAGGATTAAAATCAAGAATGACCTATGCAGCAAAACTGAGTATGGAAAAAAAATGTAAATTCAATGAAATAGAGGACTTTCAATTATTCTTAATAAAAAAGCCAGAGCTGAATAGAAAATTTGACTTTCAAATACAAGAATCAAGAAAAGCATGAAAAGGTAAACAGGAAAAAAAATCATAAGGGACTTCTTAAAGTTGAATTGTTTACATTCCTACATGGAAAGATGATATTTGTAACTCATGAGACCTTTCTCGTTATTAGGGTAGTTGGAGGAAATTTTATATGTGTGTGTGTTTGTGTATACAAACATACATTCATATGTGAGTGTGTATGTGCAGGGTGAGTTGAATATGAAGGGATGATATTTAAAAAATAAAAGTAAGGGGTGAGAGAGGAATGTAGTGGGAGAGGGAGAAAGGGAGAGGTAGAGTAGGGTAAATTATGCCACATAAAAGAGGTAAGGAGAGGCTTTTACAATGGAGAGGAAGGGGGACATGTACGAAGGAATGAGTGTGCCTTACTCTCGTTGGATTTTGACTTAAGGAAGAAATAATATACACACTCAACTGGGTATGAACATCTATCTTGCCCTACAGCAAAGTAGAGGGAAATGGAGAAGAGAGCAGAGAATGACAGCAAACAGGGTAAATGAGGAGGAGGTAATCAGAAACAGGGGGACAGGGTCAGAGAAGAGAACAGAATAAATGAGGGTTGGGATAGGATGAAGGGAAATATAGTCTTTCACAACATGGCTGTTATGGAAGTGTTTTGCATGACTACACATGTATAACCTATATCAAATTGTTTTCCTTCTCAACAAGGGTGGGTGAGAAGGGAGGAAGGGAAAGAATGTGGAACTCAAAGTTTTGAAAAATGAATGCTAAAAATTGTTTCTACATGCAACTGAGAAATAAGATATACAAGCAATGGCATATAGAAATCTATCTTTCTCCACAGGAAAATATAAGGGAAGGGGATAAGAGAAGGGGGATAGATAGAAGGGAGGACGAATTAGTGGAAAGAGTAATCAGAATGAGTACTGTTTTGGGGTGGGGGAGAGGAGAGAAAGGGAGAAAATTTGGAACTCAAAATCTTGTAGAAATGAATGTTGAAAACTGAAAATAAATTATTTAATCTTTTAAAAGAAAGAAGTAATAATTTACATTTACAGAAAACTTGATTTAAGGTTCATAGAGGACTTTACATGATTCACCTCTTTTGATTCTCAGAAAAATCTTCTTCAGTTAGGCACTGTGGGTATTATTATTGAGCGGCAGCACTGTACTATGGAAAGAGTGTTTCATTTGAAGTCAGTAGATCTGAATTAAAATTTTAATTTTGCCACTGAGTATTTGTGTGACCTTGTGCAAGTTACTTAATCTTTCTGACCCTCAGCTTCCTCATATATAAAATAAAGATGTTTAAATTACATGACATCTATATTCCCTTTCAGTTCTAAATATGTGATCCCTGATTTTATATATGGGACTCCGAGAATAAGGAGAAGAAGGAAAAGGAAGAGAAGAAAAAAGGAGAAGGAAGAAAAAGGAAAAAGAAGAGAAGGAGGAAAAAGGAAGAGAGGAAGAAGGAGGAAGAGAAGGAGAATGGGGAAGGAGGAGGAAAAGAAGCATAAGAAGCATTTATATAGGACCTTAAGACATAAAAATCACTTTTAAAATATTCTCTTAAAGTAATTTACCATAGTCACTCATCTGAAAAGTCTTGGAGACAGAATTCAAACCCATGATTTTCATACCTCCAGGTATAGAACTCTTTTATATTGTACTAGGCTTCCTCTTAAAATAATAATTTGTCCTTAAAGCTACTAAGGTTATTGCAAATAGTATTAAAGGATTCTACTGAGGGAGAAAGGTAATAGGGAAGTTACTAGATTTGAGATTATTGCTAAAGACCAAATGAGAGATAATGAACTAAAACAGGTTAGTAACAATGACAATGGAAAGCAAGACATATATTTGAGAGATTTTTTAGGTGTAAAATTGATATGATTTGGTACCCAGATATGAAGGAAAAATATCTGAAACTTTGAGTTTTGGTGACTTAGAAAATGAAAGTGTCATGAACAGGAATAGTTTATAGGAATAGGAACAGGTTTTAGAGGAAAGATGAATTTGTTGTAGGTTTTATGCGTTTGGACCATTAAACACTAAGCTGGAGCTATCTAACAGACATCTAGAAGTGTGAACCTGGGGCTCAAGGAGAGCGGGCAGGGGAGGAGGGATATTCCACACAGTGATTTGGATCTCATAGAATAGAAGTGACAGCTCGAACCACTGAATGAAAATCATCATCAAAAGAGAAAAGTTAGAAAGAGAAGAGAAAGGAATTGAGGACAACCTTGGAGAACATATGCAATAGGAAAGGAAGAGAAAGAGAAGAGAGTGAATAAGAGGAGTGGCCAAGCATGTAGGAGAACCAGAAAAACTAATTATTAGCAGCAAAAGAAGGAAAGAGAATCAAAAGGAAAATGGTCCATCTGTGCCATTAAATCAAATTTCTAAGTTATAGGCAATATTCTGGAGCTTCGTTCACAACCAAACGACAGACAATAGCTACTTACCAAACCATTAATCTTGCATTAAACAATATTAACCTCAGTGATGGATCTTGTTGCCCATCAATACATCCCAAATAAATTAGAACAAAATCAAACCAAATATAACAATATACATAAAATAATAAATTCCTCATCAATTCAAGAAACAATTATCAACATTTTCCATGGACAAGACTGCATGAATGTCTCATCATGTCTTTTTTGTGTTCATTATCATGCCAAAATAATACTACACTGCTGAAGATCAATGAAGTAGACCACAGCCAAGCCCTGTTCACCCATCACATGGAGCTCTTCATATCCTTTCACAAATCCAATACAGGAAATGCCACTAACATGCTGGCAACTTTCCTTTTATTCTATTGGCAGTGTGTGAATACCAACAGCGTACCTGCAGGCTGTCCATTGATAATTGTTTATTCTTGACACATGATTGGCCTATCTTCTTTTCTAATCATATATGTGTCTAACGACAACATTTATATCACATTTACGGAGTAATTCCTCTTTCTTAATGTGTGGCAGCCTGCTCATACTCACCAGATGTTTCCACAGTTCTCTTTTAAAAGTGATTCTGAATTTCAGTCTGTTGTGGAATTCACCAACTCCTACCCTTACAACATTACTAGAAGAATATTACTGTTAAAAAGATGGACCTTAGTTTCAAGGAGAAGTTTGGGATTATTCAAGGAGCTGGGCAATTTTCTAAAGGAAAGCCAACTCAATTTCTGAATCTCCTTCAATCTTGGGCCCAATTCATTGTTCATTTGCAGTGTCTCCCAACAAATAGAAAGATCAAAGAATAAAAATCATCAAAGGATTACGAAAATAAATTACCTTACAATAAGGGGCAGGTTAAAACACCCCAACTTTGCCTAGCATCATGACCTCCAAGCCAAAGATCAGGCCTCTCAGGGAAAGAGATGCAAAGAACTGAACTTCTTTGCCACCATGATTGAACCAAGATATCTCTCTCTCTCCCTCCCTCCCTCCGCCTCCCCCTCCCCCTCTCCCTCTCCCTCTTCCTCTCAAGTGATTCATTCACATAACAAATTCATAGAGCTCAGACTCAAATTCTGATCTTTTGACCCCAAGTTCAAAATTCTTTCTCTGCCATCAATTCTCGATGACCAGTATTTTTCCCCCAGCTTCACCTTCCTTTTCTACATGCTACTGTGGCAACTTCCAATTTAGATACTGAAGGAGCAAAACTTCTGCCAAAGTAAGGCTGAATGACATAATAATTTGTATTCTAATCTGCCTTAGTCCCAACCCTGGATAAAAGTCAAGTCCATAGGCCTTACCAAAATTTCTCCTTAGGTTTTAGTCCTAGGAGGTGTTGAATTTACATAGCAAGAAAATCATAAGAGTCATTTTAAGGAGAAGTCCATAAAGTGGTCTTCACCAATCCCCGGAAAGATGATCAGTATAATATTTGTTCACAATTTCATAACTTCAATTTGTTCTCAAATATGTGATTGACTTCAATGTTTGGTATAGCTAATCTTGGGAGACTGTAAGTATATTTCCTGTGGATTTATGTCTAGCTTAGAGAAAAAAATGAAAGATAAAATGGCTTATTACTGAATGTTTTGCATTTCTCTTATTATTAGGTAAAACAAGTAATTGAAAACTTCTTGGTCACTATCAAGTTGGATTTCTATTAAGCACAGCATTGTGTAAATGTGACTTTTAGATCCTTTGCTTAACCTGTGTTTTCCTTTCTATAGTGTAACTACTACTCCACCATAACTATTGTATTGGTAATCAGTAATAATCCCTGAGGATTCGCCCAATATGGAGTTCTTAGAATACACAAAGAAGCATGTACGCACTCATCATGAAGTTTACCATTTTGTTGATTATTTCATGGATCATGAGTTGTTACAACAGATCCCCTTTAAACAAATCACTTATCGAATGATTTTATAGCAAAAAAAAAATACAAAAAAACATCACCACCAGCAGCTGAGGGCAAGGAGAATAGGCTTCCTTAACTACTTCTGTAAAATATAATCATAGAGTCAACTCAGTTCCTTCCTCTAAAAATGTATCTCATGAACCATCACCTACCTCAGCTGTGAATTAACAATCTGGGCAGTTTCTTTCCATCAGATAATCAAAAAGTGAACAATCCACAAGCAACCTGGAAAAAAGCAGAAATTTCTCTATGTAATTTACAATAATCAAAGGGTAAGGAGACGTCCTCAAGGGTTGGGGATACTTTACTGTACTTTACCTTTAACTTTACTTTAAACTTAATTCATGTTTCACTTTTTAAATTGCTTATATTTTTGTTTCTTTTCTGTTTCGTTATGTGGTTCTACTTCTCTTTTCCTCACTATGTGGTTTTTACACCAACACTGAATAGGTATTGAAAATCCTCTCCAATATATCTAAAACTCATGAAAGTTAAGTACAGAGGAAGATTCCAGAATAAAAGTAAAATAATCTCAGATAATTCAAATTTATAGATTTTTTAAAATAGAATTTCAGCAAAATTCTAATTCAAGTTATTTGATGGAGGCTATTCTCTCACCAGCTGCATATTGATCATCTTCAAGTGAAAGCCACAGGTGAAGATTGGAATTGCACTAACCCATGACACACTTTCATTTCAGTTCAACAAGCATTTATTAAGTGCCTACTGTGTGTCTAATAGTACTGGGTACAGAGGATACAAAGACAAAAATGAAATAGTCCTCTTCCTCAAGGGAGTTTATATACCACTGAGGCAAAACAAGACACACACAGAGAAGTAAATATTAAAAATGCACAAAGTAATCTCAGGGACAGGAGAAGAACATGAAGGGAAGGGAGGTGATTAGCAAAGACCTTCCAAAGAAGGGGACACTTGAACTAAGTTTTGGCAAGAATTGGTGTTCTAGGGATTTGAAGAAGTAAAAATGAAGTATAGGAAATCACTTGAACAAAGGCAAAAAGATAGGAGGGGGAACTTTATTTATTGGAAGAGTAGATAGACCAGTTTGACTAGATTGAAAGTGTGTAAGGGGAAAGTAAAGGGAAATAAATCACTCTAGAAGGGCTAGTCGGAACCAAATATGAAAGAACTTTAAATGCTACAACTTTGTCAATAGTCAATTATTGATGAACACCTATTATGTTGTTGTCATTGTTGTTGGTCATTAACAGCAGTTGTGACTGACCGTGAATCTGTTTGGGATTTTCTTAACAAAGATAATGGAATGATTTGCTATTTCCTTCTCCAGCTCAGTTTTTCTACAGATGAGGAAACTAAAGAAAACAGCGTTAAGTTACTTACTCAGGGTCACACAACTAGTACATGTCTGAAGTTGGATTGAATTTAGGTTTTCCTGACTCCAGACCCAGCACTCTATCCACTGAACCACCTAGCTGCTTTCAAACATTTATTATTTACTATATGTCAGGCCCATAGGCCCTGTGTTAAATGCTTGGGAAACAAATACAGTTTGTCTTCTATTTTGGATTCAACAGAGATCCCCTGAAACTTAGTGATCAGAGAAGTGTCATGATCAAAAAGATTACTATGTTATTTTTACAACACCCAGTTCTTCTGTGTCTTTGTCATTCCTCTATCTGCTTCTGTTTTCCTGAACCCCCTTTGATTCACCTTTGAGAACAAGTCAGCTCTCAGCATCAAGTCGCTATCAAATCTGTCTCAGAATGCACTGCCCACACCTTATTTTTCTGTAAAGACTAAGGAAAATGGATTCAAAGTTCAAAGTCCAATCTGAACCTGTGTTTCACTTCCCTGCCCTAGGCTCTGAAACTCATTGCCATTACATTATCATTTAAAGTATTTTTTATTTTTTAAATAATAACAATACTACATTACATTTTAAAATATTCCCTTGGTTTTATGATACTTATTGAACATCCCCTCCTTTATAAATCCTCATGCTATAGCACCCTTCTCTTTTGACCCTTCCTCACCCTGTGAAGATGAGATAAAGGTATAAGAAAGTAGAAGCATGCTCCTCCTTGGGTAAGAGGGATAGTACTCAAGCTTCTCTTCACTGGTAATCAGCCAGAGACTCAAAAAATAGAGGGAACTGAGGCAGGACACCAGTATGTATGGGGAGCTCCTCCAGGTGTGCAGGAAAAGGAAATGGCATCCATTAGAGACCAGCTGTGTACCCTCAGAAGTCAGTTCAGGCAAAGCCTAAGTCAGATATAAAATGAATTCTTCAATGAGGTACAAAATTGAGACAAAATTTTGACATCCAGCTCTAAATGAAATCATTATCAAAGGAGGAGGAGTCAGAAAGTGAGCAATAGATGAATATAAGACAAATTACCAAAAATGAGACAAACAATAAGCCAAAAATGGTAATCAGACAAAGTACCAAAAAATCTCTGGAGGAAAAAAACTCAATTAAAAATCTTGAGCCTAAGCAGATAAGCCAATAATGAAAATATTAACAAAAGAAGAGAATGTAGCCTCCAGATCATTTAAATAAAATCTGAACATCTTATGAATACATATTGCAGGGCAAAGGAAAATGAATACACACCTGATGACCCTGTGTATTCCCAAGAAATAATGGAACCACAGTAGGATATTTTCAAATTGTTCAAGAGATAAACAAGAGTTGTAAATGCAGACTTTATGGTCTGCACAGGAGAAATAATTGGCAGACTACAAAAACTTGAATCCACAATGACAAACTCCACCAAAGGAAAAAAAGAGAGAATACCTGACTGGGAATGAAAATAAATAAAGGACAGTCTGGAAAAAAGAGACTCAAAAAGCAATACTATTAAAATAAAATATGATCACTATACAAACTATTCTATGAATGTCTGATGCAGCCATATATGTGTGCATAAAATGTATATTAACTTACCATGGGACACTTTCAGGCTTTGAATTGCACTCCAGAAATGACATGGCTTGGTATTTGAACTCTACCAGTAGTTTTTACTAATCTTGATCAAACCACCACTAGACCATTTTGTTTCCCAGATTGTGGTCACTGATTACAGGATAAAAGTTTAAATCTTATTTTTTTTTTGCATCTGCAACTAGGATGCATCTTTTAGTGATTATGTTTCAAAATCTTCCATTAAAATGATGCAAACAACAGGGGAATAATGCTCTCCTAAGATCATGAGTACAAATTCATTTGCTATTGGATATACTGACATTCTTTGTTTACAAAAGGAAATATACAGTAAAGATGCTGGTCACACTGTCTTTTGTTCTGGGTATCAGTATTGCTTAAGTAAAGAGGAATATTGTGCTAGCATGAAATCAGCACTTTTATATCAAGATTTTTAGCCTCTGTTGAAAATAGGATTAGGAACTGACAACTTGTCAAGCTTTGCTTTCCCTTGGGCAGACCAATTCTTATATTTTTTTTGCCTCTGAAAGATTTTTTTTCTACATTGAAGAACAGTTCCTGCATAGATGGCTCAAAGGATATAATGTCTGTTTGCTACCCTTTCAAGAACAGAGGGAACCTTGAAGCTGTATGAATCACAGAATAGCATTGTTTTATACAAGCATATAGCATAGCACTTTGAAAGTGCTTTCCTTCAGTATCTGAAGGAAAAATTAAATCACAATGCAGTAGATAACTAGACAACTTTCATAGTAATTGAAGAAGGAAGAAATAAATTATTAATTGCTAGTAATTTGGGCTTGAGTTTTTGCTTCAGTTGTTTTTGAAGACCTACTTCAATTTGAAAGCATCTCTTTCTTCCTATGTCAGATCATAAGGTTTACTATTAAAGAAAGAGTGGTCACACTAGCACCTTCAGGCAAGTGTATGATTTAGTGAAGAATGGATGCCATGTATTGTAATGGAAAGAACATTGGTTTTGGAGCAAAAGAACTTGGATTGAAATCTTGGTTCAGCTACTTACCACCTGCGTGCAATATAAGATGTTATTTACCCTCCTTGGTTACAATTTTCTCATTTATAAAATGAGGTTTAACTAGATATCTGCCAACCGTAAATCCCACAGGGCAATATTTTCAATAACATAATGATCAATAAAAAGAACAGGAAGGGAGGGAGAGGGGAAGTGAAATGAAGTAAAGAGACGAGGTAAAGGGAGGGAGGGAGGGAAGGAAGGAAGGAAGGAAGGAAGGAAGGAAGGAAGGAAGGAAGAAGGAAGGAAGGAAGAAGGAAGGAGGAAGGAGGAAGGAAGGAAGGAAGGAAGGAAGAAGGAAGGAAGGAGGAAGGAAGGAAGGAAGGAA